>JAHWGI010000302.1:690000-1290000 GCA_029379305.1 Frankliniella fusca
GTGAAGGGCGGACGGAGAGCGGCCCGAGCCGAGCGGAGCCGCCCCCATTCCATTACAATCACACCTGCATTACCATAATGCCCTGCTGCCTGGGGTGGGGGTGGCGCTCACCGCGCACTGCCCCCGCCCGGCCCGTACTCCACCCCGTCGATCCCCATCAGCAAGCAATATACTTTTCTTTTAAGTACATTAAGGAATACCTGGAAACTACCAGACTTATGATATCAGCGCCAGTATTAACCCTTCCCTGGCATGTTTCTGTCAGTGTTGTTTGGTTTCCAGCCGCCTCGGCGCAGCGCGCTAAATGAATGGCATCCATCGAGTGGACCTGGTTAGGCCAGTCCGACCTTCTCACACTCACCAATAAGCGGGTCGATCCGTTTACTCGATGCCAGCTGAGCCGATACACTCCCGACATGGACCATAAGCGAAGCGAGGCCGCGGGGCGGGGCGGGAGCGTTGAGGGCCGTCGGTAACGCTTGCGCGCGCGTCCAGAGCAGCACTCAGCGACCGCTATAGCGCACGAGGACGACCCTACAAGACAGACAACAAATTTTTATTTTATTATTTCATAGCAAGTGAAGAATGTCACCTACGTACTACCTGATAGCCAGGGGGAAAATGCAAAACACAAATGGTACTTTTTCTTTCTTTTAGCAGATGATACGAAGGTATCAGCCTGCTTGTACTGTCATACAGCGAGCAGCATTTTTTCTTCCTTTCTTTTTCCACTGAAGTCTTTGAATTTCTTATTTCACAGAGAGAAAATCTCCCGAGGGTCTAAAACGTAAACTTATGAAAACTTTTCACAGATTCGTTGTAAGAGTTCTGGTTCCGTAGGAGGAGAGCGGCGTGCGTGTAAATAACAATCTTCGGAGTCCGGCGACGGATAAATGGGCGCCGAGCCGTGAGCAGTTTGTGTGCACAGCGCCATCAGCGTCATATCAGCGCCACACCTTTAGTGTTGAGCACTTTATTTATCGGGCTAAAAACGCAGCGCACTCAGCGCTTCTGGTGAGAGGCTGGGCTCCGCGGAGCCTGGCCCGGTGCGGCTCAACGTGTGAGAGAGACGCGAGCAGAGTTGAACAGCACGAAATAAGACCCCCCCCCCACCCCCCTGGTTTAAACCCACTGGACTTGGTTTTTGATGAGTTTGATGTTTCCAAGAACAATGCACTTGTTATTTTACACTCCTAAGTTTTTACTACCAAATTTACTTAGTAACAACTAAGCTTGTGTTATAATGTGTGAAGAAATTTTTAAGTATTACTAAACTTATTTCTAGTGTTACAAAATGTTTTTCTAGTATTATAATTACGGTGAAATTAAGTACTACGAAAACGTTTCGTATGACGAAGAAAAAATTTCGTAATGCTAAAGAATTTCTTAATAACTTATGGCAGCACAAAAGGTTAAGTAGTTACTAAGCAAATTTGGTAGTAAAAACTTTAGGGTGTAAAAAAAAAAATTCCATCTGACAAGAACACATTTTCTCGGACAATTCCATTTTTCTCGAAAATGTCAAGGACACAAAAATCGAGAACGCGGGCTTACCCCTCTTACCGTGGCGATGTGAAAGTGTAGAGGACGGGACAGTATGCGCATGGACTGTAGCGCCTTCTATCAACAGCAAGACTAGAATTGGGACTTCGGTTTCTCAAATAGAACTCGCGCTCTCCTCGCAACTGTTCCAAAGTACTGGCTAGCGCCTCATTGCCGAGCCCCTACCCCGTTACTGACCTATACGCAGACAGTCCGTTTTATTGCCTCCTTGTTTCGCCGTGTTTGTGGTATTAGGACGACTGTGTTGATGGTGCCGCGCAGCCGCGCCCGCCGCCCCGGCCCCATTCAGACCTGGTCTGGCGAGCAGCACTGCAGCCCAGCACCCTCCAAAAAAGTCAAGCACGAGGAGTCAGTAACGTGTGGTTCTGCAATGAATGCACACTTGCAATGTAGGCGAAGATACAGGCACAGGCCCATACGGTGAAAATCCACCGCAAGCTATACTGGGGCCGCAGAGGTGAACATCGCTGCGCGAGATTTTCTGCACGGTGAGGATAAAATAGTTGTAAAATATCCGGCATAGTTACTCGGATTTGGTCTCCGTCCATTAGCTTATTGTCTTCGATAAGTGAGAGGATTTCACAGATCATCCGGCTACCACTTTTTAGGACTTTTTCTTCAGTTATTGGTAACTTTGGAGACTAAAGCCTCCAAGGTATTTCGATATAGTGGCATGATCTACCTACAAAGTTTGAAAGCAATCTGTATGAAGCATTCTCTGATTCCACCAGAATCGTCTTCACAGGGGGGGGGGGGTGCAAATTTTACCTTTACACACATCAGACTGACCAAGTTAAGGCCCTGCGTCAGCCCTATAACACATATACGAAATGATTGAACAACCCCTTTCAGTGAAGCTGAAGGCCCAGCCCAGCACAGTGTCATCAGTGGACACTTCAGCAGCAGATAGAGACTTCCTGCTGGCGCCAGCCCGGCCCAGGACCCTGAGAGAGCTTTTACTCCAGCTCCACCTAATAGGCCTTTACTCTAATGATGTGTTGTAGGACCGGCAAGCCTCACCCCGGCCGGGGTCATTCACTTAGGCCCGGGAGAGAAAGATGGAAGCAGGCACTTCCCCTCCATCAGCAGGCGAGAGCAGCAAGCTTGCTGCAAGATATCTCTGCCAAAACAGACAGACAGCACCACCTACACTTGGACATAAACTATTACTTTCACTAGCTCCCTCCTGCAAGAAAACAATCAATTTACTAGCCACCTTTCGGGAACATTGGAGACATCCCAGAGCCACTGCAGCACTTCAATAAATATATTTGAGACTACATTTGTGTTTGCCTGCGGAAAAGGGGAGTATTATACTTCCGAGGATGTTTGAGAAAGGCCGGTTGGACATCCCAAAAACGGCTGTTTATTCTGCAGTTGACACTCAAATCCGCTTATTGCAATTGTAAAAATAAAAAATAAAAAAATAAAAAAAAAACATTTTTCATGGAAGGACTATTCCTCCAGCTGCTTGTCAGTTTAATTCTTTATCCGACGCTGAGAGAAAAGGTTGTGAGGGTTACGGAAAAAAATCCTTAAACAAATGTCGTAAAGTTACGACTTCAAGTTGCAGAGTTACGAGTATTTTTTGACACCATGTATTGACTTAGATTTTTTTAGCTTGTAAGAATTTGCTCTCGTAGATTCACGACTGCTGTAATAAATTTACAGCTCCGTGTGGTAATCGGAATTCGTGAAAAAAAAAACACTGTTATTTTCCGAGTCTTTTTTTCACAGTGAATGGCGGTGCCCTTTGTTCTTTCTCTCCAAGTGTCGCAAATATCTTAAGACTAGGATGGCCTAAGGTGGCAGGCACACCATGGGGAAGTTCATTATTCAGAGGTGGCACACTTGGCACACTTCTGTTTTAGATTTTTAAGTGATCCATGACTTTCCCCGGCCCAGATGTCTTCCGTAATTGTTGTTGTTGCCAAACACTATTATTTGAAAAAGAAGATTGTTACACTGACAGTGAACAAGGACCTGCTAGTTTTGTACTTTGATCGAGTTCGTAAGCAGAACTTCACGTTTAGAACAGGGAATTTTTGTTTACATGCTCATAGATAACTTACGCTAGCTCGAGTTTTTCATATAATTCTCACACAATCGAGTAAATACTTTTACACAGTCATTTTGTAATAGTACTCACTCAAAATGTTAATTAGATAAATTTCAATAATTAAAGGGTTCAATTTCGCGAAAGAGCATCTTCTCAAACATGACTGGAGTTTATCTTTAAATTCATTCATGTCATCTCAAGTCTCCCGCATCCCAATCATTTGCTGAATGCCGCAGGAAGTGGCGCACCTCACTCAATACTCATTCCCTTTCTTATTTATTTGAGACCAGACACCCCGGCGCGGTAGTAGCACGTGCCTAAAGCTGGGGCCCACATGGCGCACGTGCGATAGTGGCGCGCACACACACGCAGCAAGCACTGGGCGGCCTCCTTAGGACTGCGCCAGCAGTAATTAGAGTAAGGTCCTCTGCTCCGCTCCAGCACAAAACAAAAACAATCTCGGACACATGTTCTCTCCCTCAGAGCGCGCGTTCCTTTTCAAGGAACGGAAAACAAGTGCAGTACAAAATGGTCCTAAATGCCCACTGCCGAGGTGGGTGGGAGGGGCGGAGGGTAGGCGGAGGGGTGTCCGCGGACAGACGCGCGCTTTGAGCGCGGTAACGACTCGTTCCGATTATTTACGCAGCGTGTTTACCGAAAGCATTCCGTTACTTTTCCCGCGCGAAACGCTGTGCGCAGCATGGCCCCTGGCAAACGCGAACTTCCGGGGAAGGGTGGAGGGTAGGGGGTAGAGGGGGCTGTAGGGGCCACCAATGACTTAAGACCGTCATCATCGGACGTGCGGAGGAAGTGTTGTCCGTCAAGAGCAACAACATCCGGCCAACGATCGGTCGATCGGCTCAGGGAGAGGGAGATCAGAGAGAGGGAGATCAGAGAGAGGGAGAGAGAGAGAGAGAGAGAGAGAGAGAGAGAGAGAGAGAGAAAGAAGGGAGCGTTTGATGAGCGGGAGCTGTCAATAAGGGTTTGATAGCTGCGCAGCTTCATCGGTTCGCCAGGAAATACACAGTCACGGGCAAAAACTCGTACTTCCGCTGAAGAATACATTCTCCACTTAGAGCCGGACGCAAAATACATTGCCTAAAGCACAGACGAAGGCAAAAGGCAACAAGCTCAAGAAGTCTGGGAGCCTTGGGGCGGGTGAGGGCGTTACTGACTGCTCTGAGCACTGCCACCTGCTGGGCCACCCGGCGGGCGGTGGCAAACACCGTTCCAACGTCATGGCCTGAAACTGGGGAATGATTTGTCACTTCGTCAACAGAGTGGTTAGCATTTTACAGCGCTAATCATTTAAAAATTAATTTTCTTTTCTTTGATAATCAATCTCATCATCCCTCTGAAGTCGGAAATCCGACTCCTGCGGCTGCCACATGAGTGATGTGCCACTGATCGGCTCTCGACGGCACGTCCTCGGCGTGGCGACATGACCGAATGTTAGTGCGAGCGGGGCCGCGGGGCTGGCCTCCCCTTCTGCACGCCCTTCATCGCCTCTAGCGCCTCTCTTTCGCTATTTGCAAGACAAGGGCCCGTGATTGTAGTCCGCGCGGGACAAGGACGGGAGAGTGTCGAGCGAGGGGAGTGCGAGAGAGTGAGCGTCATCGCGCTCAAAGCGAGCGGCGGAGCGCGAGTGCCACTCCCTCCCCCTCTCCCCCCCGCCGGGCGGGTGGCGCGCCGTGGCGCAGTGGACCCATCAGATCGACGACGCGTAAAATTGCAGCCGTATGTGTGTGGTTAGGAATTATTGTTACAAGCCGCTCCGATTCCCTTCCCTCCCCCTCCCTTTCTCTCTCTCGCTCTCTTTCTGCACACTGGCACCGCTACCGCTCACCCCTCTACTCCTCTGCCTCTCCCCTCTCGCTCTCTCCCTTACGCCTGGAGGGGCAGAGAGCGAGAGAGGGGGCTCAGGGAGTGGAGGAGGCAAGGAGGGGGGGGGGGGTAATCATCGCGACGCGTGGGAAATGATGTACTGACGTCAAATAAGGTTCCTCGCCTGAGGAGTGAGACGGACTGAGAGGCGAGAGGACAGAGGTGGGGGGGGGGGGGATGAAGCGCTGTCACCGAATTCAAGGTAGAATTACGAGAAGATTTCATTGAGAGAAAGGGGGTCACCCCTCACCACGTTTGTGGACGTACTTATAAGTACAAGATTACATGGATTACGAGAGGACGTTGAAAACATTTGCTCAAAGATATTTTACATCATTGATATTAATTAAATAAAGGGATTACACGTGATTTGTCGAGTGTGCGTGAAGAAAATAGATCAAATTGCTTTAAAAGGTAGAATGCATGGCGTTCTTTGAAACTTCCCAACTTGCCTCTGGATACGGCAAAGATGAGCCACTGCTCCTGCACTCACTCAGTCTCCGCTCATGTATGTAGAAAGGCGGCAGAGTGTCTCTTTGCTCTCCGTTTCGGTTCGCACCGTGGTGAGTGACGGATGAAATCGGGCCGGGGCCGGGGCCGAGGGCCGGGGCCGAGGGCCGGGGCCGAGGGCCGGGGCCGGCCGAGCCGAGCTGGCCTCTCGCTGCTCCACCAGCGAGCTCGGCTAGCGTGGCGTGGCGGGGCGTGGTGGGGCGTGGTGGGGGCGGGGCCGCCGCCGGGCGCCGAGCGCTTCCACTGGCTGGCCTCGCCGGTGGGAGGGGCGACGCGCGGCGCGCGCCATGCTCAGAGGGAATGCCCGGCCCGGCCCGGCCCGGCGCGCATCGCGGGGACACCTCGCCTCGGGTCTCCTCGGGCACCACGAGCACGGCACGCAGAGAGCAGCCCCAGGGGCGCGCGGAGTGCACGGCGGCAGCGCACACCAGACAAATCTGGGGCGTGAGCTCAGCAGACCCCAGACAGCACCGCGCACACCCGACTTTCCCCTTAGATCTGGAGGTCAAAATAGAAAATTTGGGCCCGAGGTGGAAAATGGGGAGAACGGGGGAAAATTGGGGAGAGGGGAGGGGTACATTTGCCAAACTGAGCACACCCTAAAACCGTACACTTCTTACGCGCCGCTGCGGCGCCGGAAAAACCGCGCCTAGCACGCCGTCGTCCTCACACCACCACCAGCACCACCACCATCGCCCACCACCACCACCAGCACCACTACCATCACCATCACCACCACCACCACCACCACCACCATGATGCAAAACTCTTATTTCCTCGGACCACTCTCGGAACTACTTCAGCAGCCCGGTGCCCGGCCAGCCCAGCACGGCGAATGCTCGACGCGAATGGTCGTCTGTAATCTCTTTGCAATATGTTGGAGTGGTCAGCAACGCCCGGCGGGGCGGGGTGCGCTGTGGCGGGCCACTATAGGGCCTTCCAGTCCAGACGGACCCTCCGCCCGGCGAGCTGTTCTGCTTGCCCCGCGGCCCCCAGGGCCCCTACAGCCCCTCCCCACCCCCCACATCCCCGAAGATGCACACGCGCACGCACACACGTGGCAAATCTGTTGGCTTCTGTTTCTGCCTCTTTTACTCGAATGTAGTGCTCGGCCCGGCTCGGCCCCACCCCTCGGCAGTAGCAGTGTGGCGGCCGGGCTGCTGGCGCGGCGCGGCGTGGCGTGGCGGTGGCAGGAGGGGGTAGCGGTGGGCGCGGGCCGCACTCAGACGCCTCCCACACACCGACGCGGACGTGCAGTGCGGAGCGGTGCGGAGCGGTGCGGCAGAGCAGGGGCCGGCCCCCAGTGCCATGCAGTGACGCGCCACCATGTCCACGACCACCATGAGCTCCTCGGTGACGCCCTTCTCCATCGCCGACATCCTCATGAAGCGACAGGAGACGGCGGCCGCCGCGGCCGCGGCCGCCTCCGCCGCGCACCGGAGGCTGTCGTCGACGTGCTCCTCCGACGGCCAGCTGCTCCGCGCGTCCCCGCCGTCCACGCCCGGGTCACCGCGCAGCGCGCGCAGCCCGCACCTCAGCCCGCGCAGCCACGGCAGCCGCAGCAGCAGCCTCGGGGCCAGCCCGGAGGCCAGCCCGAGGACGGGCCACGGCGGCGACTACAGCCCGCGGCACCCGCGCTCCGACCTGCAGGGCGACCTCCACGGGGACCTTCGCGGGGACCTCCACGGGGACCTCCACGGCGAGGACCAGGCGCTGGACATGCGTGCGCAGCGGCGGCAGCACGACTACACTGGTGAGTAAGCCATGCGACACGCTGTCACAGCCTCGGTCACAGCTGACCTCGTTGCAAATGAAGCACCTTCAAAGTTTCTTTGATGTGAAATAAAAAGATACTGTTGTCGCGTGGCAATCGCTATGCTGGCTCAGCGAAGCGATTTGGAGTAAAAGTCCATGCAATTTGCTGGTGCAACTACTGTCACTATCTGATGGGGCAATTGATGGGGAAATTATTAGCAAGTCTTTTCTCTCCGAGCACATAAACGGTGCAACGCGAGGCGCATATTTGTCCCCAGATTGCTGGATCATGACAGTTTGAAAAACCCAACCTTCAGGGTCAGCGCGTGCCCGAGGTGGCCGTCGGCCTGGGACCCACAAAAGATGAGGGCTCAAATATTTGCAATATTCGCACGACGGCGCCTCTCAGTGAAAGCACGTGGCCGCGGGCGCGCTCTCGGCTGTGGTTCTCCGAACTGCTTCCTAGCCGCCTCGCCCCGCCCCGCCCCGCCCCGCCGCGGGCACGGGCTTTGACGTCAGCTCTCACAAAGTGACCACTTTTTCGAGAGGGCTGTTCTGAGTGCGGTGCGGTGTCCGAGTGGGTGTGTGTGGGGCAGCGCTGTTCCTCGAAGACCAGATAAATTAAGCCAAAGCAACAGCGGGACGGATGCCGCGCAGCTCGCGGGGCCGGCGCATCACGGCCACAGATCAAACTTGTCAGAATGGACTAATCTTGTCAAGGCTGCACATTGATTTTTATACAGTACCTTTGGCTATGGCTGTACCCGTAGGTAAAGATACCCGTTCAATGCCAGCCAGCCAGCCAGCCAGCCCAGCCCAGACAAAATTTTCCTAGTTTTTTTAGACATTCTTTTTTTCGTTTAAAGATTTTCAAATATTTTTGTTTAGACTAGAGAAGAACACCAGATGCATTAAAAACGTGATCCTCGCTTTGCTTCCGCCCAGTAGCTCTCCGCTCGGCTCCGCTCGGCTCCGCTCGCCTCAGACACATGGGAGAGGATGGATGAGTTTACCTTCCAGCCCATACAGTCATTTTGGCGCGGGCCTCTGGTCGGGCAGGAGTGCTTCCCCGCCACACATGCAGCAGCCCAGCAGACCTCCCCCCACCCCCCCTCCCCCCGGGCCCCGTCACCCCGCAAGTCAAGTGCTTGTTATAGCACTCCAGATACGAGCGGCCCTTGAGTGGCGCATGCGGACTCATCCTCATCCACTCCACTCGCCCCAAATATTTGGAGGACTGCTCAATAAAAGCATTTTTATTGATTTGCGGCCATTAGCGTCAGACTGGCTACCAACACCCGGAGAAATGTTCGGTCGTGGGAACTATAAAGGTTACTTCAGGGTGTAATCCTAAAATAGAGTTGAGGTTATGCCGTTGAAATAATCGAGCAAACTAATATCATGATTGCATCCACTAATGTGATCGCTACCTTCACTCTATTTTGTTATGCTCCCTGAACCGTCAAGTGGTAGCCAGCTGAACACTCCGCAGTGTTAAAGCGCGTTGAAGCCTTCGGATGCCGGCTAAAAACTTGGCAATTTAAGTTGGAAGCCCGCTGTGTGCTGACAACTCAGAAAACCACCTCCCCTCCTCCGGCCAGCCGGACTTCGAACCACGCCTCAGAAGGGTAGCTGGAAAGGGGTGGGAGGGGTCCGGGTGCGCCTAAGGTTAAAAACGTGTGGAAATGTGCGTTTTTTTTTGTTAACCTTTTTACTCGCCATTAAAATCATAACGTGAATTTAAGCTGCTCACGCCTTGCCCAGTAAGGGCGAGTGCGTGGGCCCGCAGCAGCGCCCCGCCCCGCCCCACCCCACCCCACCTCACCCCACCTCACCCCGGCCCGCCCTGGCCAGAGTGATGGGTAAACAACCAAAGTGCCTATGCCGAGTTAATGGGTGCAACAGGAGAAGCACAATGTTTGGTGCGATTGCAAAACGGTTCGGGGCAGCGGGGCGAGGCGGGGAGGACTGGGGCAGGGTGGGGTGTGCGGCGGCTTGGCTCGGCCGGACTGACGGGGGCGAGACGAGGGCCTAAAGCACCACGCCACACGTGGGTACAGCGCCAAGAGCGCTGCAACACACTGAGAAAAACTTAACCTCACTAAAAATCTACGAATCATCCATCTCGCCCCTATACGAGTGAGAATTTGAGGGCAATTTTAGTACTCTCTGGAGAGTGGAAATTTTTTTCCTCGCTCTTTATGAGAAATAATTTTGAGCCCTCGCCCAAATAAAGTGAGAATTCGTGCTCAAACTAAGTGAGGTTAAAAAATCCTTGCTCAAATAGAGCGAGGCTAAAAAATATCTCGCTCGAAAAGAGTGAGGTTAAAAATTCTCACTCCAATTTTCATCATGGAATAGTGTCCTCTCCCATTTTGTGTGAGAAATTGGATTCAAGGGTTTGCAGTGTATAGGTATATAGGCGCTCGACAACCAAACCGAAATGTTATTGAAACGCCGCCGAAACAATGTTGCGGTGACCTGGCAAGTCGATTTTCGAAACCAAACTAAAAAGCTAAAACTGAGATGTTGTTTGTGATTCATCAGCGATTGTCCACTGTGAAAAATACTCGTAAGGCTTACGGGAAAATTTTCCATGATAAAAGTCGTAAAAAAACTATTTGAAATTGTTAATTTACAAGCACTCCCTATCGAGCAAGGACCCTAAGCTCGCTACCCCGCCCCGCCCCGCCCCGCCCCGCCCCGCCTCGCCCCGCGCCGCCCTTCGCCAGCCCCGGCTTAGCGGTGCGCGTCCTACCCTTTGACTCGCCGGCCGCCGCCCAGCCCGGCCTGCCGGACCCCGTCTCATCCCGTTACCCGAGCAAGAATAGGTTGTCGTAAATTTACGACATATTTTGTAAATCAAAATTACAAAAAAGTTGTAAATTTACGAGGATATTTTTCACAGTGACGTCTGAGTGTCACAAATCTCCCAATTAATATACCATCATCGTTTCAATGGCAGTAGATTGAATTCCCCATAGCCCCAGCGCGACGGTTTCATGCTACGAAGAAGCGGTGAGTTTCACTGTTAGGCACAGTGCTTCCCTCAGCACTGCAGCTGTAGGAAACTTTCATCGCACGGCACGGTGACACACCCAAATTCACTGTAGTTGTCAATGAAATTCACCGTAACCTAGAAAAATGAAAAGTTGCGACAATTATTGCAACCATAAAATCATGATTGAGTAAAGCAGTGTTGTAGTTATTGGTAGTCAACCATAATATCATGGCTGTCTATAAGCCAACCATCCGATTAACTTTTCAATTTTCTGAGTGCGCGAGCTTTTGTTAGTGCAAAACATAAGGAAATAAGAAAGACTCGGGAACGTGTGTACGACTCGGCGAGAAAATTGAATCTACGCAGTGAAAGAACTTTCAATTATTTCGAGTTGGTACCCTACTCATTTACGAGATAAACATTCAGAAATCACGGATAGGTCTCGCACCTGGCCAGGCGAACGGCGCGCCGCGGTGGCGTGGCCGTGAGAATCAATCCCATTTACTGTTTTTAACTTCCGGGATGTATAAGTGCGCGCGCACGCGCGAGTGTGTGTGTGTGAGTGCGGGTGAGTGTGTGTATGTGTGTGGCTGAGCGCAAGCGAGAATGGATTGATACGCTATAAATGACTGTCTAAACGCATCTCGAGTACGCCTCCCCCCTCCCCGCGGCGCGGTGCCCTGCACGCGGTGGCACGCTTGCCTCACACTCCCCCTCCCCTCAAAGCCGCAACTTCCGTTTCATCCCCGCTAAAAGGACACGGAGCGGAGCGCGCTTGGCGGCCGCTTAGCCCTCCGGCAGGGGGTGTGGTGTGTATAAAGGTGCGGCCCGCGCGGTGGGGGCACAGGTGGGGGAAGGGGGGGAGGGGGGTGCGGGCTAGTACGGGAAAGGCAAAAAGGCATTTAGGGGCGCAAAGCTGCGGTTGTGTTGTGACACAACAGGCGAGCGCTGAGAAGGGGTGGCGCGCGGGTATTTTATACATAGCTGGTGATGGGGGTAAAATCGAGAACGAAACACGAGAGAGGGAGAAGAGACGAGTGGAGGCAATGGATAGAGAAATAAGAGAGTGAGAGTGAGAATGTGTGTATGTGTGTGAGAAAGAGGGAGGGAGGGAGGGAGGGGGGGAGAGAGAGAGAGAGAGAGAGAGAGAGAGAGAGAGAGGGGGGGGGGGAGAGAATGAGAGTGAGCGGGGGGAGGAGAGGGCGAGAGGCTGAGTAGGAGGGGTGGGTTAGTGCGCCCGCGCGTCATGCAGTCGTGCGGCGTGCCGCGTGGTGCCGCGTTGCGGCCGGTGGGGCCGGATTGGCCTCTGTTGACATTAGGAGAAAGATTTCGGCGGCGCCACTATTATTTATAGCCCCGAGCGGAAGGCACTACGTAACGCCCACCCATGCTCCGCCCGCCCCCGCGCCGCCGCCGAGCACGCCCTTTTGTCGCGAGGGGCCTGAGCGAGGGGCGGGCCGGGGACGGGCCGGGGGCGGGCCGGGGGCGGGCCGGGGGCGGGCCGGGGGCGGGCCGGGGGCGGGCCGGGGGCGGGCCGGGGGCGGGCCGGGGGCGGGCCGGGGGAAGAGTCCGGGAGGGACCAGCGAACAACCCCCGTCGCGGTCGAAAGGAGTAATTCTGCTAAAAGCAGCGGCTCGTCGAGTCACTCTACTTGTGAGGAGAAAGGCTCGCGCCCGCGCGGCCGCGCCTCAAAGGCAACTGGAATAAAACTCAAGTTTATCTGCAAATCTGTTCATAAACTGGGCTGGTCAGTCTGTATGCTATTGACGTGCGCTCAAAACTTGCTGCAAAAGTCATGACCACTGTGAGTGACTGTGTGTGACCACTGTACATGAAATATATCTACCTAGCATGTTTTTAGGCTATGGACGAAATCGGTGTAAATCGGTACGGATCTTCCTTCGGCTTGATGATAGCCCCTTATGGACGCAGCCGATCGTGCCCAAGCGATTTGTACAAAATTAAACACATGCTACAATAGATTAGAATTTTTTTGAGATAGTTCTAATGTCAAGCTGTCTATACGTTTCTGCCTAAAAAAATTAGTTTGCATCTTTTGTTTCTATCGGTTTCTATGATTGTTACGAGCGCAGCACCCTGAGCCGAGCCAAAATTGACACACTACAAAAGGCTCTTGGCTTGACTTGAGAGAACCAGGCCACAAATGGCCCCTGGTTGTTCACCGACTGGAGTCGGCTGCCCAATAGAAATGTTTCGCCAAAACATCCAACCAATGAATACGGCCGCCTGTTGCTTTGTACCTCGATATCCAAAATTTTCAATAACGCAAGGAGTGGTCACGTCAGAATCGTTGCAGTCTCCCGCGGTCTCGCGCCCGGTAAAAGAACAGTTTCGAACGTGATCACTAGCTGGCCTGGGCACACCTACCGGGGGCCTAAGTAAAAACCTGGGGTGTGATACCATAGCATGATACCATACGTACACGCCATTCAAAGTACGAACCCCATTTGGAGTGAGCGTCAAAAAGAGGAGAAATAGGGGTGAGGCTAGTCAGCAGGGGTAGGCTAGACTGGGCCAGGGCATCAGTCGCGGCTGCGCGGCGCAGAGCGGGTCATCACTCAGCCGGCCAGATAGGCGTGGGAGAGCGGCGCGCGGCGCTACGCTTTAACATGCGGAGCACGCGTGCACCTCCGGCGTCATCCCCCCGCGCGGGAAAGGCGGAAGTAATCGGCCAGTCAAGCTGGCCTTTCTCTGCTGAATAGCTCTCTACTAACTTCAAACACATCTGTTACGTTTTATAAAGAATGTGATCAAGGTCCTGCTAAATACATTACTTTACCGGTGAGGGCGCCTCAGCACATTGAGTGGGGCATGACCACTACGTGATCACGCGTACCGCATCAAATATAAAACGCTGCGCAGTGCGCACCGAATGTGACAATGGGAAATGCACACCAAATTGACAAGATTGTAAGGTACAAAAATTGCTGGCAGAAAAGTTAGGCATTATTTCCTGACATAAACGACTGAAAATATGAGGTGCTCTGATAATGAAAGAGTGTACAATGTACACTGAATAATCAGTGTACATGGATGCTCACTGATTAATTAGTGTACATTGGAATGCTCACTGCTCACTGATTAATCAGTGTACATCGTACACTCTTTCGTTATCAAAGTGGTCAAAAAAAGTGCGGTCCACATTTTCTGACTATCGCACCCAGAAAAAATGGAATGTATCAATCCTCGTGGTTACTTCAGGGAAAACCATTTTCTGGTTAAAAAAATATATAATAACAATCTGAAAGTGGTTGGAACTTTATTTTACATCTGACAACAATTTTAACGTTACCTCAACCATCTTTTAATAGTTGTCCCTGAAGTAACCATATATGATGGATGTTACAACTTTTCCGTTTTCTAGGTATGCCCCACGTTGTTGTGTATTACTTGCTCTTCCAAACTATGAGTTTAACAGTATGCCACTTATGATAGCAGGCGAACGTTTTGTTCTACAGATTTAAGTGTAGAACAGAAAACTTGGTGACTTCTTTAAGTGCAGAACCAAATAAAGAGTTCATAGCTGACGAACACAGAACTGAATGAAAACTGTGTTACTAATAAGAGCAGTACTACATAATTCGCCACTTATGATTGCAGACCTCTATGATTTGTCTCGCCTCTAACAGGTCGTTTGTTACTTTGAAGCGGTGAACTGTTTTGATTCAATAGCAGAAAGGGCGGGGCGCGGGGCGGTACTAGAAGCAATTATAGGCCTCGATGAGTTTCTTACCCGCGGTGCTCTCTTCGCAGACTCGGAGGGCGACGGCGACGTGGACATCGACGGCGACGGCGACGACGTGGACCTGCTGGACATGCCTCTGCGCGGCGCGGCGCCCTTCGACTTCCTGGGCGCGGCGGCGGGGCCCCGGGGCGCGGTGCCGCACCCGCTGCAGCACGCAGCGCTGCACCAGCTCGCCGCCCTCAAGCACCACCGCCTCGCCAGCCTGCAGGTCAGACATTAAGCGCAATTATTAATAAGTCCCTTTAACGGTCCCGTATTTCCCGGATTCAGGTTTGAAGTAGCAGCAACAACTTTGAATTTCGGTGTCCAAATAACAACAAATAACACTATTAGATTTTTTTTTCTGTGAATATTTTTATGAGTTGCGTGCTGTTCAAGGCACTTCAAGATTTTTCAGTGTAATATTTTATTTCTGTTTTCAAAAAATGTATATTCGGCTGCACACTAAACAGAGGTGGTAATTCCTTCCAGTAAAAAGTGCTCAGGGTTTGGTGCCGTGGCAAAGCTACTAAAGCTACTAAAGCTACCAAAGGCAGTGATTTTTAGCTCGTCTAGGGATCTTCAGCATAAAAAATAATAATAACTTTGTAGATTTACAGTAACAGATTTACAAGTAAATAACGATTTAAAAATATTTTATAAATTTACGACAAGCTGTTCTTAATTGTGGTTGAATTTCAAGTCGATGCGTAGTGCTTGTAATTTTACGATTTTTCACCGGAGTTTTACAATTCCACCACGTGGAAAATTTTCCCTTAAAGTATAGCAACTCTTTTTCACAGTGAGTGCCTTGACATTTTTTAAAAGGCTCCTGGAAATGCACGTTCAAGCACCTTTGCTTTCTCAGTAAAATATAGCCGTGAAGTATGTCATAGATTACGCGACCTACTATCCACCCGTTCTGTTCACGACTAACGCACGCTCCTTGCCCTACAGCTTTCGGGACTGCGCGGTGTGGTCCCCGACCCTGACGCCGTTGGCAGTGGGGGCGGCGGCGGCAGCAGCAGCAGCAGCGGGGGCGGCGGGGGCGGCCCCGGGGGCGGCGCGGTGCGCAAGAAGCGCTCCCGGGCCGCCTTCTCCCACGCGCAGGTGTTCGAGCTGGAGCGGCGCTTCCACCAGCAGCGCTACCTGTCGGGCCCCGAGCGCGCCGACCTCGCGCACGCCCTCAAGCTCACCGAGACGCAGGTCAAGATCTGGTTCCAGAACAGGCGCTACAAGACCAAACGGAAGCAGCTGCAGCTGCAGGAGCAGGTGGGGCCTGCGGGCGGGGCGGCGGGGGCGGGCGGGGCCGGGGGCGGCTCCTCGGCCAAGAGGGTGGCCGTCAAGGTGCTGGTGCGCAACGATCAGCCGCCGCTCCTGCACGCGCCCGACCACAAGCAGGGCCCGCTGCTGTACCCGCCAGGGCCGCAGGGCCTCCCCTTCCCCTACTACTACTACCCGCTGCTGTACCCGGGGGTGTCACGCCTACCCCACGGCCTGCCCCATGGCCTGCCCGACCAGCTCGACCTGCCGCGCCCGCCCGCGCCATTCTCACCGGAGTGACGGCTCCAAGAGCACCAAGCAGCAAAAGGGCGTCGTTAAAATGGTTGAAACGTGTATTTCTTTCTTTGATTTTTGTTTCTTGTGAAGTTATTATGTTTTATATTGTTGAATAATTTTAGCTCAGTCGCAACCCTACCCATAATTTTATCGTAGGATTAGGACTCCTTTGTTGTAAATAAATGTATAGAAATGTTACCTAGCGGTGGAAAAGTACAGAACCTAGTACACTGATCTTTAGTCAAATGTAAATGATCTCTTTTTTGAGTGTGTTGTGATGCAACGGTATATATGGAAGCACCTGACTGCGGCAAGACGCGAGGCCTTTTCTTCACGAAAGCATAACTCACGATAGACCAAAACTGCAACTTTGAAACTAAACTAGAAAAGCTCACGTTATCCTTCTGTCTCAATAGATTTTTTTTTCTTTTTTTGTTTTTTGAGACCTGTTGCTTTGCACAAGTTTTAATCTATTTTGTTTGTTGAAACTCATGTCGCAACCTCACATATGTAGTTGTGAAACATTGTTACAATAAATGACATCTCTTTTGTTAGCAACGCTTTGTGGTTTTTACTCGCTTCGGGCACGAGATCATCTCACGGCCGACTGTGATAAATAGTTGACGCTCATTTACATTCTGAGAGATTTTTAAAAAAAAAGTATTGCTTTCAGTAGTAGTTTTTTTTTTTAAATATATCTACTAATGATATACAATTGGAATTACTATTAAAACTGAACATGCACACTTGGTTAACACTTTAAACAACAAATGTCGGAGGGAAAAAAATCCAACTGTGATCACATTTGAGTTCAGGAGCATCGCAAAAGTGAATACATTGAAAAAAAAAGTGTATTCGCGAAGTTTTAATCACTGTTGTCTTGTGAGGAAATTTTATTTCCAAAACGACTTTTGTTGTTCCTATTATTAAGAAAAATTATCGTCTTGCTATAAAAGAAAATTTCAAAAATGTAAGGGCGCTCCGCTCGCCCATCTACTCGGAGCCGCTTGGGCAACAGGCCCACACAGAGGGACTTACCTCAGTGCTATAATTTCCGATTTTGACCCGCCCTGAAGGGGTCCGGAAGGTGAGGGTGGCGCCTGTCGAATAAAAAGGTGGACACCAATTTTTTGTCTAAGACATATATGTTGCTTCACACTGTTCAAAGTTGACATAAATTAACGATGACAAAGTCGCTAATTTTTAAAGCGACTTGAATCATTTTGGGACGACTTGGTCGTGACCTTACGATAAAAAAAATCATTCCTCTACGACGTGGTCGTAAACTTTTCTAACACTAAAGGCCTGCTGAAAAGTTCCTAAAACGTGACAAGTCGTTTACTTCCAATTTTTGTCGTAACTGTATACGATCAAAACCGCACATTTACGATAAAAGTCGTAAATTAACGACAGACGTCATCGAATTACGAATCAAGCTTTAACTGGTTTACATCCTACGCTAGGAATTTTCGATTGGTCGTAAATGTAGGATAAAGATCAAAGTCGTAAATTTACTCGTTTTAAAATATAAACTGTCTTGCTATAAATATTAGCGATCAATTCGTCGTTCACGAACGACGAAATTCGTAACTAGAAAGTGTTGTTCAAAAACGACATCATTGCTCCCGAAAATGTCGTAAATTTATGAATATTTTTAACAGTGCATGGTAAAAAGTTAAGAATTTCGGAAAACTCGGGTATATGTGTGTCGGAGGGTGGCGGTTGCAGGAAAACGGAACCTTCACACAAAAATTTCCGTCCGATTTGCTCTATTTCTTGCCGTTTAGGCTGTAGGGGCAGATTTTTAGTGCAAATAATATCATTACAAACTTTTATCGAGAAAAACCGTGATTATTTTATTCAGTTGGTACAGTACATTTGAATTACAAGTCTAGTTAAATTTGTCGACGTGCCATTTTTTTTTTCCGGGGCTTTGTTGTAGTATAGGCCGGAGTAGATAGAGCCCAGTCAACCGCGTCGTGCCCTAGCCCAATCTACAAAAGATCATACATAGGGTAAAAGTACCAAACATGGATCAGGTACCAAACTTGGATCATTTCTGTTTGGCGGGCTCTAGCGGCTAATTGGGTCGACCGAATTAAAAATTTTAAAGTTCCTCAGGTAGGCGACTACATATGCAACAATATGTGTATGTGACATTTTATTGTCTGCTCGCTCCTCTGCCTGCTGGAGCTCTCCGAAAAACAGTCTGCACAACAGACCTCGTCAAAGCGCGCAAAAAGACAAGGCAAGATACATGGCTCTACTTATTTACTATTTGTAAGAAAACTAACCGGAGGAAATACTTGATACTCGATGAGAAGACACTTTAAGATGTGCCTTTTTAGACTCTGAAGGTTTTGATCCTTTACCTTAAGTATTTTGAAAATGCGGGTAGGGGTAAAAACATGGAATTCGAACCGTCCTCAAGTAACTTCTTTAGTTTGCGCCTCAATATCAGTCATTAGAAATCGTTCATGCGTGATGCCACTTTGCACACGGCAAAATATGACCAAAATAAAGGGATTGATGCAAACAAACAGCACAAATTTCCAATAGGAAACTTTTTACAAGCGTTTACATCTTCCATTGCGCCTTACGAGAGGTCCGGGTAGGCAACCTGGCGCACACATCAACTCTCTTTCCACTCTTAGCGCCTTAAGGATCACGTGACTAAGCAAGAAAATACAATAATTTCAAAAGCGTATGTTTTAAGTTTATAGAACAGGTTGCAGGCAACATTTCTACCACGAATCGGAGGGTCTATGTTACGTGGTTAGTTAGGATAGAAAAGAATCGAATTTCTCGTTAAAGAAATGCCACTTTTCCAGGCCCTATATCAGCCCCGAAGATGCAAATGGGCGGAAGCAAGTTGTAATTTCGTGAGCAGAATAATGAGAGAAACACGTTGGTATGAGAAACTATTTATTTCGTAGACAGACGAGCGTGCAAAACGTATCCAAACAAGCCTAAGTTTTGATCCATGTTTGGGTTAGCGTCCAAACATTGATCACAACCCCTAAAAGGGGGAAGGGGTTGTTTTGGGATAAAACAAAAAAAGTTGCCTTCCCCTAACACTGTTGTGTATCACATATGTGAAGGACAACAGTCTAGCTTGGTGATCCATGTTTGGGTACCCCCACCCAAACATGGATCAAAATTGGAGGTCATGGAAATTCCCTATAACTCCGAAAGTATTGGAGCTAGGAACTTTATTCCCTCAGGATATCTTCCCCGGGGGTTCAAACTACACACCGATGAAAAAAAAATATGCTCAGCATACCTTTATCGATCCCAAAACTGTGGTTTTCCGAAAAATGATCCATGTTTGGTACTTTTACCCTAGGGCAAGACAAAACTCGACAAATAGAAGTGCGTGACATCCAAAACGGAAACGTTTACCGCAGATCACATATAACGACAGATTTTTGATCAGACTTCGAGTAATTGGAAACGGCAAGTTGCCTCAAAATAAGTTCACAAAGACGCAAAAGCTAATTTGGAGAGGGGAAGGGCCCGGCAACGAAACAATTGAGAGAGAGAGACACAGAGAGACAGAGAGAGAGAGAGAGAGAGAGAGAGAGAGAGAGAGAGAGAGAGAGAGAGAGAGAGAGAGAGAGAGAGAGAGAGAGAGAGAGAGAGAGAGGGAGGGAGGAGGAGGAGGAAGGATGCGATTCGGGTGGCTTTTTCGACGACAGGGCAATATCCCGTACGTCTTACTGGTATGCAACCCACACGTCTCGCCCCCTCCCCTCCTGCCCCCACCCTCAGAGTCAGGCTACATCCACCCCTGAAGAGAAGTTCCTGCAAGAGTTTAACTCAACAGCTGTTCGATTGCTAGTGTTCAACTCAAGGGCTGCAGTCACATGCAAACGTATTCAACTTCGCCGCACAACGCTGACCTTGCTAAACGCTTTGCAAGTGCTTGACTGTTGAGTTGAACACTTATGCTAAAGCCATATTTTTATGCGTGCACCACCATGTGTTTTGCAGTTGCGCACTTGGTTTTACTGTAAAAATAACGTCTCTCAGAGAAAAAAAAAGAATACAATTTTCTGAAAAAGATAACATGCAGTATGACGAGGAACGAGGATACAAAAAAAGTTACTGCCCCAACCCGCCCCTCCCCCTCCTCCTATCCCCATTTTTCTTCCACCCCCCCAGCCCTCCTTGCCGCGCCTTTCCTAACCATCTCTCCCGACCCAATTGGACCGATGAAATATTTTGTCCGTATTTTGATGATCGCCCCGGCCAGCAGCAGCGTTTTCGGCTGATCGCTCTCAAACGTCGAGGCCAACGCCACAAATTGCCCCAATTCGCCTTTCTCTTTTTCTCTTCCGCCGCTCCTCACCCCAGCCACCCCGTAATGCCTCGATGGAGGAGGGCTCCTTACCGCACCTTACGTCCCCGTGAGGCCCCGCCCCGCCCCGCCCCGCCCCGCCCCACCCTGCCACTCTCCTTAGACTTCTACAGTGCCCGCAATAGCAGGCGGAAACGAGACACAAACCGAACAACCTTTTAACGGTCGGGAATCATTACACTGACTAACCAAGTGTTCAACCCTTCAACACTTTAAAGTGTTCAAATTGTTCAAATACCATTTAACACATAAAAGTGTTCAACAGAGTTGTTGTGCACTTAAAAATGTTCAACTCGATAGTTGTGCCCTCAAAAGTGTTGAACTCCCCAGCTGCACACTTAGTCTTTGTTCGTCCACGTGGATTAGTCAAAGGCCTCTTTGAATTAAATAAAATACAGCGTCACGGCTACGACTGTCGCCAGGAAATTATTTCAAGTCGAAAAACCGACGAGGAAAATTACCCCTCAGCCTCGCCACGCCACGCCACGGCGGCAGGGGGACTCTTGCGTCACCAGCCACCCCACCACTAATCGCTGAGCGGAGCTGTATTGGTAGGAGCTCTATTGAGCACGCTCACCGGAAAATGTCTCCCAATCAGGGGGACTCTTTACTCTCTCTCTCTCTCTCTCTCTCTCTCGCTCCCTCTCTCTCCCACAACCCCTCCCCCTCGTATCAATTTTTTCGCCGTACTTCTCCATCACGTCTCGACTCCCTCCGCCGCCGCGTTCTTCCGCCGATTACTTAAATTCGTCCCTTTTCACGCCGCCTTCTTCTCGTGTTGTCCAAAGTAGTCACACCCCTTTCCCTCGCGCCCCTTCCCCAACACCTCTCTGCCCCCCTCCCCCTAACCCCACTCTCTCCCAGCGGAGAAAACGACGTCTTGGTTTCCAAGCAGTTTTGGAAAACAACAAGCAGCTCCTTTGGAGAAAATACACAGTTTCCGGGGCTGATTGAAAACGAGGACGAAGTTTTTTTTTTTCCCCGTGCCCTAAACTTCTGTGCAAATCCACAAGTGATCTTAGAGATCTTACCCAAAGTAAATGCGACTGGCAGTGTTCGCAAATAAGGTTGGTATACCACACTTATTTGAAACACAAGATTTTCATTCATTTTCAATCATACTTGTTCATTTTCAATTTGCCGATGAATGGGACACTCCAGCAAACTGGGAATACACCCAAAAAGTGCATCTTTGGGTCTAGTAAAATGTTCTTAGCATGAACTCCTACTTAAATATTGTGGCACACTGTTAAAAATACCGTGAGGACTCACGATATGCGTGCGGTCCGTTACGTGATTTTCATGTACGGTCAGACCTTATCATACACTTACGGTACGGACCGTACTTGATGGTGGATGGAGTGTGCTCCACTGAACTTCCCTGACATAATTGCAGGCTACGGTGTGTACCGTAAGATTCAGACCGTAGTCAAAAATTACGGCCCGGGACCAGGCAACAAATTTACAGCGCATACCGTAGGCATTTACCGTGGTATTTTCCAACAGTGCACGTCCAAGACCATTTTAATTGCCTGTATGCCACTGTAGATTTTTTGGGTTACCTTTTTACAGGTGTTTTGTTGCACAATACCATGCCCTCGACCACGCCTGACTAGCGGGCGAACCGCACTCGCTAGCGAACACGAAGCGAGCGAACGGGAGGACCGAGCGTGCGAACTGAGCAAGCGAGCGAGCAATGCAATGCTCTTTGCATGCTCGCCCGCGCTGTTCGCTGGCTGGCCGTTGTGTTCGCTCGCTCGGCTCGGTACCCGCTTCGCTCGTTGACCTACTCTCCAGAAGCCCTCCAGGTGTAATAGGGTCTTTCACGGGGTGGAAACAGGCTATCTAAGTCTGTCGAAAGAAAGGCTTGACACTGATATTCCCATGCATTGGTGACAACAATGTTTTCGTAAAGACATTTGAGATCGCGCCGGTGGGGTGGGGCGGTACAAGGTGGATTGAGGAGTAGGGGTGGTGCAGGGTGGGGCAGGGTGGGGCGGGGCGGGGCCGAGCAAGGCGGCAGCGTCGCCTCGCGCAGACTTCGGGTCAACTCTACTCAAAAGAGGCGCAGCGCACGTCCTCAAAGGATTAAACGAATCAAGTGAATGGCGGAACTGAGATGCTCGCGGTGCGGGACGCGCCCTGGCTGAGGCGGGCGCAGGGAGTGGGCTGTCCGACGGCTGAATGGGGTGGAAAATCACGTCAAAACGAGCGAGGCGCTCCCCCCCCCCTCCCCCCCCCCCCTGGAGGCCCTGAGGAGGAGGGGTAGAAAGACTCACGCAACTTTTGCGCACATCTTTGGCTGAGCGCGCGCGAACGGCGGCGCGGCGCCAACTCAGTGGCGCCCGCACGCCCCGCGCCGCCCCGCGCCGCCTCGAGGAAAAGTGGAAGCGTCAGGAAAAAATGAGGAGGTCTTATCGGAGCCAAAATTATAACCGGTTTTAAATTTCAGCTTGCCGCTCATATTAAAGAAAATTTTAGCATCACTACAAGCTCATCTTTGGTGCCTGTCGTTACAAAAAGTGTTGTGTTTTCCTTTGCTAAATCCGGAAGCGATGTTCTCTGCAAAAATTTGGAATACAAGCCGACTTAAAATTTTCCATCTACGCAGCGACACAAACAGAAAACTTACAGTGAAAGTTGCTTCTATAGTTAGTATTTAACACGAAAAACAAAATATTCGGCAGCCAAAGACACCAGTCAGTTGAAAGAGTTCACCAATGCCCAAAAGAAGAAAATCGGGGGAAAAAAGAAATCATCGAGCTCGAGGAAAAATAAAGATTAAGGAAGATTTCAGAGTCGAAACTTTTCCGAGCCACATCCGCCACTAGCGCTGCCCCTCCACCTCACCCCCGTCTCCGTCTCCTCTTCAACAGCCAAGGCTCTGCTGGTCCCACCCCAAGGCAACGGAGCAGCTCATCGAGTATTCCAGTCAGGACGGCGAGGGCCATCCTACGAATGGCGGGTAGGGGTCTCGACTCAACTTTCCATCCATCGACACACAATGCCAAGCTACTTTCTTCTCGCCAACTTGCTGCTGGTGCTGCTCGCTGCTCTCTTCTCGGCCGAGCCCCGGCACAAGTAGCATCTCCCACACGGCTGACAAGGAGGGGAGGGAGGGAGCAAAAGGTGAAAATTAGCAGGCAGAGGGGGGGGGGGGAGGGTGAATTTGGCTTCCTTTCAGAGCGAAATAAAATGACACACTTCTCCGCGACGACGGCCTAGCAGGTGTCAGGCACGCCGCGCGCGCAGTGAGGTTGGGAATGGGAAGGGCTGCGGTGGTGAGGCTTTCACACACGGTAAAAACGAGCCCTGGGATTACCAGGGTAGCTGGACTGCACTCTTAACTTCTTACAAAGAAAAGTCCTTGTGTTACAAAGAATTCTGTGCAACCGTAATACAAAGCCAATACGAAGACAAATTTTCTTTGAAATATAAAGAAAAATCTTTGTGATACAATAAAGAAAATTCCTTGTACTACAAAGAAAACCTTTTTGTAATACAAGAAAATTTATTGTATATTACGGTTGCACAGAATTCTTGGTATTCTACGAAAAAATTCTTTGTAGAAAGCTTAGAGTGTGGACACCAGGAGATCCCCTGGAAATTGTTTCCAGGGCATCGCCTGGGAAATCCAGGGTTCACCCTGGGATTCCCAGGGAATGCGCCCTGAGAAGTAGAGGATACTCTGTTGGCCTTAATTTTGATGAAAAAAACGTACAAATGAATAGAAGTCAGAAAAAAAATTCTGCAGTCACGCGAAAGTCTGATTGCGTCTTTTTTAATCATGAAACGTATTGCTGAATTGGCTTAAAACGTTGTTACTGTCCAAACCGGGTCCACACTCGAAACTTTTTACAAATAATTTCTTTGTATAGAGCCCTTGTATTACAAAGAATTTTGTGCTGTCGTAGGATACAGGAAATTTCCTTGTATTACAAAAGAAAATTCTTTGTATTACAAAGATCTGTCTTAGTATTACAAAGAATTTTTTATTTGTATCATGCGACAGCACAAAATCCTTTGTAATACAACGAGGTTTCTTGGTAAGAAGTTTAGAGTGCAAACAAAGGGGTGAGGTAAAACTAGTAATGTTTGCACTTATCTTTCAATAAAAATGGGTTGGTGAATGTGCACGGCGCGGTATGTTGCGGTCAACACACTCGTTCATCAACAAAATTATTAAAAAACAAAATCAAACATTACCATCTCCTATCTGCCCGCCTTCAGGCGCGTTATAAGAGGGAAGGAGGGGTGAAATTAAGCTACAAAACCCCTTTATGTAGGCGACCCACGGTGCACCCACCTGCATCCCTATTCACAGGACCTGAAACCGCGACTGACCGCTTCCAGACCCCCACGCTTGAGTGGAAAGCAAATGTTAGTCCGAACTCAACCTTCAAAATAGTTTGAGTCGGCCTAGTCCGCCCCGCGCCCGTTTTCGAACACCCCTCAGCTGAAGCAGAGATAACAACTAGCTATCTCTGGCGGAAGGTTGAAGCGGAGTCCCGGAGAAATACACCGCGCGCCAAAGCAGGCGGCGCCGCTACACCCCGCCAGTATACAGCCAAGGCGCGCTAGGGCGCGGGGTATCTGCACGCAAGCACCCCTCGACTGGGGTAGCGGGGCAAGTTGCAGAGTATACGGTGCAGGGTGCGGTGTTGGGCGCTGTACTGTCTGTGCTGTGCAGAGGTACGTGCAGGGCGCAGTGCATGGTGTGGTGCAGGTCGCTGTGCAGGTCGCAATGCTTCCGCTGTGCAGCAGGGCCCATTGCAGGGCTGCTGCAGAGTCAGCCCAGCCAAACTCGTTATGCGTTCGAAAGCGGTGAGAGCAAGTGCCGGCGCGGCGGTGTCTCACTCGCACGGTCCCAAGCGAGTCCCTAACTACTCGGACACTAACCAGAAGAGAAACTTTCTTACATTAGTGTTAGATAAACTTGCGGAGAACGGCGAGCAACCTTGACGGCGAGGCATCAAGTGTTCTGTCGTGCTGGCTCGATGAGTTCCGAGAGCTAGTCTGCTAACCTACCGACCCCCCCCCCCTCCCCCCCAATTCTTTCCTCGACCCCACCAGAACCCAAAAATGCATGTTTCTCCGCAACAAATTATTGCCAACAGAACAGCCGCCCCCCCCCCCCCCACCCACCCTCCCCAACCCCACTCGCACGTGTCTGAGGGACGAAAAACGAAAGCGACGCGCTATGTAAGGTTGGATCTGACAGCGGAGGGTCTCACTTTCAGAAGAATAACACCCTTCATTCTTGTCTGCTTTTGTTCAAACCACCAGGTCCCTTCGTATAGACAAAACATCCATTTCTTAATGAGTAAACTATCTCCGGTAGAGGAAAGATATGTTAAAGCAGAAAGCAAAACATTCCACTGTTCAAGGTTCAAGGGGTCCACTGTTAAAAAAAATGTTGGAGATTCACAGCACCTCTGTTGTGAAAAAAGTTGCCAGAACTCTTCGTTAAATTACAACAGCCCTCTGTATTTAAACCAAAACTCTCTGGGTAATTACAACTGTCCTTTGTATTTTAACCAGAACTCTTCGGAAAATTATGACTGGCCTCTGTATTTTAATCACAACTCTTCAGGAAATTCCAACTGTCCTCTGTATTTAAAATAGACTGGCTTGAAAAGTATGGTCGACTGGCCGACAAAATATTGAGCTTTTAGGCAGCAAAAGGGTCCTTTTCTGATTACAGAGAAGTGTTGGGATTTCACAATCGTTCCGTATCGAGGAAGTGCTGGGAAATAACAATAAATTTTTAACAGTGTCAACCCAAGGGCGAGAGGGATCAGGTCGCCAGCGAGCATATGGATCACAGGTAAAAAGGGTCGGATTGTCGCTAGCGGGCGTCGGAGGGAAAAGGGGGTAATCCATTGGTAATTCAGCGAAATCCATGGACTTTCCCCGAAATTTTTGAACTTGACCCATCGTTTATCCAGGGGTAATAGGGTATTCCGCTGGTACGAAACAGGAACCTAAAGAAGAAAAGCACGACCGTCGGCTCTGTTTCCTCCTTTGCGCTCATTGGCTGATCGCTACAGTGACGTCATCGTTGACCAATCAGGGCCCAGGAGGAAACAGATCTGTCGGTCGGGCTTTTCTTATTTAGGTTCCGGTTTCGTTCCAGCGGAATACCCTATCCACGTCATCCGTAATCCAGCTGAAACAAAATTTTCCAGTTATTTTTCCGTCGGGTCCACCACCACTCTAACGATCTTCCGTACAATTTGTTCGATAATTACTGGTAATCACATCCCAAAAATTCTTATTCACCTCGTTAAAATATGCAAACTGTGTGGAAACACCGTTGGCGACGTCAGCAGGGTAGCAGCCTCCTCCCCCCATCCTCCGGCCCTGGCTGGGCTCTGGGGAGGCTGGGCGCGTCCGCTCGGGTCACTGGCCTCGCCCCAAGAGCTGCGCGCTCTGCCTGTGCAGTGTGAGGATCGGAGCGGCCTGCCAGCGACACCAGCATGGACACCACCCTGGACCCAGCCCAGCCCAGCAGCCGCCCAGCCCCGGCGGCGGCCAAAGCGAGTAGAGTGGGGCGTCAGTCAGCGCCCTGTGCGAGGGGCGGGTGGGCGAGGACGCCGTCGGGGAAATCAAAGCCACATAGGCCGCCGGGCCGTCGCGCCGCGCCGAGCCGAGAAGTCCACTATGGCTTCCACGGCCACGCGCGGCGCGGTGGGTGCCCAGGGCCGAGCAGCGGCGGCAATGCGGCCTGGGCTCTGTTAAAGGGTCAAAGGGCGGCCGCTGCGCCCAGGCCAGAGGGCATGGCGCCGCCGCCGGCGCGCCGGGAGGCGTCACGTATCGAGTGTCCTAGGGAGCGCATCAAAGATCGAGTTTCTGACGTAGTCGGCTAACCGGCCGGATTGCGATATAAGAAAGCAATAGGACGCGAGAGGGGCGTGGAACTGGAAACAAAATGTGTACGTCGATAGAAACGATACGAAACAATATCAAAACAATACGAGACAATATTTGCGACAGGGTGACAATTTCGGACAGAATTTTAAAAATAAAGTTTACTTTTTCAGCGTTTTCGAATAAAAACGAAACATTACGACCTGTTGGCCCACGCCGCCCACATCTGATGACATTTTTAGTCTTTTGGTGGTAAAATCTCATTACAGGGCACATTTTTCGAGAGAAAATATGTCCAAATCTGTAACATTGTCTCGCACTGTCTGTAATGTCTTGAGACAAATCATGTGTACACTTTTTGGGGCTGTTCCGACCCGCTCGGGTGAGCGCAGACAGCAGGTTACAGGGCGCAACCCTGCGGCGCACCACATACAGGGTGTGGGGCGCGAGGAGCAGGTTGAGGAGAGCAGGGGGGCGGTACCTTTAGCGGCGGCTGCTGAGGGATGCGCGTGAGAACGCCTGGGAAATGAGAAACAGCGATGAGGTGGTTTTGAAGTGCGGGAAAAGTGACTTAGGAAAACAGGCGGGTAGGGAGGCGCTGGAGGTGGATATGAGGGAGGGGAAGGGAGAGAGAGAGAGGGGGGGGGGGGAATCGACGAATTGGGCCTGCAAGGAGAGCAACAGGTCTGGGATGTGGCAGCCGGTGGGGTGGTCTGGCGCTGGCCCCAACGAGGTTCCCATGAGGATCCTTTCCGTTTCCCTCTCTCGGGAAGGGCAGTAAAATACCTCCATTTACATCATGAGACGCATTTAGGCCCTTCACGCCCGGGGTGGAGGCGGCGGGCGCCGGGGTGCGCTCTGTCGTGTCACAGCAGGGTGAGGGCTGAGGGTGCCGCCGGCCGCAGCCGGACGAGAGCGGCTGTCGACCAGTCATCGCTCGCCGCAATGCGCAATAGGATAGCGACGGCCTGACACAGCAGGGCCACGGCCACGGCCATTCACACTCTCCGGCAACATACACATTCTAAAATATTTGGAAGGGAGTAACGTTACACTTTTCCGTCACGAAAACAGGACAGCAGGACACACCGCCGCAGCAACGACTCCAAGCCCGCCGGAGCACCTGTGGCCACCAGCCCCCTCCCTCCACCCCCCAGTCCCGCACGGCGGAGTTGTCTGCACTGCTTCAGTTCTCACCACGCCCCGCCTCCCCCTACCTCCCCCCGCCTCGCATGACTTTTATTCCCTGCATCTCTGGAGGGCGAGAAGAGGCAGTGCTCGGTCGTGCTCGGGCAGGCGCAAAAGGGTCTGGGTGGCGCGGGGGCGGCGCTGGGGCAACGCGGGGGTGGCGGGGGGCGGCGCGGGGGCGGCGCGGGGGCGGCGCGGGGGGCGGGCGGGGACGGTGCGGGGACGGCGCGGGGACGGGCGCGGCGACGGGCGCGGTTGTCGGTCCGCGCGGAAGATAGGGCGGCCGGCAAAATTACCCCCCTCCTTACCTCGCAGCCGACTGATTCGGAGGCTTCCTCCGGTACCTCCGTCCTTGTTATATTCATGAACAGCCAAGGAACTGCGACAGGGAGCTTTTTCAAGGAACGAAGCACGAGCCTTGGAATCAGTCGGCTGCGTAAATAACTGAGCAAGGTAGACGACGGCGCGCACTTCGCGGAGGTCAAACACAGGGGTGTCGCCCCGGCCGCCCGCGCCGCGCGCTGGAGAGCTCGGCTTACAAATCCAAATTGACCAATATTTACTCGGTCCTGATTGATTACACATGCCCTGCCCGCCCTGCCCCGCCCCGGCCGGAGTCCCCACTGCGGCCGCGCGGCAGAGTTGAGAGTATTCTTAACACTGCAGGCAAACGAGCTTTCGCCAACGTTTTGCCCTCAAATCCTCCTGCACCGAATTTCTTCTTTTTCTTCCCTGGTGTGTCCTCGCCCATCCCCCGCCCTCCCCTCGGCGGGCGCCCGCCCCGCCTCGGGTTGTTTGGCCGTCGTGTCGACGACATGACAGTCGGATGACGTCAGGCCATAACTTTCATGATGCCTGTCTAGCCTTTTGGGCCCAGCCCTCCATCGTGGGTAGTCCATGGCTCTGCGCGTGTTGAGGGCGAGACGCAGAGGGCCAAAGGACCTCGCTCGAAATAAACACTACCCAGCCTAAGTGAGAATCAAGCCAAATATTTCGCTCGAAATCCCGGTTGAATAGTAATTGAGTCTAGGTGTACTGAGCAAATGGCATCAAAATATTTTATTTTTCTTGATGATACTTTTGAAATATATGAATTATGAATTTGTAAATATTAGTCTGTTGTAAATATTTCAAATGAGGTTTTGAGCTTTCAGATCATGAAAGTTGTTTTAAAATTACACGCACTATCCCTCATTTATACTTTAAATTTCATGACACTCCATCTTTTAGTTTTAGAGGGAAGGGGGTAGCGCCTTTCAGCTCACTGCCAGGAAGGTACTTAAGACTATTTATGTGATCAATATGAGAGGAATGTAGATTAATGTTTGGTAAAATGATCAAATGGAATCATCATTGCAATGATCACACCCTACCTACCCTACCTAGCAGGCAGCTCCTTGAGCTGCAGTGAGTGAGCTTTTCAGAAGGATGACATCGCGGACAAAAATAAAGTGATGACCGCATCGATCGCTTCGATTCGCGCAGCCGTCTTGTCACTTCGTAGTAAACACGGGTGAGCCGCGCACCACTGCCTGCTCTGCGCATGCGCGCTGCGCTCCGCGTCACCGCGCGCCACAGCACAGCCACATTTGGAAATTTTGTACACGATGAGCTATGGTCTGTGTCCCGAGGGAAAAGGGGACTCTTGTCACCTCAGAACCAAACCTTAAAAAAGGAAAGAGAAACGTATTCTGGTTCTCCTTCATGGTGTAAATTAAAGGTAATCAGGCACTCGAAGGAATCGGAACAGCGGTTCAAATACTCAGGCGTGGGTTAAGCCCATTGGGAGATAAACCAATTTCGCGTACAAGGCAGAGGAAGACAGAGAGTCCAAAGAGCTCACGAACACACACGCGCTCACGCAGCGAGAGCGAGAGAGAGAGAGAGAGAGAGAGAGAGAGAGAGAGAGAGAGAGAGAGAGAGAGAGAGAGAGAGAGAGAGAGAGAGAGAGAGAGAGAGAGACAGACGAACACACACGCTCGCACTCATACATTTCTCATCATATAAATACGGCGGGATGGTTATGTCAAGTGTATCCAGCCGCGCCGCCCGGGCCGGGCCGGACTGCTGGCTGGCACGGGGGGGTCATTGCCACCACGGGCACGAGGCGCGCCGGGTGGGGCCGTGGGGCCGCGCCAGCAGAGGCGGGCGGGGCCTCTACGCCGCGGCCAGCCAATGGCGGCCAGCCGGGGCCTAACGGTATGCGGCGCGGCGCAGAGCCATGCTCCGTGCGGCGCGGCGCGGCGCGGCCCGGCGGCGCCCCCACCGCGGCCATGACGCCTCGCGCCTCGCGGCCCTGCCCGGCCCGCCCGGCCCTGTCCGCCCCGGTCGAGGCCCGGGTCCCGCTAGGCCCGCGAGGAATTCCATTTTGATTCTGCTGCCGACTGATTCAGAAGATCGCTCTCTTCCCCCAGTCCTTGTCGCACTCATGGCTGTGCCCCATGTTGGGGGTGGCATGGCCTCATGAGTGCGATAAGGACTGGATCAGTCGACTGAATCAGTCGACTGGCTGTACCCGACTGTCTTCCGTCTCTCTCACTCTCATGCGTGTCAAGTGAGAGGGAGAGAGACGGAAGACAGTCGGGTACAGCCGGAATCCGACCGATTGGAAACACTAGGGGAGGAGGAAGGGAGGAAAAGAGGAGAAGGAGGGGAGGAGGAGAGGATGAGGAGAGGAGGGGAAAAGGAGAGGAGGAGGAAGAGAGGCACGCAGCTTCCTGCAGGAGCGCGCTACGGTCTGGTCACGTGTCACGTGCGAGTAATGCATGGAATGGCCTCGTGATGGCCCCAAAGTAAGTATGTGGCTGCTGCGCAATCTGTCAAAGAAAAAGAGCTGAGCGTTTTGGAGCACACCACTTTGTCGCAGAGGATGTGCTGCGTAAAATTAATTAAGACTGGCTCGCACCAGTTTCAGTAGGATATGTTTCCCCAGATGAAAAAAAGTTTGATTTCTTATTTGGTGGTCTCAAAATGAGAGGAGTGTGCTGTGCACAGCTCTCAGGTCTCCAAGTCCATTAAAAACAAAGGAAATAGCTATGTTCCCGTTGAACTTGAATTGTATTAAATATCATAAGTTTAAGTTATTTCAAGAAAGGAAATATCAATGCCAACATCAGGATAAGACATTACTAAGTAGAGAACTTCCTCGTGAAATCTGTGTTACAACGTAACATGAAGTGTATGCAACTTGGAGGTGCAATATGAATATATCTGATAAACTCTTCAAAGAAGAATATCAACCACCAACAAGTACTCGTATGCAAACGCTCAGCTCACAGGAGCATTCACTCCAACACTGGTGTTGACATCTACTCACCTGTTGGTTTGTCATTGTCCTTGTCACCTTGGTCCTTGTCCCTAGGCTGGGGGCCAGGCTGCAGATCGTCGGCGTCCTTCACTCCGTGCAGTGCAGTCACAATGTTGCACTGATGTTTCACACCAAACTTAAACACTTCGACTCACTTGCTTTGCCGACAAAGCTTTGCTACGATATTTCAAACAACAATATTAAAACCGAAAATAAAACACGACGAAACGCGATACGCTCGGCTCGGCACGACACTTCAAGCGAGGTTATGCCCGCCCCGCCCGCGAGAGAGATCTTTGGCGCCTCACACTTACCACAAGTCGTTACACGCGGTTCCGGGACGGAACTGAAATATAATAACGACACGCGAGTGACTCGAGGCCAGCAGCGACATGATTTCGAACATTTCATACGCACTTCACCGGAGAAACATTGCGAGCCCGGGCCCGGGCTCAAGATGCGCTTCAGGCACGATTTGAAATGGCTCGCTCCAGGTGCGCCAACCCTTGCACAGCGTTGCCAGATCCAGAACCGGGCGATCAGCCCAAATTGAAATTTCAATCCGCCAAACTGATGCCTTTGCGCGGTTTTGGGGCGGTTTTGGGGCGGATTTGGGCGGATTTGTCGTGCTTTTCGCCTATATTTTCCGAATTTAACAATTGTCGGTTTTCCGCTTCATCTGGCAAGCTTGCCCTGCATGGTCATTCCCTCTCCCTACCTCTATCGATATCGGTAGGTACCGCGGAAACCTCACGACACTGTGAAAAATATAGTCGTAAATTTACGACATTTTTTGTAATTTTGATTTACAAAATATGTCGTAAATTTACGACAGCGACAGCCCATTCTCGCTCGTCGGTCAGTTCCAATTCGATATGGAATGGAGTGCTTGTAAATTTACAATTTCAAATCGTAATTTTACGACTTTTATCATGAAAAATTTTCCCGTAACCCTTACGAGTATTTTTCACAGTGGAGTTTCTTAAGTATGGGTGGAGTATGGAGACAGGAAAACCGCCCAAAAGGAGGTTCGGGTTGGATAGAGAGGGGTGGACAGCCGAGCGATTCCGAAGATCGCTTTCATACCTCTGTCCTCGTCGCACTCATGGAACACTACCATGGCCAGCATAGGGCACCGCTGTTGGTGCAACAAGGACGGAGGGATGAGAGCGATCTTCTGAATCAGTCGGCTGCTTCTCAGCCAGTACCCCTCCCCCTCCCCACATACCCGCAGCTCATCTTCACCCTCCACTCTTCTCCCTTCGCCGTGGCTAAGTCGCGGGGACGATGATTTCTCAGAACCAGATGAATGAAGTCTGTGATGCCGCGTACAGCGCCGCGGAGGGGAGGAGGGGAGGGAGGGGTAGAGGCGGCGCACCGCGCGGGGAGGAGAGGGGAGGGGAGGGGAGGGGGGAGGGTGCCCAGCCCGTCGCGTCGGTCCGCCATCGGCGTATCGGTGACGCGACGTCATGGTAGGACAGGCGGCCTCACCCGTTTGCAGGCATACGGACCTCCGTTTGCAGGCATACGGACCTCCGTTTGCAGGCATACGGACCTGGACCTGTGTCGGTCAAACCGACTGAGCCATCCTGAAAAGGTATGAATCCGGGCCCCTCTCTATTGGATATTGCCCCTGTATGCAGGTATTTTGCCTCACTTTGCCCCTGTACGTATGTAGGCGCAAGTTCCCGACCGCGGGACCTTAGCTCCCAGTCCGTGCCCGCCCGTTTGTTTCACGGAGATACAGGCGCGGTTTAAGGGGGGGGGGAATCACCCCCCCCCCTTTAGGTCACGAGATAGCCGCCTGGAAAGTAGGCAAATAGCGCGACAAACCCCCTGTATGTAGGCAACCTGGGGTGCGCCGCTCCCCCCCTCCAGTCGGACCTTAATTCGCGCCTGCGGAGAGACGGGAATTACAGGCGACTTAGAGTCCGGGAGCTGCGGGGGATGTTTTCATTTCATCCATCGATTTGCCGGTAATCAGGCAAACAGAGAGGCTTAGAGAACGTTATTGTCCTGCGGAAACGCGCACCCGGGGCCGAAGAGGTCGTCGCCGACATCCGCCAACCGGCGCGGCCCCGAGGCCTTCATCCATTACAGCCAGTGACGGAAAGCCGATCTGTTCAAACAGGATCACGCTCAGGGTAATGAGGAGGACGGCGAGGAGTCATGTCCGCGGAGGGCTGCACTTAGAGCGACGCGGGGCGGGGGAGGGGAGATGCTCGATTCGGGCTGAGCGGAAAGGAGGGGGGGGGGGGTACAACTCCGCTGACCAATATATACTGTATATACTGACATATATTTACATTTACTTGGTAAACCCTTTTCCAAAACCGATCGCACCACCCCAGTTCATTTAACCACCTGCATGCCCCGCCCCACCTCGGCAGATGACGGGGCCAGGCAAGTACGTGGCGAGAGCAGGCTCACGTGAGTTGACGTTAAATGTCTTAGGTCAGTTGTGTCCGACGGCAGGCAATATACAGTACAGTGCAGGAGTCTCACGCAGACTGGCGGCCTGCGTGAGCGCGAGTGAGACCTCTGGAGGTGCTTTGTCGCCCCGGCCTCGCTCGCCCCGCTCCCGCGATAGTGTTGCCGCGAAGAAGGCGAAATTCCCACGAATTACACCTGTGTGAGGCAGAGAGGTATCTCCACCTGCCTACTAGGCAAACTATCCACACATGAGAATAGTTATTGCCTAGTAGGCAGGCGGAAATACCCGTCTGCCTCACACAGGAATTTTGCCTACTTTTCTGAAAACAATTGATGCTCGCCCAGGTCCCTGCTCGTGATGTTCGCTTCCGCCCGCCGTCCGGCCAGCGTGGCCTGCCGCGCCCTGCCGTCCCGTAGCTGACTGAGGGGAGAAGAGGATGAAATCCTGAGTCAACTGCACATAGATTACAGATAACCTACTCGATTCCCTACGGATTACTCTGAAGCTATCCACACGGATAACATTGGTGTTTCTTTCGGATTACCCCTACTGGATTACTCCGGATCACTCCTCGACAATAAGTCAGATGTCTCAGGACTACCCAGTGGATGACCCCTGGACAAGGTGGATGCGCCCCCGGATTACCCTGAATAGTGCTGCTTCCGAATTACCCAAACGTTTAGCGTTTGTGTTACGTCGTTTCTCCCTCGACAGAGCCCCTCCCTGCCCCGCACACGCCCTGCCCCTCCCCTGCCCCACCTCCACCTCACCCCTCCTCCGCCCCCGCCCCACCAGGCGCCGGGCGCGCCCAGCCCAGGGGGGTCGCCCTGCCCTGCCCGGCCCGGCCCGGCCCGCCCAGGGCCATTCGTCCTCCGCGCTCCAGACGGGCGGGACGTGCGCTGCGGCGGGCCGCGCTCGTGCTCGGGGACTTCCCTCTCCACCCGCCGGAGGGGGTCGTGGCGAGACTAGCGCCTCCGGTGCGCCGAGTGCAGTGCAGTGACCACGCGACGCCACCAGTGACGCGGGGGCGTGACGCGGCGCTCGAGTGACGCGACGTGTTTGTGCGACGGAGACGTAAACGGCGACGCCCATCCCGCGACGCGACGCGACCTCCCCCGCGAGTGCGCAGTGATTGAGGGGCCAGACTGCCGACGGCCGGCCGGCCGCAGTGCCTGCTGCGAGTGTCGACAGTGTTCAGTGACTGACTGCATGGTGGCCGCAGCGAACGGCCAGTGAGTGTGTCGCAGGAAGTGACCGGCGAGAAGAGACAGTGGAGTGACCCGCGAGCCGCGAGCGACCTGCAGCTGCTGTTGCCCGCTGGTGAGCGGCCGGGGCAGCCATGCTCGCGCAGGAGCAGCCGTCGTTCTGCCACCGACAGGAGCTCGCCTTCGTGCTGCCGGACAGCCCGCCGCCGGGGCTGCACGGCCCGTACCACCCCCTGCACCACCACGGGCACGCGCTCCTCCACCACCACCACGGCCAGCACGCCGCCGCCCGCTTCTCCGTCCGCGACATCCTCGCCGACCCGCAGCAGATGCACCACCACTACCATCACTACCAGCAGCAGCAGCAGCACGGCGCCGGCACCGCGTGGGAGGAGGACTTCCCCCCGCACCTGGAGTACGAGCCGCAGTACGAGTTCTACCAGAGCAGCCCGCCCGCGCCGCACGAGCACCCGGTGCAGCACGCGCAGCACCCGCAGCACGCGCAGCAGCCCGCCGCCGGCAACCTCTACCTGTACGAGCAGCCCCAGCCCCAGGCCGCCGCGTGCTCTCCCTCGCCCGCCTCCAGCGCGTCCAGCTCCTCACTCAACATGGTGCTCGGCACAAGCGCGGTGAGTAGCCGTGCAGATTCTGAGAGATTTTCAGTCGAAATTTTTGCATTGTTCGAGCCAGCAGATATTTCATGATTCCCATAGGGTCCGTTCCCTCCCATGTTCTCTCCCTATCGCGCACCCTGCAGAGCACAAGTAATGTGCTGGGTCGCATGTTGCCACACCCACAAAGGAATGGGGTGGGGCGGGGTATGCTGGGAATTGTTTTTCTCTCTCCCGTTTTCCATTTCGACTGGTAGAGCATACTTTATCCGGCAGTGCATGTTCTTGCTGCGGACAGATGTCGCCGAGCCCCGGGTGCGCGCCGCACGGATCGCCGCAGCACGGGACTGGCACCGACATCGGGCAAGCAACCCGCCCAATGGATGTCCAAAAAGGTAACTGTCATTCCAGCCATTTTTTAAACGATCGGATTCGAAGGCAGATATGACAATCTAGAGCTGCAAATCTAGGAAATTTTTCCTAGACAAACCCTGCCTACTAGGCAACCTGCCACACAGTGGTGTCCGAATGTTGCCAAGTAGGCAGGGTTTGTCTAGGAAAAATTTCCTAGATTTGCAACTCTATGACAATCCCCTTCACGTTCACATCTAAGGATCGTTTTCTGAGACAAAATCGGGATTGCGGAGTTTTTGTACGTCTCTTTCCTGTTTGCCATGCAAATTGTTTGCTTTGACACTTCACTGAAAAAATATATTTCGCCGGGCACTGAACGTTTAGTCCTCAGGCCAGATTGCTGTCTGAAATCTTTTAAGCCCTAGGATCAGAAAATTCTTAGCTGTTTAGTCCTCAGGCCAGATTGCTGTCTGAAATCTTTTAAGCCCTAGGATCAGAAAATTCTTAGCTGGTCAAAAATATTTTAATGCCTTGCCACGAAAATTTGAAAGGTCAGAACGATCATCAAATAGTGCTAGAATTATGTTGGTAGCGTTAAACAACTGTTAAGGGCCCGGCAGGTTTTTTTTTCTCTCAATGTTCTGCACCTGCCTGGCCTGTAGTGCTGCGGCTCGCGGTGCAGCCGGGTAGCGGCTCCGGACAACTGTGTATTAGCGGGTAGCGCTCCCATATTCCAGGCGCTGCATAAGATCTTGTGGAGAGGGGAGGGGGAGGGGTTGCACTGTGGGCCGCCTACAGGGGTTTTCTAGCTCAAATTGCCTACCTGTCAGGCAGTTTACTACAGCCCGAAGGGTGGGGGGTGGGATGGGGGGTGAGGGGTAATTGCCTCCCCCGCCTTATTACGCGCCTATCAGGTTCCACCCGGTTAAAACGTTGTGGGCAGCGCGCCACTGCGAGCCGTACCCCGAAGCCGCCAAAGCACCGTATACTAACTCTGCAAGCAAAAGACGTCATGCTATCTGATAAAAAAATTACATTTCTGATTGATTTTCTAACTTTGTTTTCCTGTTTCTGGTCGCAGGTCGCCTTCTGGAGCGGAAGCCCACGGACTCGGCGTGTCTTCACTCCGCGCAGGCGCAGCACCGATCTCGAAACAAGCGCAGGCCGCGGGTGCTCTTCTCCCAGGTAAGCCCCGCCCCGCCCCGCCCCGCCCCGCCCAGTGCAGCCCCGCCCAGCCCCGCCCAGCACCGTGCTGCCCCACCCACTCCGTGCTGCCCTGCCCCGCCCCGTGCTGCCAGTGCTGCCCCGCCCATAAGGGGCGGCCAACTCATGTATTTCTGTGTACACTTGCCTTGTATTTCTTGTATTTCTTATGTATTTTTCGGCATTTTTCTCGTATTTTTGTTGAGTATTTATATGTATTTCTGTGTATTGTAGAGTATTTCCTGGTATTTTTAGTGTATTTCTAGAAATACACGGGTATTTCTGTGTACACGTTTTTTTCGAGTTGGCCGCCCCTTGGCCCCGCCCCGTGCTGCCCGTGCTGCCCCGCCCCGCGCCGTGCTGCCCCGCCTCACCCTGTGCAGCCTCACCCCGCTCCGTGCTGCCCAGCCCAGCCCCGCCCCTTGCAGCCCCATCCCACCCTACCCCGCTCCGCCCCGCTCCGCCCTGCTCCCGTGACCCCAGCCCAGATGCATCCACTCCCCTCAAGTTCCGGCTTGCGCTAACAAAGCTGACCAAAGCTAACACAGATTTGACCTCCCTGCCCTGCCCGCCAGGCCCAGGTGCACGAGCTGGAGCAGCGCTTCCGACTGCAGCGCTACTTGTCGGCGCCGGAGCGCGAGCACCTCGCGGCCGCCATCAAGCTGACGCCCACGCAGGTCAAGATCTGGTTCCAGAACCGGCGCTACAAGAACAAGCGCGGGGAGTTGCCCGCCCCGGCGCTGCTCCCCGCGGAGCCCAGGGGCGCGCCGGCAGCGCCGGCAGGCGACCTCCGCGACGAGCAGGCGCAGGGGCAGGTCTCCGTGGCGCCCACCTTCGAGTTCCAGGGCGTCAACGGGGTCCCCCAGGTCCTGAAGCAAGAGGCGCAGTTTCCCGCGGCCACGCCCTGCTACCCTGACGCGAGCGCCGCCCTCAGCTACGACGGCCACCTCGGGCACCAGCAGCTCCAGGATGAACACGGGCAGCTGCAGCACCACCTGGACCAGGGCCCACTCGAGCAGCAGGGCCGGCAGGTACAGCAGGGACAGCGTCCACACGGGCACGGGTGCTTCCAGCAGGAGTCGTGCATCGTGAAGAGAGAGCGCGAGGAGTACTACGAGCAGGGCCACATGGGCGCCGCGTGGTAGCTGAAGAGACGCGCCTCAAGAACACTGCTATTCGATAAATTCATAAATTTAAGTAAGGACAACAGTTTGTATTTGTGTGCTAGATTTACATTACCGTTAAGGATACCTGTTATTTGCGAAGTTTCTAAATGCAGTACATTTGCTTTATTTGTTCTAGTTTGTTACTAATTAAATGGTTTAATCTTTAATTATGAAGTCACAGTTTTCTTGTTGATCCTCTGAAATGTAGTCTTGAATTAAGTTGATCTCGATATTTATCATCATCGCAATTCCAAATCTACTTTTTTTAAAAAAAATTTTTAGTAGGCTTGGTGGTTGTGCGTTGGACCGATGACCAGGCGGACGGGCAGGCCTCTGTTGGGCCATATGGCCCCTCAGCAGACCAGTACATTGGCCGGGGTGCTTAGGCGAGGGCGGGACGGGCTGGGGGGGGGGGAGAGCCGCCGCTTTTAATTCGGATGACAGAGATGTTAAAACGAACTAGCTGTTTCATACATCGTAAAAAATAATCGCCAGCACCACAGACATGAGGCGCCTTCCTCACAATAATGATTTGAAATTCTTTGCGCGATTTTGCAGTGCAGAAGATCATCCATGGATTACTAGGGAGGGTGAACGGGAACTACCGTATCTATTTGCCGAGTTGAGGCTCCCTCGGTTAGATCTCGACGTTCAATCGTTAAATTTAGCGGTGTGTTTACGCTACAGGAAGTGATTCAGTTGGTAGATATGAATGAAATTAAAAGTGTCCGTGCCAGATAGGCTGGGTGTGGCGAGGCGGAGTGCTCCTGGTCCTGGTCCTGGGCCGGGACGCGAGCAGCCTCGCGCGGGCCATCTGCCCCGCGGCTATTTCCAACGCCTGTTGCACCACACGGCGGTAATGGAGGAGGAGATAAGGCACAACGCTGACTCAAACACACCCTGCCACCCCCTCTCAGAGCCCCCTCTGATTCTTCACCCCCCCCCCCCCCCGCGAGCGGCCGCGAGCGCGTGGGAGACAGTCGGTTTACATGGACATGTCCATGAGAGATATAGGCCTATGTGGTCTTCCCTCTATCACGGATGTATTGTTCCCTCTTGAGAAAGATGTTGAAGGTGGGACAGCCCGGGAGAATGAGTGGGAGTAATTAATCCGTCCGACCTCATGCGTCACGCACGCTTTCTTCATTTTAAAATGCATATACTAACTAAAATCTTTGAAACGTTGCGAAGAATTTTGGATTCGCCTTGCGAAGAATTTGTTCGAATTGTGAAGAAATTCTTTGCAAGCTACTAGAATCCTTACAAACTATGTGTTTGTATTGTAGAGAAATTCGTAAGCTTACGAAATAACTATAGTTCGTTATGATGCTTCAAAATTCTTTGCAACTTGCAAAGAAAATAGTTTGCAATACGAACTAATTCTTTGAGAACATTTTATTGTGTAGATCCGCGCCATGGGCAGAAGTACTACCGAAAGACGGCAAATTATATTTTCACTGTTTGTTTTTGGTTCCTTAAACTATCCCCTAGTAAGGTCGTGCACACTTCCTCCCGACAGGCTCCAAATGTAAAGCAGCTGACTTACGTCCCGACCCCACTTGAGTATAGTCCAGTAATGCTGCGTAGATAAGTACTGTAAAATATTCTGTTATAGCTGTCAAGACTTCGCAAGAGTATAGACGGCTTTCTACCCTTACCACTGCATATTATAGAACTTGTAAAATAACTAAAACATATATTTTCCCATTCAAAGACCTAAATATGTATTGGTTCGCGGGCCTTGGTTGGGCGCTGCCTACTCATCAACAGGGCGCGCAGGCATACAGCAAGTAACGTTTCGTCGTTTTAAAAAGGGAATGTCACCCGAACAAGTCCCATGCCGAGCTCCCCCCCCCCCCACCCCACCCACACACACACACACGAACATGAACACATATGGGCCGTCCCACGCCGACCAGCGAACATCCTCCAAGACGGATTCGTGGTAAGGGAGGACCCGCGGCAACCCCACACGCAGTTCCGCGAGGGCCCGCGGTCACCCCAATAGTGATCCAGATCAATTCCGATCCAGATCGGAATTGGAAGCAGATGATTGAAGCTGATGTAATATGCCATATAGGACACAGCCATTGTGTAAACATTTAAATAAATTCTAACTCTAATTCTGATTCAAATTATGTCAAACAAATATTAAGATTAACAGATTAACTAATAAATTGAATTATTTGACCCCTGGTTGACGCCTGGTTTCTGGACTCGAGAGTAAAATCTAGCTGACACCTTAACATTTTAAGTTACATTTATATTTGGAGTCTTAAGTATTGTGTTTTAAGGTATTATCTGCTAAAAACACCCCAGATAAAGTACCGTCGTATTTTCCATAGTCCGGAAAGAAGGGGGGAGGGACCAGTGGTGGGGGAACCTGACTGCGAATAGTCAGAAACTGGAGTGGGGTATGGGTGTGAAGGGAATTGCTCCTTATTTTATAAGCTCAATTAATAGCCCTAAGAAACCTCTACCCAAGTGAGAATTCACTCTATCATATTTTATTTGTTAAGTGCTGATGCACTAAAATCAGGATTCAAATCAGATCTTCTTACTGACAGGGCTTAAGTTGTTTGGTATTTTGTCTTAGATGGAGGACTCTTATGACACCCAAGGCCGTCAAGATGAGTTAACACATAAATCTAGAAAGATATCTAGCTCCAGAAAAAAATCACTTGTTGATGAAACAAGTTCGTTAAAAGAAAAAGGGGAAAAACGGACTAAGAAGAGGAAAGGAAGTGATTCACTCAAGAAGCACAAAAAAGATGAAAATTTGGATGCAAAAATAAATTTGAGTCGATTTTCTTCAGATACCCCAGACAGTGAGTTGAGACTTGATCAATCAGATTCACCTGTAACCGATGATGTGTTTGAAGGTTCAAATAGTTCACAAGAAAGTAATGAACTGCTGACAATGTCAGCTCTGCTGAAATCAGTTTTAGACCAAAAGAAAAGGGTAAGAAAATTATTTTTTGAATGAAGTTCAGAACTTACTCTTGTTTCTTGTGGTTACCAAATTTTTCTTGTTTTATAGCTTCTCTTTGAGACTGATGAGGTACAGCAGTTCTTCATCAAACAGATAATCAAGAAGGAACAGTGATACAATGAGAGTCAACCATTTTTAGGAAGCAGTGCTTTCCTTTAAATCATGTGTTTGCATGGGTGTCAATGCATGAAATGTTTCCTTCAACTGATAGGAATCAGGATTCAATCATTTATGCTGCAGAGGTGCCATCTCTGTCTACAACATTTTCGTTATTCGGTCATACAGTAGTCAGTAGGCTTTAGCCAGTAGCAGAGATCATTTTAGATTGGAAACAAAGCAAATACTCAGCAGGGATTTTTATTATCTGTTCAGGAACTTTAAGTAATAATTAAGCAATGCTAGAACGCTTTCAGCATGTCTCTTATTTTTCCGCTCCTTAGCTTTTTTTATTATGCCTAGTACAAGACAAGATTTGTGGAAGTAACTTTGTCAGCAAGAAAATATAAGTTATTATTTATAGCAAACTCCGCTTAAACCGTTTGGGCTGATTGCGCCGCATCTGAACATTGTACATGAAATGTTTTACATGTTATATGCCACTATAAGCGGAGAAACGTTATAAGCGGATACAGTTGAAGCAGATTTCACTGTAGATTATTATAGAGGTGACTCGTAACTCGTAGGTCTCATTGCTCCTAAACCTTCAATATTACTGTCTGACATGGAGGTTTCTAGAGCACAAATTAACAAAACGTGCATGAAAGCATAGGCATAAGCAATCCAGTAACCCCCAGCAATTTAAAAAATTAGTTTGAAATCAATATTATTTAATTTGACTTCTTTCTAATGGAAGTAAAAATGCTGACGTGTTACAATATTCATAGAAATTATTTTGGTCACATTTTTTATGGCAACCAAGCCTCCCTCTTTCAGTGATCACCTGAATATCAGATTTCGTTTTCTGTAATATTAACACTTGTAATTTGACAAAAAAATTTCTATCAGCTACTTTTAACTCAATATTTGTTTGGTCCAAGTATTTGTGTGTAACAATGAGCTGTGAATGTTGTGCTTTACACCACAACCTTAAACCAAAACCATAATCATTGCTCTGAAAATTAAATAAGACAGTGTTGTAGTGATACATTTTTGTTTAATGATCTTCTAATAGGAGCTTAGTACAGCTGTATGGCACAAAACAGAAACACACAATAACACATGGAAGACAAAGTGATATTACTTCATACCTAGAAATTATGAAGGTAGAGTTACCCACATTGATTTAAAAGATAGACATTTTTTGCAAGGAAAATAGTATTGACCTGACACTTGGTTATAAAATAGAAAAATTTGTAAATTATTATAATACAAATACTGTTTTCTACAAATGCTGAATCACAATATGTGGCACTGATGAGGAAGACAAAGTGATTTCAAGTAATTTTGTACTTCAAAATTTGTACAAAGACTCGAATCCCAGGATTCAAGCCCTTATATGTTATGTTAATAAAACTACAGTATTCATTTTATATTAAACATAACTAAAAATTGTTTTCCTATGTACTAGAATAAAATAATTACAGGAAGACTGATATCTTTAAAATGTTACAAGGAATAAACTCTTTCAAAAACTTCAATGCAAATGTGATTCTTCATTGCATGCAAATTTTGCACCAACATATGATTTTCAGATTTAAAGTGGAATGTTGCACTAAACTGCTGCTCACTGTAATACCTGGTTTTGGTTCACAATATCAGCAAACAGACTGACAGCAAATATAACCATTCACAGAGAAGTATCAGAACTAAAATAAAACAGACTTGTGCATTTCTCTAATGGGGGCTTACTATAAGCAGTCATTCATTAATTATAAGGAGCAACACAAAGAGAACTTAGAGATTTCCAAAGCACAGATATTTCACATCAGTATACTCTTCAATTCCATGGTGTGACCCCTCCCTGCCAATTCCTGACTCTTTGACACCACCAAATGCTGCTTCAGTGCAGGAGATCATTCCCTCATTGATTCCAACCATACCAACCTCAAGGGCTTTACCCACACGCCAGCACTGAGAAATATCACCACTGTAAAAATAGCCTGCAAGACCAACTGGTGTGTCATTGGCAATCTTCAAAGCTTCATCTTCAGATTTAAACCTGGATGAAAGACAAAAAATAATAAGTTAATAAAAATTGATTAGAAATTTTTAGTACAACAGTAAAGTGAGTAAATATTCTTACTTGATGCAGGCTACAACCGGACCAAAAATTTCTTCCTTGTAACAGACCATATCAGGTTTAACATCTGTAATTAAAGTAGGTTGATACCACCTTTCCCCTAAGTCTTTGGCAGGACCTCCTCCAAGATGTACTCTAGCTCCTTTCTTCACTGCATCTTGAACAATGCTGTCCACCTGCAAAAACAAAAGTTAAAGTTAATTATATCCCCACCAAGGCTGTACATTACGAAAATGCAGAAAAAGAGAAGTACTTACTCGGTTAAGCTGAGAAATATTTATTAGAGGTCCAGTATTACAACTTTCATCTTTGCCCAGTTTAAGCTCATTCTTCATGGTGGCTTTCAATTTCTCAACGAAATCATCAAAAATGGGTTCCTCTATGAGGAATCTATTTGCACTGACACAAGTCTGTAAAAGGCAGAAGAAAGCTAATCTAAAAAGTAATATTACAGATATATCTACAGACACAAATACACAACTAGTAAAATTTTCTTACTTGACCACAATTTCTAAACTTTGAAGCCATAGCACCTGCTACAGCTTTATCTAGATCAGCAGACTTAAATACTATGAACGGTGCATTACCCCCAAGTTCAAGAGAGACTCGTTTAATTCCTGTTGCACATTGCTGATACAACAATTTTCCAACACCAGTTGAACCTAAAAGTCAGTTTAAAATGTAACAATTATCTTGAGCGTTTGGAGGAGGTAAAAAGTTACAGATTAGTATCAATGATTTAACTACATTACACTATACCAGTGAAAGAAAGTCCTCGAACGAGTGGACTCTCACAAAGTAGCTTTCCCAAAGCAGCAGCATTTTCTCGACTTGAGGTTATCACATTAATTACACCGTTTGGAATTCCAGCATCATGAGCAAGCTTGGCTAATGCCAAAGCAGTGAGAGGAGTGTCTTCAGCAGGTTTGATCACACAAGTGCATCCAGCAGCAAGAGCAGCTCCAGCCTTTCTTGTTATCATTGCATGTGGAAAGTTCCACTAGGATAAAAAGATGACAGTTTTATAAACAGAACTGTACCTGCTGCAAGTAAAGAGTAAGATCTAGTGATTTGTATTATACCGGTGTAATGAGAGCAGCTACTCCTATAGGTTGGCGCACAAACAGCATCTCTTTCGATTTTGCTGGACTTGCCGCAATTTCTCCCTGCAGAGGTGAACAGAATATTGATAAAAGTGCAAACCATGTGATGATGGTGATGATGATAAGGTTCTGAAGATCATACCATTATTCTTCTTGCTTCTTCAGAAAACCATTCAATAAAGGAATTCCCATAAAACACTTCTCCAAGTGATTCTTTGAATGGCTTGCCTGCTTCAATACTGACAATGCGAGCCAGCTCCTCTTTGTTGTCCTCAAGTAGATTGAACCATTTGCGTAGAAAATTAGATCTCTCCTAGAATGCAGACTTGGATGGTAAACTGGTAACAACTGTGAAGCAGATAATCTGTGAGCTGTTGCTTTACCTTTGCTGTTGTACTGGCCCAAGGTTTGAATGCATCATAGGCAGATTGAATAGCTGCATTTGTGTCCTCCACATCCATGTCAGGTACCTGCCCGATAATGCTGCCATCTGTGGGGTTGACCACATCAAAAGTCTTCCCTTTACTTGATGTCACCCATTCCCCATTCACGAAGGCTTTGTCACGAATAAGAGACATATTTCTTTGAATGATGAGATAAGAACTTCTCTAAAACATACAAATGAAACAAAATCAGGTGTTGTTATAAAACAGATTTCTTGAGAAACTTAACGGGCATTTGAGAAGAGGAGCACATATATATAGCCCAGGTGTGCATGGCTCTGTCACCCACATACAAACAACGTGATAAAAGACACAGTTAGATAAGATTGTGTATCAAAAGTTAACAAGGAATGAGGGCTACAGTGGGCATTCTGGAGGGCAATAAATGTCACTGTCATCTGTCAAAATAATCAGGTTAGGAACAAACAGCAATTAGTGAGAAGAAAACGAAAAAAGGTACCTTGATGAGCAGAGATCTAGCATAGCTTAGTGCTTTCATTTCGAATACAGTTGTGTATAACCTTTGCACAGCGTGACAGTGCTCTCCAGCCTATTGAGAGACTAAGTACAGCCAAACATTCTAAATTGGCACTGATAACCAGACAAGCAGAAGCCCTCTGCCCCCTCCTCTTCCTCTTTACCCTCTCTTTCTCTTTCTCTCCCTCTCCCTCTCTCTCCCTTTCTCTTTTTCCGCAGGAAGACAAACATGAAGAAAGAAAATCATTCCTTCCCTACACCTGTGCTGGCATAGGAGATGTTATTCCAAGAAGCACGAGTCCTTATATAATATAAGAAGCACTGAAATAAATACCCTCCAAGGAACTTTTCTGGAGCAGCGCGCCGTGCAGCGTACTTGTACTTGTTGTTTACTGTTATTAGCAGGTTCTGTTGTTGTTGTTGTTGTTGTTGTTGTTGTTGTTGTTTTTGTTCGAATTTACTTTCACACGGTATGGGGTATGGGGAAGTAACACACAAACAAAAATTATGGAAGATAATACGAACAGATTTAGGACTGAATTCAAATATTACAAGCAGAAACGCCCACCCCCTGACTTGAGCCAAGTGATGGACTTCTCTAATATCAAAGGAGGAGATGGCATTCAGGTAGAGTAAAGAAATAAGGTTATTTCCTCATGTGTTAAAAAGAAAGTACTTCTGCTTGAGACTTTAAACAAGAGCAAGCATGTACAACACTAAACTGCCCACAATACAGATCAATGTTTAATTTACAGCACCATGAAAATTAATTTTCTATGATATGACACACTCCTCTATAAATATCGTGAAAATAGTGAACAGTGATTTCTTGTCATTGCCTTTCAGAAGTTGAAAGCTATTGAAGATGAAAGCAAAACACAGCTGACTGGCGTAGAAAATTTCATTGCTAGTTTAATGGTGCCCCCTTCAGAATGGGATATCTATGAATTAAAGGACAAGCCAGGTAAGCTCATGCTTCGCAATCGCAACCTTCTTATGATTTTAACTTATTGTGCAAAATAATTTTACAAATTTTTAAGGCCTGCTGTTTATTAGAAACCCATTCACAACAATTGGTCAAAGGTTCTGGATATATCGGTGTTTACATGATTATACCTGTAAACCGAACAGACTGAATATTGACGCCCATGGTGATATTGGCACATCCCAAAATTGGTGGGATGTATCACAGGGGTAAGATAAAATATCGCAGTAATCAGTGACAGCCTTCAGATCAGCATTAGTAAATTTGTCTTTTTCCAGGGAAAACCAGGGCCTACTAAGGAAAAAACTAAGATGGGCAACTTTAGGATACCATCATAACTGGAATACCAAGGTAATTAAATAAAAAAATTAAAAAAAAAAACATCTTTTCTTGGTTCCTTTTTATTTTGGAAAAAAAAAGGAAAGAAGAAGAAAATACCTAAACTCTAAACATGTTTTCTTACCATTTGTAGGTTTACAGTGAAACTATGAAAGACCCGTTTCCTGATGAACTAGCTGTATTAGCTAGATATGTTGGCCAGATAGTAGGCTGTCACAATAATTTTAAAGCTGAGGCAGCAATAGTCAACTTTTATCATTTTGATTCAACTCTGTCTGGACACACGGACCACTCAGAGATTGATAAAAGTGCACCCTTATTTTCATTTAGGTACTCTTACCTCTAATAATCATGGATCAGTAAGGGTATGCCTTCTATGTTCTTGAGAATAATTGGTTCTCTCTTTTCTGTTACAACAGCTTTGGTCAAACTGCAATATTTCTTCTTGGCGGCAAAACACTAGATGAGGCCCCAACAGCAATGTATATAAAAAGTGGTGATATAGTGATAATGTCCAAATACAGCAGAGAATGTTACCATGGCATACCGAAAATTGTTGCTGCCTTAGACTGTCCTTGGGATGTTTCTTCCCTATCAAACAGTTACACTGATGGAGGAGAGCAGTCTAATATAAATGATTCATCGGAGCTCCCATGCAAGATTGCTGGGATAAGTTCAGAAGAGTCTTTAGATCAGATTAGAATAAGAAAGCAAAATGGGAATGACTTAATAAATAATCTGGTTCAGGGCACATTTTGGACACCTTTTCAGAAGTACATTGAGCAATCTCGCATCAATATGAATGTGCGGCAGGTATTGCCCGAAAACTGTGCAGGGCTGAGCACTTAAGAAATTCGGGTATTTAAAAAAAAAAAAATTTCAAATCCAAGTCTAGAAGTTGAACTTTTTATTTTGATTTTTTCTTCTTATTTACAGGTCCAGAAAAAGATAAAGTAGTTTTCCGTTTCTGTGAAGCCATGATTACTTTCGTTGTGTTTTTCTTTTTTCTAATCCTATTAGCACTGCTGTCAGCCTGCAAGAAGAAAGAGTTTCTGATGCACAAGTTTTTAAAAAGCAAAAGTTACCTGTAATGAAAGAAGTACCTCTGTAGTAGAACTCAATGGGCAATCATTTTTCTTGTGCCCTGGTTGATGGCAAGCGAAACAGCCTGAAGGTTTAAAGTCCCCGCACTTATGATCAGGGAGACAGCAGCGCTCACAATTTTTGCAATGTTCCCAAGTCGGCTTAACACACCGTGAACATCTGTCACAATGCACATAAGTTCGGCCATCCTTTAAAAAAGTAATGAAGATTACATTCTTTCAGAAAGCTCGTAGGTTAATTAGATTTCAAAGAGTGTTAAGAATGAAGTGATTTCTCAGTACCTTGGATGTACAGCTGTTGCACTTGTAACAATGTTTATTTTCTGAACTGACCCACCTCTCACAAATATCACAGAAATAATAACCCTCTTCCTTTGGTAGAGGGAGTTTAGATGGAGAAATATTGGTGAATATTCTTACTGGAGAGCCATATTTACGACCTTTATGACCTACAAGAGTTAAATTATTAGAGTTGGTGATGATAATCATGCAAGTGTTGCAAATGACTAGAAAAATAGAAAATACCTTGTTGAAAAAGAGGGTGGTTGTCATAATCAACTTTGTAGTCCAGCATGACTAGAGTAGGGCAATTGTTTACAATCATAGGTTCCATGAAATATGGAAATATCCACATCACTGCAGTTGTAAAACAACCAAGGATTATAGAATCTCACAATTGTCAAAGCTTTACAATTATTTGCAAAAGAAATGTCACTGCCAAAAGCATTCTTATGTTTGTTGCGTTAACAAAATTTAAAACATGTGCCAAACAATATTTACACATCAGTGGGCAACTTCTGGATTGATGAAATGTTTTATGCATTTCATCCAAGCGTTGAAAAGTGTATGAGAGGGGTTCCACACGACCACCAAATGGTGGATCAGTTACAATGGCAATCTCTTTGCCATCAGCTTGTTGCATAAACTGCCGAGTCACTGCCTCTCCTGCTTCACCATCAAACCAGTGGCAGTTAAAAGCATTGAACCACACGAACTCTTCCTTCTGATAAAATTGGTGCTAGAAGTGTATAAAACCATATTTCTTAATCTCGAAAAATATAGTGAATAAATGAAATGCGCTCAGAAAGTACTTACATAACGATGATCGAAATCCAAAAGCAGGCTTTGCATCTTTGATGGATATTCACTCCTTATGAATTCATGAATGCGAGGTGCACCGACACATAACACCTTGGAGACCCCCGCGTAACGAAGCATGTCTACGATGACTTTCGTTGAGTTCTTAGAAAAAAGGTACTGCGCTTCTTTCTTCGCACTCTCAAGTGGTTTAAGGAGCTGCAACAAACGACGAAAGTTACGATCGAATCCATACTTCACATACCTCACCAAGTACTGCCACGATTGAAAGTACAGCATGTCGCGCGCCGCTATAGGTCCTGCAGGCCTACCAACCGACGTTGCAATAGATCGTCGTGATTGATATTAGACACCCATGAGAATTACAGACACAAAATTTAATGCGGATGTAACATGGAAGATTAGATTAAAGTCAAATGTCAATCACAGACATTTAAGTAAATAAGTTGTGAGCAAACTCAGATGTCACATACAGGAAGACATTAAAGCACTCAGAAACAAGAACTTAAGAATTGCTTATTTACGTTCGTACGTTCATCGTCCGTGCTGCTTTTCTTTTTTGCTACTTTGCAGTTTTGCACCTCAACGATTGCAACGAGCACTTGTATGGGACTAAGCTCGCTTGTAAGTCGCATTTCACATAAATTTTATTTTTATCTCATTCAGTTAATTGTTACAGGCTGCCTACCATGTCAATTCTAACCCGTCTGCTAGTTGCTGTCTTATGTTTTGGTTCTTTAAAAACTCATTCAGTCGCTGAAAGTTCTCAATTTTGTGAAAAAGACGGACTTAAGGAAAACTGTGGAGAGACAAAAGAAGACAGAAGCACATTTTCTTCCTCATTAGGAGTGCGTTACCTATTGTACGATGTTAATCCCCCAGAAGGATTTAATTTAAGGCGCGATGTATATATGAGACTTGCAATATTTATGCATGAGATGAAAAATGAAGAAAACTGGAGATTAGTGCTGCCTCCTTGGGGTCAGCTATACCACTGGCAGTCATCAAATGTTGGAGAACAAACGAAATTACCCTGGAGGATGTTTTTTGATGTGAAAAGCCTCCAGAAGTTTGCGCCTGTGATTGAAATGGAAGAATTTCTAGGATCAGTACAGAAGAAAAGGCCACCAATTGATGAAGTATACATCCTCCAGCATTATAAAGATGTGTGGGAAGAAGGTAAGGAATGGCAAGATCGTTGGAACATTGAAGGTTGCATAGAAAGTATACCTTACAGCAAATCAGGGAAGGCTTATACGGGTCCTTTTTGGACTTATAAAAATCTGTCAGCTCAAAAAGTAGAATGTGCTTCATTTCAAGGGCATGCTGCTCTACTTAAGGGTATACTGAGGCAAAGCAGAGCTAAAGTGGTCATGATAGATCACGCTGAGGTTGCTTTGCATGATAGATATGGAGACCATATCTACTGGGAGTGCAGACGCAGTATGCGCTTTGCTCGCCATCTTGTTGAAATAGCTCAAAGTTTTCGGAAGCAGCAATTAGATTCCTCTGATGATAAGGACATGGTAAAAAGGCCAGACAATTGGCTAGAAGAAAGAGAATATACAACCACAGGAGGAGGACCCTATCTTGCAGTACATTTGAGAAGAAAAGACTTTCTGTGGGGTCGTGCAAAGCAGGTTCCTGACCTTCAATTTGCTGCAGACCAAATAGAAAAAATAATAAAAAAGCTTCAATTGGAAACAATCTTCATTGCCACTGATGCTCCAAAACATGAATTTGCAGAACTGAAAACTCATCTTTCTAAGTTTAAGGTGTTACGCTTTGAACCATCACCGACTCTAAAATATGAAATAAAAGATGGAGGTGTTGCAATAGTGGATCAGATAATTTGTTCTCATGCTAAGTATTTTATTGGCACTCATGAATCAACTTTTTCCTTTCGAATTCAGGAGGAAAGAGAAATAATGGGATTCCAGAGGAATACAACTTTTAATCGTTTGTGTGGAAGAGAGGAAGGCATTCCCTGCACACAACCAACACAGTGGCCAATAGTGTTTAAGTAGGATTTGCAAATGTCAAGAAAAAAAATTGACAAATCACAGTGCGCTGGACACTACAGTAAACTGAGACATCCTAAATAAAATAAGACTGAGGAATCATTTTAAATAATTGTTGTTCCCTTGTCAACTTTTGAGTTTGTCAGCTTCACTTAACAGTTTTTTTAGATAACATCTAAAGAATCTCATTTGTGAACAGTTATTGTGATAAGATGCCATATCATCAATCATATATTTAACTATAAGTATAATATTAAAGCTTCTGAACTGCCAGTATGTTTTGATTTCTTGATTGATCAGAGCTAAGTCACTTACCTCAGAAGGATGGAATAGCTGGTGATTTGTTACGCTCCTCTCCAGATCATGGTGACCATGAGAGTTATGTTGATCGGGCAGCAAAAGAAAATTACACGTGTGACAATAGCAGCGGTCTTTGACAGGAAGATTAGAAATTTTCATGAATCTGAGAGAAAAATAGGCCAGCATGACACAGAGTATATATTTTTGATAGAAGCAAGATGTTGCCCAAAAATAATACCTGGAAATAAGTTGGTCATGATCTATCTTGGGGAGAACCGCAATTCTTCTTTTCTCCCATATTTCTTTCTTTTTAGTTGTCCACTCTTCATCGAATTTCATAAAAAAATTACAATCTTTCCTGTCTCTGCATGCTGCACAAGCATAAAACTTCTGCTCGTTTCCACCAGTTGTCCGTTTGAAGAGTATCGTGGGCCCTGGTATCAATGTAAACTTTCGTGAGAAAGTCTCGTATGTTTGTAGAGAAAAGAGTAAAGTGAGTTCAACCTTACCATGAGGACATGTGGGGTTATCCTCTATCTGATCTAGAATAACTTCGACTCCGTTTGTATTTTCCATCGATGGAAACAGCACTGTAACTCACAGTATGAGTAGAAAGATGTCAGCAAAAGGAATCAATACTTTTTCACTTATACGGTGATCTTGTCAGAATTCTTTACACCGGGATAAGCTCGGTCAGCTGAGATGGCATCCATCTTTGTTTACTGTTCACTCCCCCGAACCCGAAGTGCCCGAAGCCTTCCGAAGCCGATAGCCGATGCCAGACCCGAGGTGCATGATTTCGCCGCCAGAGGGCAGCCGATCCGCACCAATCCGCACCCGGATCATTCCGCGGGAATCCGCACGAATTTTGAATTTCCCGCATGACTTTCCGCACAGAGAAAGGTCTGAAGTTTCTCACTTCATACAAATATTTGGGAAAAATTTCCTCACTAATTCTCGTAACAATAAGAAACGACGGAGTAGTCACTATTCGGGTTCGATCACGGCATTTAGAGAAGAAATAAGGAAGTCAGGACCGGAACCAGTACCAAAATCTAAGCAAGTCCCACGCAAACCTGAAATGAAAGTTGAAGAGGAGGTTCCCAATAAAAAACAAGCATAGCAATATGGTTAAAATTTTAAATTAATGCTTATTTGGAGCATTGGTTCCGGTCGAGACTCATTTCTTCTTCTCCCCGAGCCCAGACCGAATAGAGTCTATTGGCGGGAAATATACGAATTCCTCCTTGGTGTCCCCACACTATAAGAGGCCGTGCCCGGTCTGTTCGTAGCCACATAAGCGCATGAGCTATGAGCAGTATTGTGGATTCACCTTCACAGTGCATTTCAAGGGCTTGTAATTCATTTAAACATCTTTTCCTAGAGCTTGGTAGGTGCAAGCAGAATGGAAACGGATCGTAGAGAAATAGGAAGGACACGACGGACTCGTTCAGTATGGCCACCATTACTGGTAACTTAGACCTTCGATAGAGATTTTGATAAGTTTTTATCGGTCTACGTGGAAGCAGTTTTCTGGCTACCAAGTGCGATTGCGTGCTCATATGAGAACATTACTACAGTCTTGAAGCTGATGCAACACTGTTCCCTTCTTGCCCAGCGTATCACATCAACGATCAATAACAAACACAATGTAAAAATAATTGATGGCAGGAAGAGTTATGACTGTGACGTCAATCGAGAAAATGTACTTGACGCTCAGATGCGTCATAACGTTTGGAAAAAAATGTCTATTTCGACTGTGCATTGCACGTATTCTTTCTATTTTAAAAGATACTGCGTTTGTATGTATGTATGTATGTATGTATGTATGTATGTATGTATGTATGTATGTATGTATGTATGTATGTATGTATGTTAACAGTCGTCAGCAGGCGCCATATCATCCCAGCCCTACAGCGACACCACATGGTTATCGGCTCGTCTCTGGCCTATATAAACCCATGTAACCTAAGGATGTATGCTCAAACCAACCCTACCGAGGCCTGGTGACGAGGGTGACGCGTGTCGATGCGTTTCGTCACTGGCCGTCCCCGCTGTTGTTGTTCAACGCCCCTTGCTCAACGTGACACATTTCCCCCGCCGTGATAACAATGCCCCCTTCCTGGACTTCTGGTCACAAAAATCCCGGAGATACAAACTGCCTGTCTCCATATCTCTCCCCAGGCCTTTTTTCCCTTTAAATCAGAGCACACATGCACACTCTATACACAACACAAACTAGGTACACACAAAATAACGACGCGCGTGTGTAAGCTGCCAGAGCGGCGGTAGTGGCCTGCAGATGGGGTAAGTGTGACAAGCAGGGCGGGGTGGGTAGGCTACCGGGCAGGGTGGGGCGCGCGGCCAGGGCGGCCAGGGCGGCCAGGGCGGCCAGCTGGTACCACCTCTTGTCGTCTCATGCTCGATCCACTCGGAGTCCGCCGGGACGGGCAGCGGCAGAAATATAGGCCCCGCGGGACCCGTACTTTGTCAAGTTGGCCCAGAACGCTGAGCCACGCGCAGCGCAGCGCCCTACGTCAGCTCCACGGCCGTCGTGCCCTCCCCACGTCCAGTCCGGGTCCGGAGGCATACTGCCGTGCCACCCGAACATTTTAGAGGCCGCGAAATTATCAGCATCAAGCAACAAAAACATACAAGTGCAACTGCAACAAGTGCAGTTGTACATCGAGGGCCGAGGGGGGGATCACTCAAACGAAATGTGTACAATGATTTTTTGATTTTTGTTGAATTTTGAATGTTTTGAATTTTTCTTTTGATTTTCCTTTTGATTTTGCAAGAGAATAAAGAAATTGTCTGTAACTTTTGCAAAAAAATTTGTTTTGTTTCTCGTTTTGTTTCCGTTTTTCTCAGTTTTTGGGTCATTTGTTCTCGATTTTTTTTGTAACTTCCTACTTGATTTTACTTTGATTTTTTTAAAAATCTTTTAAATGATTTTTTTGGGTCTGTACAATGATTTTTCGAAGTGATCCCCCTCTCGTCGAGGGCCGCTGTAGTCAGTCCTAGGGCCTACGCCTATGCACATAGGCGAGTGAGGTGAGCCGCCGCCCGCTGGGCTGCACCAGGGCTGCACTGAGCTCGGGTTGCCTACAAGCCAGGCTCTTACAGCTGACAGCTCCCGCTCCCGGCCGGCGCCGTGCCATGTGCTGCGCCTGCCCTGCCCACTCTTGCGACCGCCCCCCGCAGACCGCCTCTAAAATTAATTTTGCCGACCCCGCTATAAATAGCCCGTAAGTATATTATTACAGATGGGCACGTTATCAGCTGCACGCTGGTCCAGCCCGGCCCGGCCCGGCCCGGCCCGGGGGTCAGTGAGGCTTATCGCGGTCCCGGCCGGCCCGGCCCGGCTCGAGCGTGGACTGCGGCCCTGGCCTGCACAGCGACAGCGCCGGTCCCGCGCGTCACGTCGCCGAGAAACGTGCGCCCCGCCCCGCCCCGCCCCGCCCCGCCCCGCCCGGGGCTCTAGACTGGACGGCACCCCCGTCGGGGCTACACGGTCGGCCTGGCTCGGCGGCCCCCGCCCCGGGCCCCGGGGCGTGCAGGCACAGCTGGCACCCAAACAGCCCCCTGCATATAGCGCCGCGCCGGCCGCCCGGCCCCGCACTCGCTCGTGTGTCGCACGCCGTCCTCCTGCATCGCAACGGGCGTGTCGCGACCGCCCCAGCGCCGCGATCCCGACGCGAGCCTTTCTGTGTCCCCCCACCCCCGTCCCCAAACGGCCCTGGCCCCCCCTGTCCCCAAAGCCAGACCGGTCAGGTGGGTCTCCCTGGGAGAGGTAACTCCTTCTGCCTCATCGGGCGGCCCGGCCGCTGCCGTCTCGCGGGACCCGCGGTCCCCGTCTCCGCGCGCCGCATTGCTGCAGCCGTGCTGGACGGCCGAGGAGGCGAACTCTCCGAGTCTGCTTGAGCCACCTGCGTCCGCCACTAGTCCGCCAGCATGCCGTCGCTCGAGAGGTGAGTACACACTGACACGCTGATGAGCCTGTCGATCTACGCTTTAATCCTGCATGCGAACCCGTCGAAACCGAATTGGTCTCGCGCGCTCGCGGGTTCAGCGCGGTCATACCGCGAAGGACGAAGAGGTCGTCAAGTGTCTCGCTCGCTCCGGGCCGGGCCGGGCCTCCCGAGCGCACAGCAGGCTCATCGCGCCTCACCGAGCACTACATCACCCGACAAAAGTCGAGCGTGCTGTCTGCTCGTCATGTTATCACCCGTGACAGCAGCGAGGACGCGCCTACCCCGCGCCGCTCCGGGCTCCACTCCGCCTCCGATTCCTCGTGTTTTTACATCCAAGGCGACGGGTTAGAGTATTGCTGCTCGTCCTTGAGTCGACAACTTTGTTTTTGTTCCCCCGCCCCGCGGGTCTGTGGGTCAGGCCCGCCGCTGGAGCCCGGGCCAGAGTGTTGCCTGAAAGTTATGCAAAAATCCGCGCAAAACACCGGTGCGTAACGGGACTGTATCTCCGCCTGCCTACTAGGCAACATCTGTACACGAGTGTAGGGGAGTTGCGGAGTAGGCGTACCGCCACGTGCACACAGGTGTATTGCGCGGTTTTTTGCCTAGCTTTTCTGTCTGGCATCACTGGCCCGGGCACTGCTCTGCTCAGCTCTCGCTGGATGAAATCAATGTGAGCTCACCTGTACTTTTCCCATCCTGCAGAGACGCGGAGGCTTTCCTCGGGGAGTGTGACGCGGTGCCCCTGTGCCTCGGGACCAGCGGGGACTTCGGCAAAGACTCGAGGCTGTCCTCCTCCTACGGCAGCACGGCCAGCACCCTGAGCGCGTCGTCGACGACGACGGCGCTGCCGCCGTCAGACGTGCAGCAGGAGAAGCTGCTGCAGCCCAAGGTAGGTGATGGAAAGAAAATAGTCTCCCGGCTGGGGATTCGAACCCACCGCAGCGTTGTTGTACCAGGCAGGCACGCTGTCGCTCGGGGAGGGAAGGTCGAGTTTTCCATTTCTGTGAGCGCGCGGCCCCGCCCCGTCCCGCGCCCTTTTTCTTCTCCGTGTCTCATGGTCCCATCCGTGTGGCTACGTGCCATTCCAGAGGGAGCGGAGGGGAGGATGGTGAGGGGGGGGGGAGAGGGGGGAGAGTGAAGGGGAGGGACAGGCGGCGGGCTGGAAAACGTCGCCCGTGGTTTACACATGCTTGCATATGCAAGAGTATGCAGGCGAAAGACGAGTCCCCTCGTGCCGTCCACCGTCGCAAGCGTCGTCGCCACGGTCGCCATGCAGCGCGCGTTCATCCGCGCTCCCGTGCTGCTGCTGAGCCGGCCGGCATGCTGTCGCGTGGCGTGGGCAGTCGGTGCTCACACCTAGATTGGGACGGTCACCGGCTGGCTGCCCACCTCAGCTATGAAACAGCAGGGTCTGCAAACACAGAGGAATGAGAAAACTTTTTAATACACTGCATGCAGAAAAGGACGTAGTTGTTCTGGCCAGCAGCAGCGCAGCTGGGGGCAGGCTGGGCAGGCTGGGCAGGCTGGGCCGCGATGCGCGGCGCAGCAGGCTGTCCTTCGTCGTAAAGTGCTCCGAGCGTCACATGTCTCTGAAAAGTGAGGCACCCCGACGTAAAAGCCGGAAGTGCTGCGGCAGCGAGCGATAGCCCAGCCTGGTTGGAGGGGAGGGGCCGGGAGGGGCAAAGAAAGGAAGGGTCATGCAAATTGGTGTATGCCGCCGCCCCCGCTTATCCCACCCCACACCGCCCCGCCCCGCCCCGCCCCGCCCCGCCCCGCCCGCCCCGCCCCGCCCCACCCCACCCCACCCTGTCGCCACCGACCGTCCAGTGGCGGCTCCAGACCTGACTCGAGGGGGGGGTCCGGTCGGGGTCGGGAATTCGGAGCGCGCGCGCGCGCGCGTGTGTGTGTGTGTGTGTGCATCGTTGCTACAATTTTTTAATTTCCCCTGACTTCCATCCCACCTCTTTTGGGAATTTCTCTGACTTTAAAGCCCTTCATATTGGTTCGCTTAATGAAACGCGAGCGAAGCGAGCGGAAATTTTTTGTTTACAAAGTAACAAAAATGGACCATTTTTTGATAAGCTTCTGACTTTTGTGACCCGCTAATCGAAGTGGTTTTGTGAACATCAGGCAATATCATGTGCTCAGTAAAATGTGTAGTTTAATCCCTGAGTTTTTATTCACATTTTCGATAAGTCCCGATATTTAGCACCCTTGCTTTTCGAATTTTCCTGAATTTTAAGAACCGCATACCGATTTGATGAATAAACACGAGCGAAGCGAGCGGAAATTTTTTTTATAAAGTCCAAAAATCTGACTAGTTTTTTCTACAAGCCTCACACTTTTGTGACCTCAATCGCAGTGTTTCCGTTTATATCAAGAAATATCATGGGCTCAGTCAAATCTATAATTTCTTCGAGTTTTTTCAATTTTTTCCTGAGTTTTCAACGATTTTCTAGATCATTTACAAATTCTTACAGTCTTTCAGGTTTTCAAGGTTTCAAGGTTTTCCAGGGTTGTGGCAGCGCGCGCATAGGCCAGTCGTTAGGTCAGATTCTGAGCGGCATACAGTGTCTGTGTCTTTCGCGAATGTAGCTGTAGCGTTGTACTCTAGAAAGAAAAGAAGCTCCTAGCTACCTTAGGTCACTCGAGTATGCTTGAATTTTTAGGCGTTTAGTAGTAGGTGCATTTAATCTTTTATTTTCAGTTAGTATACCCTGATCCGTTTCCGATTGTAAGCAAGACCGAAGTTTGAGCCAAGGAGCAAAGTACGACGTCGACGCCCTTCGGGCGTCGACATCGTACTTCGGCTTGGCCCGAGGGGGGGGGTCGCGACCCCCGAACCCCCCCCCTGGAGCCGCCAGTGCGACCGTCCGCCCCTCTCTCATCCACGCGAGTCGTCCAAGGGCGCTCCGGGTCGGGCGAGGCTCCGGGCTTGCGCCTCAAGGTAGGGCGCGTAGTTTCTGTGTGTGTCTTGGTCTATGTGAATATGTGTGTGTGTGCTTGTGCGTGCGTGTACATGTGTGCGTGGGAGAGGGTGAGCGCGCGAAAGAGACGCGGGGGGGGGGGGGGGGAGATCTAAGAACAGAGCGCCAAACTCTATAATCTCCACGATATGCATACATTTATACCGCCCAGCTGCGAGTCGGAGGATGACGTCCACATCCGCCCCTCCCCCGCCCCCGTCCCCGCCCCGGCTCCCTTCACCCATGACGATGGGAATGCCGGCAGCGTGTTGGCTGCGTGGCGCGCCCCCGCCGCCCCCGCCTCCAGTGCGGTCTGCCCTCACCGCGGGCAGGTCGCGGCGTGACCTCACCAGCTCGACCCGGCCCGGCCCCCGGCCCGGCACATCGCCCTGCGCACGGCAGCGACCTAGTGCACACAGACAGCGCATCTCCCCGGGGCTTTGCCCTGCCAATGATTTTTCTCCACCAGCCAGTGTGGGCGCGTGCTTGTGCCTCGTGCCCGCCCGGCCCTGCCCGGCCCAGTCTATGCCCTCCCCCACCAGTCCGCCCGCCGCTGTCTGGAGTAGCGAGCGCCGCCCGCGCACGTCAAATATTGGGTCTGCACGTTCGGCAAGGCACGGCGCGGCGCGGCGTCAGAGTTAGCCAGTAAATTAGTCAAAATTCGTCGGGCACACAGCAGCGCCGCGCCGAGGATACGCGCCTGCGCGCTAGGCAACGTGTACACAGCCGTGCCTGCGGGCTGCGGGCTGGCAGCGCCCGTCCCGCCGCGAACTTCACCTCCTTTGGCAGTACTGCTCGTTTTGGCTCGGGCCGCCGCCGCCGCCGCGCCCCGCGCCCCGCGCCCCGCACCCACCGTTCGGCTTGGCGCGCACGACTGGTTCGAGGTTCGAGTCGTTCCAGTCGGTCCGCTTCATGCGGTTATGCAACCCGCTGCCAGCCGATTCCGAGGATCGCTCTGGCCCTCCCTCTCTCCTCGTCGCACTCACGGAGGCCATCCACACCACACATATGTTTGGGATCTGCCATACGTGCGGCAGGGACGGAGGCCCGAGAGCGATACTTCTGAATCAGTGAGCAGGTCCCCGTACCCGTACCCCGGGCCGGGCCAGGCCGGTGCTGCGGGCTGCCTACCTCACCCCTGACTCACTCTCACTAATGACGCTCTCGTCTGCTCCCGCAGGACCCCGAGCAGTGGCCGCTGCTCTCCCCGGCGCTGCCGCCTCCGGGCGGCTGGGGGCTGGGCGTGCCGCCCGGCCTGAGCGCCGCCGACATCCTGCCGCTGGCCAACGACCCCTTCTGGTGCCGGGTGCGCGCCGCCTTCATGGCGCTCTTCTGGGTGGTCATGGTCGCGCTGCTCGCCGCCGTCGCCGTCATCGTCGCCAACGACCCCATGCCCTGCTCGGCGAGGCCGCCGCCCGCGCCCGAGCAGACCTTCAACGTCAGCCTGCCGCTGTCCGCCCTGCCCGTGCTGCAGGCCGTGGCCGCGTCTCGGTACTAACGCCGACCCCCTCGTCGTAGCCGGCGCCGTCCTTATCGGCTTCCTCGAGGGCGTGTGCGTCGTCGCCGTCAGCTCCGCGAGGTCGCTGCCGTCCTCCTCAGCCTATCGGCCATACCCCCGCCACGTCCACGCCCTCCTCCACGTGAGAGCGGCGCGTGGACAATGCACTTCCCTTGTCTGCTGACCTGGAAAGTCCACGATTGAGACATCTGTGATAATTACAAGACTCAGGGCAAACAAGAGACAGTAGACGCATGGCCCCTGTGTGGCGCGCCCCGCCCGCCCCGCCCGCCCCGCCCGCCCCGCCCCCATAGTGCAACAGCAAACATCGAGCAGACCGCCCTCCACCCCCCACCCCCAGTCACTGACTCAGCCGTCGCAGGGTGGGACGCTTCTTGACTCGCGACCGGCCGATATCGCATTGCTGTGCCGTGCTCGCGCCGCTCGCGGTGCTTCCGGGGGAGGGAGGCAGGCCGCTAGCTTTGGGAGGCTACGGGCAGCTCTTGATCTTATCAGTGCGAAAGTGAAGTGACCGCCATCTGCTCGAGTTATGGTGGAGAAGCGCCGCGACACGTCAGAATCACATGTCAGAGTTTGAGTAAGGTTCATCACACTTGCGACTTCTGCCTGAGAGTATCTCTGTCAGAAATACGAGACGACCTGACGTCGCTACCACACGCCTTTTGCACCTGCCAGAGTCCTTTGCTGTGTGAGCATAGAGATGTGTGTGAGTGTATGTGTGTGTGTTCATGTGTAGTGTTGTAAACATGCGTCTATCTGAGTTAAGAATGAGTCTATCGAAAGTATTATTTGCCTTCTTGCTAAGTTAGTAAACTATTTATAAATACCTCTCGACTGTATGAGTAGCGACTGTGAAAATGTTTTATAAATTTTGTATCAATTATTTAATGATAAAAAAAAATGAAAGAAAAAACTGAGATTATAGAGATAAGAAAAATAAAACCTGGCGTATTATTTTCGCGAAATGGCAGTGCTTTTCCTCCCCTTCTCTTTCTCATCCCGTCGTCCTGCTTTACACGACGGGCCCCCGCGCACTGCCGCACACTGCTTTCCGGTTCGCGGGGCCGTGGCCGCTCTGCACGTTAAGGGGAGGGGAGGGGGGAAAGGGAACAAAGGGTGGGGGTCCCGCGTAAAACAGAGTACAGTGCATAAAAGCACCATTTTATAGACAACATCTCTTCCGACTCGGCTTTCTGCGGAGCATATGTGAGTTTGGTCGCGCGCAGGGATGGGGGGCGGGCGGGGGGCGGCTAGAATGCAGAAGGTTTGAGGGGGAGGGGGGCAGGGGGCGGGATGAAGGCCGCGCGCGAAGCCCTTCTCTCCACAGCAGCGCCTCGGCGGAATGCCGAGAGGGAAGATAAGGAGGAAAAGGAAGGACTTGAAAGTGAAGGGAGCTCGGGGCGGGGCGGGTGGTGAGATAAGGGAGAGGGAGCGCGGGGAGCGGGGGCAAATGAAAACATTAAAACTCGCATGTGGGCCGGGTGCGAGCACCCACTCGACGTGACTGTATGCCGTACTGTATTGTACAGTACATGACGGACGCGACGCGCTGGCTCGAATGGCTCAATCTGTAATTGGTTCGACTCATAGAGCCGTACAGTCCGGGGTGTACAGTACACTTGGCTGCCACCGTGCCTTCCCCGAGGGCCGCGGATAGAACTGGCGCCCGGCTACTAGAGCGCCTTTGGAAGCGCTCGGGGCACGAGACACATGAATGCGGTCCGGGCGAAGCGGAGGGGGGAGCCTGGCTGCGGGGCTGTTTGCTGCTGAGGCTCAAAGTGAGCTTAAATTCGTTTACTCTCACCCTCCCCCTCTCCGCCCTGGGGAAGCTAGCGAGAGCCGCTGCCGCCGCAGCGCACGCTGTAAAAGATGGAAAGGGGGGCCGAGGGCAACCGAGGGGGGGGGGGGGGTGAGGCAGCAAAGACGGGCGGGCTGTGTCCCAGCCCAACCCAGCCTGGGGTGTTCCAGAGGTATGCAGGACGAGGTCGCAGGGTGCAGGCATCTCCCACGCGGGAGGCACGAAGAGCAAGCGAAGGGCTTACCGCCCGGAGTCGCCAGGGGCGCATGCGTGCACCAGCACGGCCCCACTAGGACTGGGTCTCTGGACCCGCGCCGTACGTCGCGTAAATCCAATTATTTGTCCGTCTCCGAGGGGGTGGGTTCGTGGCGCGGAAAGAGAGTGGCGGAGCGGAGAGTGGGGCCTGCGAGGAGGCTAGGTGGCTGAGAGTGCTCCCCCATTGTCTCGGACCTGGTGTGGACCCGAGCCTGGACCAGAGAGTGGCGGAGCAGAGAGTGGGGCCTGGGAGGAGGCTAGGTGGCTGAGAGTGCTTCCCCATTGTCTCGGACCTGGTGTGGACCCAGACCTGGACCAGAGAGTGGCGGAGCGGAGAGTGGGGCCTGGGAGGAGGCTAAGAGTGCTCCCCCATTGTCTCGGACCTGGTGTGGTGGACCCGAGCCTGGATCAGAGAGTGGCGGAGCGGAGAGTGGGGCCTGGGAGGAGGCTAGGTGGCTGAGAGTGCTCTCCCATTGTCCCGGACCTGGTGTGGACCCAGGCCTGGACCAGAGAGTGGTGGAGCGGAGAGTGGGGCCTGGGAGGAGGCTAGGTGGCTGAGAGTGCTCTCCCATTGTCCCGGACCTGGTGTGGACCCAGGCACCCAGGCCTGGACCAGAGAGTGGTGGAGCGGAGAGTGGGGACTGGAAGGAGGCTAGGTGGCTGAGGAGAGTGCTCCCCCATTGTCTCGCACCAGCCTGGACAAGTCAGATGGCTGCTGTGCTGACCAGTTTGAAGGGAGATACAACTTATGGAATTTTGCCAACTGCGTCGCGACATTAGAAAACCGTGTCAAATAATTGTTTTTAAATCAGGGCAAATACAACTCGACTCGCCGCACCGTCCAGTCAAAGAGGCGTCGTGGCTCAGTTCGTAGAGCGCGCAACCCCGGATGCCTGTTCGACTCCCACTCGGGAAAGTGTTTCTCGCGCTTTAAATTTCCTTTGCGCGCTGCTGAGGGCAGGTCAAATAGAAGTTAAACACGTCTCACCGCCGTTGGTTCAGTTTCGAATCCCGAGTACCCCTCAGGTAAGGCCTCTGAAACTGGGATAAGGAAGTCTAACGCCCTTGACACCGCTCGTACCTCTAGGGGTAAGCCAATGGTGGTACGGGGATCAAATCTGTCGAATTGCGCGATAGGATCGCAGCGCCGGTTCCCATAGAACACCGAAGCAGTTGGCTGCCTGGCTGCCACAGGGGGTTAAAGCCCTGTGCCTGGCGGGAACCGCAATCTCCTTCGGGAGGTTTACTGCCTCAAAAATTTTCCATGTTTTCACATCACACATAGAAATATTATGTACTTTTTTGCACATAGCTTACGTAGATCTATGCACATGCATAGCTTACGTAAAATTTATTACGGCACTATGTACGAATTTTTACATAATTATGGAAAACTTGTGCATAAGTACGTAAGATTTATTCTACACAAGTGGTGCATGTTCTAGTTATACATAAAATTGTACATAACAGTTTAGTGTGCACCCTTTGCATTGCACAGAAAAATAAAATAATCTATTAAATCGTTGATGTATTGTTTGTGACCCTTTTTATTAGTGTGAGTCCATATTTTATGTGCTCCACACATGACGTAGACGCGTGGAGCAACTTTTGCAAAATGTGAAATGTCCTCCACACGGCGTAGATGAGATTTCTACACATTTTCTACACATTTTACACATTCCACCCGAACAGCCATGGAACTCATCCGCACCAGTTCCAACAGGGGTTGAGCCTACCATGTACCGGGTGTTTCATAAAAGACGCAGAGGAGTTGCGGGTTTGCCTATGCTCGACTCGGCGGGCGCACCGGTCCAGCGCGCTCGGCTAGGGACGGGACGGAGCAGGCCGAGACGAGCTGGCAACAGCGCATCAGAGGGGGGCAGGGAGAAGGAGGGGAGTGCAGTCCAGTGCCGGCAGCGCTCGCCTCGTCCGAGTGAGGAACTAGGTGGGGGAACATGCCACCGCAGTCGTGACTCGCGGTTGTGCCTCGCGGCCGTACCTCGCGGCCGTGCCTCGCGCCCTCGCGGCCGCGCCCCGCGGCCCTGACCCACCGGGGCTGCACAGCGCACCCCTCGCGGTGTCCGCGGCTCACCCCATGAATCCGCGAGGACCCGTGAGCATCTGCGGGGGTAGCGTCGCCCATCCCTTCAGGTGCCCGCGGCTCACCCCGTGACTCCGCGAGGACCCGCGGACATCTGCGGGGGTAGCGCCGCCCATCACTCGCGATGGCCGCGGGTCCTCGCGGAGTCACGGGGTGAGCCGCGGGCACCTGAAGGATGGGTGGCGCTACCCCCGCAGATGCCCTCGGGTCCTCGCGGAGTCGTGGGGTGAGCCGCGGACACCGCGAGGGATGCGCTGTGCAACCCCGGTGGGTCACGGCCGCGAGGCACGGCCGCGAGTCACGACCGCCAGGCACGACCGCGATGGCATGTTCCCCCACCTAGTTCCTCACTCGGACGAGGCGAGCGCTGCCGGCACTGGACTGCACTCCCCTCCTTCTCCCTGCCCCCCTCTGATGCGCTGTTGCCAGCTCGTCTCGGCCTGCTCCGTCCCGTCCCTAGCCGAGCGCGCTGGACCGGTGCGCCCGCCGAGTCGAGCATAGGCAAACCCGCAACTCCTCTGCGTCTTTTATGAAACACCCGGTACATACTATATGCATTCGCGTTACTCCCCGTTCGAGAGACTCTGCTGAGTGAAGGGATATCGGCACGCGTTGGTGTACCCCTCCCTTTCCCTCACCCCGGTGCAACAGCAGTGAGTTGGGCGAGAAACCCATATGGTTCTGACAACTTCTTATGCGGCAGAAAAACCATACAAGTGCGGCCAGACTCGACGGGAGCTTTTGCCCACGCAGGCTGCCAAAATTGAACTTTACGACAGAAAGTTGACCATTTTCACGGCTTTTAATAAAAACATTTGCTTAGACCATAAAAACACACAAACGTGAAGAATAGTTACTGGGTTATTCTTTACCAAGCATTTATGAGCAAGAGGGGCATACAGTAACCTCAACTTCACCGTTGGCTTTACACTTTTCACTTTAGAGGTTGGTGTGCTGAACGTGGATGCAACGTAGATCCACGTGGTGCAAATGTAATTTTCCATCGGGCACTCGCAATCCTTCTCCGCCTTTCGAACAGATACCAGAGATAGCGTGGTCTGCCCTGCGTCGCGCATCTGTTTTATCAGGATGACTCCCAACGGAGAACAAAAGAGCAATTCCGGGCCGGTCAGACTCATTCCTGAAAGCAGCATAGAAGTAGCTGCACGCAAAAAGTGAGTTAGCAGCATTGCCACTCCTGCTCTTAATCTTGTGTTTTCCTCCGATGATTTTATGCTAGGTGTCTGGCATTCGCGAGGGGTGTGGGTTTGGAAGCCGCCCCAAAAGTGTACAATACAGACAATACGAGACAATTTCACTGGTAAAACTAAGGCGTAACTGTACGCTTGAATGAAGCATACAGTTACGCTTGAAGACGTTACGCTTGAAATCAAGCGTACGAAAGAAATTCTCCCATACATTTAGATAGGACGAATCGGAGCTGATCGACCCATTACGCTTGATTTCAAGCGTAATCTCAGTACGCTTGAAAACGGGGCGTAAGGCTACGCCTTAGTTTTACCAGTGTTAATACATATGAATTTTTTTTTGGGGGGGGGGAGGGGGGGCTGCGAAAACTGAGCCCTTATGAGAGATTTTATCACCAAAAGCAGCCAGAAGTGCAAACTCGATTCGACGTCGAATCAATGTTGAAGCTCGATTTAAGAGCAAATTCGACATCGATTTCACGTCGATTCGATTACATGCATTTATTTCTGGCTGGGAGGCTAATGATGACGGACATCAGTCATGGGCTACCAGGTCGTCTTGTTAAATTTTTCTTCTACAGCACTGAAAATGTAAATTTTACTTTAAAAATTCTGTCCGAAATTGACACCTTGTCGCGTTTATTGCCTCGTATTGTCTTGATATTGTTTCGTATAGACCATTTCACACGAGCGTATATCGATCTCGGAAAGCAAAAACACCGGAATTCGCGCTACCAGCGCAAGTAAACTGCTTTCCGGTTTGAAGATCCAATGCGAGAATCGCGTTCCTCGACCTCAAATCAGTTGGCATCTAGAAATGTCTTTGTCGTCCAAAACAGTTCACATTTAGCAGATATACAAAACGTGAAACACGGCACTAGCTGCGCCACTTTAGGTATTTTTGTTCTTCGAGATATTGATTCGCGCTCGCTGGTGAAATGGTCCATAGTACCGGAGTATAAGACACATATCGTTTCCAGTTCCACACCCCTCTCGAGTATGGGGCTTGCTAATTTACAATCCTTTCGCGATTCAGCACTTTGCGGCAAATTCAGCCGTACGCGCTCTCTTCCGCGACAAGCCGGTTTGGGAGACGAACGTTACGTTAGCTTAGGTGTTTGGAACTGTTTTCCTAGTTATTTTGCTTTAATCTGGGTCCGGCTGGTCTTTAAGGAGGTGGCCGGGAGGGGGGGGGGGGGGGGACAACTCTGAAATTTTTGTTCACCTCGAAATTTAGAAAAAATCGAAAAAATTAAGAAAAAAGCAGAAATGCATATTTTTTGTAAATTCACAAAAATTCAAAAGAAAAAAAAATAGGAAAAAAATCAGGAAAAATTTAGGAAAAATTCAGAAAAATTTATAATGATTCAATTTAAAACTTCACAAAAATTCTATAAAAATTCACAAAAAAAAAATTTGACGAAAATTCGCAAAAATTCACAACATGTGAACACCAAAATTTAGAGTTGTTTCCCCCTCGGTAGCCCTACATTAGGTTAGATTAGGGTAGGTTAGGTTGGCCTTATCCAAATGCCGGCCGTGCGCGACAGGGTCGGCCGCGCGCGCTCCCGAGTACCAGCGCGGGCTTGGGGCCCGGCGGCCCGGCCCGGCCCGGCCCGGCCAGGGAGGCCAACTGAGTCCTCAAAGCCGCTAGCCGCTGCCGAAGTTGCGTACTGCTATAAGTATTGCATGAGGTGCTAAATCGCCAAGGGATTGTTCGCGCATTTCGAATTTGTTTTATTTTCTGACGGACCGTCATTGCAGATGATTGCGATGAACGCCACGCTGACGGCGTTGTTGGCCATGCTGCTGCTGGCGGTGGCGCCGGTGGCGCCGGCGCGGTGTCCGTGCCCGGCCGCGCCCGCCGCCGCAAAGGTGTGCGGCTCCGACTACACGACCTACGACAGCCAGTGCCACCTGGAGTGCGCCGCCGTGCCCGGCCTCACCGCCGCGCACCCGGGGCCGTGCACCGCCACGGAGAAGTTCCTGCGCCCGCTCTCCCCTAGCGCCAGCCTCCTAGCGCCCGCCACCCGCCTCTCCGGCTTCCCGGCCGACGACCACGCGAGGATACGGGAGCGCATCATCAGGCAGGCTGTGAGTGTTCTGATTTGTTACAAAATATTACTGGTTTGGAAGTTTGCAAAAGGTTAACAAAATCTTAAATATTAAAGACAGTATCCGAGATCAGGACCGAAAGTCAGAAAAGCTGAGAGCTCTCTAGTGACCCTCCATAGAATCTAGTTTGTGTAACGGAAGTGTGCAGCGAAGAGTAAAAGCAAACAGGCATATACAGGAAATGCTTAAGAATCACGAGAGGATAATACACATAACTATTTGAAAAAAAAAGGGAAATATCATTTTAGCAAGTTCCTGGACTACATTTTCGATGACACTGCTGTCGGATTCCTCGTAATATTTACGTTCGATCGAACATACATGTCATGGGGTTTCGAGACCGATAAAAGTCTCATACAAGGATCTCAGTATCACGTGCCAGGAAACTATCTGTTGGAACCGTATGACATGTAACGAGCAGAAATTTTTCAAGGAATCCGGGAGTGACATCGAAAATAAAGTTCAAAAGTTCGCTTTAAAAATATTTTACAAAAACCGCATAATAACATGCGTTATTCCCTCGTAATCGATATGCATTACTCCCCCGTTATCAGTGCATCAGTCCGAGGGGAGGGGACATCCACTGACACGCCCGAAATCTCTTGAAATCTGAATTCTTTCCCCAAGATGACAAAGAAACGGGCAAAGTCTGGACGGCAAATCCGTCGAAATATTGCGAAATCAATCGAAATCTCTTGCTTAAGAAATCTAGTGTCCCCTTATTTCCAAAGAGGTTTCCCCCTCGCATCAACCGTTACCAAAAACGTATGAAAAAGAATTAAAAAAAAAAATACGTTTGAATAAATGGCTGCGGTAGAATCCCACCTGCGGTCACTGCGAAAGTTTTCCTGCCCTCCGCACTGTCCTTTCTGCTTACAGACGAAATGCCCAAGAGTGTGCGAGAGAGCGTGCTTTTCCTTTCCTGCCAAAAATGTCATCGCGCTGACACGGTTTTTACTGGCGGCATGTTTTTCAGAGCGCGAGCAAAACGCGCAGCGAGTGCAGGGCGAGCGGTCTCTGCGACGACAAGTGCAAGTTAAACTGCATATCTGGCTGCTACGGCCGACCGGGGAGCACCCTGGATAACGCTCACGCGGTCTACAAGTGCGTCCAGGACTGCGAGTACCACTACAAAGCGTGCAGCAATGCCAGCTCATCCAACGTCGACCGTCGCCGTCGGGACAGCCCCCTGCTCGGGAGGGATGTGATCATCACAGGGGGTGTGAACATCCCGGGGGGTCTGACCATCCCGGGGGGTCAGACCTACGGGGATGTGATCATCACTGGGGGCGTGACCATCACGGGGGGTGTGACAATCCCGGAAGGTGTGACCGTCACAGGGGTCGTGAGAATCACGGGGGGTGTGTCCATCACGGGGGGTGTGACAATCACGGGGGGTGTGTCCATCGCAGGGGGTTTGTCCATCACGGGGGGTGTGACCATCACGGGGGGTGTGAGAATCTCAGGAGGTGCGTCCATCACCGGGGGTTCGTCAATCACAGGGGCAGTGTCCATCACGGGGGGTGTGACAATCACGTAGAATGTGACCATCACGGGGTGTAACATTCACGGGGGAGGTGACCATCTTGAAGTTGCGTAGAGTTCTCTTGACGTTGTCAAAGTCTTCAGTTGTAGGATTTTCCGTGGACCTACTTTCATAACCAACACCAAACGATATATCAAGTCTTGTTTTACATTATAAATAGAGCAGTCTTCCAATAGCTGTAGTCGAACGATCTTTCTTTGTCTGAGGTTTCTAAGTCAGTTTCATCAACATTAGCACAGGAAACAAGAGGAGTTGATTTTGGGTTACTATTCATCACATTCAACTTTTGTAATACTGTTTTAGCATACATGTTTTGGGACGAATAAAGTCCTTCTTCAGTTTTTCAGATCTCAATTCCAACATGCATTTTTGAATATTCTTTACAAACGTAGCTTCAAATTCTTCCTTGAGAGCTGTCGTCAGTTTTTTTTTTTTAATTTTTTCAATGTCTTCTCCCATTACAATGCCGTCATCATGTATGGCAAGAAACAGTTTACAGTCTCCAGATTTAAAGACACACTGATCAGTTTATAATTGTGTCATGCCTTGACTTTTCAGAAAATTTGTGATTTTTAAGTTTTATTTTATTCCACCTACATGGTGCTTGTCGTAAGCCATATAGTAACTTGTTTAGTAAACATACCTTTCCGTCTTCTTGAGTAAATCCTTTTGGAACCCTCATGTTTACGGGTTTTTCAAGTTCCCCATTCAAAAATGCTGTCTTGACGTCCATTGTTTGAATGTGCCATTTCTGAAATGGCAATTGTCGTGTGCCCCGACCACCAGAGTACGCGGCAGTAAAGGCATGGCCTGTTCGTTGCCTTAGGTTCTGTAAGCCTCTCTCTGTTAGTTCCTATTTGACTCAGTTGGAAATAAACCGTATTCTCGAACGGACGAAATACTTTTAATCCGTGAAATCCTGCCGGGTATGTCTCGGTTATCAGTTGAGAACTTCATCATTAAACCAGTGTTGGGTAGTATTTCTCCCCCAACACCTCAGCAATTAGCAGACGAAAGGATGTTGAGGTTGTCCAGTTAGTGCGGATCCGACGCGGATCCGCACAGATTCCGCAGACACGCAAGGTAACTCCCAAGTCATGAATATTTTTGATTATACTTGAATACGAGCGTGAAACTTTTGTTTGCAATAAACCGTTGTGGACACAGGTGTCAGTGTCACAATGCATCCCAGGCCACTGGCAGAATGACTGCACGCGTCGTCTCTGTCACGCAGGTGGAAATTCTGTAGGAGCGAGAGGGAGAACAAGTCCAACGTCCACACCCATCGGACGGGGCACACATCACTTTGCCGACAACACTGTGAAAAACACAGTCGTAGGTTGAAGGGTAAATTTTTCATTCACAAAGTGGAGTTGTAAAATTACAGTCACAAATCGTCAAATCATTTCTCCCTAGCCTCCTCCTGCCATCATACTTCATGCCACACAGACATTCCCCCTCCCCCTACCCCGCCGAAAAAAAAACAGAAAATATACCTGCGCTCTTACTCCGGGTTAACCCCCCTGCCCCTGCTGTTTTCAGATTTCAGGCCGCCACACCACAGGCCGCACCCCTTCCCTCTTGCGAACGTCGGCTCTGTCTCGCGTGTCATGGAGCCCTTTCTACATTAATGAGGACGCCGACCAACACACCTCTCACAAACTGCACGAGTTTTTCCCCCTTTACCCCGAAACAGTGCAGATAAGGTCATCAAAGCGCTTTATATATACGGAGATAACGAGTATTTGTTTTTCCTATTGCTTCAATTAGTATCGTGATCAAAATGAAATTACAATGAGCAGCATGGGCCCGGAGGCATAGCCCGCGCGTTCTGGGGGGCCACTGGGTGGCTGGGTGGGGCGGGGTGGGGCGGGGCGTGGCGGGGCGGGGCGTGGCGGCACGCGACGGTAGGGGTACGCTGCGCAGCGGAGTGGGGTGGGGAGGGGCGGCGGACGCACTGATTTGATTTTCATTCTACTGAGTGATGGCAGCCGCTCAGGAAACGAAATCGCGTGCGAGTCGTGCCCCGGCCCGTGCCGCGGCGTGCCGCGCCCTCCCTGATCGCTTCCGTCCCCGACGCGCCCTGCCATAGATGCCAGTACAATGCAACATGTGCGCTTGAGAGAGAGAGAGAGAGAGAGAGAGAGAGAGAGAGAGAGAGAGAGAGAGAGAGAGAGAGAGAGAGAGAGAGAGATGGGGGGAGGGGGGGCGGCAGGTATGGAGGGAGGGGTTGTTCTTTCCCAGAAAAGTTTAATAAGCGACAGCGCTTTCGCAAAAAATCTCACTGCTGGAAATGTGAGATTTTTTTATGATCTTCAGTCTGTTCTGCAGAGGAAACCATCATAATGTTCGGCTTTTTGAAGACAGGGCCTTGCTTCTGCTTTTCTATTTTATTTTTTTTTCCACCATCCGTGCAGAAACATTCTCCAGTCGAATTTTATTTACGCCGGCGGATATTAGTACCCAATTTGCTTTGCCCCTCGTCGGGCCGCTTTTCGTTGCCCTTTCCCGCTTTTTCGGATACGGAGGAGGAAAAATAACTGGATCGGCGATGGTGAGGGGAGGTTGGTAGGCGCGGTGTGACGTGGCGCGGCAGCCTGACCGTCCCGTCCCGTCCGGGTTATTGTTCGGAGACAATAACCATACAGCGGGAGCCGAGCGGGGCCGGGCTATACATAACGATATTACGCGCTTTGGGCCGAGAGAATATAAGCAAGAGCCGAACCACCCGGCGGCCCCACCGCGCCCCGCCCCGCCCCGCCCCTCCGCGACCGCCCCCCACACCCCGCCCCGCGGAGACCTCTGCGCTGATGTTTAATTCAGCACCAGCTCGTTGCTGGCGCTGCGTTCCTCCCAGCCCGGACATAGGTCTGGGCCGTGCTGGGGCGGGGCGGGGCGGGGCGGGGCGCTACGGGACTCCTTGGCCGCTGCGCTGCCGCGCCCGCACCTGCTGCCCTGCTTCTGAAGCAGCGTGCCCCCTAGCGTGCCCCTAGTGCCCCTGCCTGCACGAGAGGGTAGCAGAACACGGCCGCTTCTTACTCCCAGGTGGAAAATTACATGCTGGGCATGAGGCGCCGAAGAGTTGTACCGAGTTGTACATTGAAAAGCCATTAAGGAGGTACTTGCACTAGAACGAATGCACTTAATTGATCTATGTGCTCGCGCGACCAAATAGGGGCCGTGCAAAAATTTCGTAAACGCATTTTGGCCCTGTACCCGCACCCCCCTCCCCCTCGCCCTAATCTGTCAGCCCTATGTCAGTTTTGGGTCGACCCCTCCCCCCCTCTCACCCCTATACGTTATTTTTTTCGAGTTTTGTGGAAAGCATGTTTTTGGCGCCTGGAAATAAAATGGAGGAGAGCTAATGATTAGATAAATAAACTGTAATACATCACAACAATGAGAAAAATTTGAGAATTGAAGAATACATCCAGTAGATGCAACGTAAATTTAACTTCACATTTAGAAAAAAATCAAAACCAGACCCGCCTAGGCAGCCTGAGTCACTCCTAGTTAAAAGACGACAGTTAGAGGATATTTTCGTGAATTTTCTGTTAGAAACTACATGTAAGTACACACACTAGGGAAAAACTACGTCATTGCAGCCCCTCCCCCCCTCTTTCCCCCCTCATTTGTCAGGTTTTTGTCGACTCCCTCCTCTCCTAGCCATGGAACGTAATTTATACATGGCTCCTAATACGGTTTTTTTCCTCGTTGGTTAGATGTTGAGATTAAATTCCTTTGACAGCAAGTCTTTGCGTTCGTATGAATGCTCCACAAACAGGCAGCGCGCAATCCCAACAACGCATAATCACAGGGTAAGCCGGCCTATGGTAAGGGATAAGGCGGACTTATCCTGAAATACAAGTGCACTAAAATCAAAAGTGCTCAACTGACACACACTTTCATGTGTTGAAGGAACACAGAGTCGAACGCCTTTCGATGCCTAGTTAAAAATCTCATGCATTTCATTGGGAACAAAACCGTTGAACATTTTCGTTGGACACTTTCTACTGGCCAGCGTATCGGTCTAGTATTTGATGCCTCCTACAAAATACATGGGCTTTTTAATAAAGCATCCAAGTGTTCAACACTGCGTTCAACACTGCGTTCAACACTTCCAAGTGCGTCTCAACTGTACTCCTGACCTACGATGTATACGGTAATACATGTTATGTAATACTGAAAAACGCAAAAATACGCCGTTCAGTTATTTAATCTTGTAATACCGTGTAATACCGCCTGTAGTCTGCACAAGATTTTTCGATCAGAGTCCCCTTCGCAAGTGCTGAGCAGCTGCACGCATATAGTTTCACAGTTTAACCGAAACCACCACCCTCTGTGTCAAATCCCACGGGTTTCAAGTTGCGATACGAGCCAAGCTATTCTAGGTAGGAAAGAAAAGGGGAAAAGCACTCTCCCCCCTCCCCCCCCCCCCGCCACCCACCGGAGGGGAGGGGGAGGGTGTGGTACAATTATTCGGCCATTTGCGTTGCGTCGCGTCTCCGACGCCCCGCCGCCGCGCCCCTGCTCTGATGGCGCGCTGATGGTCGCGCACGCTGGAAGACGCGCAACTACGTAAATCTTTCGGCAGAGAAAGTAATTACTTTGCAAAGCCTTTTGCATGGAGGCCGCTGGGCCCCTGTCCTGCGGTCCTATCCCTCCCCCGCCGCCGCAGTCAAACACGCGTCAGCCAGCCGGGCGCAGGCAGCAGTAGCCTCGTTTAGCTTGTCTTATTTTTCTCTCCCCGAAAGCCATCAGCTTATTCACTTTTGCGAGAGAAAAAGTTATCCCTCCCTGCCTGCCTAGCTCGGGGAACAACTAACTCCTCCACCCGCGCCCTACTCCTGCCTGCATCCTACTCAACCGAATGCGCAGCAGCAGGCAATAACGACACAAGGGTGTTGTGGCAGTGTAATGGTTCCGCGAGGGAGGACCGGGGTTAGTGGAGTGCTTGGGCAGCAGAGACTTGAATGCTCTCGCGGGGACGCGCCACCGCACTCCCAGAGCGGACGGCTGAACACACCCCTCCCCACCCTGCCCGACCCCACGCCGCCCCCCGCCCCGCGGAGCCCGCGCGCTCATTGTCAGTTCGCACTCGTCGCCACGCAAGCCGGGCGGCGATAATATTTGGCGCGAAAATATTGTCAGAGGCAATAAGAGGAGCGGGCCGCCCCACCTCCGCTCGCCGCACCTCACCCCGCCCCGCCCCGCCCCGCCCCGCCCCGCCCCGCGGGCGATGGCGCGGCCGGCCCGCCCTGGCGGACCCTGTTTCCTCTGACAGCAGCACACCCGGCGATATCGCCACCACGAAATTGTGCAGATAGAGCGTCTTGAGGAGAGGGTCCCTTCCCCGCCCCGCCGCGCCGCGCCTCGGCCTCGCCTCGCGCCGGTAGAAAAGGGCCAGTGTTTTCCTTTGCGCGAAGTCACGTGGTGGATATTTCCTTTCCGGAGACCCCGGGAAATCCCCCGCCACCTCCCCCCCCCCCTTTTTTTTTCCTCCGAGGGCTGCTAGTGCATTCGCCTTTGATAAACCATTTCCGGGAACACATGCATGGAAAACCGCAAAATAACCACATCCGGGATAACATCTTTAGGACTTTGTTGCTGACATGCACGGTCTGACATGCTATATGCACTGCGCGGAGGGTGTCTCCCGGGAGATGCTTGGACTGAACTGGGCTGTTATGAAAAAATTCTTTGGTATACTACTAAACTTTTTCCTTGTAATACTAAACGTCTCCGTAGTACTTAATTTCACCGTAATTATGATAATAGAAAAACATTTTGTAATACTAGGAATAAGATTAGTAATACTATAAAGAATTTCTTCAGAACTTATGACAGCACAAAAGCTTAGTATTTACAAAGCAAATTTTGTAGTAAAAACTTTAGAGTGCACTGCATTAGCGGTAGTGCGGATTAGGTGACGCGGCTGGGGAGTCCAGGGGAAGCACCTTGTGGACCCCTCAAGATGCTGGGCACGAGACCTGCCTGGCCCGGCCCAGCCTAGCTTGGCCATCAGTTAGGAGATGAGCGCGGCGGCCTGGTCAAGAGGCGTTGCGGCGACCAGCAACGCTAGAGTGAAAGAGAGGGAGGTAGCGAGTGTGAGAGAGATAGAGAAAGATAGATAGATAGATAGAGAGAGAGAGAGAGAGAGAGAGAGAGAGAGAGAGAGAGAGAGAGAGAGAGAGAGAGAGAGAGAGAGAGAGAGAGAGAGAATGAGAGACAGACCGAGAGCTCCACCACCACCATGCGGTCACGTAACAAACCCCCGCGCCCACCCCACGCCCATGCGCGCAGCGGGCGCGACAGGTCGCAGTCCGCAGCGAACACAAAGGCCGTGCGGCCAGGTCCGAGAGCTCAGCCTGGACCAGACCAAGGAGTCCGTGCCCACCACGCGGCGCCACTCCAGACCGGAACCCACGACCCAAACTTCTTCTTAGCCGGGTAAAATATTTAGCCCGCCTGCGGTGCTGCAAGGAAGTCTCTCTCTCTCTCTCTCTCTCTCTCTCTCTCCCTCTCCCTCTCTCTCTCTCTCTCTCTCTCTCTCTCTCTCTCTCTCTCTCTCTCTCCCTTCCTCCCTCTCTCCCTTCCTCCCTCTCTCCCTCTCTCCCTCCCTCCCTCCCTCCCTCCCTCCCTCCCTCCCTCCCTCCTTCCTTCTCTCCCTCCCTCCCTCCAACTGGTTTCTCTGAGCGCAGTGCAACTACGCTAATATTGAAAAGGGATCGCAGAATCCCCTCTCCGTCGTCGCAAAGAGTTGCGAGGAGAGAGGAGTGCCCTCCCGACGCACACTGCTGTCCGCCCCCCTCTCCCCCCCTCCCCCTCCCGACAAGCGACCGTCCTGACAACCGCAGAGTGCCTGCTCCTGCTGCGAGCGGGGTAGGGCGGGTCGGGTCGGGCGGGGTACTTGTAGAGGGCCACTGTCGCCCCGCGGCACTTTCCTCCACCCCCCCACCCCCACCCCACCCCCATTCTTGGCCGCTGCCAGACCAAGGCCTCTGTTGTGTTTTTGCGCGCTAATCTCGTGTGACGCAGTAAACCAAGTCCCCCGAGTAGATTTCGGAGGACGTAGGCGCGCGCGGTCCCGCGATTTGCGGGACGGGTTGTTCCATGAGGGAGGCGCGAGCGCGCCGCGCACCAGAAGGCCCCGGAGCAATGGTCCTGCCGCGCCGCGCCCCGCCCCGCCCCGCCCCGCCTCACGCCTCTCTTACATTTCCCGCGGCGATCCCCAAGGACTAGCCAAGAAACAACAGAGCTGCTGCTGATGGTGCGCCATCCCGCCCCGCCCCGCCCCGCCCCGCCCCGCCCCGCCCCGCCCCGCCCCGCCCCGCGCCGCACCACGGCCTCCCACTCGGAACGCCTGACGGTCACAGGGTAGGCAGACCGCTGGACAAGCCTGGCGGCCGCCGGTCTACCCGCCAGGGGCTCCCCGCCCCAGCCCCGCCCGCCGACCACCCCACCACCACCACTCGCCTTTTCAGCGACGACACTCCGCTCCGCCTTTAAGCGAGAGGCGCGTTCCGCGTTCAGATTCAGAGGCATATTTTGTGTTTCCACGCGGCTTTCCACGGCGCTTTCATTTACGCGTCCGAAAAGGTTGCTCAGAGCGGTAGGACGGACTCCATGCATACCCCGCGAATGCTGAAGGCGACGAGACGAGCCGCGGTGACGACAAGAAGAAAGCCGATACCCTGACCGCCTTTACCTGCACGCGTGTCTGCAGCTGCCTACCCTCAGCCGCACACCTGTTGGACGCAGCAGGGCGCAGGGCAGGGCCCGCCTCGGAGCGCACCGAGTCTCTCGAATACCTTCTCGTCCGCATACACTATATCCGCGCCTGCTGCGCTGCTGCGCGCCGCGCGGGTCAACGCAAAGTTACAACCGATCCACCGCGTGGACGGGGACGGCTCGGCACGCTGCAAGACGAACTGGAAAGCAAGAATCCCCGGAAAAATGGCGGGTCAGCGGAAGCAGGGAAGGACGAGGGAGGAGGAGAGGAGAGAAGGAGGCGGTGGGGATGAAGTAGGAGGACGAGGTGGTGAAGTAGGAGGACGAGGTGGTGGAGGAGGAGCGAGAGGACGAGGAGGACGACGACGAGGTGGTGGTGAGAGGAGGAGGAGGAGGAGGAGGACGAGGACGACGAGGACGAGGACGAGGACGGTGGATGAGAGGAGGAGGAGGAGGAGGAGGAGGGGAGGAGGAGGGGTCGTGAGGAGGCGGAGGAGGCAGTAGGAGTGGATTCGTGTCGCAGACAGTGTGTGCGTTGCTGGTGCTTCGTCGTCGTAGGGCATGTCGTGTCTGCAGCGCTCGTGCGTCTGTCGGCTGTCCTCATCGTCCGTACGCTCCGATTCCGTCCGCTTTGTCTACTCCACGTTCATCGTCGTGCTCTCTGCTAGCCCTCACACCCCTGCTGCGCCGTTGTAGCTGTTCCGCCGGACACAAGCTCCAGTTGCAGCTGTGTTTCTTTATTTTTGTCTCTTACGTAAAACGGGTGCTGGCCCGGGAGCCACGGAGGGGCGGGCGGGGTGGGGTGCGCGGAGGGGTGGGGCGCGGAGGGGTGGACGGAGCGGGGCGTGGTGGCCGCTTCGTTTTTGCTTGCTCCCCCACGGCCACAGCTACAGCCCCGGGAAAAGCGTCATATGGGGGCAACGGCGCCCCGCCCCGCCCCGCCCCGCCCCGCCCCGCCCCGCCCCGCCCCGCCCCGCCCCGCCCCGCCCCGCCCCGCCCCGCCCCGCCCCGCCCCGCCCCGCTCCGCCCCGCCCCGCCCCGCCCCGCCCCGCCCCGCCCCGCCACGGGGCACACACATACAATGGCTCCGCACGGATCACATGACGCGCCACGGCGAGGTCCTTTCTCGGCCACAGAGGCGAGTCGAGGGGAGGCAGGGCGGGAGGGGGTAGCCCGAAAATAGACGTCCACGTCCGTTGCCCTCATACGACCGTCCGTTCTGTCCGTTCCGTCCGTCTGTTCCATCCGTCCGTCCGTCTGTTCCGTCCGTCGTCCGTCCGTCGGCACATCCGTCCCCCATCCGCCGCCGTCCGCGCACTCGGCTGTCTTTGAGCTCATGGCGGCCAGACTCTCTCTCTCCGCGCGCGCGTGTTTATCGAAATGTGAGGGCAAAAATGTGTCCGGGACCTTGTCTGGGTCCTGCCTGAGTCCGCTTGAGGGTGTACGTGTGTGTGGACATATACATGAATGTATGTTTGTAAGTGTGTTCCTTGGATACCAGCTCTGCTGTCCATGGCACAGCGTCCTGCTTCCCCCCCCCCCCTCTCTCTCTCTCTCACCACGCATCACGCCAATTTGCCCATCTGTTACGGCCAGACTGCAAGCAAAAGAAAATCCGATTGAGCGAGAAAATGTGGTCGGTGCCCAGCCGAGCCTGTGGCAGCGAGGCAGAGCGTAGGGGCAGGGGAGGAGAGGGTCGGAGGACCTTGGTTGGCGCTCCCGCCGGCGAGAAGGCGGGGGAGGCGGGGGGTGGCGGTTACACATCGGCTGGGTGCCGCGCTCTGCCCTCCACTTCCGGCGGCCTGCACGAACGCTCAGAGACGCGTTAATTATTTACAGTTGAGACCTCTGAGGGTGCGCAGTGTGGGATGGCGTGGCGTGGCGCTAACTCAGCGAGGCAACGCTCTGTGTCACTCGCGGTGTAATACCGTCATTAGTAGACGTCGCGAAAGATTCCCCGCCATCTCCTCCGAGTAGAAGGCACGATACGGCACGCCCCCCACCCCACGGCGCCCCCTCAAAGGAACCACGACCGCGCACGACGGCCAGGGCGGAGCAGGGGAGCGCCTTGCACTCGCAGGGTAGGCTGCCCGCTGTACAGCGCTGCCGCGGCGCGGTCTATCTCTAGAGCTTAGTGCTGCTGCCACCATGCATAGCAGGGCGAGGGGCCAGGGGTCGTCTACTGCCTTTAGGGTGATTCCACACAGAAGGGTAGGTGAGTTGACATCGTAGTCACCGATTTGAACTAAAAATTGAGGGCATGTTTCCTATCACTAAAAACGTTTAGAGCCAAAATTTTAGCCTCCTAGGTCGCACGGTTCCAGAGATATGGGCAAAATGGGTTTTCCGACATTTTGATGAATTTTGACTTTGGGCAAAATTTTAATGGGGGAAGGGTTGGACCCAGATGCTTCCAAATTTGCACAGGTCATCTTTAGAGGGTAGAGTTCAAGAAGAAAAAAATTTAGATTTAAATTTTTTTTTACAATTTTTTTATTTGGAAACCTTTCTTTTAAATGAAAAATCTCAAATATGGTATCGAGATTTTTTTCCCAAATTTTTTTCTTAGATTGCCCTTTTCTACTTAGGAATGCATTCTAAAGAACTTTTTGGGCACTCTAATGGTTTGGGAGTTAAAGGCTATGTCGTGTTATTTTATTTTCATTATGGCCGCTTTTACTTTTTTTTGGGTCCAGCACATGTGAAATATCTGATAAGGGTCACAAGTGCTGAACCCCCAAAAAGTTATTTTGGCGACCATGTAGAAATGCTTTTTTCGAGGTCCTGATCATTTCTGGATGGTCGCCAAAATAACTTTTTTTGGGTCCCTAAAAGCGGCCATAATGAAAATAAAATAACACGACATAGCCTTTAACTCCCAAACCATTAGAGTGTCCAAAAAGTTCTTTGGAATGCATTCCTAAGTAGAAAAGGGCAATCTAAGAAAAAATTTTGGGGAAAAAATCTTGATACCATATTTGAGATTTTTAATTTAAAAGAAAGGTTTCCAAATAAAAAAAATAGTAAAAAAAATATTTAAAATCTAAATTTTTTTCTTCTTGAACTCTACCCTCTAAAGATGACCTGTGCAAATTTGGAAGCCTCTGGGACCAACCCTTCCCCCATTAAAATTTTGCCCAAAGTCAAAATTCATCAAAATGTCGGAAAACCCATTTTGCTCATATCTCTGGAACCGTGCGACCTAGGAGGCTAAAATTTTGGCTCTAAACGTTTTTAGTGATAGGAAACATGCCCTCAATTTTTAGTTCAAATCGGTGACTACGATGTCATCTCACCTACCCTTTCGAATGGAATCACCCTTTAGGCATGTGCTAGGAAGTGCATGGCTGCCATGGTATGCACTAGGAAGTGTGTACTTGCCATAGCAGACATGCACTTCGAAGTGCATACCATGGCAGGCATGCATTTCCTAAGGCGTGCTTTGAAGTACTCATTAGGAATAGTGTACTAAGTTGATTATTGTTTTTGCAGTGTACACAATGTTCGATTATCATTGGTAATCGCATTCCCAAAGTTTCACTTTTCGTTGGTTTTCACGCTGTTTCGATTTTTCCGCCATGAAAGTACGCAAGAAACGACATGAATTTCAAATTTCCTTAATAAAAAATTATCCCAAAAACCAATTGGTAATCTCTGGTAATTAGTAATCGTGCGTAGAAGCTAGCTCCTGAATAAAGTGATGGACCACTCGAACCAGCGCAATAGCACACCACTTGTTTTTATTAGAGCTTCTTCTTCTTCTAATATAATTCTTCTTCTAATATAATTCAAAAATTAATCTAATCATCATGTCACAATAGTGTACAACCCAGAAACCTGCTGACAAGGTAATTCTACCTTAGCAGGATCTTAATGTCTGTAATTTTGCACTTTCTTGAGTTATACATTTTCAATGAATCAATCAATCAATCTTCTTCCTCCTCTTCTTCTTCTTCTTCTTCTTCTTCTTCTTCTTCTTCTTCTTCTTCTTCTTCTTCTTCTTCTTCCTCCTCTTGTGACACGCTCTCCAACGCCTATTCCTCTTCCTCAGCCGCCTCCTCCAGACAGGATTACAAGGCCTGAAATGTAATCGTCCGCTAATGGGTGCGGACGAGCAGGGCGAGGCAGGTTGCGCGCCGCGCAGGGGGTGTGAGACAGCAGGGCAGGACAACGCGTGCCCCGCGCCTAACGACTTATGCGATCTAGATAGGTCCTGACCGAGCAGGGAGGCAAAAGGCGAGGGGGGAAAGCCATGACATTGGTGTGCATGCTGCCATTTGTCAAGCCCTGATGTATGGCGCCATGCTGCCCTTCCCCCTTATACACACACACAAACACACACACACACACACACTCACACACACTCACACACACGGGCGCGCGCGCGCACCAACACCCATACAGAGAGCCGTGGCGCGTGGCGCGGCGCGTTCGCACGGATAAAATTTATATCCGTCTGCTGATATGAGAAAAGAGAAAGGGACTAATTGATATCTGGGCGGGGCGCCACGGGGTGGGGCGGCCAGCGCGAGAGAGTTACGCGGCCTCCCCGTCAAACAGATACTGCCAACCGCGCGGCGGTGTATATATATATATATATATATATATATATATATATATATATATATATATATATATATATAATATATATATATATATATATATATATATATATATATATACAAACATACACACGAACTCTGATCTCGGACAGTTGCTTCATTTCACTAATGCTGCCTTCGGTTAGTTCGCAAGCAAAATATAACTTTATTTTTCTCAATGGAAAGGTAAAACCACCACGATTACTATTTTACCCCCCACGCCAAACACACGCACAAAAAAAATCCTATTGCAAGTAACGTTTCCTCTAGAAATTCTTAAACCTCTCGGTTTAGACTCGGCAAAACGCTTAGATTTTCTGTGGTCTCTGCCGAAATTCGGGGCTCTCAGCGGCCGCTTGTTCACGCATTTTGACTCCGAGATATGTTTAACTAGCGTTATTTGCCTACAAAATACATCATAAACTTTTCTAAGACTAAAGGCTTAAAAATTTCGGGAACGTCACAATTTTCGTCGTTTACTTACTATTTGTGTCTCAACCGTGCGATTAAAATCGTACACAAACGATAAAAGTTGTACATTTACGACCGAAGTTGCAAATTTACGACTGAAGTCGTAGAGTTGCAAATAAAGTTTTAACTGTTTCACATCCTGCGCCAGAAATTTACGATTAATCGCAAATTTAGGACGGAAGTCGTAAATTTATTACGTCATTCGTTTAAAAACGAACTGTGCTGCAATAAAAATTTTGCGATCAATTAGTGGTTTACGAACGACAAAAATCGTATTAACTTGAAAGTGTTGTTCTAAAACGACATGATTGCGTTCTCGAACATGTCGTCAATTTACGACTATTTTTAACAAGTGCAGTTTTCGTGGCCAGAAAATGTACGGGAGGCCCGTCCCACTCCGTCCCCTCCTTGCTCCACCCATCCTGCCCCAGCGTGCGCATTATTGATGGATGCTCCTTGCTCCTGACCACGGCGCGGCGGTCCCGGTGCGCCCGGGGCAGCCGGGCCCCCCATCCAATGCGGTCCGCTCAGGCAGGCCACAGGTGCGGGGCGCAGGGGGGGCGGGGCGCGACCCCACAGCCGCTAACATCTCTCCCCGATGCCGCCTCGTCCCTCCTTATGTGACACCGATTCTTCTCCTCGCCCTCGAACACCCCAGAGGCGGGACCCCCGACCGCGGCCGCGCGCGCCCTGGCCGAGGCCTAGACTGCTGCTGCTGCTGCTGCCGGGCCGGCAACCCTTCCTCCTCCTCTCACACGCAGAGGGCGAGAAGAGATTTGAGAGGGGGGAAAAAATCTCATAATTTATTTGCGGCAGGTCCGCGCCGCGCTGGTTCGCGTCGAGAGGAGAGGGTGTAAGAAATAAGGGATTCGAATAGCGACCCATCTCCCGCCGCCCCGCGCCGCCCCGCGCCGCCTTGGAAATTATATCCCTCGAGATGGGATGGTGGTGCGGGGTGGGCTGCAGACAAGTAGTGGTCGAGCGGCCCAACCCCATCCCGCCCGGACGCAGCGCGGCAGCGCGGCCAAACCATTCGCCAACTTGTAACGACGTCGAGATGTTTGCGACCTTCCGTCAAGTTTTCGCCGCGCTGCCCCCAACCCCTCCCGCCCCCCTGCCCTACTCCGCCTCGTCCTACGCCCTTCTTCCCTCAGACGCATTTCGCTGCGAGGCTGCGCGCGGCAGGGCTGAGCAGGGCTTCGCATCCCCCAGGACTTGTTCAACACTCCACTCTACAGCGGCAGAGAGAGCCTCCCGCCCAACACACACACGCACGCTCTCACATATAGAGATCTGTGCTCGTGCACTCCGCCGCCCCACTCCACACCACCCCAGGCTACCCCGCTCCGCACACCACCTTCACCCTGTCCTTGTTCTGCTACAGGAGACGAGGCAGGAAGGAAGATGGTGATGACAACGATTAAAATAAAAACCTCAACTTCCAGTTCCTAGTCCCAGTGCCCCGACCGGCACTTTTCATCGGCCGTTACTGCCCGGAGTGGCGGGGCTTGTGACGTGGAGGGGGGGGGAGGGGAGGGGCGTTTCCCCGCGGGACTTGTCTGTCGCAATTGTCACACCGGACGGCGGGGGACGGAACGACGGGAGTAGCTCACTTCCCCAGGAACAAATTTGAGCGCAGCGCAGTACCAGTGCGGTGCTAGCTGTGTGCTGTGGCGGCGCGCGCTGCAGTGCCGGAGCGTGGCATGTCGAATGGGTTGACTACCTTACGGCGCAAGGGAGCGGCAACTTACAGAGGGCGTAACTCCGTAACGGAGCCTTTCCGACCCCATGTTAGGCATTGAAAAATGATCGTCTACACGAGGCCTATCTCCAGTATTACGGTGTACACTCGTACCAGATACACCCTATATATACCTTCAGGCAACTGCTTTATGAACGCAACTTACTGCTTTATGAACGCAACTTTAAAGGACAACGTTAACAACATTAACTTTTAAGTTGACGACAGTACAAGCAGCTGATAATAACGTATCATCTGCTAAAAACAGACCACGCGGAGGGCCAGAACTTGAAAGCAGATGATGTCGCGCTGGGCTGGGAGGAGGGAAGCGCGGGGACGGGAGGGGGCACCGGCCCGGCGGCCCGAGAGGTGGCGTGGAGTAGTCGGGGCGCGCGGGAGCGCGCGCCGCGCGACATTTTCCCCCCTGAGTGATATTATGCCACACTAGCTGCTCGCTCTGCCAGTTGCTCTCTGCTTGCTGCGCTGCTCTCTGCAGGCTGCTCTCTGCAGGCTGCTCTCTGCAGGCTGCTCTCTGTATGACAATACAAGCAGGTTGATACTACACTCGTATCATCTGCTAACAATAAAAATTGGGGGGGGGGGGGGGGAAATTGAAAGGGATATAAAGCAGAGTGGATTTATTTAACGCTGGCCAGGCTGGAACCGAAGTAGCCGGCGGTGCTGCAGGGCGGGAAATGGCCAGGCCGGGGTCGGGATGGGTGGGCCGGTGGGGCGGGGCGGTGGATGCCCAGGGGTGGGCCAGAGTTGATTAAGCTGCTCGAGCCCTGCTGCCCCACCAGCCCGCACTATTTAACCCAATGTAATGATAGTCGTCCAATCAAGTTTTGTTTCGCGTTGATTAAGGCACAATTAGTTTTCCGCCGGCCGCCGCTCTGCCATGGCCTGCCTGAAGGCGCACCCCCCTCTGTGTTTGGTCGGGTGTAGCGTCCCCCCGATCACCCTGGGGGTCCTGGGTTGGTGGGGGTAAGCGGTGGTAAGGGGTGATGGGAGGAGGGGGAGAGGTATAGGAGTATGAGGTGATGCAGGGCATGTGGGACAGGGCCGGGGCCGGGGCTGGGCTGATCGGCCGTGTAGGTAACGGGATGGAGCCAGAGCGTGGGCGTTGGCCCCCCGAGAGCGGTGCATACGTTCACCTGGTCGCCCTCCTCACCTCAGTCGCGCAGCCCCGCCCGGCGGGACTCCAGTTTACTCTGAACGATCGGCTGCAGCTGCCGCTGCGGTGGTGACCTGGCCAGGCGGTGTGTTTGTGGTGCAGAGAATTTCATTTCATTTATTAACATGGAGCGTGAAAAGGGGAGCGTTGAGGTGGCGGGCGCCGGCGGCACTCGCGTGGGAGGTACTGGGTGTTTCACAGAACACCTCTCCTCAGTATGCTGCTTTTGCCTACGTTCTCTAGCCTTGAGACGCCGCACAGTGGGAGATTTGCCCTCAAAATCGAGACAAAAGTCTTTCCTTGATTTGATCCAACTGGAAATCGGTGGTCTAGGGTTTTTCGTCATGCTGAATCGATTGGTAACCTCCTCTTCCCGAAATTTCTAATTATTACCCACGAAAATTAATTTTTTGGTTAAAAAACGAATGATTTTCTAAGAAAACTAGTATATAAAGTTTGCTCTTTCGTTTCATATGTGTTGTTTAGTATTCTTTACGCATTTGCGTTCGAAAGTGTCTGAAAAAAATATTAATTCTATTGGTTTCGAGTATTTTTGAAAGTTTTTTGGAGTGGACAATGTGTGCGCGATCATTGCTACGGCAAAAGTCTTATATTTAGATACTTTCACAAATAAACTATATTGTATATATCTCAAAACTAAAAAAGAAACATAAAAAAATTAATATAAATGTCATAAACAATATAAAAAATTTAAAAACAAATATTTTGTTGGCTGACTAGTCCTAAAAAAGCGCATCACAACATTGAGATATAACCGCTTCGCAACGCCAAGGTGGCAGCTTGTGGCACCTGATCTCACTCGGACTAGAAGTATTAGGGTCTTAGCTAACTTCTCATCCTTACTTTACAGCAGAACTCGACGGAACTCAAAATATTTCTCAATATAAAGAGGTGCCCTAACCTAACCTCGACGTCACTCTGCTAGCTATCTTTGAAAATCAATTTTATATCGATTCTCAACATGCCGACGAGAAAGCTAATGAAAATATTGGAGCCTAAACTTCAAATATCGAGACACACCACTCTACTTTGTCACATACCTTGAAAATAATGGTTTCTTGGCGATTTGAAAACTACGCACCGGGCGGCTCCGCAGAGGTGCTGAGGGAGACGAGCAAAAGTGCTCAGTTTTAAAGACCGTTGCAGCAGCCTGTGAGCGCGCAGCGGTTCAAAACCAGTTGCAACAGGTGGTCCATAGTGTTAACAATACATAAGGAAAAATAAAAATATTGTATTTCAAATTTCAGATTTTTCACTTTTGTCTCGATTTAGAGGCCAAATCTCCCACTGTGCGCCGCGGCAACTTAGGTATGCGTAGGCAGACACGAAACACTGTTCGATGCTCTCTGAAACTCCGAACCTCTCCTGGTGCGGGTACCGCCCGGAGTACCGGCACCTGGCACCTGGCAGCACCTGGCCCGGGCACTGGCGCGACGCAGTCGCAGAGCGTAGAGCTTGAGAATGCAAAACGCTCATCTTGCGGCGGTTGCTGCTGCCATGCCCGACATAGTGCCTTATGGGGCGGAGGAGGAGAGAGGAGAGAGAAGAGGGAGAGAGAGAGAGAGAGAGAGAGAGAGAGAGAGAGAGAGAGAGAGAGAGAGAGAGAGAGAGAGAGAGAGAGAGAGAGAGGTATCCACACATTGCTGGGTGTGGAAAGTTGGTAGCGCGGGTAGTTGCGGGAGGAATGTCGGCGATGCGTCTGAGTTCCAGGGCTGAGGTGGAAGAGAGAGCGAGAGAGCGAGAGAGAGCGAGCGAGAGAGAGAGAGAGAGAGAGAGAGAGAGAGAGAGAGAGAGAGAGAGAGAGAGAGAGAGAGAGAGAGAGAGAGAGAGAGAGAGAGAGAGAGAAGTTGATAGTTTATTACCAACCACTAAATTACAAAAACGCAGTATTGGGCATAACTAGGAGTACGTGCGGCAGGCACGTAGTTGCTGAGCGAATTGAGAGTTGAAAGAAATATTCCCAACCCAACCGCCGTTTTGGAAGGCAACCCACAAGTCAGTCCGTCAGTCAATTACGGAGGGGACGGTCCCCATCGGCTCAGTCTCGTTTTAATTTTTCGCAGTTTTGATGTCTACCAAGCCTGTCCCGTAGCTGGGAAGATACACGGCTTTGTGACAGAAATATTTTAAATATAAAAAATAGCATCGTTTTATGAATTTTTCACTTTTTTAAAAGTAAACATGTCTTTGAACCCGTGAGGGTAGGCGACCCGCAACAGTCCCCCCCCCCCCAAAAAAAAAAAGGTCTCGGCTGGATCCGCGCCTGGGGAGGAGAGGGACATGCTCCTCGCGCGCCGCAATTCAAGCAACGGCATTTGCTGGCCGGCCCCCACCCCCCACCTGCAGGTAGGCGCTGGCCAGGTAGCGCCGAAATTCAAGTGGTCCTGGCACCCCCCCATCACCCCCTCCATTTTACCCCCACTCATCTGAGCTCAGGGGGTAAGTATCACTTACATTTTTAGAAAGAATGCACCTGCATCACATGCTGACGGTCCCCCCACCCTCCCCTCTCCGTTTGCCCTCAAGACAACTCACATGAATCCATGGTAAGCCAGGAATGGGTCACTTAGAATATGGTTTAAAAAGACATTGCAAGAAATATTGTAACAGAGGCCAGTAACTTCAAATACGATCAAGACATTCACAAAGACTCAGGACCTTTAAATGATGAGGCATATCTATTTTGAAATGAATGTCAGCCTTTAAAGATATAATTAAAACAATTGTGCCATTTCAATGGTTACATGGCTATATATTAATAATTAGCATGTACCTCAATGTTTTATAAAGACTGTTTTCATGTAAACACTCCTGGCATAACTAATATATTACAAGTATGGTCTTTCACCTAAATCCCATCCACTGTATCTTCCCTAATATTTGCAAGAGTCAAATCTTATTAAAATAACCATGTTTTCAAAGCAATTTTTTTTCTATCAATGGCTTAGTGGAGTGACCAATTTTCCAATCTGAATTCTTAGGCATAACGGATCAATGAGTAAGTTTGGGTAAGCACATGATGTAGCTCAGTCAGAAATCGTATCACTAGGAAATACGGAGCAGGTTAGAAACAAAATGCTATAAAATTTAACGAAGTAATACCCAAACTCTTTTCTTGTTTCTTGTCAGATTTAAGAGTAGCAATATTTAAATACTCAAACCACACTTTCATATATTATCTTTCGGAGAATAATGAGACTCTAAATATTCAGTTTACGATTTATAAACTTATTATTCTTTTTAATTACAAATGCCTTTTGTTGTATGTCAAAAATGGGCACACTTCCACTAATACAATTAAACATCCACTCAGCACTAAAGAAATAGTTCAGCGGAGGTTAACTTGTGGTGGCTCATTAATAAATCAATATGCTGGGGAACCAAGCAAGGATTCAAAACAAAACAAAACGAAATACACGGAAATCATTCTGCTGTTAGTAACTCTCACTTGTCAGGCCATGGGGTTACCTGATTTTAATACTCAGACTCATACTATAATGTTCACCGAACAATTTCACCATGTTCCACAACTTCACTGTAAACAACATTGTCTATGTTATTAAGGTTATGTCACTCACTCACCTAGGAAGAACACAACCAAGTTGCATCGATACTGGCTGTCATTTCAGTTGTCCCTGACGTTCACTTCACAAATCCAACGAATAAAAAGTATTTTGAGGCAATACCCATTGCACTCCTCCCCAAGCCACAGACGTAAGCAAACAAACAACAAATCACTCGACTCCACACGACTACACAATGACGACACTTGTAACTTCGTGCAGCGACGTCCGCAACATTAAAAGAGACTTCAGACCGCACATTACGATAAAAAAGACTATTAATTATTTAATTTCGATAGTGTAAACCGCCGAGATGTACGCCGGGCGCGCCGAGTTTGACTTTTGCTGAGCATGGCTGATGCGAAGTAGTTCCCGTGCAGCCGCTAGGTGGCGCTATCTCTCAATGTATTGAGAGTACTTTTTCTGCCAGCCTTCCAGAAGTGAATTATTTCAAATTAAACTTTTAAATATTTCAAACTCCTTTAGTTTGGACTGCTCGAATGAATATTAAAGCGCTGAAATTAGTAGATTGCGGAACACTACCGCTTCACTGGTAAAACAAATGTGCAGCTTTGCACACTTAAAGTGTGCTTTTTACTACTTTGCGCAGTACATGCTGTCGAGTTTTACTAGACATTACAATAACGTCTAAACGTGGTCTAAACTTTAAACGTCTCGCAAGTGTCGAATGTTTGCACACTTGGACAAATGCACCAGCTACTGGGAAGCCATAACAGACGTCGAGTTACTGCACACTAAATGGTGTGCAGTTTATTGAACGTTTCGGAAGTTGCACACCACACGACGTTTAGTTAAGCTCGACACCTTTAAGTGTGCAATGTTTGCACATCTGAAACTAGACACCATGACACCATATTGATTTATTAAAACGTGACTAAAACGCGTATTTCAGATTGAACGCACCGTACCGTACGCCAAAGCTCCGCTTTTACGATGTTTTATGGTTTTATCGTTAGTCCACCTAGGTTTTAAAAGGGGTGTCAACACCACACACGCACCACCGGAACCGGAAGTCAGTGGAACTTCCCAAAGGTCCGCGCGTTTTTGACTAGGTCAGGGTCGCGGTGCAGCGCCGCGGGGAGCATCTTGGCGCCGCCGGCGCTGCTCGCGGCAGTGCAGGAGGGAGCACAGGCGCAGGCCCGCCCCTCCCCGCCCCTCCCGGCCACCTGCTCCACCCGCTCCTGGTCCAGAACCCCAAGCTCCACTAAAGCCCCGTTGAGCCCGCGTGGCCGCGGGGGAAGAGGGAAGGTGGCGGGGCGAGGGGGAAGGAGGGAGGGGCGGGGTGTAACCACGGCAATCCTCTGCCGGCCCGGGCGCCGCCGGGCCCACACAGAGTCTTTTCCTTTTCCCTTTGCGATGTCCGGAGATGGATGGGCCCCGTCGTCTGTGTGTGTCTGTGTATGTGTTGGAGTGTGAGTACGACCGACCCCCTCCTCTCTTTTCCCTCCCGCCCTCACCTCGTTAATCAACGCCTCGCTAATCTGCTGCGACCGATCGGAAGAGGAAAGGATCGCTCCACTGAGCCCCTGGCGGGGCGGGGCGGGGCAGGGCGGGGCAGGGCGGGGCGGGGCGGGGCGGCGCGGGGCGAAGCGGGGCGAGGCGGATCAGCCCGCCGGGCCGTCACAACCGTGGACATCTCGGCCCCACACTCGCCACTTTGGGGGGGCCAGCGCCAGCAGGCGGCAGGCAGATGGCCGAAGGCAGATGGCCAAAGGCAGATGGCTCATGCGGACCGCGTGATTGCATGATTCCGCCTGAGGAGATCCAGTTGGGTTGACCCTCTCTGGCCCGCGCTCGGACCCCCCCCCCTCCCCCCTCCCCCCCCTTCCCTCTCAGCCGCCCTCTGTCTTTTCAAAAGAGACAGACAAGCAGAGCGAAGCCGCGACAGAATGCGTGTCAGCGACGCTGGCTGGAGTGGAAAAGGGGTGGAGATGGGGAGGGGTGTCGGGTGCTGGGTGCGTGTCGCCATATATCCGTCCCTCTCTGTCTCTCGTTAACTGAAAACACTTGAGCGTGCGCTTCAAGCGCGGCAAGCCGCGGTCGCGCTATCATCGCAGGGTGCTGGGTGGCTTGGGGCAGGGGCGGGGGCGGGGGAGGAGGCGCAAACCTGGGCGTTATTTTAAGATGAAGCCTCTCGGGCTGGCGCGCCGCACGGCCGCATCCACCGAGCCGCCGAGCCGTGACACTTGTCCCTTTGTCCGAACGCGTGGACAAGAAACTGCTTTTACGCCGGAGTCCCCCCCCCCTCGTGGAAGCATTTTTTCCCGCTCACGCCGCGTCTCACTCGCGTATTGCCTTTCCTCTCCCTTCGCGCCATTTTCTCCCCCTCCCCTCTCCTTCCCCTCAGCCGCTTTCTCCCACTCGTCCAATCTTGCTCGCCTCTGGCCATTATGAGTCCCTGTGGCCATGAAGCCTTGTGGCCTTGAGCCCCAGTGGCACTGAGTCCTAGTGGCCATGAGTCCTACAGGCCATGAGGCGTAGTCGTAGTAGCCCTCAAGTTTGCAGGGCACTGAGGTGACCATACGTGGTCCTGATGCGACCGTGTACTTTTTCCACGCGGTGGGCGCAGGGGGAGGGGTGCTGAGTGTCGCTAGAAGTGCGAGTAAAGTCCCCAGGAATGACCATCCTTGCTTTGGTACTCTTAGACGGACGTGTGAGGCGCAGGAGGCCCACTAGGTACTAGGTACCCTACAACAAGGGTTCGGCCGTGTCAACACGAGTAAAGCAGGGACCGGTCCGCTAGCATACCCTACTACCTCGGGACTCCAAGTTCCCACGTCGCACAGAATCAGGCACGGAATAAGAGGGAGGGTTGGGGGGGCGGGGGGGGGGGGGATGGTCAAGGAGTATGTATCGAAAGTTGCCTACGTACAAGGGGGCTGTGGCTTAAATTGCCTGCCTTTCAGGCGGATCTAGGAACTTTTTCAGTCCGCACTGTTAAAAGCTTACGGCGAAACCTGCACCACTGTAAGTTACGGTGCATATTCACCGTAACTTACAGTGAATATACACCGTAACTTACAATGGTGCAGGCTATTCGCCGTAGCTTACGGTGAAAATGCACCGTATCTTACAGTGGTGCAGGCTGCTCACCGTACTTACGGTGCATATTCACTGTAAGTTACGGCGAATATGCACCGTAACTTACAGTGGTGCAGGTTTCACTGTAACTTACAGTCAAAGTCACCGTAAGCTTTTAACAGTTCGGCTAATTGCTCATCGTTTATCAATTTTATGTATTTTTTTTAACTCACTTTGGCATTTTAATTTTTAAACGGTTCCTGCAGGACCCATTCTTTCTTGCCACCCACAACCACACAAGATCGAAAAAAAAATCCTCCCTTGCTCGGAACTAACTCTTAATGCCATGCCACGCCACTTATACATTTAGGTCTACACGCTACGCACTGATCCTTGGAAAAGAAAAAAGAAAAAAAAAACAGTTCAAAGAGTTTTAATTTGTTTTTAGTAGCCCTACATTCTACGGCATTGAATTTACAGTCAATTCGTTGAGGGTCCCCTTAAAGTAGGCAACCTGAGCGGTCTTCCCCCCCCCCCCCCTCACTTTCCAGCTGTAAGCTAGATCTGCCCTTGTCTCTCCTCCCCCTCTTCCCCCGTCCGCTCCGCCCACAGCACATAGACACGATGCGGAGGCATTGGAGCGCCGAACTAGACGAAGGACCCCCCCCTCTTCCCTCCCGCTTCTATATCCATCGACGCGCGCACGCATCTCAGAGTACTCTTACCAAGGCATGGTGACCGCGCCATGCTGCCTAGCTCATATAAACCAAATGGAGGACATCTTTTTTCGAGGCCGGACAAGTCCAGTTCCGATATTACTCGGGATTCCTCCCCCGTAGAGAGCCGCTGCGCGAAGCGGGGGCAGCATCATGTTAAACTACTCCGTTCTGCTCTTGTCTTTTCTGAGCGGGTAGTTTGGTTTGACTACGTATCCCTGCTGTCGCTACTCCGGACGTTTATGGTTTCCATTTTGTTCCTCCCTTAAAATCAGTACCCCAATTCTTCGCGTTCCTCCTCTGTCTTTCATAAAAAAAATAAAAAATAAATAAATAAAAAAAACTCATCGCAGCGAGCAACGAGATTGGGGTCACTGTGGAATAACTTATCATTCCTTGAGGCCGGAGCTCTGCCGCTGCATTGGCCGCCACGGGTCGCGCGCTGCGAGCAGCACCCGCCTCACCCCTCACCTAGCCTCGCTCGCTGGGACAGCTACGAATCACCTTAACGGATCAACAGGTTGTTTAGTTTTACCTTTCACTCAGCGCGAAGCTCACCCGTCCAAACTTTTCCACACGCTATCCTCCCCCTGCTAGCAGAGGAGCGGCGCCCGCTAGCACTGCGCACGCACGTGCCAACGCCAACACCCTCTTGGCATTCACCGGCTTTCTCATCCGCGGTTCCGTAAATAATTCCATTTAAATTACGCAGCAATTCAATTAACTGTTTAGAACTAATTGAGACTTCCAGCGCGTTATTTCTAGACGCGGTTCTGTGGCGTACAAGGAGGAGGAGGGGTGGTCGAGAGATAAAGAAAAGAAAAGCGGAGGGCGCTGTACATCATGTTTGCATGCAAATCACCGCCGCCCCCGCCCCGCGCCGCCGCGGTCCGGACCCATGCAGCAGCTCCTGGCACCGGTCCAAGCGTATAGCGTTCGATCCCAAACAAACACGGATTTGTGAAATGATGCAAAACATCGGACTCCGCGCGCGACCTTATAACTCCCCACCCCCACCCCCTTCCCGCGGTCTGCCAGTTGCTCCGTTTTTATGATGTCATCTGCATTTCACTTACGGCGGCCTGAAAAGACGAGGGCGCCGAGAGGGTGGCAGTGTGCCTCGTCCCCGCGGGGCGCGCCCAAAGGCCTAGCCGGGGTAGTCATTCCGTGAGGACTACTACTACGACTGTGTATCCCAGCCAGCAAATATAACGCGGGGCGGAAGTTTTCGAAATTGCTGTCTAATTGTGTGACTCAAATACAAGAGATGAAAACGCCGCTAACACTCCGCAAAATGGAGGACTAGGAGGCCAATGAAACATGTATTTTCTCGTTGCTGAAGCAGCGGGAGCAAGCAGGGTATTTTAGAGAGGGGCCGAGGAATTGGGGGTGTCTCCAGACACAGAGCGTCATTCAAGAGAAGTCATTTGTCGCGCCATCCAGGCCGGCGTGGATCTTCGAGTCTCTCTGTCTCCTATTCACGACCTTAATTTTTTTTTCTGTAGAGGCGGGAGGGTAGGGGAATGCACATCTCCCCGCACTGTGTCCGACATTCGATTCGTCCTGCCCTCTGTGCCGCCCGCAGCCGCCGCGTTTGGCGGGCCAAAGCCATCCCTCCCCGGAGCTGCTGTCACCAGAATCGAGTGGCCTTGTCCGAAAAAGACCGACGCTGCTTACTCACCATAAAAAAGAGCAAGAGAGAATGAGATTAGAAACGCACCAGAGACAAGTTGTCTCGCCCGCGAATACCCCCGGGGTGGAACCGCGCGTCCAATGTGACTGCACGCGCGCGTCGTCTCCCTCCACCCCACACCATTTCCATGGGATGCAGAGAAATTAAGGGGTAGCGGGGGAGGCGCAGTGCCGCTGCGGGCCCCGCGCTGAGTACGCGAAGGTAAAAAGTAAACTCATCTTTCCTCTCATTAAAAAGAAGGGTAAAAATTTGACGCAAACTTCCTCTGAAGAACGGCCTGACGGGCTCTGGACTAGGCGGCGGCCGGACCAGGTCAGAACAGGGGAGCCCCCCGCCGGCCCCCGCCCCGCAGCCCATGAGCGCACCTCACCTCTCTCCTTTGAGGGCCCCGCCAGGCCCGGCCAGGCTTCCCGCACATCCAAAAGGCAGTTAATTACTGGTAACTTACGCAGCGGGGCTGTTCCGCCTCGCAGGACGGGGGTTAACCTCCCCGTCTCGCCGCAGCACCTCACCTGAGAGCCCCGCCCTGGAGAGGATTCCGAGGGCCAGCCGTGGCGGCTACACTCCGCCCGCCCGCAGCGGGCTGGTGAGTGGGTGATTCCTACCATCCCATGCCGGCTATTCAATTCCCGCCAACACGTATAAACGGCGCCATTTTATTTCGACGCGCGGAGAGTGCGCGTCTGCCCGCCCCTTTGCCTCCCCCTCCCCTCGCGCACGGCTTCAGAAGATGGGAAGGAACAGGGCGTGTAAGCGCGCGGGAGGCGAGAGAGGGGCACTGCCAGGCACTGCTGTGTTGTGTTGGCCCCGAATGTGTCTTCGTCGGCACCCTCCTCTTCCAAAACCCTCTTCTCCGGGCGCCCCCGTCACCAAGGCCACACCCCGCCCTTCCCTCGCCCCCCACGCTCCTACCCCACCTTCATTTGTTGTCAAGATTCCGTGGATACCGCGGCGCTGGCTGAGGTCTTGCGCCGCCCCCGCACCGCCCCCGCACCGCCCCCGCACCGCCCCCGCACCCCGCCCCCGCGGCCCCGTCCGCACGCCTCAGACCACGCTCCCGCCCCCGGAGCAGTCTCCTTCGGCGCCCGACCCCGCCCGTACCGCAGTGATACTCAGAAGAAGCCGCAGAAATTCCCCAACTGGCTATTCGCATGCAACACGACCGCTCGGCTCAGACGGCGGCGGCGGCGGCGGCGCGGAGGGAACACAGAGAGGGGAATAGACATAAATTACGGTCTCCTGGGCTTCAGCAATACCTAGAGACTACAATACTACGCACATCGTCAGCGCCGCTCCTCAATGGACTTAGACACTCCGCGCAGCGGGCGCAGCGGTGCGGGATCCTCGCGAGGAAAGCAATCACACAAATTTGGAGATGAAATTTTCGGCCGGTGGATGCGGTGCGAAAACAGTAAGCAGACAGTTCCAGGCAGTTTCCTCCTCGCTTCCCCTCTCCGCCGGGACGCCGTCTACAAACTGCTGCTGGCGCCACAAGGATGAACATGCGAGGGCGCTGCCGCACAACTACGCCGCACTGCCGCACCTGGCGCAGCCGAGCGAGGCGGGGCGGGGCGGGGCGTGGCGGGGCGTGGCGGGGCGTGCCGGGGCGCTCGCAGGCAGCTGCCGCCGCTGGGCCCGCTGGGCTGGCAGCTGTCAGTGGCGCTGACCCCCCGCTCTGGCCGCCCCCTTCCCTTCCCGGCACCCACCCCGCCCCGACTGATTAAGAATCCCCTCCCCGACAATTTCGTTTAGTTTGTCACAGCGGCCCAACAACGCCCGGCCCGGCCCGGCGGCGAGGCGCGACCCGGGGTCCGGCGTGAGGCTAGGCGACCCGACCCACAACGCCTGCATATTGCATGAACCGCTCCGGCCCGGGTCACTCCCGATAATAACAGCGTCGCCTGGAGAATAGGCAGTGCAGGGTGACGGCACGGATTGCCTACCCGCACGATCACAGGGGTTACTCAGCCCGGCGGAGGGTGGCTCACTCACCCCACTCTATGCGTGAGTATGAAACCCATTTCTATTTTAACTGAGCGAGGAAACCTTACCTAGGTAAGGTGGGTAACGGGCGTCGTACACTGAAAAATAGTCGTATACACTGTAAAAATTTGTTGTAAAATAACGACAAAAAAAAATACAGGTTTCGCTGTTAAATCGGTGAACAGATTTTTCCTGTAGTTTGATGAAACATTTTGTGAATTAACAAGAAAAATCGCGAAACAACAGATAAAATTTGTAAACTTACGGAATTCTTTTGTAAAGTTACGGAATATTTTTATAAAGTTACAGAGTTTTTTTGTAAATGAACACGAATAAAAAGTAAATTCACAGTCAGTTCGTTTAACAAAATTCACAGATATTATCTGTTAATTTACGACATGTTTTTTTTACAGTGTAGGTTTACGGGAAAATTTTCCATGGTCTTAATTGTAAAATTACAATTTGAAATTTCTAAATTTACAAGCGCTTTTTATCGGTTGGTAATCTATCGACGAGCAAGAAGGGGTTGTAAATTTACGGCATAATTTGTAATTCAAAATTACAAAAATATTGTAAACTGACGAGGATATTTTTCTCAGTGTAACATCACGAAAATAGTTTTGGCCCTTTCTACACTTTTTCGTCAATATCTCATGAACGGCGTGGGGTATCTAGACAAGCGATGGTTCATTAGAGAGCTAAGATTGCACTTTATTTTCGTTACCTTCTGACTGAAGCTATAAGATTGGTCCCTGTGAACTAAAATATTTTTTTTTTTTGGCCGGTAACGTTATATTTTGTGCTAGAAAAACAAAAGTTTTGGGGGGGCACAGGACCATTTTGACTACTATGAGTCATAAACTAACGAAACTAAAGTGCAATCTTAGCTCTCAACGAACCGTAGCTTGTCAGTGGTCAAGATAGTCTTCGCCGTTCATGAAATATTGACGAAAAAATGTGAAAAGGGCCAAAACAATCTTCGTTACGTTACGACGCTCCCCTCCTCTTGCCGTCGCTCAGCTGAAGTAGAATGGGTTGCATACTTAGCCAAGGAGCGGAGTAAATGAGCCACCGTAGGCTACCGGGTGGGCGGGTCAAGTCGCCCGAAGGGTAGGCAACCGCTGGGGGTGGCACGTCGGGCCGCACGGCCGGTCACCTACGCGTCCGTCCGCAGGCGCTCCGGCCGAGGGGGAAAAGACTTGGGTAATCCGTCTGAAAAGGATTGGTCGGGTTACTAGCGGTAATCTGGTAATCTGAGGAAAAATGGGTCAAATTTAGGGTGATGAAGACAAATTTTAGATGGAAACCGATAGCTATCCGAGTATTAAGCCGGGTAATCCGGGCTATCTGGGTAACTCGGATGACACCGAAACCTTGAGTCGTTTCCCTCTTGGCTCCGGCTCATTCTGCAAAGCAACGTGCCTGCCTTGCGCAGCCTGCTGAGTCTGCGAGGCCATAGCGTTGGTCTCGGATGCCTCTCTTCATGCTTCCTCTACCTTGGAAGGGGAGGGGGGGAGGGGGACTGCACTGTCAGAAATTACAACGGGACTTTTGACGGGATGGAGGATGGACCGGTAATTTTTTTAGCCGGTCTGACCCGTATTCAAATATACGGGACGACCGTAACCAGAAAAATACGGACCTTCCCGTACATTCAAATTACCGCAAATTACGGACCGTTCCGTACACCAAAATCTCGGAGTTTGTGTTTTATGACTCCCAGAGCATTTTTGATGAAAACTGGTATTTGGACACTTTGCATCAAGTAGGAACGGAAACGCTCGTGATTTTCTATCCCAGATTCTCCCGCATTTAAGGGGCACGGACAGATCCGGAAAAAAAAAATACGGTGCGTTCCGTAGTCATTTCCATATTTGCTAACAGTATGTGAGAAGTTCAATATGCGAGAGAGAAACATGAGATGAGGTGACGAACACACTTGAACGATAAAGAGAAATCACGGGTGAAGGTGCAATGTCAGAGCACATGCAGCACTTCTGCTGGTGGGGTCGGGTCAGGACGAGGTGAACGCGATGCCCGCTGGTCAGGCAGGCGAGGCGAGCCGCGCGGTCCTGCTGAGGTTCGCCAAGCCCGCGCTCCTGACCCTTTTCCCGTCACCATTGCTCCCAACTCCCATGTAGGCAGGTGGAAGGCAGCGGCGTGGTGCTGGAGAGAAGAGAGGGTTGAGGGGGGGAGGGCGGGGCTGGTGGCGAGGGACGGACGACGCTTTTCCAGCGCAGAGTTGGTTGTTTCGTCATGCAAAACAGTCAACACGTTGAGATTATTCTGAATGAAATTTCCATTCTCATGTTGTTGCGATGGCGAAGCTTTGGCGGAGTGGTGATGGTGGAGAGGAGGAAAATATAATGCGATTGAGAAGAATGGGCAGGGGCCGGGACCGGGCCGGTGCGCAGCATAGCTGCGGGAATAAAAAAGAAGAAAGAGAGAGAGAGAGAGAGAGAGAGAGAGAGAGAGAGAGAGAGAGGAAGAGAGAGAGAGAGAGAGAGAGAGGGAGACAGAGAGCGTGATAGAGGGTTATACCTCCCGCGGCGCAGGATGCATCGAATGCTGAAGGGCGAGGAAGAACTAAGGATCAAAATAGACAGGGGGGGGGGGGTATGCTTCTCAACCGCTAGGTGTCCACTACTCTGGTAATCTTGTGAATAACACTGTAATCACACTGATAAACCAAGTGTTCAACCCTTCAACACTTATAAGTGTTCAAATACCATTTTAAACAAATAAAAGTGTTCAACAGAGTTGCTGTGCACTTAAAAGTGTTCATCTAAGAAGTTGTGCTCTTAAAAGTGTTCAACTCCCCAATTGCACGCTTCCTTAGCTTGGACACACTGTACCCGGGAAGTGTGCAACTGCGGAGTTGAACTTTTTTAAGTGCACAACATCTGAGTTGAACACTTGCAAGTGCACAGCAACTCTGTTGAACACTTTTATGTGTTTAAATGGTTTGAACACTTTTAAGTGTTGAAGGGTTGAACACTTAAATTATCAGTCCACATCCCAAAAGTTCCTTCTTTCAATGATTTTTATGCTGCGTTATTTGAGCTTTCTCTCATTATAAAATGAGCCAAAAATTACATATTTTTCAAAAAAAAAAAAAAAAAAAAAAAAAAAAAAAAATTGATGGACCCCTTGCTCGGCCACCGAAAGAGAGCGCGACGTCTCTTTGAAAATCCTTTCCGTCTTCCGTATTCCTCTGAAGGCTCGAGGGACAAACGCGCTTGCAATGTCGGAGGTAAAGGGACGCCCTTGCCCTTGCCGAGGCGAGGACACGCCAGAGCCTCGCTCCTGCAGCGCTGGCCATCGTCCCGAGGTGACAAACGGTTCCGGGGAGCCAGACTGTCCCAGCCCGGCCGCACAGCTGTCCCGTCCCTCCCAAGTCCCCTCCCCGCAATTACTTTTACACATACGTTATGAGCACAGAAATGTTTATCCTCCAGCACGGTCTGGCTCCGCCTATCGCTCTCACTGCTGCCAGGGACTTGTGGCTGACCGCGAGGGCGTATGCACTCGCGTGAAAGTCGTGTCTCGCTATCCGTGTAATAAAAACGTTATAGTAGTCGTTTTAAATTCGTAATAGCCAAAATTCTCCATATTATATAAGCTTTTGTGTCGTTTTGGGTTGCTTCGAAAACTGCAAAGAATTTTGAATTATTTGCAAATTGCGAAGACTATGAATGCTTTATAGATTGCGAAGCGTTTGCTTCGTAATTACAATGTAATGCTTCGCAGTCTGCAAAAACTTTCAAATTCTTTGTACTTTGCAAAGTTATTGCTTCGTAATTACAAAGCAATGCTTTGCAATCGTCAGTTTACTTGAATATTCTTTGCAAATTTGCTGAGCATTTTCTTTGGTAAAACTTAAAAGTTTTGAGTGTTTGACTCCTATCAAAGTGACTTTACTGCGATAGCTGAACTCTATTATAAGCTGTCCTCCCTTGACGCCCCAACACGCACACACTCATGCACACGGTTTCTTGCTCCCATTAGTTGGCCGGGCTGGGTGGTGTTCCTGAGAGACTGCGTGCTCCGTGCTGTGCTGGCGAGGCCGTGGCCCCTTGGGTCGGCAAACTCAGTTACGTTTTCTCTAAAAATCTAGAAGAAAAAAAAAATACATTAAAGTAATTAAAAGGCTAACTGTAAACACAAGCGTCGAATTTCGACGCCTGGTAGGTTCGTTTTTGTTCAAAAGCTGATTTTTAAACATCATTTTTAATAGGAATTCGATTGATCTGAATTTTGACCTTGGTGAACCTGTATCCTATGGGCACCCCTCAAACCGAAAACGTTGACTACGCTTCGTTTGCTTGTGTTTTTAAAGGAGATGGTGAACAATATCGAACCCTTCAAGCGTCGAAAAACGACGCTCGTCATTACAGTGCTGAGGGACCTCATGACTCCAATTCCATGGAAAAAGGCCTATTCACCATGATTGTGTCGACTTTTCTCATATTAATCTATTTAAACCGTGGAAAATTGCACACTCTATTATCGAAACCCAAGGGGAAATTTTAAATCTAATGTATAATTTTACCTATGGGGTAGAAGCACCACTAAAATTTTCTAATCGCGTGCAAAGGAACACCATGCACGTAATAGTTTTCATGAACGTTAACGTTTCACCCTCTGGCATGGTGTCAACATACCACGAGGGAAGAGGAAAATCCCAATCAAATTCAGAACGCTACAAAACATTTCTCTCCTGAGATATCAATCTAATAACTGATATTTTCTAACATTAAACTTAATCCCATACAACCGCATGCATCATGGGATCGCTCATGGTTGTATGGGACTGGGACACCCGGAGCATCGGTTGCACCACGGCGCAGAGCTGGCGGCCAGGCCCAGCCCAGAGCCGAGAGGCGCCTGCCCCTCGCCCTCGAAGATGTGATAGGATAGGATGGCGCGCAAGCGGGCGTGAGCGAGAGTGTGTGTGTGTACTTTGTTTCCACGCGATTCTCGAATGGACAGGGCAATAAATCTCCATCAAAGCGGCTTTGCGTCGGAAACACCTACACCTACACACACACACACACACACACACACACACACGAGCATTGCTCATGTCGGTCCTGGCCAGTCCGGCTACGCGTGCCTACTTGTCACCTCGAGACACAGTATCTATACATCAGCTTGCGATAAAGAGGATTGCCTACTGGAGTCAATGGAATTTACGTTGGTGAGAGCGGGCACGGGCACCGTAAGTAGCCAGGGCGCTCCTCGAGCCGTAAAACACGAGCACGTCGACGTGTCGGATCCAGCTCACTGAGACACGTTGCGAACCGCACTGGCTTTTGCACATCTTGCGGTGATAAAGTCGAAGTGGAGGGTGAGGATGTGTGTGTGTGTGTGGGGGTCCACGCCAACGTCAGACTGCTATATCCATGCTTCTTTTCTCTGCCCGCGCTAACGCCTTGTTCCCCGAGAGAGAAGAGCCTCCTGTATGACCAGGGCCACACGTATATAGCGGTACAGCAAAACAAATTTATTTCGTCTTACATTTTTGCAAGATGATACAAGCTCTAAGCCAAAGTTTGTGTTGTTCGTCAAGGGGGCTTTGCAAGCAACAGAAAGTCGGTGGCCAGCTGAAAGCTGCGAAAGTTGAGCGTACAGGCTGGTACAGGCGCAAGGCGTTGGCACGAGTCTCCTCGCGGGGTGTATGGCGAGAGATATGAAGGAACACCCCCTGCGCGGCTCCACGGAGAGCAGAATAAGGGAGACTTGTCGACTTGTCCCGGTAAACAGCTCGCCGCGTATATTGTAGAGCAGCACCGCTCCATAGCGAATAAAGCTCCAGTGAAACTCCAGCCGAGCTCCAGGCTCCAGCGCGCCCGGGCCCCAGCGCCAGCAGCGCCTTCTATTATTCTGGGCGGTCACCGCCACCCCACACCCCAGGCCGGAGACGCAGGCTGCCATGTCGCGCCTGGCAAACTTTAAACAAATACTGCGGCCGAAATAATTCCGAGTGACCCTCACGCGCCGCCGCCGCCGAGCACTAAAACATGGGTCTTGCCGCGCGCGCCCCCGCCCCACCCCACCCCACCCCGCTTCTCCCCGCTGATTGATTTATCGAGGGCATCCTTTGCAGAGCACAAAAACTTGTACAACGAATCTACATATTCTGGCCGTTATTCAGGCGGCGCGCCGGCGACACGCAGCCTCAAGGCAATCGCGTTGCATTGGCGCCCCCAGTGTCCTATCACGTGACGAACGAATGTCTCCCTGTTTGCTCGGAGGCTCGGCTGACCGATAACCGGCCTGGCCTTCCCCCTTCAGCGACGAGTGTGATACTGCGACAACGAGCAGCTTCAGCATATCCACTCGTACTGATGAATATTCAGCGCCTCACACCACTCACACATACTGTACGCGCTTTTAAAGGTAAACTTAGTGAAGCGTAGTTTCCCCAAGTTGTGACGAGCCGAAAACTTTTAGGCCCCTTCCGCTTACTCTCCCTCTCGCTGCGCCACCGCGCGGCGCCACCGTCCGCGTGTGTCGCAGCGAAGAGCCTCGTGTCACAGCAATCGCTGTCTTGCTACGTCGCATGTCGCAAAACTAATGCCGCATTCGCATTTTGTCGGGGATCTTAAGATCAGTAAAATAAAGTCAGCCGTAGAATGAAACAGAAATATATTGTTAGTATCTGCCCGTATTCCAATCACCCATCTTTACAGTAAAGGATTTTCATGATCAACAGACATAATTCTCAAATGATTACATTATTCTATGTACAGGGAACAATACATATTATTACATTAAAGAACAGGCTATGAAGACATTATCGCTTAAGTATGTATACAATCAACCATCGCCTAACACAAATTTCCCTCAAATGTACACAGACATAAGACTCGTATGTATGGTAAAACTTTATACAGATTCGTCGTGTAATGTACACGGCAACGTCTATCCATGGCCAATCATGAGACACTTAAAATTCCCCCATATCTCTCAAACTCTATGTAGTGGAGTTGCATAATTATATCAATTTCCTATTGAGAGTGTAGTAATAGACTATAAAATGTCAACGAAAACTGAGTTAAGGCTAATACTCTCTCGTTTTGATAATGAGGGAAGTTTTTAGGTATCTAGATAAACATTGTTTTATACCAGTTTCATTAAGAAGACAAGCACCACATTAAAATTTGGTGTCTGATTAACTCCTAAAATAATATTAACAACACTTCTCCAACTTTGGCAATACACCGTCTGCTTACATTTTATCCAATTCGAGAGAATAACGGCATTATTTTCATAAAAATAAAGTACATATATATATTTGATATACATATCTGCTCGTAAGGGCATCTCAACTGAATGTGCAAACCAGTTGCACACTTAAGCGGTCTCGAAAGAATGAATCATTGTAAAGTTTTAAAAGATTTTTGTGAAGATTTGCGTTGGTCCCCAAGAGGTACCTCAGGCTTTGGTCTGCGGAGAGCCGGGCCGAGGCGTGGGGCTCAGAGCCCTCGGCCCGGCAGTTCCAAGACTATTTGCAGCTCCAGTCAACGGTCTGAGAGGGTTCCTCCAATCCCCGCACCCACTCTATACTTGCGGCAAAGCAAGAATTGTTGCTCTAAAGCACTCGTAGCTTTTCAGTTACGTGTCGGCAATGCAAGAGGCAGATGGAAATGATGCGCTATATGCAATGAGCACCCTTACTTTGTAACGTCCGTTTTGAATCACCAAAGCTACACAATGGTGAAGAATAAATGGTGCAAATTCACTGGAACAGATATGGCCATATCTGGGGGCAGTGAAGACAAACTGAATTTACAAAACCACTTGAAACTGTTGACGAGTTTATAAAAAAGATAAAAGGAATAATGATTCATGCTTTTAATGAGTTTTGCAAGGAAGAGAGGGATAGAGTTTTGATGACGAAAACTGCTATTTTTGGGAAATATACGAACTCTTATTTCAAGGAAAGGCGTCCGAGATCGGACGGAATTTTAAATAAAGCATAAAGCAATTTAATAGTTAAACGACAAATTCTCCACACTTTAAACATAGTGTTAAAACATCGTGAGCAGAAAAAATATAGTTAGAGGAACAGTCTTCTATATTTTAAGTAGGATCACAAGATGACTTCGCCTCCAATATAAACGCACACCAATTCCAAGTTGACCAGGACAAGCTCGTCGCTTCAGAAGACAAAGTGATCACAACCTAAATTTTAAATAAGAAGTACTTGCACGAAAAGGAGAAGTGGAACACAAAATAGTTATTGTCGCGCAGACAGTTTGGCTGCGAATAAAGCTGTCAACTGAAGTCTCTGGTAACTCCAATATTCACAATACTTTGAAGTACAAACAAGAAATCAATAAGATTCTTTGGCTTCCTCTCTTCATATTTACAATATTTACATTTATTATAGTAAATTGTTAATATTAATATGTATGTTATTTACAGCTACGATTTTAGCACCATTGGGTTCGTTGCAAACCTTTGACAATAAAGTTTGATGCCTACAATATGGTCAAAAACAGGCAGACTGGTAAGCAGGCCAAGTCTGCACTAAATAAAATTTATCTAAAAATGAAAATATCTATAGCGCTATGTATTATCCTAAGGACTGTGTTTCCAAAAGCGGTGTGCTCTGGGAAACAAAGTTGCCATACATTTTCTCACCTCACCCACCAGGGCCAGGCGATGACTTACTCGTAGAGTTTATATAAACCTCAAGACAGTACTACGTGCCTCTCTATTTGCTTGAGCGAAGACGAGGTACTTGGTCTACAGAAGAAATTAATTGAGTGTACTATCCACTTTCACCAGCCGAGAGAATACGAACGCTTAGGTGGGGTGCATACGCATAAACCTGTTATGGCAAATTCATTAGAGGCTTCCCATGTTTACGTCGTAGCTTTTTTAGAATGTCTTGTTTCACCCTGTCTCCTAGATCATTCGTTAAGTACCCGTTTTAGATTGCAGTTTTGATTGTACAGGCAACGCAATGGAAGCCAACAGGAACTATAGAAACATGAGTACTAATACAAAATTCTCATTTTTGTGTAATGACTTTCAATTTTCATAGCCAGAGCAAAACTAGACGGCGATGAAGCGTGGGCCCAATGTGAATATTCTATTTTGATCAGAGTAATGTGTAAACGCATGGAAGGTTGGAGTCCATGTCCGATTTCAGTTTCGTTACTTTCCGCGATGAGGGGTAAATTTAGACCCTGTTTACGGCATAGACACCATATATGCCAGATATGGTGAAAAATCCCCTTTTTTGTAGTGGGACATATGTGACGGAAACGGAGCACTATTGCAAAAATCAGGCAGAAGCCAACTACAAAGAATACATAATCAATGTACATTTTGTTTAACTAATATGAATATACGATTATAAGTTGATTTCAAAAGAATTATCACAGTTTAACAAATGTAATTGAAAATTTGAGGTTGATAAAAATGTTGATTTAAATTTTTTGCACCGGCGCACAATTTTTTTTTTTTACAGAGCTGTCACCGTCGTACAAAATACATATCTACTTTCGTCAGCATACACAGTACGATTTAAGTCAAGTCGAAAAAAACACTTCTTGGCTTTATTTTGCAAACTTCGACAATATTCTACGCTAAACAATCGAATGGTCAAGTAATGACTGCCAGGGCTCCGTTTGGTTGTGTCATACAACGGCGAAGGTGTTACATCAAGAGGTGGCACATACTTCTGGAAATGGAGCAAAGTAACTGTCGCTGAACTGATGTTGCCATTTAACATATACAATTAATACGAAATGCCAAACGCAGTCTTACGAGGGAAAAACTCCCAAGTTGTGAAAATTCGCACCAGATATGTTTTCACAGTTATTGCTTAAGTAATAATAACCTGAACATGTGCGATTTCATTCCATCTGGATTTCCATCATCGAAACTTTTCCGAAATGTGCCCTTCCAGATGAAGTTCTAGTCATTCATCGACTTCGTTTAAGGTCAAACACGTTCTTACTCCGCAAGAAAGCGACTAATTCAAGTTGATAACAGCATATCTCACAGGTATCACGTAGAATTAATGCCTTAGGAACCAGACAATATATTTTCCAAGCAACTATAGCAAACGGAAATTATTTCTAAGAAATTTAAATTGTTTTAACATTATTTAGAATAACAAATACACGAGTTGCGTTAATTGCAAACGCAATGCCTACGGAAACCTGAAAACTGACTTTAGAAAGGCTTGAATAGGCGTTCGTCCTTTATCAAGATATTGCTAGAGACACGCTGTCTGGTCCCGCTGAATACACACTCATTCATTTAGAATGACTGACATGAGAAATGTAGAGAAATAAAAACAAGTTTACGGGAAGTCAGGCAGTATATATTCGTTAATTTAGTTCTAAACCTTATCATAGACCACTACAAGTATTTTGGAAAATTGTTTAAAAGGTCCATATGTCTTCTTAGCACAATAAATAAATAAATTCGAAGAAAGTGAGAGCCGCTTCTGTTCACTGAATCGATCCTCTTGGCAAAACACCAAGTCCATCACAAAAAGCACACGCACGACAAGTCCGCTTTATGTCGTGGGCGCTTTCTCATCCACTGCTGCCGCGAGGCCACCCGCCACACAATCGAGACCACCCGGAACCGAGACTACAAACACCGCAGAGGAGAATACGCGAGGTTTCTAGCGGGCGCGGCATATCAAAGGCAATTGCACCCGTGAAATGTAAAAACAAAAAAAAAATTGAAAAATGACAAGACTAACTGAAAACCAAAGGGGGTTTTATTGCTGTGTACGCGTCGTGTCCGAGTCGCGGCCCGGGAACGCAGGGTGTCACCGGTCGTGGTCGGTGCGGGCGGGTCGGCTGGCCGCTGGCCGGCTGACTGGCCAGCTGCGCCCGCAGCAGCAGAGCGGCACCAAACATCATTTGAACAGGATGCGGCGGAACGCGCGCCGGAAGTCCTTGTTGAAGACGGTGTAGATGACGGGGTTGAGCACCGAGTTCATGTAACCCAGCCAGAAGGCGATGGAGAAGGCCTTCTCCGGCACGTAGCAGAAGGAGCAGAGCGGCGTGAGGATGTAGAGCGTGAAGAAGGGCAGCCAGCACGCGATGAACGAGCCCATGATCAGGCCCAGGATGAGCGTGGCGCGCTTCTCCTTCTTGCGGGCCAGCCGCCGCTTCTCGCGCTCCGGGTCGCGCTTGGTGGGCCGCGGCGACTGCACCACCTCCACGACGGCCTGCTGCCCGCCGGGGATGCGGCCCATGTCGATGATCTCCCGCTTGGTCTTGGAGGTGGTGCGCCGGCCGAAGATGGGCTGGCACAGACGCAGTTTTAAGGGCTTGACGACGGCGCAGCGCGACACGACGCCGGAGTCGGACGACGAAGGGTCGAACTCGCTCACCATGTCCGTGTCGATGCCGACGGAGGGCTGGCGCATGCGCTGCATGGCGGCCGCCTGCTGTGCCAGCTCGCCGTTGACGGACATGACGGAGCCGCGGTGCTGCGCGGCGCCCAGCGCCGGCGCCGCGGCCGTGGGCGCCAGGTGCACGGGGCGCGCCGCCTGCCCCGTGCCCACCACCTTGAGCGTGTCCTTGGGCGTGTCCAGGTACGGGCCGGACGCGTCCTGCGCAGACAGAACGGCGCGCAAACGCCACCGGTTAGCTCGCCTCCCCGCTGGCATGCATGGAGGAGAGGAGGAGGGGCAGGGAGGGGCCCGCGGCGGCCGCGCGGCACTCGTCCACAGCGCCGCATGTTCCAGGGAGACGGCTGGGGTGGAACCCTTCCGCGTCGCTCTAACTGACGCGCGGCGCGGCGCACCCTCCGAAACTCAATACCAAACAGCTCGGCCACTTAAATGGATCTCGCGGAGCCGGCAGAGGGAGGGGATAAAAAGAAGAAAATCCCCAGCACATTTTTTTTTTTTTGGAACGCACTAAGAAGTAAAGAGGAAAGTGGGGTGAAAAAAAAGGAGAAGAAAGTTTTGGGAGTTCATTCTGACTAGCAAGTTTATGGCACTCGCCCGGTGCCCCCCTCCCCCTCACTCCCAACCGACTCCTACCCCGCTCTCATTTCCTTGGGGGAGCTTTCTCGGGGCAGCATCAATGAGACAAAAGAGGCAAATTACGAAAACGTGTTAGCGTCGATCTGCATTTGAAAGCACCAACCCCCCTTCCCCCGCCTCTGTGTTTTTATTGGTCACATAGAAAACGCGGTGGCACGGTCAACATTTTAATGTGACTGTGAGCGAAAAAGAGATTGGTCAGTTCGGGGTGACTTAACTTCCAGAGAGTGCAACAAACCTCCGCCTGGACAAAAGACACCTCACCGCAAGCAGCGTTCGAAAGTAAGAAGTGCCTTGGGGCCCCCGCACCACAGTTTCCATTCGGGCGGGTAAAAATACCCGGACGCGTCCGGAAACGACAAGTGCGGGAATGAGATACCCGAACCGTGCCATAGCTCTATCCTGCTCGCACCAGTCATTTTCGGAGGCGTCCGGGTGGTTCCCACTACCCGCCCTATATGAAAACTCTGCCCCGCACCAACTCCACCACCCACTGCTCACCTGGGACTGCTCCGCGTTGTCGCTCGTGCTGATGTCGCTGGCAAAGTCGCAGGTGATGTTGGGTATCACCGGGGGCGTCTCCACAGTCACCGAAGTTTGAATGCAGCCAGGACCACCCCCTGGGCCGCCCCCCGAGCCCCCCGCTCCGGGGCCGCCTCCGTTGGAGCCAGCAGCGCCGCCGGCCCGCGCCGGGGACGTGCTGCACACAGACAAGCACCCGCACCTTCAATAGAGCGGAGCGCAGGCGGAGCAGCGCTGTTAATGTCACCGTTACACATGGAGACACACATGTCGCACAAGTTGCGTAAATTGTCATTACAAAAGAATTTAATTAAGGAAGATAGAAGTGTGTAAAGTTCACACACATCACTGTTAAAACCCTGCGGACAATCTTTGCAAAGAAATTAGATGCTTCGCATTGCGAAGAAAAAGTTCGTATTACAAAGAAAATAGTTCGCAACGCTTCGCAAGCAACAAATTAAATAGTTCGTTAGCTGCGAAGATATTCTTCGTAACTGCGAAGCAGCCAAATACTTTGCAGCTTACGAACTATTTAGTTTGTAATACGAACTTTTTCTTCGCAAGGATTTAACAGTGATGACTCTCCAGTGCAAGGGAAGGGCACACCTCAGAATATGGAGTCTTTTACTTCATTTAAACCAGGTGCAAAGAAGCAAAGGAATGCTTTCTGAATTGTTTCCCGGGAACTCCACAAGGCTGGTTGCGAACCTGGCGGTCGGTGTTAGAACTTCGACGGAGCCAGCAAATATCAGCTTCAAGGAGAAAACGATTCGGGAAGTACTGCTTTACACTGTAAAATGCTTGCAAAGAATTGATTAGTATTGCAAACTATTTTTTTTGTAAGTTGCAAAGAATATTCAAGCATTGTATTGCGAACTAATTCTTCGTAAGCTTACGAACTATTTCTTTGCAATACGAACAAATACTTTGTAAGGATTCTAGTAGCTTGCAACGAATTTCTTTGCAATACGAACAAATTCTTCGTAATACAAATATCTAAAATTCTTCGCAACGCTGCAAAAAAAAAAATGTTTGCAAGCATTTTACAGTGTACTTCTTTGTGGATCCGGTTCAAGCGGTGTGAAATAGCCTATATTCAATGCACGCGAGTGTACCCTTGCATTACTTTTCATGCTCCCGGATTATCAAGTTTTCGTAAGTAAGTAGACTTAGCAGCTACGCCTCAAGCCTCAACTCATTCTTTGCTCACGCACCTGAAGCTCGTAACCTGCTTGTCGGAGTTGGCCTGTCGGGGCGAGTGGTGGTGGTCCTGCTGCCTGCTGTTCTTGTTGTTCTGCGGGTTCTTCCTGATGCCCCTCCGCGCGCGCGCCTTGGCCGCGTAGTAGATCCGGATGTAGACGAACACCATAATGCACGACGGGATGAAGAAGGAGCCGAGCGCCGAGTAGAGGACGTAGCCCAGGTCTTCGCTCAGCTGCAGCACACAGAGGAGAAGAAGGACGTTATTTCTCCATTCAAACAGTGTCAAATATCTTTGCTCGTTTTAAAGTAAGGAAAAAAAAAAAAGCAAGATTGCCGCGACACGACGCGACACCTCAGTAAGCGGTGTGCGGCCTATTTGATACCCACGTCATTTGCCGTGTTTTGGGGGCTTGATAGCCAATTACAACTTTCTTCACTTTTAAGACGTCTGAATAATCCTGGCCTGCTTTGCCAAGCCATTTACTCTCCAGAAGCCTTAATGGCTCAATGGGCGCCCGCGCTCTCCACAGCAAAAAAAAACAAAAACGAAAAGGCGGAAAAATAAAGAAAGAAAAAGAGCCCGCTGAAATTACGATTTGTAACCTTCAGCAGTCTCCCCACGAGCGTGACAACGCTGCGTCCTGCCCTGTGCTGCACTCCCCCTCACCCTAGCCATTTTATTTCCTAAAAACAAAATGTAGCGAGGGTAGGAGGGTGCGCTCGGAGGTGAAACCGACTTCCTAACCTAACGCAGCGTGGGAGAATGGGGGCGCAGAGGTGGAGCGCTTGGCTTCCAACTCGGCGCGCGGCGCTGAGCGCAGGGCGGGCCCTGGCGGGCCGCTTAGCCAAGTGAAAGGGAAATAGATGAGCTTCCGCTAGCTTCCGCTAAGGCGCGCCACTGGCCGCCCGGCCTGGCCCCGCCCGGCCTGGCCCCGCCCGGCCTGGCCCCGCCCGGCCGCGCCCCGCAAACCATTTGGCTGAAGGCCTACTCAACACACACAACAGCGGGCGACGCGGGACGGCGCGGCGAGCGATGAAAGTTTAAGCAGCCAAAGGGACAAAACGATTGGGGCGTGGCGCGCGCGCCGCGCGGCTGGCTGCGGGAAACTTATCCTGAACTTGCAGTGCGAGCAGCAGAAGGGCAGCGGGCGCAGCGGGCCGCGAGGGGCGAGTGTTCACGAACAGAGTGGAGTGTCTAGCTGTGCGGCGGCCCGGGCCGGGGCGGGGACCCTGCAGGCGCAGGACCGCGGTCTTTGGGGTTATTCCGCACAGTGGTTTCGTCTCTCCGTCCTTGTCGCACTCATGTGACGCGGCCTGCTGGCTGTTCTGGGGCACACAGCGACGCAATAAGCGCTCGCTCGAGCTGCAACGCGCGCGAGACTCGCCAAACTGAAGCATTTTATTTATTCGCCGCGGCGCCCAACTACGACAGAAACCCCCCTCTCTTTGTGCCTTTCTTTTCTTTTTATTTACGAGCTGCCGCAAGAGAGCATAGCTCTCACTTGGCTTTCATCCTCAGCCCATTACGGATGTTCCAAGCGTCTGTACCAGAGTCTCTCCGCGTGCCCCCTGGAGCATGGACTGCTGACCGCGTCTTGACCCCCCCCCCCCCCTTTTCTCCCCTCCCCTAAAGCTCCGACCCTTCTCCGCCGCCGCGGCGTTCTAATTTCCCTCGTAGCACCAGCACCACTGGCGGCGCCACCCCCCCCCCTTCCCCGCGCCTCAGCACCGCGGCGGCGGCGGCCCGGCCCACGACGCGCGCGTGAGACCATGAAAACTCCCTTCTCAAAGGAACTTTAACTCTTGCCAAGAGTAGGCGACGATAAATACAGTTTTCAGGACCTCAAAAGGAACTTTGGCACATGGAACACCTCCTCGTGCGGCTGCGGGCTGAGCAGCTGGCGCGCCCGCCTGACGGAGCCGCCGCTGTCTCCGCCCCGAGCCAGTCCGACGGGGCGGCACGGACAGACGGATGGATGGATGGCGGGAGGTTTGGCCTCGGCCGCGCCAGAGCCTCTCCTCCCCACCTCAAACGAATGACGAGTCCGACTGCGGCGCTGTGAATATCGACGACCGAGATCAATCAAGCTGCTCGGCCTACCGTCTTCAGGCCTCTGCCACACTGTTACTCAGGGATGTTTAGCGTTCGGCCGAGGGGGATGATGTGCTCGGGGGATTGCCGTCGTTGCGCAAATAAGTGGCAGGAGAAAAATAAAACAGTCTGTTCCAGGCGACTGTAAAGTAACAGAAAAGGAGGCGTGGGTTCGCCAACGGGTGTGCGAGCGAGAAGTGCACTTTGCGGGGCTAGTGTGTTGGGTAGCACGGGTGGGATAGGGGTCTATCAACTGAACCTAAATAAGCTATGCCACAAGATGATAGCGCGGGACAATCTTGGAGGAGACATGCAGCGTATATATAATTCACGCCAGCGGAGATGCTCGCCTCCCGCTACAGGCGCAGTATATGCGAGCCTGTCCGCACAGCAGCGCCTGGCGAGTAGGCAGCTCAACGGACGAACGCTCGCGACGGCCGGAAAGAAAGCTGGGGACCATTTATTTCAAAACAGAGAATTTTTTTTTCCTACTGTTGATGAAAGTACATTCATTTAGTTGCACTCCTCAGACCTTCCCCTTTCTAAAATTGATAGGTCAACTACTTTTGTGGTCATTTCAGTGGGTTCCTCCGTAGTCCAGGCCGCTGGCGGGCGGGGCTGGTGCGCTTGACTTGACAGCCCCCTTGGCCACCTCTAAGAAGCGATTATTGGCCAGTAGCCGTGGTGCCAGCAGAGAGGGGGGAGGGAGGGGGAGGAGAGGGGGAGAGGGCTGGTGCGACTCCTCGCACTGATAACACAAACACTACTCCATTGCCGTTGTCAAGCCGAGTTTCGGGTCGTGGCTGGGCGCGAGGCTAGGCAAGGCGAGGGGCTGTTAAGGACTGTGGAGTGCGCTCGAGGTACACTTTAGGATCAATGGCTTTCAAAGAAGCGCGCGGGATGGGACGCGGCCGGCGGTGGGGGCGGGGAGACGGAGAAAAAGAGAGAGGGAGAGAGAGAGAGAGAGAGAGAGAGAGAGAGAGAGAGAGAGAGAGAGAGAGGAAGAGAGAGGGAGGAAGAAAGGCAGTGAAAGAGAGAGAACATAGCTGCTCTCAAGGGTGTGCGCGCGCGCCCCGCCCTTGGGACGACCAAAACATTTGGCCTCTTCACTACTCGGAGGCACTCTCGCCTCACACCTCCTTCCCTGCTCACCACGGGCTTAGGTTTCTCTCGGTGCCAGCTTCCCGTAGTCTATGTCAACGACGGAACCGCGCACACACGAAAAGTGCAAAGAAGAAATATCACGCATGCTCTTCTTTTCCCTTTCTTCTCCCCGCATTTTGCCGGAGTTCCTTAAATGCATGACCCTTCTTCTTATCTCCATTAACGAACGACCAGACGGCTAGCTTTTATAATAAAAAGTAGCGCGCACGCCCTTCGTCACCGCGCGCGCCGCAGACTGTTTTATCTCTCGTCTTTCTAGAGGGTGGCCGTAAAGCAGATGGCATTTTCGCAGCAGGAGAGCGCTGCGAGCTGAGCGCTGTCGGGTACATTAGAGCGCCTCTGTCGAAACGATCCGCTCGCTCCCCACCACACAATGCGCGCGCGGCGCAACGACCGCTCACGCCCCTCAAAGCGTCTGGAAAATGGGGGAAGAGAAGGGGAAGAAACGCCGACGACTTCACGGCCGACGCCGCGGCTGGGTCCGGCCTGAGGGGAGCGTCCATGAATTACATGACGCACTCCGCTCACCCTTCCCTTCTCTCTCTCTCTCTCTCTCTCTTGCTCGCTCTCATGAAGCAGGCCTTCGAGGAGGGGAGATGGACAGCGCTCGCGCGCTCGCGTGATACATCGCGCCGGCCCCCGCTACTCCATCCAGAGCTCCTCCTCCTCCTCCTCCTCCTCCTCCTCCTCCTCCTCCCCCGACGTCCCCCGGGCCACACTCCGGGGCGACAAGCCACATAGCGGAGCAGCCGCTCCACTCTCGCCGGTCAGCCCCCCTCACCCCCCCCCCCCCGCGGGGCCCCGCCTCATCAGCCCCGCACTTCCTACATTTTTAACGCCACATAAAGCATCCGCGTATAAATAATGCCCACGCTAGAGGCAAGGTTTCGTCGTCTCATCTCGGCGGGAGCTGTGCCGCGCGCTGTGTCGTCGCGCGCTCCACCAGCGCAAGTAGTGCACCACTCACGCGTTCTGACGCCCCCCCCCCCCCTCCGCCCCCACCCCTTCTCCTTATCCGCTCTGCCCCGGCCATCCTTCTCCCGGCACCTTGAAATGAAATTTATTTCCCAGAAGGCGGTGGTGGATGTCGCCCCTGCCTCTCGAGTTAGTGTCCGAGTCGCCACGCGAGGGGCGGGGTGGGGTGGGGTTGGGTGGGGTGGGATCGGGCGGGGCGGGGTGGGGCGGGGCGTAGCGACAAATGAGCTCGCACATAAGCGTGCGCTCGCATACCGTGCCCGCGATAATGAGTCTGATCCGGCCAGACCCGCCACAGAGCTTACCGTCGGGGCGCAGGCGGCGCAGGCGTGGCTCGGCGCGGCGTGGCGGGGCAGAGAGAGGGGGTGAGTTGGGGCAGGGCGGCGCTGCAGGGCTTCTCCAGATACATTCGCACAGACAGCGTAATAAGATTGTGGGCCGGAAAGGGGAGGTGGAGGTAAAGGTGGGGGAGAGCAGGAGGAGAAGGAGAGGGGGCTCAAGGAGACAGGCACGGAGACAGAGATCCCTCGCCCCGCCCCGCCCCGCCCCGCCCCGCCCCGCCCCGCCCCGCCCCGCCCCGCCCCGCCCCGCCCTGCCCCGCCCCGCCCCGCCCCGCCCCGCCCCGCCCCGTAAACAGCCCCGCACAGCGCACACAGCTCGCCAAAGCCAGGCAGATAGAAATCCGAGCTGAATGGCGCAGCCGCGTGGCTGGGCGCTGCAGGACTGGGACCCGTATTGAGAGACAACCGTATTGCGCTAATGTCGCACACTTGAACGTTTCCATTCGCACACCTATGATCAACGGAATGTATGAGTTTTTGATTACGCGTGACTGAGGAAAAAGATTCTTTGCCAGTAACAACATAACAATAGCAGCGAGGAAGAAAAGCCTGTATGAACTGAAACACGGCACGTCAGCAAGTGTTGAATAATGGCCCCGGAGTACAAGTGACATTGAAAGCAGTAGTTTAAGTCGGAAAGCAGCTCAGAAAAGGTCGAAATATAACCCCATAATACAGCCTCTCATGAAATACAATTTCAGGAACAAAAATTAACAAGTGGGCGCAACACAATCGCACACGAAGGGCTTAACAACATAAAAACGACTGATGTAACAACCCTGGGTCCTGCTCGCTCAGTAATAACGACGGTATGCATTACCGCAAAAAGAAAAAAAAAACACTAAAATAAATTAAGGGCGACGTCGCTATGGTTCTTTTTTGTTGTCTCCTCTGCGTCGCCGCGCCGCAGAGCTACACAGTGTCTCGGCGTCGAGCCGCGTCACGCCAGCGGACCGGAAGGCCGGAATGACACAGTCGCTGCCATTTCCGCGCCGCGCTCCGTGCTTCACACTTCCGGCCGCTGCGGCCTGGCCCGGCACGGCAGACCTCCAACGGACCTCCGAGAGCGACTAAAAGCGCCACAACACACTCACATACAAACCACTGTAAAAAAAAAATAAAAAAAAAATCGCAAGTTTTCGACATTTTTTGTCATTTTTTGATTTATAAAATTGTCAGCGTAAGATCATTCATAAATTGACGAGTGATTTTTTTTCACGAGGGCAACCACTCCCATCCTCCTCGAGTACACAGGATTTCTACTGATACGAGATTTGTGTGGATTTCGTAAGATTTCTACCGATTTCGTGTGGGAAGATTGCACAAACTTTCACGATATTCCACAAAATTCCTAAAGATTTTACAAGGTTCCAGGGTATGGTGTAGGTTTCATTGGATATCACAAGATTTCTATGAGTTTTTGAGAGATTTCTGTGATACCCCTTATAAAACCGTTTCATACCGAAAGGAGTCCGAACGGACAGTCCGAAGCTCACCCGCGGACTGTCCGAAATCAAGCCCCGGAACATACCGAAAAACCATCCGAAAATGAGTAAAATCTGCAAGTTTTCGGGCTGTCCGAAGCGTGCGGTCTCCGTGCTCCGGACAGTCCGATGTGAGTCCGTACATGTGTTAATGGAAAAAAAAGGGAGAGCACGCAGGAATCGATCCTGTGACCCGTCAGTCTTTCCTACCACAGTCCGACGCCTTTACCGACTGAGCTAAGCTGACTGCTGAGAGGCAGAGACTCAAGAAGGACTCTTATCCTAGGCGGAGCAGTCTTCGAAGAGACGCGCATTGCACGGCGTGAACCAATAGTCGCATCGTGATCAGGTTTTCGGCAAATGATTTGATATTGCGCTTGGGCTCCGGTAAGGACATTAAAGAAAATTAAAAGATACTGTCTTTAAATATTGTAACGTTAATTGTATTCTGTAGTAACGCCTTTCGGCAACGAAACGTAACTAGAACGTGCAAAAAGTGCGTATATTCAAAAGTCATATCACCTGTGGCACCACGATGCTTAGTGTTTACGTGGCGAGACAGATTATGCGTTAAATATTTCTTAACTGAGGTATGCTGCTACATGTAAAAGATGTAACGCCTTTATATGCAAAGATAACTTCGACGTGTGCAAAGAAATACATCCAAGTTCACGCCGTTCTCAGACAGCCCGGGAGCAGCCCGTGACGGTCGCTCGGACTGTCTCCGGGCAGCCCGCTTATCACCGGACTACTTGTGGACTGCCCTGGCTGCGCCGGGCTTAGACCGGACTGTCCTGGTTGCGTCGGGCTTATACCGGACTGCCCTGGCTGCGTCGGGCGTGGACCGGACTGTCCTCGGTCGGACTCGGGCTCTAAACGGACTGTCCTGGAACACATTCGGAGCTGTCCGCGGCCATCGGAATACATTTGGAACCGTCCAGGACGAGTTTCGGAATGATTTCGTTTTGTAAGGGACCGGACACTTGCACGAATGGAACAAACTCCAGCTTAGTTCTCATCGTGCAGGTGTCCGGTTGTGACAACCAGCTCCTGGCTGTGGGTATCGGATTCTCGATTTCAGCTATCGAATTTTGCCTGTCGACAAAAAATTGATCCTTACAATGAAGTCATTTTTTTTCCGTATACGGGCGACCGTTATTTGTGTTTACATAGTGGAGCTGCGTGAAAAGAAAGCACGCGTGTGCAGGAAACTTCCATATTTTTTACGCCGTCTGTCCAGGTGTGTTTTACACGTGGGCGCACGTCGTTGCGCTGGACGGGGCGTTGTAGTGTAGTGGGGCCTCCTGTGAGAGGGACGCAGAGCGGCGGAGCGGCAGCCAATCAGAGCGCGTTGGAGTGCACTGGGCAAAACCCGCTGCACGGTAAAAATAGTTCCTTGTATTTCAAGATCTGTCTTGGATGTCCATTATAATACTCCATAAGATCCAAGAAAGATCTTGAAATACAAGAAACTATTTTTACCGAGTGAGAAATCACCAAGCGCGAGGCTAGATATGACTACCTGCTTGCAGGAGGCACCGTGCGAGGCTAGGCCAGTCTACCTAGCCTCTGGTAGGGTTATTCCTTAGCGGGTTTTGCCTAGTGCACTCCAAGCACTCCCTCTGCGTTCCTCTCACAGGAGGCCCACTGGGCGTGGCACTGTGCCTCCGCCACCCCCCACCGTGAGCCCGCCCGCTCGACCGCTCCCAAAAGTGCTTACGGGACATGGACATCATATAACATTTATTTCCACAAGGGAGACATTCTGTATAAGGCGTCGTTCGTCGCCACCCCCACCAGCCCCACCCTCACCCCTCACCTCCGGTCAGTAAGCCTTTGGTCCGCACGCGCACGCACACAGAGGCACCCCAGCCCATAAGTCACGGCACTCATTGTCACCTCTCTCCCTCTCCCTCTCTCTCTCTCTCTCTCTCTCTCTCTCTCCCCCCTCTCACTCTTTCTCCGTCCTCTTCTCCTATTCGACTCGTATCCGCATGACCTCCAAGCGCTGTGATTCGTCTAGAGTCCACCATCCCCACTCGAAAAGCAGAAAAAAAGGTTGAGTTATTTTTCGCCTTTTCGCCACGGCGTACCAGAATGGGACAAGGGACGGCATAAAACAGCTGTTGTCGGCCACAGCGGACGAGTTGCGAATCAGATGGAGAAGCCACCCGTCGAAACGAGGGGGAAAAAATCCAGTAAACCACAAGACGTAAAAAAAAAGAAGAAGAAAAGAGACACATCTCTGGCCACCCACCTTGCTTTGGCTCACCTCCTCTCGTCCCGACCCCTGCTCGTCGTGGACACAGACATAGACACGGCCAGACACATGGCCCTCACCTCCACAGAGCGGCCCAGGGGCCCCGCCCCTCTATCTCGTCCTGTGTATGGCTTTATGAAGTCGCCTTTCCTCCCCAGCGAGGGCGAAAGTATCTCCGGGAACCCCTTCATTCGTCTGTGACCCGACCCCTCCCTCTCCCTGTATAGTACGACGTCCCGAGGGGAGAACATTTGTGCCGGGTGCCTGGGGGGTAGGCCGCGCGGGCACACTGGAGCGAGGCGGGCGTGCCTACCTCCAAGGCTGCCGCTGGCCGGTACTTTTCCCCTTGACCGTCCGTCCGTCTGTCAGTCTGTCAGGGTCCGTCGGGCCACGTGAAGCCCATCACGCTGCTCTGCTTCCTCCTGCTCCTCATCCTCTCCCCTTCTCTCTCTCCCCCCCTCCCCCCCCTCCTCTCCGACAGAGCTACTACACAGCCTCAACGGCGGCGCTGCCCACTGCAGGCCGTTGCTTTCAGCAGCACCGACTTTTTTGGGGCGCGTTCACCCATACTGCTAATCCCAAGCGCGTTCCGGTACATACACACACAAAGCAAAACCCACTGTATTGGCTGCTTTGACTGCATCGGACAGTGAAATCTGCTGAAAGAGGGGCTGCTCAGAACGTATTTGGCATTCGGGAACTGCAAGGGAAAGGGAGACAGACAGACAGACAGACAGACAGACAGACAGACAGACAGACAGACAGACAGACAGACAGACGCGGCCGGGCCGAGTCGGAAGTGGTCTGGTTCAATACACCTCGAGTGGAGCGTTGCATAAATAAGAGCCGTGCCTTGCCGGATGCAGGCTCGGTGAGGCTCGTCGCCGGAGCGGGGCGGAGCGTATGGTGGGGTGATGGGGCCGAGGCGGGGTATAGGGCGGGGCGGGCCGGCAGCAGAGAATACTCTGCGCCTCCCCGCGCACCGCGCCGTGTGAAAGAATAAACACGAGAAATGCTGCACACGCCTCTCGGGTGGGTCGCTGGGCCGCGCCCTGTGCGCTCCTTAGGCTGGAAATGAAAATAAAGCCAACTGCCGGGCAGCTCCGTCGGCCCTGGGCAAAGCAGCGTATGAAGGTAATCCGAGCGCGTACCGGCCGCGGGCCACGTGGGCTGGGCCGGGTAGCCACGCGCAGGTCTGCGGCAAAAGGGTTGTCAGGGTGGCGGTGAGCGAGACAGAAATCCGACGTACGTGAAACCAAATAACTCAAAGCAGCCGAGTCGAGAAGAAGACAAGGATAGGGGATGCGGAGAGGATCAGAGGAGAAAGGTAACAAGAGGCGCACCGTACAGCCGCGCGCTGTAAGCTTCTCACCATGTGCTCTCCGACGAGTTTTTGCCTCCTCCTGCTCGACAAACGCAAAAACACAGAAAGGGGAGAGGGGTGTGTTTGGTAAGCCGAGGAGGCTGCTGCCTCACCCATAACCGACACCATCAGTCCACTCTCCTCCATATCCACCCTCCACAACATAGAACTGTTTAATGTAGTAAATGATTAGTCTGAAACAGCAAACCATTAAAATCATAATGAAAGGCACTTTCTACTTTCTTTTGTCACATACTTTTATCGTTTAAAAAAAGTTTACTGAGAGCGGATCACTGTGAGAAATCCTTGTACCGGTACGGGAAAATTTTCCATGAGAGGTCTTGTACAATTACGATTCATATTGTAAACTTTTTATAACTATGCGTATCAACTCAGAATCGATTGGTGAGCCAACAAAGTCGTAACGTGTAAAGTCGTACATGTACGAGATATGTTGTACATAGTGAATTACAAAATATATTGTACATCTACGGAAATATTTTTCACAGTGATTGCACTTGTTTGTAACGAAGCTCAAGTAGCTGCACAAATTGGAGCCATCACTTTGTCGTAAGAAGTCTACGAGTATTTACACGCTTTCGCCTGATATTATAATATTTCACTCCATTCGGTCATTTTACACTAAAATATTCAGAATATTGTTCTCATATTTTATCGTCACTACTCCTGTATTGCAGCTTAACACTCCCTGATTGCAGGTCAACGTAATCATTACACGTCAGTGTGTATACGAGTGAAACGGGAGTGATTTTCCCCTCGGCTGAACAAAATTAAATGAATAAATTTCGATTCCGGTTTCTCTCGTTCCTTCTCTGGCCATCCGGAGGGTCAGCGCACTGTTTAAATCTTGTGAACAATCGATGCAAAGAAATTGGATGCTTTGGCATTGCGAAGAAAAAGTTCTCATTACAAACAAAATTGTCCGCAACGCTTCGTAAGCTCACGAACTTTTTACGCCTCACAAACTAAATAGTTTGTGAGTTGCGAAGAAGTACCTCGCAATTGTGAAGCAGCCAAAATTCGCAGCTGACGAACTATTTTGTTTGTTATATGTACTTTTTCTTCGCAAGGTTTTAACAGTGCGTAGCGGCTGGAACATACTGCATTAGGGGTTGGGCACCGCGCGCAGCAAGGCGTGCGAGGGGGTATAGCATGGCTAGTTTCCCGCCACGCCCCTACACAGCCCACCGCGCCCCGCACAGCCACAACCCACCGAATCGCACTTCGCCCCGCCACGCCCCTCTTGCGTGATGCGCAGGGTGGTGAGTGTCACCGTCTGGCCGTGATACGCGCATATCACTAAGGGGGCCGTACATTACGCGCACACACACGCTACGCAAACGTTTCAGCCCCATTCCGTGGCTTGTTGTCGCTCCCGCAAATGATTATTGTCGTACTCTCTCCCTGCCCGCTGCGAAAGGGGTAGTAGGCGTAGCGGTACCGAGGGGAGGTATATAAGGTACAGACGGAGAACGCTCTGTTTTCCTATCCTGATCTCAAAAATGAATACGGTCTGATAAACGTAAGCGCACAACAAGGCCATTACGCCGTCTGGTCGAGGGCCGTGGGGCCGTCCCTCCCCCATGGGGCCTGGCCAACCCCTATCGTGCTGCGTGTGCTGCTGCGTGCGATACTGCGAGGCGAGGGCGTGGCGGCGGGCGGCTGGGGCTGGGCGGGGCGCGTCACGGTGGGCGCAGAGCGGGCGCAGGGCGGGCCGGTGCATGTGACAGCGCGATAGCGAAATGCATCCCCCGCATTACTTTACTTAACATCATCGCACGAAACTGATCTAGGACTGCCTTGGCTCAAGGGCTGTGAGCAGGTTTTCAGAGTTTATTTTTCCAATCGTTCAGTGGTAAAACAAATGTCGAAAGTTTTACACCAATTGGTGTTTAGTTCAAAATGTGCTAATAAAGAATACTTCGTGGTGTCGAAGTGAACTAAATACCAACAAGTGTGCAATTCTTCTACACTTCGCAAACGTTTAGTAAACTGAACATCACTTGGTGTGCAGTAACTCGACGTGTTCCATTGATTCCATAGGGATGGTGCGAAAATACTTCTCTATTCAAGTGTCTATTAACTAAACATTACGTAATCTGTACTTAAACTCGACACCAAGTAATATTCAAAATCATAGATTAAACAATTAAGTGTTCAATAATTGAACAATTGTTTTACCAGGTTTTACCAGTTTTGCGTCCCCGTTCAAAAACAGAAAAAGTTAAGGATAAAATTCGAATGTAGTTTAACTTAACTTTTCTCTTCACTCAGGGGCGCCGGAAGTGTTTTTAGCTTGGGGGTGCGCAAATGTGTAACATGAGGGAAAGAGGGTGAATTTTTCGGAACTTTATACTTTTACTGTCACATTACTTTGGATGTGATGTCGCATTCCTTTAAACGTGAGTCACCTACATCACGGTGTAAATTTTACTGTCACATTCAAATCAATTTGAAAAAAAAATATCCAAATGGGGGAATATGTGAAGAAAACAGCAGTATTCTTAAGCAATTTTTAAGCAATAAAATTTGGCCGTTTCTTAAATCAAATCTTAGAATGAAAAAAAAATCTCGATCCCACTCAATCTTAGCAACGTTTTGTGTTCCCGAGTCCCTATTCATAGTTTGCCAGCAAACCGGAACTGTTTGAATAGCCATGGAGGCAACAAAACTGCAAACTAGTGAAAGGTTTTGAGGCAGACACGGTAGCTAACCGGTTACGTCGCATCTAAAATCGCCAAATCGAGTCAACGCAAATCACTACTAGCAAAATTGTCGGGGGTGCTGCGCACCCCCAACACTATTTTTGGGGGTGCGCAGCGCACCCCCTGACCCCCACTTCCGGCGCCCCTGTTTCACTACATAAACTCTTGCCCGTAGGGCGATGGAAAACGAAAATGAAAGCAGACATTATTCATGACATCCAATCTTAAAGTAATAGTTTCTTTACCCCCTGTCATTTTCATATATGGTATGCTTTTACAACAAGATGAACACATTATATAAACTCACTTCCAATTAGAGGAATCATAAAAACAAGCGATAATATGAATGGAGTTGTCAGCGCTAGAGAGAGATAGACGACACGCCAACCACTTCGCGAGTGATTACGTCGCCGCACCCGTGGAAAAAAAATATAAGATGAAAATGGCACGGTGGGGCGGAGTGGGGATGCAGGCGCGGGGGTATTTGGGTTTCAGCGGACATTAGCCAAATTGCGGGCCCACGGGGTAATTTGCGCATGCGGGACGTCACACTCCCTCCCACCGGGCCGGGCCGCTATGAAGAGGGGTCGCCATCACCGCCGCGCCCCGCCGCGCCCCGCCGCGCCCCGCCGCGCCCCGCCGCGCCCCGCCGCGCCCCGCCGCGCCCTCCACGCCACGCAGTCGCTCCCGGGGAGCATTACGTCAGGCTAGTTTTCCTTTCATGGCCGTGTTTTTTTTCCACTTTCTGTTCTTTTTCTTCCCTCCTGCTCTCTTCCTCGAGAAATTTGAGAAATTGAGCTCAAGTAAGACGTATACCATAACGCTTACACCAGGGCGGGGTGATGGACGCGCGCTCCCACACGCCTCTCCCTCTTAGGACAGCGAGAGGGGGGGTTGGTGGGAGGGGGGGGGGGCAGGAGTGGGGGAGTTAAGGCGTGGCGTGACAAGGCTACTGAGCCCTTCTTCGCCACCCTGGGATGATCCCGAGACGAGTCGAGCTGAGCCGTCATGTCGCCACTCGGATAATTACGGGCCGTCGCGTCCCAGACCGCCCCGCCCCGCTCCGCCCCGCCCCGCCCCGCCCCGCCCCGCCCCGCCCCGCCCCGCCCCGCCCCGCCCCGCCCCGCCCCGCCTCGTCAGGCAGCGCCAGGCCCTCTCCGTTGCGAAATGTCGTACGCAATTAACGGCCTTATTAACGAGCCTCCCAGCTGAGCGGCGCCACGCGGGGCGCGGCCCAAGCCTCCCCGCAGGCCCGCAGGGGCTGGAGATGGATCAACAAAGCTATCGCGGACCACCAGTATAAACACATGTTGGCTTTTTATTTTGAAATGTATACATAATCCTAGCCAGGCAGGCCTTCGGCCTGCATGCTGAGATTGCACGTTTTTAGGATACAATCAGCAGTGTAATTATACATCAAGGGAAAAACCTGCTTACATATGTGCGTTTAAATTTTAAGACTAAAGTAAAAAATATACCTACTGAGAACAGTAAGATTCCTATATGTGATACTTAATATTTAAGGGGGAGTGTGGAGCACTAAGCAGATGATACCTTTGACACAAAAATACTTATGGACTAAGAAAACATGGAAATAAAAGGTGCTGGCTAGCTTTAACTTTCGGTAGAGAATCGAGGAGTGAATCGTGAGGCAACAGTGTCATGTTGTCGCGCGTCGCAAATCGACGGTCGCAATCGCCCCCGCTTTCCACAGCCCCCTCCCCCCCATCCACCCCACCCCCTTCCTTACCGGCCCTATAGCCCCATTCTTGTCGAATGCTTAAGCTTGCTATATTAAATACTTCAAACTTATACCCTTTCATTAATTGATTTATGAAATATTTTCCGTTCTCGCTCACAGTGATCGCCGCAAATGCAGTTGTAAACGCCACTCATCAAACTTTCAAAAAAATAATACTATTTTCAAAAGAAATTTGCATGAAGTTCTTTACTTTCGAAACACAAATTACAATGCAACGACAACTGAAATTCAGCACTTCAGAAAACGCCAAATGCCAAACACCTAAAACAAAAGTTACCAAAGAAAACTTTTTAAATTAAAACGGGAAACAAGGCACGATTGCAAGGTTTAACATGCGTCATCTGCATTCATTTCTAGTTTTGAATTGGGTTTCTTTTTTTTTCCGTCACAGTTCTGTTTGTTTTCAGGTCAAGCTTTATAAAATGAAAACTATAATTGAGCTGGTGCAGCCAAGTCTTGACCGAGCTGGGGCGGCCTGTTGCGTCCATACCGTAAGTACCTGACCTCCACCAATCCACCCCTCAGCCACACGGGCGCTGGCCGAAGGGAAAAGGGTGAAGGTTAAGGCTGCATGCCAGCGGGCGTGGCGGAGCGTGGCAGGGCGTGGCGGGGTGGAGCAGCGGCATGTGACATGGATCATGAAGGCGACCCTTTTCAAACACCCGGGATGGCCAAGGCGCCGGGGCGGGCTGAGCGAAGCCGGGACGAAGTGAAAAGTTTTAAAGCGCGCCGAGCCCGGGTGGTGGGTGCGCTGCGACCGGCTCTGGCCGGTGGGTGAGGTCAAGCCAATAATTGAAATTCTTCTCTGGCGACATCACGTCCCATTCCATCGCAACGACCTGCCGCATCGCGCCGAGGGTGCCGCGGCCCACTGGGGCCTCATCCTGCGACATGCGGCGTGCGATACTATTCGCCTCGCTCGACCCCGCCCGAAACGCATCACTCTGCAGAATCCAATATTGACGCGGCGGGAAAAATACACTACAGTAACTCAAGTCTCAAGTCCGAAAACCGTCATGACCATGCACTGTGAGAAATTCTTGTACCGGTACGGTAAAATTTTCCATGAGAGAGCTTGTACAGTTACGATTCATATCGTAAACTTTTTATAACTAACTCAGAATCGAGGGGTAAACAACTCTGAATTCGGTGTACAAATTCCGTGAATTTGAATTGAATTTGTCTGAATTAAATTGAATTCGTTTTGAATTAGCTTTGAATTTTTTGAATTTATTGCGAAGTTTTTTGAAATTATTGTGAATTTGTTGTGAATTTACTTGAATTCGTTTTGAATTCGCTTGAATTTGTTTTGAATTCGTTTTGAATTCGCGTGAATTACTTTTGAATTCGGGGATGCCCCAGAAAATACACGCACATCTGATCCAAATTATTCTCTCAATTACATGATTCAATAGGATTTTTACTAAATTAATGTGAATGATTTCGCTTTATTCCAAATTATTAGAAACTAACATGCAACTGCGCAAAATAATCACAATCACTTCAATTAATTTAAAAAAAATTTCAGAAGCAAATTTTGCTCTGCAATTGAAACGGTGGCGTGAAAACATAGAAAATTTTTGCGGCAGTAAACCTCCCGAAGGAGGTTGCGGTTCCCGCCAGGCACAGGGCTTTTACCCCCTGTGGCAGCCAACTGCTTCGGTGTTCCATGGGAACCGGCGCTTTGCTGACTGCGATCCTATCGCGCAATTCGACAGATTTGATCCCCGTACCACCATTGGCCTACCCCTAGAGGTACGAGCGGTGTCAAGGGCGTTAGACTTCCTGAACCCAGTTTCAGAGGCCTTACCTCAGAGGGGTACGCGGGATTCGAACCCACAACCCCGAGTGCCGACACGTAGCCAGAACAGGAAGCGACCCAACGCCCAGAGCCACCGAGCCAACGGCGGTGAGACGTGTTTTACTTCTATTTGACCTGCCATCCAGCTGCGGCCAAAGGAAATGCCAAGCGCGAAAAACACTTCCCCGAGTGGGAGTCGAACTTGGGACCACTCAGTTCAGTGATGCGCGCTCTACCAACTGAGCCACGACGCCACGATGACTGTAGAGCGACGGGTTCGAGTTGTATTTGCCCTGTTCCCCCTGGCTGGAGGCTGCAGGATACGGCAAATACGACTCGAACCCGTCGCACAGTTCAGACATGGAGGCGTCGTGGCTCAGTTGGTAGAGCGCGCATCACTGAACTGAGTGGTCCCAAGTTCGACTTCCACTCGGGGAAGTGTTTTTCGCGCTTGGCATTTCCTTTGGCCGCAGCTGGATGGCAGGTCAAATAGAAGTAAAACACGTCTCACCGCCGTTGGCTCGGTGGCTCTGGGCGTTGGGTCGCTTCCTGTTCTGGCTACGTGTCGGCACTCGGGGTTGTGGGTTCGAATCCCGCGTACCCCTCTGAGGTAAGGCCTCTGAAACTGGGTTCAGAAAGTCTAACGCCCTTGACACCGCTCGTACCTCTAGGGGTAGGCCAATGGTGGTACGGGGATCAAATCTGTCGAATTGCGCGATAGGATCGCAGTCAGCAAAGCGCCGGTTCCCATGGAACACCGAAGCAGTTGGCTGCCACAGGGGGTAAAAGCCCTGTGCCTGGCGGGAACCGCAACCTCCTTCGGGAGGTTTACTGCCGCAAAAATTTTCTATGTTTTCACGCCATCCTTTCAATTGCAGAGCAAAATTTGCTTCTGAATTTTTTTAAAAAATTAATTGAAATGATTGTGATTATTTTGCGCAGCTGCAAGTTAGTTTCCAATAATTTGGAATAAATCATAATAATTAACAATAATTTAGTAAAAATCTTATTTAATCATGTAATTGAGAGAATAATTTGGATCAGCTGTGCGTGTATTTTCTGAGGTCGTCCCTTGAATTCGCGTGAATTAGTTCGAATTAGTGTGAATTTTGAATTAGTGGTGTACATCAAAATTCGGAGTTACTTACCCCTCGCTCAGAATCGATTGGTGTGCCAACAAAGTCGTAACGTGTAAAGTCGTACATGTACGAGATATGTTGTACATAGTGAATTACGAAATATATTGTACATCTACGGAAATATTTTTCACAGTGTGATCGGCCTAAAGCGTAGGAATGGCATGATTTCGCTGATACATCGATCGAGTGGGTATGCACTCGCGAAATAGACGGGTCACCCTACCGGTGATTCGAGGTAGACCCTAGAGCACTGCAAAAACGTGTTATCTGACCGACCGAGACTGACCACCGGCGGTCAGCGCTGGACCCGTGTAGGTGGCGCAGGCGAGAGGTCAGGAGGACAAACCCTCTGTCCCCTTTCCTCACCTCTCACCTTGCACGTGGCTAGGGCTGACCGCCAGCGGTCAGTCTCGCGGACGGTCAGATGACGCGTTTTTGCAGTGCTCTGCACGATAAAAGTACACCTCGGCCTGTTGAAGCTTGAAGTTACAGTGAAAAGTCTACGAAGCATATTGCTTTCGTACACAGGAAACTGAGCCGTTGTCGTCATACGAAGCAATGCTTTGTAATGGTTAAGAAAGTTCGTTTTGTATTACAATGGCTGGGTTCTCTTCGTAATACGAAGCAATGCTTCGTAGACCTACTAGTGTCAATATCAAAAACCTTTTCTGTTCATTGGTGATTGGGTAGTCTGTCCGTTTTTCTCATTTCACGTCTCACGCCTGGCGCCTCATGCCTTGGTCCCGTCTGTCTCCCCAGTTACTTTCTAATGGAGCTAAACCTAGGGGGCATTCACTCTTAAAATCTGCGACCCGACTATTACGTCTATTACGCTATACCGGGTGTCCCAGAGAACACACGGCAGTGTTGCGGGTCTGCCTACCCACTCCGGCCGTAAGGCGCCATAGCCCCTGCAGCTCTGGCGAGTATGTAATCCCGCAACACTGCCGTGTGTTCTCTGGGACACCCGGTTTTACGCTCCGATAATTTACAGATTTAAGTAAAGACGGGCAAAAACAGCCTACAGCGACCCAAAAATGAGTAAAATATTAAGAATTTTGGCCATTTACGCTTAATTGCGCACACTGTTACGCCTTTATTACGGATAGAGTGACCCGATTATTACGCGAGTGCATGTCCCCTCGGGCTGAGAATTTAGATTTTAATCTGTAGTTTAATTTTAAATTTAGCTCAGCAAAAAATCGCAATAGGTTTCGTAATCGAAGCGTAATAGGTTCGTAGTAAACACAATTCTCTAAATTATTCTCATTTTTGGGTCGTTTTGGGATGTTTTTGCCTGTTTTGTGGCCGACTGCAAAATTTCGGAGCGTAGTACAGCGTAAATAGACGTAAAAGTCTTGTCACAGATTCTAAGTGTGATACCCCCTTTGAAATCATCGCTGGCAAATTTTGAGAGTGTAGTATAGGCCGCGTTGACGCATGGGGCACTCGAAGCGGCATAACGTCACGTTATCCCAAGATTTCCAGCCACTTTTCGCCGGACACACATTACGGACCGAGGTTATATTTTCTCTATCCAGCTGCGACGACCCAAAACCCGTTCTCTTGCATTGTGTGCTCCGGCCTCCAGCAACGCCATCATGCTGAGGGATGGCCAATCTCGCCGGAGCGCGACCCCCGACCCTGCCGCAGCCAGCCACAACGTATCGAGGAGACCTCTGAAACCATCCTTGCGATCACTTCTCTCTCCTTCCACGAAAAATCTTACTGAAAAGAAAATATGTCGAGAAAAAAGAAGAAGAAAAGAAACACTCACAAACACCCATCTCTCAACCCTCAGATAAAGAAAAAAAACACTTCTAGCCGCTAGCCAATAGACGCGATGGTAATGCAAGAGAACGAAAGTGAAATAGCAGAGGAAGGAAGAGCGAGGAAGTGCAAGGGAGCGAGAAGGAAAGCTACGAAGATATAGCCCCCCCTCCAAAAAAAAAGGGGGGGGGGTAGTGGAGAGGGATACAACATTTGTCGGGCATGGCCCAGTCCGATGCGTGTGCCTGTGTGTGTGTGTGTGTGTGTGTGTGAGTGTGTGTGTGTGTGTGTGTGTGTGTGTGTGTGTGTGTGTGTGAGTGTGTGTGTGTGCGCGCGCGCGCGTGGGACTGCAGAGACCGCGATATCGTCGCCATTCACCGGATACTTTATGTCCTGCGATTCAATTACAGAGCCCTGGTCGATATCAGAGGGGCTGCAGCTCCTTGGTTCCCAAGCAGCAGCGGTCAGCGACCAAGCCAGTGATCTGCACGGAAAATGTTTCAGAACACTGGAAAAACAAATGTGATATGTAACGTCTGTTTCGTGACGTATTCCGGGTGGAAGAGAAATGAACTTTGTACTCCATCGAAATAATTAGGTCTAACAGAGTTTTTTGGTCATTAGAAAACTATTACGATTATTTGCGAAGAGCAAGTCACTATCTAAAAAGATAAATATTGTTGGATGTGAGTTCCTGCAGCCGGAGACCTCACAACGACACCGCTGCGCGCGCAGTACAGAGTCGTGTACTCATAGAGGTGGGTGGGTGTACTACTACCTCTGGCCGTGCGCGGCACGGGGTGGAGGGGTGGAGCTGGTAGGAGTATATGGACCGCCGCTTCCTTTCAATTTACACAACCTGCGCCGTTTTCGCGGGTAATAAAGTCATGTGCGCTGCGCCGTGTCGTGGTGTGGAGGCGCAGGCCGGGCCAGTGTGCAGCACCATAGAGATATTTATGGTTCATCATTCGGCCACTGGCGCACGCGCGCGTCCGCTCACCATCTCTCTCCGTCTCTCTTTCTATCTCGCTCTACCATATATACACGCACACACACACCCTGGGCTCACCGCGGGAGTGAGAGAGAGGACTCAAGATGAAGACGTATGAGGCGGCAGGCACGGGATTCCGCTTGTTGCGTGCGTCCGTCCGGGGCGGATAGAGGACAGCCTAACCTTCACTGCCATGATGTGCAAACTTTTCAGCCGTGTGTGTGTGTGTGTGTGAGAGAGAGAGAGAGAGAGAGAGAGAGAGAGAGAGAGAGAGAGAGAGAGAGAGAGAGAGAGAGAGAGAGAGAGAGAGAGAGAGAGAGAGAGGTGGGTGCGCCAGTGGCCGAATGATGAACCATAAATATCTCTACGATGCAGCACACTGGCCCGCCCCGCGCTTCCACACCACGACGCGACGCATGACTTTATTACCCGCGAAAACAGCGCAAGTCGTGGTTGTGTAAATTGAAAGGAAGCGGCGGTCCACCCCGTGTCGCGCGCGGCCAGAGGTAGTACATACCCATAGCTCTATGAGCACACCACTCTGTACTGCGCGCGCAGCCGAGTCGTAGTGAGGTCTCCGGCAGCAGGAACTAACATCCAACATTCTTTATCTTTTTGGACAGAGACTCGTTCTTCCCAGTAACATCACCAATAACTATCTAAATAGAAAAAAAATCTGCTAGACCTATACTAATTTTCTTTTTTGCCGATGATGCATGTTGGACATCCCAGCGTTTCAACTGCATTTAAATGAATGTGTCATCTTGCTTGTACTGTTGTAGATAATGTAATTTAATATCCCTGACTACGAAAACATGAAACACAAAGTATCATCTGCCTTCAATTTCAATCTTGATTACGATTTTTAGGCCCCCGTTATTTTATTGAGTGTCATAGATCTGAGGGAGAGGGAACTAAAAGGCTTCATACTTCGTGACTAAAAAAAATTGTTTGGTACAATAAGGAAATTGGAAAAGGTTATGATATGAAGTTACACATGAAAATGGAGGAATTCACAGTGAGCAGGGCCCATATTCACTGCAAATGCAAGAATGAGATGTCTCATGTAAAAGGAGCAGGATTTTTCCCTCTTGATCAGTTGAAGTGAGAATTCGCTCTTATTGAGAAAGAGTCCATAATATCACTTAACTTAAGCGAGATTAAGGATAGAAATCCTCTCTCAAAAGGGTAAGGATCCCCAACCCCCACTCAATTAGGGCGAGACGTTTGACACTATTGCTCTAATCGAGCGAGGAAACAAAACCTCGTTCTCAAAGAGAGAGGGAAAATTTTTCGCTCTCCGGAGGGCGAGGATCCTCGCTCCAGTATTTACAGTGTTACTTGACCAGATTCCGCCTCATCCTCTCCTGGAACTGCAGAGCGGCAGCTGCGCGCCCCTGAACTGAACAGGACGGATGGATTTCAAAGGACGGAATAATGCCAGAGTGCTTAATCCTCCTTAAAATTGCACCCGCGTCCCGACAGCGACGACGCCGTAAGTTATTTCTCGGGTAAAAATAAGCCAACAAGATAAATAGACCAATTACGCAGCTGAAAGCAAAAGTAAAGCTCGCAGAGCTTGCTTGGTTTGCTGCGCGCGTGGCATGGCGTAGCGTGGCCAGGTCAAGCCTGCCAAGGAAAGTGGCCACGGGGATTTCCCCTCCCTCCGGTTCCCAGTGCGGCAGCGGCAATGCGAGAGGAGAAATAGGGGGGGGGGAGCTACGTCAGGGGATATCTGAGCACTAGAATTCCGAGTACTGTGTAATAAAAACAAGGCGTGCATACGATACACGGATCGTTCATACAGACGTACAGACGCGACGGGAGACGCGAGTGTATGTGTATCGCAGAATTCACTCCCCTTGTATTTCCAGAACACGTGGTGCATAAAATATCGCACAATGCAAAATAGTTCCTTCACAGTGACTTGATTTGTGGCTGCCATTTTGTCATGCACTGGCATTATTTCGCAGTCATCGTATTCCCCTAGCCACTTATTTAGATTTACAGTGTCGAGCGGCAGCGGTTGGGCTCCCCGGCCGGGCTGGGCTGGACGGAGGCAGGGGTGAAAGAGCCTTCTTCACGATCAACAAATCGCGGCCGAATGGCAAGGGAATGGAAGCTCGCGGGCCGGGCAGCAGCACTGGCGCGCTCCTGGCTCCTGCGGCGGACGGAACGGCCATCGTCACGCACAGGCGGCATGTCGCGTGGTCGTGGCGTGGCGGGTCGTTGCGGAGCGTAGCGGAACGTAGAGGAACGTAGCGGAGCGCGGTGGGCCACGGCGCAGCGCATCAGCGGTGAAACGCAATCCGGCCTCCACCAGGCTGACTGTCGAGCCGAGCCGCGAGCCGAGCCGAGCCGAACCGAACCGGGACGGGGATGTTTAAAGTCTGCGAAGAAATGCTTTTCAGTCCCGCAAAGAATTTTGCGTCTTCGTCGCCTACATAGAATTTCGTCGTAGCTACGAAGCATTATTCGCTTCGCAGCGTTTCCAGCGCTTTCCAGAAGGAAAAGTGTGCTGTATGAGGAAAAGTAGAATAAATAGTGTTGCAAAACACAACAAAAACGCGTTAAACCTGTAACATTGTTTTCTTTTTTTATTTTAACATTTCTTTTTACGTCAAGTTACGACGCCGACGGAACGAGATGGGTCGGTACTAACTGAAGAACAGAAAACACTCAGGGAAGTTCGAGGGACGCGTGAGGACACGTCAAAGGAGGGACAGCTGCACTTTCAGCACTGGAACAGTTAAGGCTTGCAGGAACCACAGCTGTCCGAAAATCTGCGAGTTAATTTGTCAAGTGTCATTAGGTTACGCTAGACCCTGAAATAAATTTATGCGTAACTTTGGAGACTATATTTGGGACTACTCATTCTTGCATTGCTTGCGGGGCGAGGAGGTTGGAGCAGTGCAGTGGCCCACTGAACGGTCTGTTTAGATCAGCTCTCGTGCGCAACTCAAAGATCTTACGGTTTGAGTGGTGATGAATTTGTGGCCTCAACCCCTCGAATTTGAAAGGTTAAGGACCCTCCTTCTGCTCCTTGCACACACACGCAGACATAGAGACACACACATACACACACGCACGTACACGCACGCACGCGTCCTCAACTCCATTCCTTCTAGCGTCTTCTGAACCGACGATAAATCCGGATTTTATCAGCAGCAGCAGTTACGACGCACGTGGGGAGAAGAATAGGAGGAAGAAAAAGAGTGAGAGACATCACCGCGCTGCCCAGCGCGAGCACCATCGGAAGGAAGGCTGCGGGGCAGTGGCAAAGTCACGGCACTCAGAGCGTTTTCCAAAAATTTCAGAATACTCGGGAGAGGGAAGCGGGAACGAGTAAAACTTTACGCCTCGGAGCCCAGCCTCCCTTGCTACCCGCCGCCAGCACCATCCGCCCTAGTCTGCTCCCCACCCCTCCACTTCCCTGTTGCTGGATTCTTTTCTGTCTCTGTGGCCACACCCAACTTTCCCTTACCCCCAATCTAAGCTACCGGCACACACGCACGCACACTCAGAGGGAGGGAGAGGGGGAGAAAGAGGGAGAGAGAACCTCTAAACCTTTCTTCATCCTTTCTTTCCCGTTGCCCTCTTTCCCCCTTTCTCTCTCTCTCTCTGCTTCTTTGACTCTGTCTCTCTCTTTTTCTCAGCCCTGCGTCCAACCTTTCTCTCGCGCGGTTCGGGTGGCATCGGCCGCCCATAAAACCGAATCAAATGGAATGGGAACATATCGCCGGACAGCTAAGCGCACTGTGCTAGCTGCTGCTGCTGCTGCTGCTGGTGGTACCACCCACGGAGTAGTTCGCCTCCGCCCCCTATCTCTCTCCCTGGTCGCATTCCCGCGTTCTCTTTTTCTTCTACATGGTTCATCCCGCCCCTACGTCTATCACCAGAGCCGATGGTAACTTTTATTTATTTCAGAGGGGTGGGCTCGTGTCTGGTGTAGAGATCTATGACGCCACATAGGCCCACGCGTCATCACGCCGGGGAACAGCAAACGACGGACAACGATCTTGAGAACCTTGGGTCGATCCTGGCACGAAGTGAACCAGGCAAAGTCTAACCAAGTGACGTGCGTTTGTCCACTTTTTCGTCAAAATGAGATTTCTGTGGCACATTTTACATAATGGAGTGATGCACAAGTAGAATCAAACGGCATATCAATGTCTTGAATATAGTTTCTAAGGTACAGAAACGGCACAAAGTGTCGCATGTCCATGCACAATGCGACCAAGTAGTGACTAGGGTCCAACGATGTTTCGACTAGGCAAATGTCCACAAAAGTTTCAGCCAAGAGGCGAAAGTCGAAAGAATGTAATATTGACAATGTATTAAACTCCTGACTATACCAGTTTTATAAATGGACATAGCGAAATACTGCATGGATATTATAATGACAGACTGACATAGGAACGCTGTGAAAAAACTTGTGGGGTTACGAAAAATTTCCATGACAGTTGTACTTTCACGCGTCACGTTTGTAATTTAGAAAAAGAAGGCAGATAGGTAACAATTTCCCATAGCGGATTCCTCATTACTACGTGCTACGTGGTGTATACAGTATCCACTATTGGCAGTCACTACTGCGGAAGTTCATCCCACAATACTTTGGCGCGAAATTTCAATGGTAATGGAGGTGTATTAGTTTTGTAATAGTCGAGTATTACCTGTAATGTGAGCATAATAGCTGTAATAGATGCGTAATAGTCAGGTAATAGAGGTAATAGTAAGTAATACATGTAATATCCGTAATAGAAATGTATTAGGCGTAATAGAAATCTATTACAAGTAATAGATGTATTAGGGAGTAGTCGGGCCGCGATATTTGGGAGTGGATGCCCCCTCGATAATACCAAAACTTCGAATTCACAAGTCAAAGACTTACGATATTTCTCGTAAATTTGCGACATTTCTTAAAACTTCATCGAAATTGTCGTGTTCTTACGGAGGTAGGGTCGTAACTTGACGATAAATTTCGTTCTTTTCCGGAAAATGCCATTACTTGCTGACGAAGTTTGTAAGTGGTTTCTATTGATGCGATTCGTAACTTAATGACTTGTTTCGTTGCACTTTTCATAATTTATAACTTTACAAATCATTATCGTAATCATATAAATTACACAATTTGTCGTCAATTTAAGAATATTTTTTTTTCACAGTGAAGCCTCATGTCAGTTTCGGTTTGGATTAGTTTCTAATAATGCCGATGTTAATAATTAGGAATTTGAAAAGCCATTATTATAGTATTAGTTGAATTTCCGTGAGTTATTTGGTGGTATTTACACATCAGGTAATTTTTTAAAACTTTTATGGACTGACACCACTTTTCCTCAATCTCTGGGGACATTCGCCAGTTGGTCAGAACATCTTTGAACATTTGCCACTTGTAAAGCACTTGTAAAGCACTAGCCGGAGAAGCCGGCATCATTTTTGTAAACTTCCGCTTGAGTAAGTGAACACAGAAAGAAAGAGAGAGAGACATTGTGAGCCGAGATCGGTACATCAGCCTCCACCCTCCCCCTCCTCAGCGCGACCAGCGGCCGGCACAAACTCCACCGCGCTCTATTTGGTCTGCTTTTCTCTCAAAGTGAGCTCTTCCAGTTAATCCTCTCAGGGTCCGGCCACCGCCGACGCCCCGCCACCACCACCACCACAGCGCCACTACTTGCGTATGACACGGAACAAATCCCAGCACATTCCGCAGCATGGCCAAAGTTTGAGTGTTCCGGCGGGGCAGAGCTGGGCAGAGAGCGGGCAGAAATATTACATCATTGGGTTCCGAGGAGTCATGAGGGATACTGCGCGCAAAGAAGCATTCCACGCACCATTACACACGGAGCGGGGCAGGGCAGGGCGGGACCCGGAGAGACGCGCGCGCCCAGGGGGCCAAAGCTACCGTGAGACAAACAGATTATTTTCATGATCCGGAAGGAAAGAAAGGGAGGAGAAACACGCGCGCATGGAAACGGAGGATCACTCCAGGCAAGATTGCGAGGACACTTTTGTATTTTCAGCAGGAAATCTATTTGCATAAAAAAGGGAAGGAAAATTCCTTGCCATAGATTCCTGTGTCTCTCCCTTACGGGATGGAGAGCACTACACGATGCAGAGGTGGAAAATCAAATTTTCGAGCAGAGTAACCCTGCCTTTTCTCGCCCGCGACGCCGGTATGCGAAATGGTGCGGAGTGTGTGTGCCGGGGCCCCTTATCGCGGCGAGGAATTTTCAATGTGTCGAAAGGCTGGAAGTGTGCGTGTATGTGTGTGCGCGTGTGAGAGGGGCAGTGAGGGAGGGAGGGAGGGAGGGAGGGAGGGAGGGAGGGAGGAAGGGAGAGAGAGAGAGAGAGGTGGGGGGATTATGGCTCCTGGACCGAAAAGAGCCGAGTCACTTGGTGCAGTATCGCTCGGCAGCGCCATCAATACCTTTCCCTCAAAGGGGTGCCGGGCCGGGGCCACGGCTGCCCCTGCGGGGAGGGGCTCCACCCGCCCCTGCCTAGCGCAGTGCTGTGGAGCTCCCTTTAAATATTATGGGGTAAACTCCACCCGCTCAGGTCAGCTTCTACGCCCGGCGCCCCACTGCGCCCCGCTCTCCGCCACCACCACGCCGAGCCCTTTCTGCCGCCAGTCGACTTGCTTTCCGATCCGGAACTTCAGTGGCAGTCGAACGGAAAGCGAATGATAACGCCCTCCTCTTCTGCGGATAGCACTACAAGAAGGAGAGAGACAGCGTGTGGCCGAGAAAAGGCGGAAGAGGCAGGCACAGGAGGTAGAGAAAGAGAGAGATATCAGAGGAAGGAGGAGAGAGAGAGAGAGAGAGAGAGAGAGAGAGAGAGAGAGAGAGAGAGAGAGAGAGAGAGAGAGAGAGAGAGAGAGAGAGAAGTAAATGGCAGAGGAGCAGGCCTCATCTTTCAAGCCGTTAGCACGCTCCGTCATATCATCGGATTGCTATTGCCCATGGGGTAGTGTTGTATTCGCATCCTTCCGCTAGGGAGCCGACGCATAGCGAAACTGGCAAAAGTAAATACACCTTGGAACACTTCAGCCGAAAGTTAAGATAAACAGATTTTTGGCTGAACTTGGGCCTTTGCGGGCAATCCATTTGGTTCTTCCGTTGACAGGGTGTCATAAACCACTAACCACTAGCACAAACACAACAAAAATTGATAAAGAACTCTCGTCTCAAATACCGACACTGACGTCATTGACTTAAAATAGAAACATGGTCCAGCAAGTTCGACTCCAACTCCGGAAAGTGTTTTTTCGCGATTCAAATCTCACCTTCCTTGAGGCTACACGACAGATCAAACACAATTCGAACTCGTCACACTGTACAGTCATCGAGGCGTCGTGGCTCAGTTCAGGTGCGTAGCCAGGATTTCGCCGTGGGGTCCGGTCCGAAAAAGAAAACTTCTTTTTTAGAAAGCGGGGTAAAAATTATTGCATTTACTTTTAATTACTTTATTTTGATACAAATGACCCGAACTCACCGTCGTTCGCGCCGCCCCTGCCTCGGCCCATCCTTTGCACCTCGCCGGACATTCAATCCTACAAAAATCTCAAAAATACGGACCCCGAAGGGGTCCGTAGCCGGACCCCGTAACCCCTGGCTACGCGCCTGGCTCAGTTGGTAGAGCGCGCAGCACCGGCTAAATGGTCGGAAGTTCGACTCCAACTCGGAAGTGTTTTTCTCACTTGACATTCCCTTTGCTCGCTACTCGATGGCAGGTGAAATAGTAATTAAACACGTCTCACCGCCGTTGGCTCTTGGCTCGGTGGCGTTAGGTCGCTTTCCGTTCTGGCTATGTGTCGGCACTCGGGGTTGTGGGTTCGATTCCCGCGTACCCCTCTGAGGTAAGACCTCTGGATAAGGAAGACTAACGCCCTTGACACCGCTCGTACCTCTAGGGGTAGGCCAATGATGGTACGGGGATCAAATCTGTCGAATTGCGCGATAGGATCGCAGTCAGCTAAGCACCGGTTCCCATAGAACACCGAAGCAGTTGGCTGCCACAGGGGGTTAAAGCCCTGTGCCTGGCGGGAACCGCAACCTCCTTCGGGAGGTTTACTGCCTCAAAAATTTTTCATGTTTTCACACCACCCTCTCCATTGCAGAGCAAAATAAAATGCGATCGATTAAATCTTTGATGTATTGTTTCTGACCCTTTCCATTGGTGTGAGTCCATATTTGATTGGTTTGATCACGGTGTAGAATGTAGAATCTACTCGACACATTGTCATGGAGGGCTGTTAAAGACATTGCATTCTGTTTTATTTTCTCTACTTGGTTGAGAGAAGATTTCCACACTTTTTCAAGGTTCAACTAATGATTTTTTAGATGAGATTTGCGCAGGGGGTCGTCAATTCCGATATTCCTCCGTACACAAGATGATTTTACCTCAAATATTACACTGATATTACCCATATTACAGGTAATATTACGGTGATATTACCCATTTCTTAGGATTATGACGTCAGTACTGTAAAATTTGTGTAATATGACCAATAATACCTGTAATATTCCATATTCCTCCGTACAAGGTCAAGCTGAGTTGACGACCCCTTGGATTTGCGTAGATGAAAATACTGCTCTACATGTACGAGAACTTTCAGTAGGAGAAAAAACTCACCTATGCGGTGTAGAAGAAAATTTCGCACTTTCTGAAAGCTCATCGAAACCACTACAGATGAAAAGTATGTAGGTGTACAAATACCCGGGTCTATCTTGTACCCCCCTTTCTGTACCGGGGGGTAAAAAAATTCGGGTCGACCTTGTACCCCCCCTTCCCCCTGTCCCGGGGGGTGCAAATACCCCAGGTCGATCCAGGGGCGTATGAAGGTCCGACCGAGGGAGCATCTTGTAACCCTGTACCGGGGGGGAACAAATATCCAGGTCGATCTTATACCCTTGTTAATATATTTTTTCAAGACCGCGCAGAATTGATGATATTGGAATGGGGGATGCAGTTTGTACTGTATGGGCTTCAGCCGATCACTCGTTAACATAGCTGGCTGCTGGCTGCTGCTGACAGAGCTGTCGAACTATGCGCCGCTTTTAGACGCGCTGGGCCATTCATAATCCGTGTTTGGATAGAGGCGTAATAATCTATCAAATGTGTGCCAGGAATTTCTATCAAAGATCGAGACACTAACGGGAACAAAAGATAGTTTTCTTTCAAGTTACATGACCCAACACACATGCAGATACACGAATCAAAATCCCGGAAAAGACCGTGATTCTTTCCCTTTCCCCGCTGTGATGAGATCCATGGCAAAGACAGAGGCGCATCACGAATCACGCATCACCAAGTTCAGACTACACATCTCGCCATCAAGTGGGGAACTGAGGAGGCCCGGGGCGGGTCGGGCCGAATAACCCATTCTCGCAGATGGCACTGACCTCGGGGACACACAAGTAGTTTCGAGAGGAGTAGAGAAGGGCTGACCCCCTGGGAGCGGATTTCAGCGTCGGCAGTATTGTTGGAAGGACAACGTCACGAGCACGAGCAAGGTCGCTGGTGAACGACCCACCACGATTGTCAAGAAAACTGCACTCGGCCGGACAAAATCCAGAAATCCCGGTCGGCATAAAACCGCGCTCAGTGCGGTAAATATTTGCTTCCTCGCCCCCCTGCGCAGCGCGCAGAGCGCGCCCGCGGCAGCCCCCCGGGCCGACTGTAAGAAAGGGCAGGAAAGCATTATCATTCCCAGTTAATTTCTCAGACAGAGCGCGCAGCGAGGCCGGCCGGACCACTCCGGCATGCTTCTCCCTCGGAGTGCCACTATTTCTCTTCGTGGATCCCCAGCCAGTCATTGATGGACGGAGGCCGAAGAAGACGTATTCGAAGAGAGGAGGAGCGAGAGGCCAGATCATATCAGCCCAGCGTTTATTAGTGTCATTTGAGAGTCCGACGGAGCGGCAGACGAGAGGCGGGACTTTTGGAGGAGACGGCTCCTCGGGAGGAGAGCGACTGTCATCGCGTCTCGATATCCGCGTAGATCACTCAGGTCGCGACCAGTTTCAGAAAAAACGAGAGAAATAACAGTTACAGAGCCAACGCTTTTTCTAATCTGTGGTATGAGTCACCAAAGAAACCGAAACCAGAGACTCAGAAGCCACCAAGTGTCCCCCACGACCCGCGAGTGTTGCTTCACGCTGTCTACAGGTTCAGCGGCGGCGGGCAAACGCCTGCGAACTCGAGGGCAGGCTAGCACGTCATCACCCGTGCGGCGCTGTGGCCTACCTCACAGGCGCCCGCTAGCGTGCGGACCGGCAGTCATCGGAATACTGCAGACTCACGCGTACCTGGAACAGAAACGGCGCGCGTTACTCACACAAGTCAATACACGGACGCATATATGTCATCACCTCCTTCTCCACGAACCATTTTGTACGTCTCTTGCAAAAAAAAAAAGGAAGAAAAAACTACTTCTCGTGATATACAAAACGACGTCTTGGCAGCAGGAGTCTACAAGTAGTGTGAGTGCTTCTAGGATGATGTCGAAGGAAGGTAAAATCATGGTGCGATCATTTGCAACGTCTGTATCTCCGTCTTTCCCTAGGGGGAAACGACTAAGGTAATCCGGCTGACAGCTGTTCGGTAATCCGGCAGGGTGTAATCCAGAGAAATTCGAAGTAATCCGGTGAAATTTTAGGTTAATCCGGGTTAAGCCGAGGACAAAAGCACCGTTATCCGTAGGACACTCCAGAGGTAATTCGAGGTAATCCGGAGTAATCCGGCTGACACGAAAATTGACAGTTGTTTCCTCCTCGGTCTTTCCCCTTCTGAATGGAGTCATATCTCTGCCTGGATACGCGGCTCGTTGGAGGTCTGCCCCTGCCACGCAGTGCTTTAGTTTATGTCCGCTTTTCATACAGAGTGACGGTCGCTTTTGCATTCCCCGATCGAAACGTAAATTGAGTTCTGCCCTCTCGGAAACTAATCCGCCCGTTGGCGGCCGGAATAATATTGTGCATGCGACCACGGGTCGGTCAGTCAGCGGCCCAGAGGCTGACAGCGAGAGGTGTGGAGTGGAGATGTATTTTTGTAGAGGAGATATGTGAGAGGGAGGGATCGTGTCTGGGCTTGGGGAGGGAAGGCAGGGAGAGAGAGGGAGGGAGAGAGAGGGAGAGAGAGAGAGAGAGAGAGAGAGAGAGAGAGAGAGAGAGAGAGAAGGGGGAGGGGGGGAGAAAGAGAGAGATGGAAGGGTATCGCGATGTGAATGGGGCTGGTGTGACGTGGACGTGGGGTTCCCAGGCCTGTTCCGATTTTCGGTACGATTGACGGACGCGCCCAACACCTGCCCGACAGGACACCACGCGGCCACCGCGCCGAGAGCGCCAAGTAGCCCACCTGTTCTTTATTCACTCCACACCACAAACCACAATATGCATATTCGTTTTGCGGTTGACTGTTTTTGTTTGCTTGTTTTGGGCGATGAGAGACGGGACAGCAGGCCAGCAGGCCTGCGGGCCTGGTCGCAGATAGGCGCACGGTCAAGGGAAGGGGGTGGGGTGGGGCGGGGTGCGTCGGGGCGGGGCGCGGTGGGTCGTTCCTGTCTGGTCGGTGCCATGCTAATGAGAGGCCGAGTGGCGGGGACGCCAGAGTTCATCTTCGCACACACACTCACAAATACAGCGCAATGGAACATGTCATGAGAATAGTAAAACCATATCCAAAATAAACGCGAGGGGGTATTCACTTCCGTAATACACTGTACACCTGATCCATGTATTACGTGGTAATACCCGTAACCTTATACCGAAAAACACAAAAATATGCCCTTCATTGATCAAATTTTGTGCGTACTACAGCTGTAACACAGCGTAATACCGAGAGGTCTGTACAAGATTTTCTTATGTGCATTCCCCCTCGAATAAACGCTCTGGTTATTTCGATTGACACAGCTCTGACATTCTTTTTAATTGTCGAATAACTTTGAAAATTTCTGGTCCCAATAATTTTATTTTTATTTTTAAGAGGTATACAATTTTGGCCTGTTTTAATTACAGACTTCGGCATCCTTCAGCAGTACACTTCAGGCGGCAGCCAGATGTTTAAGAGAGTAAATGTATGTTCAAGAATATGAAAGTGGAGAGAACGTGTTGGTAGCGGGTTGGTGTGCGAGGTCCGGTGGGACAGTCGCACACAGTGCTAGCCACGAAACCTTGGAAAAATCACGCGGTTCGCACGCAGGGCACTCAGCAGCATTGCGCCACTCCCAACCCAGTTTTCATATTTGCTTAAGAGTGCGCGAGCCCACGCACACACCCGCGGCACCCCCTCGTGGTAATAATTAAATAAATGTAGTCGTGAGGCGGCCTGGGCAGGGGCCGGCCCGCCCCACCCAAACAACTCGACTCACATTAATTCAAAAGTAAGACTTGGCAGCGAACGAGGCAAAATCCTCCTCTGAGTATGTCACTTTTGATCTTCCGCAGCGCGTGCCTAACAAACGCTTACTTGGCACAGTGAAGCGCTCGCAAACAGGGGAAGGAGAAAAGCCCCCGCTGGCGTAACGTTGTCACACTACTTGCCATGACGAGACAAAGGGAAGACGACAGAGGGAGAGAGAGAAAAGGGGGGGGGGGGGGAGAAGCAGAGACGGTGGCAGTAGGAGAAGAGCGATCCGGTTGTTTACGCGAGTCACTGTATCGGTTTCTCTTTTATCTTTGCTTGCCTTATTCTCCTTCTCTCTCTCTCTCTCTCTCTCTCTCTCTCTCTCTCTCTCTCTCTCTCTCTCTCCCCCCCCCCACACACACACACACACACACACACACACTCGGACGGTGTACTAAGGGCACGGCCATGCTGTAGAGATGAAAAAACAAACCAAAAAACAACAAACAACGATTTCACGAAATCCTGGCAGACAAGGGATTTGTTTTTTAAGGTGGTAAAATTGTTGGGAGGGTTTAGTACGTGGTAATTTTTTAAATGAAGAATTACACTTTTTGGAATGAAAATTTAACGTAGTACTGTTATAGCAATTGTAGCAGTGCGGCTGAGTTCAAATTGGAGAAGCGAAGTCCATAAGTTGTAAAGTAATGAATAGGCGGTTTCATAAATGTGAAAAGTTGTGGACAGCGAGAAAAAGCAGAATCGCCCTGTTTTATGAAGGGGCGCAGGGTGTGAAAGATTACAGAGCTCCGACGACAGTGCTGACCCTTACAAGCAAAGCGAACCGCGGAACGATAGTATTTTAGTAAGTATAAGAAATGCTTAATATTACCAAATTTCAACAGTCAGTTCATTTTCTGAGGCATTGGGCCAGATGAAACACACACGTTTTCCTGCGATTTGAAATGGCAACTCCGTTGCCTAGAAGGGGGAGAAAAATAAGTAAAAGTAAATAAATAGGCACTCATAAAGAAGTCAGGGCTGCGTCTCTGCCTCGCCCTATTTTTTATATGTTTCAGTATAATTAGGAAGATTGGTTAAGATTAAGCGTGAGGCGTATGCTTTTCACTGTCGAGGGAGGGTGAAGGGGGAAGGCAACTCGAGCCGTGTTGGCACAAGCTTACTTTGCCCTGTCCACTTAATGTATGTGCGAGCCTCAAACCTCTGAGGAAAGAAGGCCTGTGTGTGTGTGTGTGTGTGTGTGTGTGTGTGTGTGTGTGTGTGTGTGTGTGTGTGTGTGTGTGTGTGTGTGTGTGTGTGTGTGTGTGTGTGTGTGTGTGTGTGTTAAACGGAGAAGGAGCGAGGTGTCACGCATCACAGCTATTAGTGCGTACACACTCTTACACCATATGCATTATGTTTACAGAACCCTTGGGGGAATTTATACATAGTTGTATAGTTAGTCATGTTTTCGTGCATATTTGTCTTTTTACTCGTTCTTTACCACCACCTCTCTCCTGAGTGGTGAAAAGAACGAGTATTGTTCTCAGTCGGGTGTAACGCTTAACTGTCCACACTTTCATCTCAGATCTCACAATACCTACAGGCATAATAGTTATACCATTCTAAACTGGAAACGCTGGTCATTATTCCAACAATGAACTATTTTTCAAGTTTAATAGTATTATTTTGAGAACACTTAACAAATTTTGCGTGTTTTCATTCTAAGTCCCATAACCCAACTAAATGAGTGGAGTTTTCAATCTCATCAAGCACAATACCCACAGACATGAAACTTGCGCTGATCTCAGCTTGAAGTCTTCTTCTGCATTGCAGCAATGAACCTTTTTTAACGTTTAATAGTATTATTTTGAGAACTCTTAACAAATTTTGTGCGAGTTTTCATTCTAAGTCCCCGAGTCTAGTCCTAGCCCGAGTCGGCTCGCGCCAGCTCGCGCTCCTTTATGCGCCCCAACAATCGGACCCGAGCGGGAGGGCCGAAGAAGGCCCGAGCACCCCGAGACGAGCAAGGGCGAGTGTCCCGGGAAAAACTTCCCCTGCACACACGAACTGTGATGAAATCTGAGATGAAAATGTCTTCACTCGACTCACATCATGTTTTACACTCCTACCTCTGTAGCACATAATTATGTAAAGAACGAGTTCCATACTTATCACAAAATTCATTTTGTGTTCTATTTGGCCCTTGTTTTCTTCTGTACGAAATTGTGCAGAGTTCTGTACCGGTAGTGAGCGAGGAGCAAACAGCTTTATTATCACGGAGGGTATGGTATGAGCAGTGAACAGCATTTTCTAAAAGTGAATATGTGCATAGTCTTGCATAACATTTTGTGCATATAAGTATGATTGCATTAATATAACCACTTTTTCTTTTTTTACACTTTATAAAACTGTGCACAGGTAAGTCAAATTGTGCAGCAGACGCGGACAACCAGTGATAGGTTGTCTTTTGTTCCTACGAGAGCCATATAATTACTCTCATAACGTCAAACTGGGCAACGCGCGTATTCCTCGGCTTTACGAGAACCAAGGGTTAACGAAAGTCAAAAACAGCGTTTTGCATGTAGAGGATGGTGTTGAACATTCCAGCCGACGGACGGTAGAGGGATATAGCGCGTGACTTTGCTGTAACTGGCGGTGGCTCAAAAGCAAACGGCTTAAAATACATTTTTGGCGAGCTAACAGCGGGAACACGCGGCGCCGTAGAGGAAGGGGTGGGCCCAGGGCTCAACGCAGGGCAGAGCGCAGGTAAAGTACGTGCGCGCTGGCAAATAGGGGAGACATTTTCAACGGAGAGTTATTACGTAGCGAAAATGGAGGCAAAGCAACGACAATAGACCGCACAACGCCGCGCAGCTCCGTGTGGTGTGCCGCGCCACACAGCGCCGTCCCGTCTCAGCGCTCGGGTAAGAGCGAGGCGAGCGCACCGGCACAAGCCAATCACACCAGCGCTCAATTCCGACAAGAAGAGACAAACTGCGATTTGCGCACGATAGATCGCATACTATAATCTGGTCTCTGTTTAGTCATCGGTCTGACAATCACTCAAGGGGGCAAAGGGCCAAAGAGCTTAAAATCTCTGAATTTTGTTATGTACACCATACCATACACTTTCAAAAAAATATCAGGAAAATATATGGGGAAAATTTCAGGGTCAATATAGAATAATCCGGGAGAAACAACGTCAGTTTAACTCAGTTTGTAGCTTTTATACAAATAAATACACAAAAAAAAAGGTGAAGAAATTAACGAATCTCTAATGTCGAGGGGTCCACCTCTTCGCTAATCGTGAGTACACTAAACAAACACCATACGCACGACTCAATATTACTCGTCATCACTCACCAATACTCGCCATCTTTTTCGCATTTCACTCGTCAATACTCACGAATACTCGGCAGTATACCAAATACTCGCACTACCCAAAATACTCGTGTGACACTATTTGAGGGAGAGGGGGACCCCTCGCAAAATGTACACTAGTATTCGAGTTGTTACGGGAACAGAGATCCCGCAGGGTATAGTCGAACTACAGCCCTCCGACATCACCGCTTCTTTTCGGCAGTGACCCACACAGCATCATATTCCACCTCGCGGAGACAACCACCCCATTTCTCGCTCACCTCTCTCTCACCTCTCTGTCCGTCTGTCTGTCTGTCTGTCTGTCTCTCACACACACACCCTCGACTTATTACCTGACAAAAAGTGACGGGAGGGCAAATCGCAATCAACCTCCTTCACGCGGCCCCACAGCCCCACCGCCTCCTGCCACGCCTCTCTCTCCGATGAGTCACTGTCACAGGCCATCCATAATTTACCAAGGTCGCGCAATGTAAAGAGAAAAGGGAGGGAGGGAGCGAATTGATTTATAGGGAAAAGTGGAGTGAGGGGCGGAGTGGGGTTCGGGGTGGAAGAAATCAAACGGTCGTGGCCCTAAGGGAGGAAAGGGGAGGAGGGGTCGTTTAAGCGGGTCAGGTAGGACTGGCCTCAGTGCTTGGCGCGCAGAACGTGCATTTTACATCGCGGAGCCGCACCGCAGGTGTGAATCGTCACACTCACAAGCAAAACTTAAACGGTAGACCCGACCGGAGGAGAGAGAGAAAGAGATCGAGGGCAGCAGGCGACTACGCTGGACCGTCTTTTCTTTTTCATTGAGGTGTGCCAGTGGCTGCGTGTGGCGGCCTGAGGCCCCATGCGTCTGATGCTCTGTGGCGCACCGGAGCATTGCTGGTGCCACCAGTGCGGGTGGTGGCCCTGAGCATCCCGTCCTCTGCCCTCGGATCTCAACGCGCACGCGCACACACACATACTCACGCACCTATCACCTTCCGTGCCCTACCGGCACCGGCCCTGGGGAGACATCGGAAGCCGTTTTACAGCGGTTGGAGCCCGAAGAGTAGGGTTTGTTCTTGTGTGGGTGTGAGTATATGTGGGGGTGAGGGAGTGGGGGTGAGGTGGTACCTGAGGGGGAAGGGGTTGAAAGAGCATAAAGCGAGTGAGCGGGGCGGAGAGACAGCGCGCGTTGCGAGAGAGGAAAAGTAGGGGTTTAGGTTAGGGATGAGGTGGAGTATGGAGCACAGCAACCCCACCCCTTGACGCAGCCCTCACCCAATCGACACGACGACGCACCACACCTCGCCGGATGCCACCCCATGCCGCCCTGCCCAGCCCCACCAGTGTTGCCAGAAAAGTAGGCAAAACCCGCCAAACATACACGACAGTGTGGAGCGGGCGGTATTCGCGCCTGCCTACTTATTGGCAACATCTACACACGGGTGCAGGGGAATGGCCTAGTAGGCAGGCGTGAATACCGCCCGCTCCGCACAGTTGTTCGAGGACATTGGAAATTGAATATGTTGTGCTCCAGACCGAATCCTACTAATCCCCAAAACGAGGTTTCGCCGCATTTTTTTTTTTCACCGTCTGACTGTTTTAACAAGTGCAGCCAGGGTAGTGAGTGAGATCCTGGCCCCGGCCCCAGCCAGCCACACAACACTCACAAGTACTTAAGGCACTGGCCGTCCGCGCGGCCTCCAATCACATTAACAGACGGTCGTGCCCCTGGCCCGCCCCGCCCCACACTGCTGCGGCGCAACTTTCCGTCTTCCTCCACCGAACTGCTGCCGCTGCCCCACTTCTTTTCGCAAACGCTTTGCGGATGGACTTTGGCAAACTCGGGGTTCTCCAGATGGACGCACCGGCGCAATCCACGACGGATACCCAATGAATCGGATTCACACCGCGTCGTTCTCTGTCCCAGCACTCCCAGAAAACGGCTTTCTTGGAAAAAGTGCATTGTACTCGTTCGAAGGCCAATTGGGGGACGGGGGAAGTCTCGATCAAATCCATTCTGCTCCAAAAGCAAGCTGCTGTGGGCTTCGAAAATTCTGATACCCGCTTTTCTTCGATTTGTATGTGTGCACTGGAAATTTCACGGTGGAAATCTTACAAACACGCGCCCATTGTAACTTACAGTTAATTTTGGACTCATTACAAACAAGTAACCGCTCGGCAGCTCTTCGCGGATTCAGTGGCATTACTACAGGGAATTCAGAGTGATCTTGCAAGGATTGTCAGCATATGGTATAAACCAAATACCTAAGTCCCTCTCATGACCCGTTCTGGGACAAAGAGAGGATTTGGGGTTTGTGACTTAGATAGGACCTGGAACTTCGGAAAACTCTGGGACTCTCTGGTTTAGAGATTCTACGCGCGCGCGCGTGGAACACTGCGCAAAACAGATGAATAAATAGAATTGGTGGGATGATAGATGGATAGATGAATGGATGAATGGTGTGGACATCACGGTGGGCATTATCCTCCGAGCTGTTAGTGCCCGTTCCCCCACGATTCCCCGGTTCCGCCCCTCTCCACCCAATGGGGTCGTTGAGACCCGCACAGCGGCTCGCGGCTCGGCGTGCGGACCTCGGCCCGCCCAGGCCCCGCCCCGCCCGGAAAGCAGGATATAGGATGCCAGCAGCATTCACTTTCCCCTTGGCCTACATTTTCCGCGCGATGGCGATTTTCGCGCGCCCACGGGCACAAAGACAGCGAGCAGCAGCGGAGAACGGGGGAAGAGAGGGCGTCCACTTAGACAGGCCATTTACCCAAGTTGGTTGCGCAAAAGGGATCCATCCAAAATTCAGGCCAACGGCTATACGGCACAGAGCCGCCCTTGCCCCGCCCCGCCCCGGCTCTGCCCGCAAGTCCTCCAGACCCGGACCGTCCGGGGCGTCCAGCGTGAACATGAGTACCTAATGAGGGAGGGACGGCCCCACGCCGGCCCGCACTGCATTACACCAGCGGCCTGGAGGGCTTGGGGCCTGAGCGGAGCGGAGCAAGCCTTTTGGGATGCTCGACCCCCGCTGCGGCGGGGTGGGGTCTCCACCGGACAGGACGCTGCAGCGTGGCCGGGGCCGGAGCTAGAGGCTAGACCGCCTACAAACCCCTCGGGGGCTCGGCTCGGCTAGAGGCCTCGGTGCCCGGCCCGGACCGACCCGGACCGCTAAGGCCCTAAGGGGACCTTGGTCGGCGCTGTGCACGCCTCGAAGCAGTGCGTCATCCTGCTGGTGTGGCGGGGCGGGGGAGGGCGCGGTACACCTCCACGCTCAGCTCATTACGGTCAGAGCCGCAGCGGAGGACGGCCTTGGCGCGGCCGGGTGGGGCCGGTGGAACACCTCTGGGACACTCTGAGAACACCCAGCACGCCCAGCCCCGGCACGGCACGTCCCGACGAGCCAGCCCTGCGGGACTGGAGCACTAAATCTGGCCGCAGCGACAGCTTATACAGCAATCTAAGTGGGATTACCAGCCTGTGCAAAGCAGTATGCTGGCGGGGTGGCCCGGGGCGGGGAGGGGTGAGCTGCGCTGTGGTGCGGTGGGTATGCGGGGCGTGGGGAGAGGGGTGGGGGGGTGGGGGGGTCATGTGCGGCCATATCGCGCCACATTCATGCAAGGTGTGCGCCGGACTGTAGCGTAATCCTACTGCTGACATTTGCTCTCCCCTACACACAGAGGTAGTTTCCGCCACCAACTCTCTTCCCTCTTCCTCCTCCCCGCCTCACAACTCACTCATCCTCACTCCGGCCTGACGCGACAGGGGCAGCTCAGCTATTCAGTGACACGCATCCTCCGCTTTCCTCCCATCTCCTTAATGGCCTGCTGCTCGCCGCGGGAACTTCAACGCTTATCATTTTGTACACGGCAATGTCATGGAGGTCCTCGTTTATTTTCTTTTTCATTTTTATTTTTCGGATAAATGTGGAACGAACATTAAATGTTACATGGAGACCTGTGTGCAGCCGGCATCCATCGCGTGTACGGACGGCATGCGAAGGCGACAGGGGAGAGAGCGACAGATATATTCCGCCGGCAGGGAATTTCGGTCGCAAGCCTCTAAAGCCCCCTCTTTCTCTCTTCCCCACACTCACACGTGCTATCGGATCAGATGGCATCATCGCATGCATGGCATGCTGCCTTTGCCGTACTGGACGGCTGCGCGCGAAGCCCTGCTGTGACAAATGCGGCCTCGTCAGACGCACCAGCCGGCTGGGGGAGGGGAGGGGGGGGGGAAGAGTGGGAGAGAAGAGAGCGGGAGAGGAGAGAGCGGGAGAGGAGAGAGCGGGAAGAGAGGAGGATGCGCTGCGCGCATCACATCAGCGGCACTCAATCAGACGCCATCGTGAATCATGTTCTACATGGCCAGGCCAGAGAATGGCGTGACGCCGCGAGAATGGGCGCCTTCCCCTCGTCACCCCTTACCCCACCTCCAACTCCTCATCTGCTCTCTCTCTCTCTCTCTCTCTCTCTCTCTCTCTCTCTCTCTCTCTCTCTCTCTCTCTCTCTCTGTCTGTCTCTCGTCAGATCGCGTCACGTTTTGGCGGCCTTCCCGCCGGAGCGAGAGCCCCCACGCTACGCTCTGGCCAGGCCATCTAGAGAGGAGCGGAGTGATGGAAGGGGTGGGCAGGCGCTTGTTGAGCCCAACAGGGCGCGCGGGCTAGGGAGCTGGAGAGAGGAGTGGGAGAGACGGTAAGAGGGAGAGAGATAGAGAGATGCCAGAAATACAGTCAGGGGCGAGATAGAGAGACTCAGTATCACAATCAAGGTTGACCAAATGCAATATCACTCACTCACTCACTCACTCACTCACTCACTCACTCACTCACTCACTCACTCACTCACTCACTCACCCACTCGATCCGTACAATGTGTCGGCGAGGGGCAATCAACTCTTTCAAAGATCGGGTGAAGAAGAACGGCACGAATAACAAAATTGCCTGTTATTGAGTGAGCGATCACCAGCCGATACCCCCTCCCCTCTCTGCACCTGTAGAGGAGGAAACCAATCGCCCAATCATTAGCCCTTTTGATTTTCGTGCTACGTATGCCTACCCGTTCTCTAATAGCTTCTACATACGCACCAAGTGACACACGGACGGGCTGGGCTCTCCACGGAATAATTCTAACGCAAAAAGCGCGAGAAATGTGGGGATCGCGCCAGGCCAGCAATATACTCTAAATTTCAATGACACTTGAAAAGTGAATTTACAGGATCAAACACTATAACTAGAGGTAATATTATAAAAAATCCTCGAGCAGATTTTTTTCCTCCCGTAAGGGGGCCATATAAAACAATTTACCTACGTTTCTTAGCAATTCTAGAAGGCAACTCCGTAGCCTAAAAATCATACCCCTAAGACATTGTCGTAAGGCTTAAAAAGTTCGTATATCGTAACAATTTTATTCGTTTCCTTACTATTTGTATCGCAACAGTACCTAAGTTGTTATTGTTCGACATGCTGTGCAACAAGTTTATACGATTGGCCGAAATTTTGGATCGAAGTCAAAAATTTACGACTTTATGCGTTTTATATCAAATAACTGTCTCGATGTAAAAATTAGCGAACAGTTCGTCACTTACGAACGACTAAAGTTGTAACTTGAACGACTCTTTTTAACAGTTCTCACTGTCACACACATTCACATACTTACGCGCTCGGCACAGGGAGGCGTGATAGGCTCCCTAGGCGCGCGCACGCACACGCACGTCCACACGGTCTCACGAAGCAGCAGTATCATCTCACCAGCGACAGGAGAGCGGATAGGCGAGAAGAGTGCGTGGAGAGGACCATGTCACCAGAGGAAGAGAAAAGTCGGGGTTGTGCGGGGAGGGCGTTAGCTGCGACACTAGCTGCACTAGCTAGAGAGAGAAAAGAGAGGTCGAGACGAGGGCGACACTAGCTGCACTAGCTAGAGAGAGAAGAGAGGGGCCGAGACGAGGGCGCGGCAGAACCTGCTGGGGGAGATCGGGTGGCCGGGAGAAGACGGTCGGGTGACGCCTCACCGCAAACAGTTCCCCCTGGAAAGCAGCTGACCCTTACACCTGCGAGATTCTGCCCATCTCTCTCTCTCTCTCCCTCTCTCTCTGTCAGTTGCTCTCTCCAGTCCACTCTCGCCCCAGCTACCCTCTCGGACGGGCATCAAGTTCTGCGGCTCCTCTCGTGTCCAGACCCCCCCCCCCCCCCATCCACCATCCCGTCCGCAACACCCTGCTCCGGCTCGCTCGCAACCACGACCAAAGAGAACAATTTACTCCTTCCTGCACCGAAGCCTCCCGCCGCAGAGGAAGAAAGGAAAGGATCTCCTGGATTTTGTTCTTGCTTCGAAAGAAACGCAAAAGACTCCGCCAAACCCCACCATATATATATATATATATATATATATATATATATATATATATATATATATATATATATATATATATATATATATATATATAAACACACACACACACACACTTCTCTTCGTAATTATAGCTGACAATTCGAGCATTACCAGAGTTACTAAAATGTCAATTGAAATTTACAGCAAATCTGTAAATCTGTAATCTTAAATTCCGATGAAGCAGTAAATGTGAATTTACAAGATTAAACACTATAACTCTAGGAAATACTACCAGAATCCCCTGGGCAGCCATTTTCCTCTCATAAGGGTCTCTATACAAAGCAATTAACATACGTTTCCCAGCCATTTTAGAAGGCATCTGCGTTGCCGGAAAAAAACGAATGGTGTGTGCTCCTCGACAGGAGGGTGGAGGGTAGTGGAGAGGCAGCACGTATCTGCGCCGTCGTCAGGCTGCTGGCATCATTCCTTACAGGCCGGAGGGCCGAGGGGTCGTCCAGGGCCCTTCCCCCTCCACCTCTCCGCGCTATGTCGCCTTAACTCCAGGAGCACATTAAACACCTGAGCCTGAGCATCGCGCGCACGGCCCACCCTATCCCGCCTCTTTCCACCCCGCCCCGCATCGCTACGCCTCCAGTAATTGCTCCAGCCGCTTCCTTTGAAAGGGCCACGACGTGGCTACGTCTTGACGTTCTTCCGAAATGACCTCTCGCTGCAGAAAACGAACGCCTTATGTGCAGTAAGTAGCGAAAGAGCCGTAATTTTTTTAAAAATTTTACTGCAGCAGAGATATTGAAAATTTGCGAGTCGATTTTTTAGTCACCTATCAGCCAAGAAAAATACATAAAGTTACATGTTCAATTTTACTAACTTAAATACGTTCACATCATGATCAAATAACAAGGAAAGGTACAGAGGAAATTTGACCGCATAGTAAGGATAAATGGGGTAGAAAATTGTCTCATTCGCAGAGTAAACGCGTCGCCAAATCCCTATTGGCAGACAGCACATCCATCAGAGACAGGCAGGTGCTCAGACGGGTGGGCAATATAACGTTATGTCTTGCATTTACGGCGGTCCAGCAGTATACAAAGGAACGGTCCTGCAGCCATGCAGGGTCGGGGGCGATAGGGAGAGAGCACAGAGGAGAGAGAGAGAGAGGGGGGGGGGGGAGAGCGGGAGAGAGAGGGGGGGAGAGCGGGAGAGAGAGGTGACGTCGGGAAGCTGTGGAGGAAGAAAGAGTGAGGTGAGGGGGAAGGGCTGCTGCGGAGAAGGGAGGGAGGGATGGAGAGAGAGAGAGAGAGAGAGGGGGGGAGAGAGAGAGAGAGAGAGAGAGAGAGAGAGAGAGAGAGAGCGAGAGAGAGAGAGAGAGAGAGAGAGAGAGAGATGAGGTATGAGCAAAAGTGAGCAGGCGGCATAAGGAAACATGTGCGTGTCCTAGGAATGAGGATGGATATGGAGATGGCGGTGTAGACGGATGCCAAAACCGCAGCAGCAACAGTATGTGGCAGTAGAAAGGGCTACTCCAAGTAAAAGAAACAACACAAAAGAAAAAAAACTGGAGAGAGAGAGAGAGAGAGAGAGAGAGAGAGAGAGAGAGAGAGAGAGAGAGAGAGAGAGAGAAGAGGGACGGCCAGAGACGAAGGTGAAGTGCGGTGGCTGGAGCAGAGATGCAGAAATCCGTGGTGTCGTGCCGAGGCGGTACGCGCACCCAAGGCACTGGGCACACGCCAGCGATTCCCAGCATATCTCAGGTTCTGAGCTGAGCTAGGCATATACGGGGACCCACCCGGCCCGGATTCAGAACCTGACGCAGTGAAGCCGAGCGTCCTGCACTAAGTCATAGGCACTGACCGCTTACTCCTCGGGGTTCCGATGAATAAATTGATCCCGGAGAAAGAAGCAATGCGGTAACAGTAGAAGCAAGTGCTGTAATCAAATCAGCAGTTTTCATGTGAATGAGGTCGCTGCCGAGCACCGACTTTTTCCGCTGCCGCCTCCGCTCTACTCTCTCCGAGGCTCCGAATATTGCTCCCTTCGAAAGCGGGCGAAGCAACGGTGCTGCTATCAGGCGCGTAGCACGGCAAACAGTCATCACAGAAAAGAAAAAGAATAGAAAAGGTCAGATAAAGTGCAGATTGCGATCGGTGACTGTAATGTCCGGGGGACTCTCGCTTTTCTTTCCACCGCTTTGCAGTACACCCAACTTGTCAATTTGTGAGGCCAGATCACGGCGACCTCGGGACCGGGATTAATAATTTGGTCCTGGTTGATCCACCACCGCCAACCGGCCCCGGGGCCAAAGGGTCGGCCCCGACATGACAACGTGAGATGACCGCAAGCTGTAAAGTTTCAACACATTCCTCGGATAACAGGCGAGGTCGAGGATACAGGGGGGGACCATGCTCCCACGACGCCACACGCTGCGCCGCGCCGGCCGCGCGGTGTTGACCGTGTGTAGCAAGTCCGCAGTTTAAAGGTGAAAAACTATGGCCCTCACCAAGGCGGTTACTACAGAGCGATCCCATTCCGGCACAAAATGGAGCAGGGATGGTATGAAAGTTTTGGATGGCAGCGCGGCGGTCGCCCCACGAGGCCCGGCGCGGCTCACCCCGGACACGGGCGCATTCACCTCGGCAGCTCTTTCAGTTTAAGCAGCCACAGCGCAAGGTATTCCGGATTGGGGGTTTCATAGCCGGCGGGGCGGCCCGACACCATCCAGCCTTACTGTCGTGATCCTGGACAAGCTCGCCGCCATTGTTCCGCTCTTGCAAACTTAATTAAAGGGAGAGGCAGTAGCAGAGGGGTTAGGGTAGAGGGTGGTTACGAGGGCGGGCAGGGCCCTGCCGGGCTGCCGCTTGGCTGGCGCTTTCGCGTGCGACCTATCCACGCCCTGCACCGCCCTCCGACCTTTCACTCACCGAAATCCCCCGACCTTTCACTGGCTGCCACGAGCCGAGCCGGGCCGCTTGCTGCAACGCCAGGCCCTCAGGAGCCAAGGGGTGCAAGAGAGAAAGAAAGGGAGCAATAGCGAGTCGCAGAGTGTATGGGTCGGACATTAGGGCGTCGCCAACCGCCCTGTAAGCAACCCGGTTTAGTGGAGGCCTTCTCTCCCGTACACCACGGGATACTGTTAGATAAAAGAATTATAAACACAACACGAAGAGAAGAGTAAATGAAAGACGTTTGTTGACGCGAACTGCGGCGCTATTAAACGCAGGCGCATTAATTATCCCCGCGAAAATCCGAGCGCAGACACTGAGAGGCTAAAGGCTAGGCTGTAACAATGCCCTCGCCTGAGGAGATGGGGGGAGAGGAAAGGGGAGGGAGCTTTCCGCTGCGCTAGCATTCTGACGGCCTTAATCAATGTAGGCTGTTGGAGCGGAGGCCGCTGCTCCGGGGAGCTGTGCGCGGCACCGGCAGCTACACCACTGCTCCGGGGAGCTCGGCACGGCTCCGCTACAACCACGCTACTTTCACATGTTCATGGTGGGGTGGGAAGGGGCAGGGCGTGGAGCACGGCGCGACCTCGAGTGCTCGTCAGCGCGTCTCCACGTCTCCTCTAACTCGTTTAGCTCCACCACCAGCGGGGTGGCGCGCAGGGGCTACAACGGCGCGGAGGCGCTTTGCGGGCGCGGAGAAGGCAAAAGGTCGCGCACCCCTCGTTCGGTCGGTAGGTAACGGAGCGCGCGCGTGGCAGCCAGTAACCAGCACCGAGAAGAGCACATCAACCCGAATAGTGCAATTCAAAACCACTTTCCTCTTTCATTTTCTTTTTCCAAAAAAGAGGTTTTCACATCCGTTTTAGTCAGGCGCGATCAAGCCGAGGGGTCCTTTACTTTAAGAAATCGGTGTACGTCCTCCAAAAAATCAAGAAAAAAAAATTAAGAAAAATCAAAAGTTCAGAAAAAAATCAAAAAATCAGGTTAAGTCAGAAAAAAATCAGAAAAACTCGGACAAAATCTAGATAAAGAACCGGAAAGTTACAAAAAAATCTCAAGAAAATCACAGAAAATCACAAAAAATCATAAAAACCACAAAAAATAAAAAAAAATCATTAAAAAATGAAAAGTCATAAAAAATTCAAAGAATCAGAAAAAATCAGGAAAAATCATAAAAATTGGTCACACTTGTCAAAAATCCGTTCAAGTTATCAGAAAAATCAGGGAAATCAAGAAAAATCTTTACAAAATCATTAAAAATCATAAAAAATCTTAAAAATCAAAATGTTACGCACAATTCAAAAAAGTTACTTTTGATTACAAAAAAATCAACAAACCAGATTAGTTCAAAAATAATAAATTGATTTAAAATCGGTGTACGCTTGAATTTGGAGTGAAGGACCCCTCGGATCAAGCTGCCCATCCGACTCGAAGTGTGGATCATTGGCTGCCAGGTTAAGTCTCTCATTGCAGAGGAGACAGCGAGGATCGCGTCGGGCGGCGAGCCCCCTCTGGCCGGAGCCGTGAGCCGTGCCACGCCGCCGCACGGCTAACGCCTAAAGTTTAATGCCCCACATTCTTTCTCCGCGAGGCACTCGGAGCGGCTCCCCTAAGGCCTTATACAGCACAGTGAACTCTGCCGCGCCACCTTCTTGCGGGGTCTTCCGCGGTCTCCTCAGCACCTCACCGCACCCCCCAGCCCGACCCTGGCTGAGGCCCGAACCTACTCCCTCTCCCCGGCCCCACCAAGAAGTGCCGCTCCAAATCAGGGCGGGGCACCTTAAGGGCTGCAATTTGTTACCCCAGCCGTGGGCCTCGCGAGGGGCCCGACCCCGACCCGTCCAGCCTGGGGCTCCGTAGCACGAGCTGGGTGCCACTAGGCATGGATGGAGCGTGTCACAGCAGCCATAGCCTCTCCACGGCCCGCCCGGCCCGCCCTGCCCCCGCCCCGTGAGGCTCGGATGCGCGTGGCTCGCCCTGGGTCCTCTTCGAGCCGCTCACCTTTCAACTTATTATCAGAGAGGCCATTACAGGGAGGGGCCCCGGCCCAGGGGTAAGGATGTGCGATTGTGGCTTGGAAATTTCCCCTGGGTAAAACTTGCCAGGCGAGAGGGCAGGCGGGGGGCCCGCACCGCGCACGTACGAACCGTCGTCATCAAAATAGATCCGACGACGGCGCTTCATTCGAAGGTAGGCGTGAATTTCGACACAACGGTCACATTTCGCTTCGACAAGCCGCACCCCTTCTCAGTCCACTAGTAGCCGGCCTACCACCACCCCTTCCTCACAACCTCGAGGCCTGCTATACGCTGCGTTGTGTTTGGACCGACCTTTGTTCAGGCCCGCAGGCCTTTTCTTATTTTCACCTCCCTGGCGATGTCTGGTGCTGCATCAGCGCATTGTCTAGTAGCATGACTTCCAATACAAGGGCAAGGTCTCAGTCGGTCGAACTCGCAGACCTGCGCCCTGTGAACACGGTAGTCGTCCTGGCAGGCAGCGCCTCTCATCACTCACCGAGGAAGGGGCCGGGAGTGGTGCGGAAACAGTGTCAATTAGAGGTACAAACCGGTAGTGACAGTGATCCCATTGTCGCATAGTCCAATTAATTTTCGTTAGCGTGCGGCTAAACGAAGTGTCTGACTCGCAAACCTGCTCGACGCACCGTTGTACCATCTCTCAAATTGCACCTCTCACTTCCCGGGTGTATGCAAAACAATGTCTGAGGAGCTACAAAGGCCCTTGGAACGGAGAGAATAGAGCCTCGAGCAAGCGAGGGACAGCAAACGTTACCGAAACAGCGGAGGGGAGGGCGGGTTAGGAAGGGATGTGGTTCGGTTGGGGCTGCGAATAGACGCAAGCCGCTGAGTCATGCCAAAGACTGATCATTTTCGTCCATAATTAATCAGGTCATTATCACCCAAGGTCCATCGTGCTGTTCGCTTTAAATCCGCACCCGAGGCGGAAGGGTATAAGGGACGGCGGCAGACGAGAGAGGACCGAGGGAAGGGGGAAGGGTCTTCTGGTCCTCAACAGCAATATACAGCCTACTTGCACCCTTCCAGTTTCACGATAATATATTGATGAAGGGGCCCCTTCACAAAATATCCGGCAAAGTTTCTTGGAAACAAAGCATGCGATAGAGATGAGTATCGAAAAAGAAAATATCGGTGTGTCTGATATCGATTTACCAAAATTGCGATATTTCGTACAACAATATATCGTAAAAATTATATCGAAAAGAAAATGAAAAAGTTTGAAATTCAGTAGAAACACGATGAATTATTTTTTTTAATCAAATAAACGAATTCATATAAAATAATACAATTTTATTATTATTACTATCATTATTAATATTAAACATATACAAATGATCTAGCGTAGACTAGGAAGTCTACATTTTGATGCTCCTCCTCCCCACCTCCCTGCGCTGCGGCCGAGCGCCGATGCCGAGTCGAGCCGCCAAGCCAGAGACAGAGCGCCTCGCAGCCCCCTGATTCAGATTCCGAAGATCTCTCTCGCGCCTCTGTCCTCGCCGCACTCACGGGGCCCTGCCATCCCCAACATAGGGCACCGACATAGGTGCAATAAGGACGGAGACACGAAAGCGATCATCGAGATCAGGTGGCAGTCGAGTTCGGTTCTCGTCTCAGCTTGGCTCCTCGGCTCGCTCCGCCTAAGTCGAGAGTGAGTAGTGCGAAGCGTGAAGCAAGCGAGAGCCGCAAGCATTTCATATTAATGCTTAAACTTTTAGTAGTTCTGATAATTTTTTAGTGATATTGGGTCGATATTGGGTCTGATGTATCGATATACTCGATATACTGGTATATCAGTAGGCTTCCATTTCGATTTAAAATACAGATATATCGCGAGTTAAATATCGATATACCGATACCATATCGCTCATGTCTAACATGCAACTGATAGACAACATATGGCAACAAAAATCATATTATTCCAAATAAACAATAATTTATCCTGAAACATTTGAAGGTCAAAAATATACAGCTCCTCTGTATTGTGTAATATTTTTATCACATCAGCTGGTCAATCGCGTGTCTACTGATGGCGTTTTTCCGTGTGAAGCAGCGCCGGTGTCGCGAATGTCACCAGCTAGTCTGCGTCAGCATTGGTTGCGATTAAAGTCACATCCAGTTCTCTGTGAAGCACATTGACTAAACTATCTGTTCAGAAAGAAAAGAATTCTTCGGTCAGTTTACTAGTATGCGTTTACAGTGAAATATGAGTGTCATCAAGAAATCTTCAAGGATCTGTCTGGAAGTCCAGTCATGTGCGATAGCTACTCCTGGAAATTGGCAGCAGTTCGAGACAATCTAGCCTTGCTGCTTATTTTCGCAGCAGCCTTTGTCAGCAGCACAACCACTATAACTAGCACGGTAAGGCGACATACTCTTCCTTTAATACGTCAAAAACATGCATAGTATGAGAGTTTATTTAAACGTATCAGAAAATAATATTTTACTCCATCGTTCAAGAGAGTTTTATTCCCTTCATTAGGTCGTTGACGGCTCCAATCCACATATTCGATCCAAGCGGCATCTTCACCACTTGACATTGCTCAATAAGGGCCGTCGGCACTGGGGTCGTCAAGGAATTGCAGAGAACGGCAGTGTTAATGGCACAGGTGTTGTCGTTGGAAATGCAAGTGAATCTCAAGAGGGATCATACGGAGGGGAACCAGGAGGAGGTATCGGTGGAAGTTATGGACGCAATGGAGGAACGCCATCCTCCTCAAGCGGAAATGCCGCTGGTGCAAGATATCCAAATATAGCTGGCCCTGCAGTTGATAGTGGGAACTATCCTGAAAACAATCCAAACTTCAGTGGAAATGGAGGGACATCGGCATCGGCGAGCTGGGGTCCAAGCGCAGGGGGGAATCCTGCTCAGCAAGGATACTCTGGTGTTAGTTACACGGACGGCTATGCGGAAAGCGGCTACGGATCGGGAAGAGGAGGACAAGGGTGGAATACTGAGTACGAAGGTGGAACAGGTCAAAATACTGGTACAGGAGGATCTGGGAATATTTATTATGATAGAAGCAATTACAATACGGGACTTAGCCAAGGTTCTGGTTTTGGAGAGAACCGTGGATCGGGTGATACTCAGGCCGGATACATGGGGCGGCTGACTAGTGGCAGGGGGCTAGTTGATAGAAGTGGAGGAAATAACGCACGATTTTCAAACACCTTACCCAGCTATGAGGGTTGCTCGTGTTCCCATAATCAAGGATTTGGCGTTAATCCTGGATATGAGGGTAGTGGGGCTGCACAGCAAATCCCATATTTGAGTGGGAGTTACCCTGTAGGAAACAATGAAAATTTTCCTGATAGTAATGTTATTCGCCATTCGGCTACAACGGCACGTATTCCAAACACGGTGGGATCATCAGGCGCTAAGCTGTCAACAGGAGATTTTAATGTCCAAAGGCTTGGAAGCGGGACAAGGCAAGAGGTTAGCGTGCCGACAAGACCACGACCCCAACAGGCGATGGGGAATTCGGGCAGTTCAACAGGTATTTCGAAAATACCTCAACCTCCGAACGACGCAGGTTTTCCGTCTTCCCAAGCAAATTATCCACCTGCTTCTCGCCTTAACGTAAACAGACCTTCCGGTTACCCTGATAGTTCTATGGAAGGCCGGGAAGGAGAAAGGTTTCCAATCGGGGGTAGTCCTCCTACATTTCTCGGTAGATTGTCGAAAAATTGCAGTTCCCGTGGCAATCTGCCAGGTACGTCGTCTGCTGGAGTTGGTAGAATTGACAGACCAAGTACTTCGGTTGGATACTCTTCCGTAAATGGCATGGGGTACCAAGGAATGCTAAGCGAGGGAGGTGGAAGAGGTAGTGGAGAAAATGTGCAAAATCTTCCAGCACTGCCAGGGCTAGGACCATATAGCGGTGAATCAGGTTATAGGCCGCCAAATTTACCTTCGCAGGTATATATGGAAGCAAATACCCCATATACCCCGAGACCTCAAGGGATATCCGGAGGAGCTCTTGGTAGCAGTGTGATAAGTGGTAATTTTCCAAGACCACCTGGAGTGGGAAATACTTTTGCTGGAAGTATGCAAAATTTGCCCAGACCCTCGCGGGTTGCTGGCGGATCCACTAGTATTAGTATGATGGATGGAAGTGCGTCAAAATTACCAGGGCCACCGGGAACGTCAGGACTAAGCGTCAGTGGAAATTTGCCAAATTTGCCAACACCTCCGGTGCTATCTGGAATGCCTGGAGGTGGTGGTATGGTAGGAGGAAGTGGGTCAAACTTCCCAAGACCCCCGGTATTATCCTCCCCTGCGAGCTTTGGGGGGACTTTACCCCGTCCACCCGGGTTAACGTCGGGATTACCTTTGGGGGGGCAATTAGAAAGCTCGAATGGGCGGAGGCCATCTGGTGCCATGAGCACGCCACACTATTCAGGAGGTGTTTCCGGAGTTAAGCTACGGCCCCCAGGATCTTCATTAACTGAAGGCAGTCAGCAAACGGCGTCCGGTATAGGAATTAGTTCGGGTGGGATTATGCCAGGTATCCATGGTGGGAATAGCTTGCCGTCGCCTCCTGGTTTAGGTGGAGGTAATCCGCAGTTGGGAATGGCTGGGGGTAACTTGCCACACCTGCAAGAGTCGAGTAGTAGTTTAGGAGGCAGCAGTAGCCTACCTCGGCCTCCAAGTCTCGGCGGAGGCCTGTCAGGAGTTGGTGGTGGGGTCATTGGGTCGTCCGGACTGCCCAGACCACCCTCCTTAGGTACAGCATTATCTGGCATGCACGGTATCAGTGGCTCGAGTAGCAATGGTGCTGGAGGTGGATTACCACACCTATCCGGAGTTTCCGGGCGTCCCTCTGGCTTACCTGGAAGTAGCGGCGGGAGTGGTGGGTCTGGTATAAGTGGGCACTTAGGTGACCCTGTGGGCGTAGAGGGGAGTATTTTACATCAGCACCACCATCATATGGCGGAAATTATTAAACATAAAGCTGAAATTGCGAAGACTGCAGTTGAAACAGCGGGTTCTGTTATCAGCTCAGCGGGACAAGCCGGAGGTGCAGCTGGCTCTCTAGGCAGTGGGGGTGGACTGGGCCCCATCCTTGTGGGTGGAGGTGGATCAGGTGGTGTACTCGGTGGTTCTGGTGGGCTAGGTAGTGCCCTTGGGGTTGGAGGTGGACCAGGGGCTGTCCTCGGAGGTGTGAGTCGACAAGGGGGAGGAGGAAGCCCAGGAACTATACACGGTGGTAGACCAGTCAGTTCCATTGGAAGTGGGGGAAGCAATCCAATAAGCGTCTTACAAAGTGGTAGCGGAATACAGCCCGGAAAAGTACTTAGTGGAGGTGGTGGTGGTGCAGGGTCAATTTTAGGAGGTGGAGGCGTAACAGGATCAGTTCTCGGAGGAGGCGGACGACTCGGGTCAGTGCTCGGGTCTTAAACTTCCAATCGGGCAGTTTGCTTGGCAGCGGAGGCAAACTCAATGAAATTTTAAGACCTGCGGAAGAAGTTGTGAGGCACACAGTAATTTGAACGTAATAATTGAGTTAGGTTTTTTATATGTACAACACTTTCTACGGCCGTAAAGAACTGTGGAGTACTGTGTATTGACACCAATTCAGGTTGATTGATCGTGAAAAATTTGGAGGTGCAGGACTTCATTTCAGTATCAGGCCTTAAACAATGACTAGATGTAATTATGCATTATTAATTGTAAGTAAAACATACGTTTAAACCTCAATATTCTGAAATTAATTCGTTTCCACCCAATACTTTGTTCTATTTCAGCTACTCTTAAAAGCAGGAGAGTGTAGTTTACCCTGCGGGCACATTAAGCTGCTCGGCACACACAAGGAGGTGTGGATGACAATACTAGCGGCCGTCTGTCAGCGGCAGAGCAAGCCACTCACTGCCGGCCCGACCCGGCCATGTCCAGCAGACAACATAATTCGCATCGGCTTTGCGGATAAGGGTGCAGGGGAGGGGGGATAACAGGGTATTTGAAGTTTAAGAGCAAGCGAATCATGACAATAATGAGTGATATACCATGAAATAAACATTTGGCCTTACAGAATATCGCTCAGCGGGCTAGTCATCACATCAACTACACCGCCCTTATGTCCACCAAAACCTTAATTAATTTTTCATTCCAAAATGAAATGAATGTACGTTATCGCATTTTCGTAAGAACTGATTAGCCCTTTACTGCAAATATTGCACATATGCTACGTTTGACCATCAGGGCACTGTTTACAGCATTTGTTGTCATTTTGATTTACGAGAAGTGTTGTAAGTGTACGGCTGCTCGTCGAACAATTCCAGGTCGATAGGAAGTGCTTGTAAAATTACAATTTCAGATTGTAATTTTACGACTCAAGTCATGGATCATTTTCCCGTAAAACTACGACTTCTTTTCACTTGCCGCTGTCGGGCTCGCAAAAATAGATTAATAGTTCAACTTTTCGCTGATTTAACTGTGTTGCCCTCACCTAGAGTGACTGGACCTATTTCGGATCAGATTTTATTGGTATGGGGGGCTAGTTTGAAAGTGACAAGCAGCAGGTGTCCTTTTAAAGCATAGGTGGGCAAATGCCGCGAAGAAGTTGTGCTGGGCGCCTCGGCCTCCACTCGCACTTACCTTTAAAACTGAGAATGCAAATTAATTTTACGCAAAATTGAGCCGACAGTTTTACCATGAAGTAGTTATAGCACTACTTCATGGTTTTACAACCTCATACCTCAAAAATGTTCTAATTTATCGTAGAATTTCTGATTGTAATTTTTCTACAAATCGCTTGGGAACGATCGGCTGCTTCCATAAAGGGGCTATCGTCAAGGCTAATAAATAATATAAAGAGTCACGGGCGTGCGCAATAGTATTTGTATATATATATGGCGTAATGGGTACTACTAACGGGGGCCTAAAAATTAGAAGGGAAAAAAAGATACCCTTTCTCGCACGCATTAATCAATGCAAACTCACCTTTACTGATAGCTACGGCGTTGTCGGATTTTTTTTATCTTTAAGGAAACCATTTTCGGATATCCGTTTTCCTCCCAGTGCCGTAGCCGACACCAAGCAACTCACCTGTAACACAGAAGAAAGGAAATGTTAGTCCAATCGATTAGCGAGTGTTCACCAACGTTGCTGGAGCAGCATTGGTGGTGGTGCCAACGGGCGGTCTGGAGCTGCGCGAGGGGAGGAGGGGCAAGTTGCGCGGCACTGTACCTGGGGACCCTGTTGGTCTGGGGTCACTAACAGCCTTGCCTTAAGTGGTGCGAGCCCAGAACGCCACAGTAGTCGTCAGGCGATCAAACAGCGGCCTCACTAGTGAACGGGCTTAAACTCATTATGGTTCAATTCCGCTCCATCAAGTGGAAATTGAATAATTCATCAGCATGCAAGGGGGCGTAGCTCATCAGCACACCTGGCTCTGGCTTCAGCTCGTTCCCAGACCACCTTCCGACCACACTGTGCAAAAATAAAAAAGTGGTTCGGTACATTTAGTACAACGAAACCGAAACTTACGGCACTGCTTAAAATATGCTGTAACAGTGGATCATCGCACGAGCGTGAACGCAAACATCTCCTCTATGAGATGACGCTGGGTTAGAGGCAGTGCCTCTAAGAGGCACCCCAACACGGCTACATGAGCTTGGAAATTGCTCAAAGTTGGCGCGTATCTGGAACGGAGCCCACCGTCAAGTCATTAAGATAGTCATCTTCAAGGTCATTGAAAATGGAATTCGAGAGGAGGAGGGAAATGAGGTGATGGGAGAAGTGTGTCCGTAAATAGATCGATGTAAGATCTCTTTCGATAAGCACGGCCACCACGATTGTGTATGCATATTGAAAAAAAATATCAATCAAGATTGGTATTGATAGCAGATGATACCCGCACCGCAAGAGAAATTGCTATGGGGTGCGACAATTTGTGTGTGAACGCACACGATGTAAACGACGAACGACGCCAGCAGCGCCGCGCCGCGTGCCTGCGGGGTTGGGAGGGAAAGGGGTGGGAGGGGTCCGCCGGCGGCGTGGCGGACCTAAGCGGTCGCTGGCAGGGAGGAGCTGCGCGCCGGGAGAAGGTGTCATTGTTCCGCGCAGACTGCGCGTCAGGCGGCCATTTGGGCCCCCCCTAGCAGCGCCACCCTATATTATTGTATAGTTGCGATTGGTTTCTGGACTCGAGAGTACAAGCTAGCTGACACCTTAGTGTCTTGTACTGTTCTGAAAGTAAAGAAACTAAAGGTATCATCTGCTAAAAAGCGGTGGAGGTAGCTAATAATTGAATGCCAACAAGCCACGCCAAAACCGCTTAAAGTACGAGCAAGAAACAAAATACACACAACACACACCACTTAAAACATTTAGTAGACACGCTGTAGCTGCTTGGAGACGAGGGAAAACCTTACTCCGTTCAGAGGGTCCCCGAGCATCCTCGTGGAGGTTCTGGGTACAGATGGCCGTGCGTTATGGAGGCCAGCAGCGCCGCGGAGTGGCAAGGTCACACACCTAACAGGTGCCATTTTTCTTTCGCAGCACGAGATTAGGCTAGTCGACGAGGATCCTGCCATCACCCGACAAAGCGCTGGAAGTCTTGACAAAAAACAAGGATCTAATGTCCGAAAAAAAGTCGTAAAAATGCCGGGGTATAGAATCAATTTAAAATAAATGAATTTAAAGCACTCTTGCCATTCAACCCTCTTCCAGTGGTTACATTGCCGCAGAGATGAACGAACATGCTTAAATTCGATCAAACTAGAACGAACATCGAACTGTTCGCAATCGCTCGACGACAAACATTTCCAGTAGCGTAACTGGAGGCACGTTTTGGCACCCTTACAGGTATTTTTGTGCCCTAAAGACCGAAAAATGTTCTTTGCTCGCTTCGCTTGCAATATTTTTGGACACAAACTGATGCGAAACTCGTCAGAATGCCATCGTTTGCGCTTGCGTTTATTTAATCCTATCCAGTTTTCTTATATTATTACCAAAAGTACAATTTTTTTCGTAATAAGTCATTTTTTTATGAAGGAGGGAGGGGGGGGGGAAGTCTTGTAAGGGGTGCCCCCTTCCCTGACTGAAATTCGTTCCTACGCCCCAGAACATTTCTGATCCTAAATGTTCGAGTATCACTGAAACACATGTTCGTTGGCGAACAAAATTACAGACAGTGCTAGAAAGTCACATCGGGGTTCAAATATTTCGACAGGGTATTTTACGGGCGACAGTTATAATTGACATTTTTCATGACATCGACATAGAAATCGACTAGCAAACTTTTAATAATAGTGCGTCAAACTGTTAGTGTTCAGTTCTACTTTGAGCTTTACATGATTCGTTCAAGTTCGTTCGGAGGCAAATTTTTCGTTCGTGTTCTTTCGAAGATTGTAGGACCAATTTTGTTAGAGCTCGTTCAAAAACGAACTGGCCTGTTTGCTCATCTGTATATCGCCGCTTTCATTTTGTCTATGAAATACCACAATAGTAAGAGGCCAAAGGCCGTAAGCCGTATTAGAAACTGCTCGGGACGCGTGCGCCGACCTTGTCGCACCAACTAACTCTCTGCTAAACTTTCTCCAGAGTGCCACAAACACTTGGCCACGAGACTAACGAGGAGAGATGAGAAGGGGTGGATAAGAAAGACTGAAGGAGCCTCGAGTGGAGGGAGTCCTCTCAGTGCCATGCGAGGAACCACACACCCCTTTGCACAAGGGTTTAAAATCCAGGCAGGTGTCACATCTGCGAAAATAAACCTCGCTGCATGACACCCGTGATTTACGCAACTCCAACAAAAGCAGAGCGGCATACTAACCCCTGGCAGGTTCGTTTCCAGGTCCCCGCGGGCACATTCGCCTACGCCGCTGATGCACTTATCGGAAAAGCCATCTGCACGAGAGGGAGGCAAAAAAATGCGCTGGTTTTCTGGCTGAGATGAGTTTTGTGACAGCTGGAGTTATAGGGGCTAGCCCGGTCCGGGCCAGGCTTGCCCGACGGGACAGGGCATGGGCCGGGAGAGGGGGGCGGCGGCGATGAGCGCGGGGACTCTGTTTCACCCGAGAGTTTCAACGACGCCATCATACGAAGTGTGGCGAATCACACTGGGGCGCCACCGCGCCGCCACCGCGCCGCGCTCCCGATGAGGCGGCGGGGCCCCGCGGGGGTAGGCGCGAGAGTCGAGAGCGCCTCTTGTCCTGCTACTCATATCCGGAGAGGCCATGCGGGGTGGGGAGATTTACATGCGAGGATTAGCTCAAAGCCTATCCCGCTCAGCAACAAGCAGGCCTGAGACGTGGCTCTTTCGCTAAACAACCCAACAACACGCGAACACCATCCTCAAGGAAAGCCTACTTCTGTTTTTATTTTCTTCATAGCAGAAAGCATTACATTTCAAACTAACTGAAAATACGAACAATTTTACCAATGTACTGTCAGATGCTTGTTTTTCACATTAAATTCACAGGACAGTAGACAAAACAAAAGTAAAATCCTAAGTTGTGGACACGAAAATTTTTGATACCAAACAGAGCAGTTAGACTGTTAAAAAAAGTCGAAAACTTTCAATATTTTCGAGAACAATAATGTCGTTTTTAAACAGCACTTTTTAGTTATGACTTTTGTCGTTTGTGAACAATTTTTATTGCCAGACAGTTTATTTTAAAACGAATTAAGTTGTAAATTTACGACTTCGATCCTAAATTTACAACCGATCGTAGATTTCTGGCGCACGATGTAAAACAATTAAAAATGTAATCGTAATTCTACGACTTCAGTCGGAAATTTACAACTTCGGTCGTAAATGTGCGACTCTTATCGTAACTGTACGATTTTGATCGTAGAGTTAGAATAGTGTAGAGTTAGAATAGTTGACGACCATGATGAGAAATGATTGATTACTTTATTGTTACGTTACGACCAAATCGTTTCAGAGTGACTCCGGTCGCTATAAAATTTGCGACTTTGTCGTCGTTAATTTAAGTTCGACAGAATTTCTGACAGTGTGGAAACCAACGATCCTTAGTTGTAGAATATTTAGCCATAGGTTTTGCTGGCCCCCTACCACCACCTTCTTCGCGCGTCCCGGACGCGCCGCGCGCGCCACACCGCCACGCCACACCGGGGTAATTAGAGGCTTTGTAGGACGGACGTGCGCAGCGCGGCCGAGGAGTAGCGCGGGGAACACGGTGGGAGAGCACCGATGACGGCTGAGGAGAATCAGAAGAACGGCTGAGTAGCCAGGCTGAGGAGTGCGGCTGAGAACCCTGGCGGAGGAGCACGGCAGAGGAACATGGAACCTCACCGGTCCCTCAACTTCCTTAGTTTAGGCCGAATGTACGCAGGCCGGACTGAATTGCGACCAACTCACGTCGTTGGGTGGACGCGGGGGGAAAAAAAAGAGGGGGGGGGGGAGTGATGAAGAGGCGGCGTAGGAGGGAGAGGCGTGGAGAGAAGAGTGTAAGAAGAAACGAGAAGAGCAGTTGGGAGGGGGAAAAGGAGGAGGTGGCGCTCAAAGGGGATCCCGTATTACTTGCGTTACAAATCAATTAGGTTTTGTTGCTCGGGCCGGGTCGCTAGTGGGGGCGTCTGACATTAATCAAGAAGGGTAGCGCTCCACGTGAATCGACCGATGCGTGAAGCGAATGGAGTGTGGGGTTGTAGAGGGAGGGGGTATCAAGAGTGAAGGGGGAATAGGAAGGGGAGGGGGCACATTAGTAAATAGAACACGTCTCGAGTCGTAATCTGGAAAGCGCTCGAGCCTGAAGATGACATGGAGAATTGCCGGGCCTGCTAGCTCGGCCCAATTTCTAGACAGGCAGCTGTCGTCTCACTGTCGCAGGAACGCGTCCGCCAAGCAAGAGCAGGAGGGAGGGGTGGGGCTGGGCGAGGTGGTGTGGGACGGGACGGGGTGCGGGCTGGGACGGCGTGTGGCGTAGGCGTCTCAAGAGCGTGCGAGACAGAGAATGGGGACTGAGGGCTGGAAACAGAGGAACACTTAACAATTAAATTCTGCCAGTCTTCAACCCGGAGGCACAGCAGCGCCGCGCTGCGGTGGCATTCCCAGTAACAATGCACTTCCCCTTTCCACCGTTACGATGTCCTATTGCTCTCTATTTTTCTCAATCCTTCATTTTGCACGAGTCACTTTCGCACGATCGACTCTGAACGGTCGTCGCCAAGATTAACAATAATTAATATGAAACACCCTTTGGCGGAAGTACTTCGTATACCTACCGAGGGCCTAAAACAAACTTCGGTGAGCTCTGCACTGAAAAATAAACAGCTACGTTGAAACTTTTGAAATCGCCGCTAGTTTTTTTTAGAGATTTCTTACGGTGTATTTTGTATAGCTCGACCGCTTACTTTGTTCGATACTATTTGAATTCACCCCCCGTGGCAAGGAGAGACAACGGCCCCTCCCGGGGGCGCTCTGCCACACACAAGCTGCTTGGAATGTATCGTTCCCAACACATGTGCAAATACAGACAGGCCGGCGGCGGGGCAAGGCGGACCAGGACGGGTCGAGAGAGAAACGAAACTCGAATCCTCCGCGCACCCCTCTGCCCCTTCCGCTTTGCTCAGCCCAGAGATGGAAACGTAAGGTTTTCGTTCCCATCGGTTTTTGTTTTTGCAAGGCCTATTTGCTCAATCAGGCTACGGTATGCTATTGAAAAATATGCAAAGTTCTGTGTTCTAAAATATTTCTCATCGGAACACTCGAAATGAAAAAGGACAATTTTTTCTCAGAAAATGTTGCGTTTTAGTACACATCATTTCCTTGGGACCAATTGTCCCACTAAATTAAGACAATTTGCATCCGAAATATTACAAATCGTCCCAAATTATTACACAAATTTGTCAAAAGGGATTGGTGTGCACAAAAACCGAGGGGTACCTCACTCTTTAAATGGGTGTACGCTGATTGCAGAGTTATATCGTGATTGGAAGGAAAATTTGACTGAACTTTGAAGAAAGCTGAAAAACGTTTTTGGCACCAATTCGATATTTTGCAATTTTCAGGTGATTGTAGTAGATTTTTGTCGAAAAATTATGCGACTGGATAATGATTGGAAAATGATTGGAACGCAGAATGTACACTGATTGGAGAAGGTGAGGTGCCCCTTGACAAAAACGCAACATTTCTTGGGACAAAATTGTCCCTTTCTATTTAGTGTGAACTTTCCTCTAATTTTAACTTCTTCAGTGAAGTTGCTTTCATAGAAAAGAAATTAAATAAAAACGCATCCTTTTCAAGGGCCCCGTTAGCGGTACCTATTGCTCACGCCCGTGAGTTTTGTTTTATTTATTCTTCACGACGGCCCCTTATGGGCGCAGCCGAGCCGATCCTGCTGAACCAATCCACAACAGATTCTAACACTACGAAATATTAGAAAATTTCTGATTATTTTCGATGGCAATATGTGTATACGTTTTTGTACTAAACGCGTCTGCATCCCCCTTTTCTATGAAAATGACGAGGTGAGCTGGCACAAAGGGGGATCTGACTCATTTCGGCCGTGTACGGAGTTTTCTCATCCAACTGGATATTTAGGTCTTAATACTCTTTGACGAAATATTACGCCCACACATGTTGTTTTCAAATTTAAAACTGGGTGGAAATTGTGTGTTAAATAATATATTTTTTAGCGATGTTTTTTAAGGGCGAAAACTTTGGCGAATGAATTAATTGATATTTTGAAAAATTCCTAATGGGAATTATTGCGAAGCACACTATCTTTCATTTTGCATCTTTTGCAAGTATCACCATAGCTTGCCTGAACATGGCGATCCACGAGTAAATGGAAAAGGGGCGAAAAAGAAAGAGAACCTAAAGTTTCCATCTCTGGCCCAAGTCTTACAACACCCCAGCCCAGCCCAGCCGGACACGAGTTCATTTCCAGCATGTTGCGGGCCACCGCAATATTCCGGGTCCCGCCTCCAGACGGCCCAGTCGAGTATTGCAATGCAATCTGCTCGACATGGAGTCCAATGGGCGCCAGCAGGGCCAACCCTATCCCCACCACTCCGTACCCCGCCACATACCCCACCCGGCTGCACCCCCTCCCCTCAAGCCCATATAAGTTCAGATTCCGCGTGCCCTTTTCCAGACGGCTGAGGATCTGTCATGAACAGCCTTTAGCGGCAGTTGAAAAGAAAATGATAGAGAAAAATATTGTTAAGCTGAAACCGGAGTGTTGTATCATTTATTACTTCCTTCCGTGATGACTCCAGCGTGTCCGTTCGACGTCGGCAACAGGTCAATTAATTAAAGCCGACACCTCGTTCGCAATGAAGTGACTTTTGCTTCCCTTGGCTCGTGATTGAGCGCTTTTCGTTGGCAAAGCGATACAAGCGCTCTCCACACGCCCCTCCCCGCCCCGCCCTAGGCGCTACGCAGAGCGATACCCGAGAACGCCCCGCCCTGCCACGCCACGCCGCGGAGTTCAAAAATGCGCCTGGGCCCTGGGGTGGAATCAACCATCAATCTCTTTCGGTTAAGCGGTCCGCGCCGGGGATGGGTGGGGGACGCGGCGGGGACCGGGGGGCAAGGGAACGACGAAAGAGAACGGATGAAGCTGCACTTGTAGGGGGTGCGGCATGGCGATAAGCGAGAGTGGAAGGACGACCCGTCGACGGCAAAGTGTTTCGCAAAATAATTTTGGGAGGGTCGCCATGACTGGCGTTCGCAAAGCGCAGGCGCGCAGGAGGGGGTTCGAATACAGAGGCGCCGTATTATTTTCGGCTGTGATTTTTCGATAAGCCAAAGCAGCAGCAGCCTGTGAAAATAATTCCCCCGGGGGCAGCGCAGCGCCGATATCGCGCTGGCGTGCTGCTGTCTGGGCCAGATCAGGCCGTCGGGAATAGCGCGCCGGCCCATGGCCGGTCAGATCTGGCCCGCGGCGGCTACGACTGGCCCGGGCGGACACCATCCATCTCTGTGCCTCCGGATACACGGGACAGGCGAGGACGGCTGGAGCCGGGCTGGGTCGAGCGGGGAGGGGCCGGGCCGGGCCGGGCCGGCGGGCACGCCCGATGGCAGTCGATTGCTGTCCCTTCCCTCCCCGCGTCCTTCAGACACGCACGCACGTGTGGCCTGCTGACGCAGCGACCCCGCTCGCCCCGCCTCGCCCCGCCCCGCCCCTCATCCCATCACAAGAGTGTCGGAATGTCGAGCCGACCGGGTCGGGTCACGCGCGCCCGGCCCACGGCACCTACAAAACTCCTCAGTCTATTGTGCGACGAAGCGGCCACTCGCGTGGTGTGCGTCCGGCCCCGGCGGCTCGCCATCGCTTTGACTGCCCGCGCGGCGGGGCGGGGCGGGCCGGGGCGGGCCGGGGCAGCGAGTAAGTTGGCCCCAAGTTGAAATGAGCGCATTGGTGGTGATGTTGAAAGTTTGCGGCTGGTGCCGCTGGTGCCGCCGCCGCCTCCACCCCTCTTAAACATGCCTCAGATTCCTCCTGAACTTGTTGTCCTATGCTGGCCGTCCGGGTCCGGGCCCGGGCCCGGCCCAGCCCTGCGCGCTGAGAGGGGAAGACGCGCTGGCGTTGCCTTGTCTACACCGCCAGGTGAAGCGAGCCCTGAAGCCTCAAAGAAGGTGACATTTGAATCGCGAAAATACACTTTCACGGGAATCGAACCTCCGCCCACAGATTAAAATGAAAGGTGCTCTACCGCCTGAGCCATGATCTCCCGACGCCTCGAATGGGCGACGGGTTCGAGTCACATTTGCCCTATTCTCCAGCTCCAGCCTCCAGCCAGCAGAACAGGACAAATACAACTCGACTCGTCACATTGTACGGTCATCGAGTCGTCGTGGCTTTGCGCGCTGCTGAGGGCAGGTGAATTGAAGTTGATGCACGTCTCACCGCCGTTGGCTCGGTGGCTTTGGGCGTTGGGTCGCTTCCCGTTCTGGCTATGTGTCGGCACTTGGGATTTGTGGGTTCAAATCCCGCGTACCCCTCTGAGGTAAGGCCTCTGAAACTGGGATAAGGAAGTCTAACGCCTTTGACACCACTCGTACCTCTAGGGGTAGGCCAATGATGGTACGGGGATCAAATCTGTCGAATTGCGCGATAGGATCGCAGTCAGCAAAGCGCCGGTTCCCATGGAACACCGAAGCAGTTGGCTGCCACAGGGGGTTAAAGCCTTGTGCCTGGCGGGAACCGCAACCTCCTTTGGGAGGTTAAATGCCGCAAAAGATTTCAATATTTTCACGCCACCCTTTACATTGCAGAGCAAAATAAAATTATCTATTAAATCTTTGTTGAATTGTTTGTGACCCTTTTGATTGGTGAGTACATATTTTATCAGTTTCATCACGGTGTAGAATGTGGAATCTACTCGACCCATTGTCATGGAGGGCTGTTGATGAACTATTACATTCTGTTTAATTTGCTCTACTTGGTGTAGTGGAGATTTCCACACTTTTACGAAGTTCAACTAACTTTTATCAGATGAGATTCGCGTAGATAAAAATACTGCTCTACATGTACGGCACCTACGCTATGTGTAGAACAAAATTTCACACTTTCTGAAAACTTGTCAAAACCACTATAGATGAAATGCAGGTGTGTTGGACCGCTACCCCCTCACACTAATTTTTTCCTATTTAAAAAAATAATTAACAAGAAGCAAAGGTGTGAGGAAAAGGCATAAACCATCACTAATATCAAACTTGTTTGATATTAAGACTAAAACTCGTTCTTTACACTTAAGTTTATCACCAAATATACAATACACCATAAAAGTTCATCGCCAAATATGTTATACATTTATATTGGCAATAATTTACTTGGGAGACACTATTTGAGTATTCTAACCTATACAATGTTACCCAGTTATGAGTTCGTTAAGAAAGTGTAAAGGACTTTCAGGAAACGATTAATCCACTGATTTGGTGAAAAATATTATTATTCCTTTTCATGAATAAGTTTTAGGACGCAGTCATGGTTTTACAATCAAAATAAATGAGTTCAGATTACAGTTGAGATGGGCAGTGAGTTTGTGCTCTGCCATTTTCAATTTTGATTTTCTTACAACTTTTATCATAAAGAGATTCAGTTCTATTGATAAAATTGTTTATAATTGTTCAAATAATTAATATTTAAACGGATATAAGAAGTTTTAGCTTTAAAGTACAAATTTTCTAACCTATAACCCATAACCTAAAAGTACTATTTTCTCAAGATTTTAAACATAAAGTTTAAAAAAACCTCATAGTAATTCAACTAAGAAATTTATGATCTTTCGAAATATAACTTTGGTTTTTTTGTGTGTATTGTATATTCGGAGATGAACCCGGTCACACCGTTACAGCGGTGAGCACAATACTCGTTCTGAACACAGTATCTGCAAAGAGTTACTGTGTGTGTAAAGAACGAGTAAAAAAAACCACTCCTTTGTAGAATTTTGTGAAATCGTATTTTTTTTTTTAAATTTTTTTATGAGGTTACGTAAAATTGAGAAAACCAAACAGTCTGTCTCCTATCAATGTATGACACGAGCGCCCTGTAAGTCATGCGATGATAGAAATACAAACGCGTTGCCTCATAAAGGACCTACGACCGACCGCAGAGCCTCAACATACATTTCCCATGGATGCCGTACATCACAGAGCCCGCTGCTACCAGACCGCCGCCCCTCGCTCCCCGCAAATCTCCCCCTAAACAACCCTTTACAACAAACACCCTCCACTGTTCAACCCCCCGCCACCACCCCCTCTCAGGCACCACTACTAGCAGCAAGGCCATTTCCCCCATTTTCGAGCCAGTCTGAATTATAGGTTGTTCCCGACCGCATTGCCCCTCCCCAGTAATAATGGCATAATTTAATCAAGCCCATCACAGGTATGAGGCAGTAATCCCGGCTATCTGGGCCGCACTTACCCAATACGACAGATCAGCCGTACGGCTGGGCCGGGCCGGACGGTCAGGGCATCCCCTCGTACTCGGCAGTCGTGCCTCTATGCCAGCCTCCCATACCCTCTCCCCTGGGGCGGAGCAGCTCGCTGAGCTCCGCGGACGGCAACACAATCTACCGTAAGCAAAATAGCCCATGGCTCGCGTAGAAATAGTTGGGGAGGATGGTGAAGCTTAAAAGCTTGTCCGCGTTTCTCTGCTATGAGCACCGCGGGGAAAGATTATGTTTTCCCGGCAGATTCTTTTCTTCCTGTTTCTCAATCCCCCTCCCTCTAAACGGACACACACAGGGGCACGCGCACACAAGGGTGCCAAGCTATTGCAAGGAGCCGAGGGAGCCAGCCACACCTTCTCTTAGCTGAATTACAGTTTAGCACCTGTGGCATTCCTATCACGATCTGGCGCGCGGCCAGCATTGAACAGTCCGCATTTTGCCCGCCCGATTCACTTCCTCTCTTCCCTTCCCACCGTACCGGAAAACAAATGAAATACGTCTCTTCTTTTCTTTTGTTTCGCTCTCAAGAACGACATTCTCTCATTTTTATTGCAGTCCTCCATTTTTAAAACCTTCCTTTCGTAACGGACAAGACTATTCCGATGGTGTGACACCCGGCCTTTTGTTCTTAAATTGCCTGACACGATGCATTTAAAGCGGTATAACTACACCGTAAAACGTCAAATCCAAATTCTCACTTAAAATGGGTGAGGACGTTTTTCTATGCTTGATCGATTGATCGGAGTGAGAATTTTTAACCTCACTTTCTTCGAGCAAGATTTTTCAGCCTCGTTCAATTTGAGGAAGGAGTTTATTAGCCTCACTTTATTTGAGCATGAATCCTGACTTAATTAGAGAAAGATCACAAAATTCTTTCTCAAATAGAGGGAGGAAAAAATTCTCACTGTCCAGAGAGTGATAAAATTGCCCGAAAATTCTCACTCGCACAGGAGCGAGAATTGTGACTCGTAGATTTTCAGCGTTGAAAAAAATTAGAAGTTTAATGACAAAGAAACTACTACCTTGATTGGCACAAAATTTAAATCGAAAACAGAATAGGAGGAGATACGCGTAGCAATCTGAAGAATTTCCAGGAATGAAGCCGGGTGGTAGCCACAGAGAAGGCACTTGAATAAATAAGCTTTTAACTTACTTCGCACTTTCCCGGCTGGAGGGCGTCAGCGTCGCTCCAGGTAGCGCTCCATGAGACCCGTGATTAAGGAAACGCTAAACTTTTTCTTTTCATCTCCGTTTACACGGCTCCTTAGCGCCACGTGAAAGGGGAATGGGAGAGAGTGAGGGGAGGGGGGGGGGAGGGGGGTCGGCAACATGATGATGCGGGGCATCACGGAAATCTCCTTTATTGAGACTCCCAGGAGAGGAAGGGGTGGAGAGAAAGAAAACCTCGTCAAGCCACTTCAGACTTCTCAAATGGCATTACGCCTGATTGTCCCCAACCAGCTCGCTTTCAGGCAGAACAGCAGGAAGCAGAAAGGGAGGGTGGAGGTTAAGAAGAAAGAATTCTCGTCCCACCACCACTCACCGCAGGTGGTTGCCACTTATCTGCCCACTGAGGGAATGCACAATTTATAACGCAACTTTCGCGTTCGCGCGCGACTCTCAAACAAGATAAAACTGAAAATATTTCCTTGCAGCGCGTGAAATACAGTCGCGGCTGATAAGAAGACGTGAGCGGGGATATTTAACGAGACACGGGGCGCGCTGCGGTGGGGCGGTGCCGGCGGTGCGGTGTGACCCGGTGTGCTGCGGTGGAGCGGGTCGAGGCGGTTGGGGTGGGGAGGGATGGGGCCGTCGGGGCGGCGGGAGGAAAGAAGCCCCCCCAAGCCTTGGAGCAGCAGAGGCACGACAGACCTGCTGCTGCAGCAGCCCAACCAACTCCTCGCAGGTTCGGAGACTTCCAGAGGAGACAGTAACGATGACGAATACAGGAATTTCTTTCCCTCCCTCTCTCCGCCTCCCTCCCTCTCTCCCTCTAAAGTCATCATCCCTTGTAGAGTCGCAGGGGGCGCTGCGCGCGGAAGTCCTCCCCTCCTCCACCTGACGGGGTGCGGCGGGCAGCTTGTCGTCGAGGGCGAGCAGGAAGGAGCGGATAAGAAAGGGGATGAATTGCGGGCCTAGGAGACGCGACAGCGGGCGAAAGGCGGAAGAGAAAAAGAGGGAAAGAAATAAGAGAGGCAAGGAGTAAAAGGGAAGGGGGCAGGAAAAAAAATAAGGTCGAGGGCAACCAGGAGTTCCGAGTGCGGTTGTGACATGCTCATCAAGGGGAGAGTCTGCACAGCACAATGTGTGTTGGTGCGCAGCGTGGTGGTAGCTGGACGAGATGGGGGGGGGGGGGGGGGGGTGCGGCCAACCTAACGACACAGACAAAAGCTCAAAGGTAAGTTTGTAATCGCAACGATCCTGTAACTAGGCCCCCCGCGGCGAGGCGCCTGCTACTCGGCACCGCACGCGCGCGCCGGCGCAGCGGCGAGTTCAACAGACGCGACAGCCCGGCGCCTGCCTACTGCTTGGCCCCCCAAAACGGAGGATCAATCAAATCCTTTGACACACCCTCCTCCAAGGGGCAGGTTGCCGGCTGGGCCCGACGGGGACGAGGGCCGCTTGCAGCTGGCGCGGCCACAAAATGCCGACCGCTGCTTGCAAGGACACCATCTCAAAATCAACCCAAACCAACCCAAGGAGGTGCTGCGAGGCGAAGGGGCTGAGCGCGGTGTCTGCGGTCGGCCTGGGCCTGGGCTGGATGGGCAGGGCAGGGCTCGGCAGTACTGGGTCCCCACACCACCCGACCAGGCTGGGCCGGGGCCGGGGCCGGGCGCCTTCGCGTCAGCTGCGGAGCCGGGCGGAGCCTCAAGCCCTGTCCTCACGCCAATCTTGTGCGGCCCCATTAATCAAAGCAGGCACACCTGTCCCCCCTCGTTTTAAGACTAGCTTCTAGTTCGTTCGGCCCGGCCGCCACTTGCGTGACGCTAGTGTTCCTTTAATAATTATGGATGCTTATAACTTAACGCCCCCCCAATAAAGGAGTGCTCTAGATCCTACTTTGGTTCTAGCTCGGCGTTCAGTGCGCAGCCCAGACCTGTCGCGTATATACGCCCCCACAGTGTGTGCCCGCCAACGTCTCCTATTTCTGTTTTCAAATTAAGTCGGTTCTCGCCCGCGGCGGGGGATCTTCCCCGGCTCGCGCCACTCGCTGGGGAAAATGAGAGTGAAAGGGCGAAACGCGGGAGTGGAGCCGCGAGCTGGCCGCCGGAGGAGGGCAACCTCATCAACTACAAAGCCTCACCGTAACTCGTAGTTTGAGCTGCGCACCGCATGGCCTGGCCCGGGCCTGCCCCGGCCCGCCGCTGGCCAAGCTCAATGCGTTTATTTGGACGCGTGATAAAAGTTAGTTAATTATGCTTTCGCCGAGAACGCGGGTCTTCCATTAGAAGGCATAAACTTACAAGCGAAGTGGATAGGGATGAGGAAATATGGGGCGCCACGCGGAGGTGGGGACGTGATGGGGAAAGAAGTTGCTGTTGTTGGGAGAAGGGAGACGCATTCCATTATTATACAGAAAGGCAACCCCTCGTAACATCGCAGCTCACTGCGCTCTTAAAAAAAGTAAAGGAAGAGAAAAAACGTAAGCACTTGGATTAACTTCATTCTATAGCGATCTGATACACCCTATCTGAACCCACTCACCACCTCCGCGGCTGGGGACAATCGCTCAACTCACTCCCGTCTGGGAACAACCGCTCACCTCGCTTTGGTGCCCCTGACAACTCCTCAACGGATTTCGGCCGCAGTGCTGTTGTTTCGGCTGCGGTTATGTTGCTCTAATACTTACACTAATATTGAGCATGTTCAGAGCGATCTCATATCAGATGCTGGTTGGGAATATTGTTCACGAACAAAGGATTACAAGATAATTACTTCGATTCTGCAATAATGCGAATCTCGTACCAGAAAACGTCTATTCGCAAATAAAGAACTTCTTGCCCGTATTTCAGAGAGCTGAGCGGTTGTCGGGATCCCCAAGCGATGTAAGCGGTTGTTCCCGCAGGCTGGAGTGAGTTGAGTGTTTGTTGCCAGACGCGGAGGTGGTGAGCGTCTTTAGATAAGGTGTATCTTTAAAAATTGCGACAAAATAATACCCTATCTTGCTTTGTAGAGAGAATACAATATGTATGGTGTGCTTGGAAAATGCAGACTGAAATAGAAGAACTGTAAACAGCTTGTGTCTTATTTTTCACAATTTTGTGACAAAAGGGAGCCCTTTCCCCTTCATCTTGGTTTCTAAAGGAGCGGAGCCGGGACGGGGAGCACAGCCAGCCGTGCGCAAAAATCCCAGTGATCCTCCTCCCCTCTCCCACCACAGCAGCCGGCAGCGACGACGGACTACCTTGGGTCCCCTGTCGCACGCGGCTTTACAGCAGGAAATGAAATGCAGTAGACCAGTCTGGATGATATGATGAACAGGGTCAGGGCCCGCTCCGCTCCGCCACACCCCGCCACACTCCGCAGCCCGTGGGCATTTGCCAAGAGTCCGCCGCACTGGCGGAAAGGGCAGAGCCGAGCAGACCTGTTAACAACTTTCGTGGCCCTTTCATTTTTTTTTAATATATATATTTTTTTGGCGATATCAAGAGATAGATTTCAAAAATGTAATTTCTAATACGCTAATCCCCCTTTGAGGGGGAGGGAGGGGGGGGAGGGCAACTCTTTCTTCTTCGGATTTTCTAGGTAGCCATGCATTCACAACACGGGACTCCCCTTAGCAGTGCCACCCCTAAACCAACCGCCACCACCGCTGCCGCACCACCACCACCACCACACAAAACTGATGTTTAAGTTGGTGAAGCCTGCTCCCATTAAGAAGCTCAATTACACGAAATTGAAACCACCTGATATAATTAACTGGCAAGCGCAGCGCAGAGGCGGGCCTGGTCCTGGAGATTGGCCTGGCAGGGGAGTGGCGTGGCGGGGTGGGGCGGGGCGTGGTGGAGTGGAGCTCCGCGGTCGGGCCTGCGGGGCCTCGAAGCCAGATGAACAGATGCTAATTCGGTTAGATCTCATTTCGGGGGATGAAAACGACCAAAACACGACCGGCCGTCTGCCTGCTCATTTTCTGTTATTTTCTCCCCTGCGGTTCCACTGCGGGGCTGCTCTTCATTTAAGTTGTTGGCTCGGAGAGGCGAGGCGGCGCGGCCGCAGCTGGCGAGGTGCAGCTCAGGCGGGGCTGGGCGAGGCGATAATGATAGACAGTTAGTGGCACCGCCTCGCCTCGTACCTCACAGCGGACATCGCGAGGATCGACACCCTGCCTCGATTATATTCAGAGGCGTACGCGCCTTCACCCCATTGCACAGCGCCCGCGCAGAACCTCATGTATCGTACTGTGGTGATGACACACGGGTAACTTTACTCGCACAACAAATGTCAGATGTCGGAGCGGACTTTAGACTGGCCTAGCGGTAAAAAAGACACGGTAAAAACAATGTCTTATTTTTTGAGGAAAAACGGAAAACTTTGAGGACCTTGGGTACTTTGAGGAAAACTCCTTAGATTTTGAGGAAATCTCAAAATTTGTGGAGCCTTCCTCGAAATCTGATGAGTTTTCCTTAAATTACGGAAGTTCCTCAAAGTTTTCCCTTTTTCCTCAAAAAGTCAGACATTGTTTTTACCGTGGAAAAGGAACCAAAAAGGGGGCGAAAAAAAAAGGAAAAACTACGACGCAGTTACAGTTTGCCAAAAGTTTGTGTCGTCCTTTTTGGTGTGAGGCCTGGCCGGAAGGATACACGAACAGTACTCGCTTGTTTAGGATTATTCCTCAATAGGGTGTTGTCTGTAAGGTTAAGGTCGTAAGTAGATATTGCATGGTCTACACGACAGAGCGGACTGTAGGCGTACACAATAAATTCTTATGAACTTTTTCATACACAGCAACAAATTCCTGTAAACATGCTCCATTTACGCATAATTTTGTGTGCACTTGAACAAAATTGTCGAAAGACAGCTTAGTTTTGTTCATAGTTGAGCACAAAATTATGCGTAAATAGTAAGTACATGTTTACAGAAATCTGTAGCTGGGTATAAAAATAGTTCATAAGAAATAAGTGTGTACACCGTGCTTTTTATTAATAACATTTTAAAAAGTTGAAGACTTGCAGAAAAATTTTCATGAAGTTCTTTTTTAATAATATATTACGGGTCAAAATTGTTAAATTAGAAACGCAACGCAATGACTTCGAATTTACGGAGAAGCAGGACAAATTTTGGAAAATATATCGTGAAGAGTATAAATATTGCAAATCTACGAAGAAATTTTTTATTGTGAACATTGCCACGGTCCGGGGCGCGTCGAGGAAAGGAGTGTCTTCATGCTGTTCGCTGCCACGCGAGACGCGCGCCAAATTTATCACGCGCTTTCAAGGACGGGGGGAAAAGTGGGATCATTTCCGCCGCGCTGTGCGGTGTCGCGGAGGTTCGCTGGCCCACCGCCATCGCGACACCACCAACTCCGTGCCCACCTACACTGAGGGGATCATTTCACACAATGCGTTATAGTTTGGCAGGAGTCTATTGCAGTAGGCGTCTCAGTAGGCGTACTTTCAAAATCGACAAGCCACGGCGTATCAGGCAACTATCATTGCGACTTTTTCCGTGCATCTCGCTCCGTTTCGGGTACGAAACAGAATTATAATTCTCACTTCTTTTCTAATCGACACCACACTTCAGCCTTACTGTCTGTCTTTCGCCGGAAATGCGGACGAATAAGGAAAGGGTGAAGAGAACCCCCACGATTCCATCGCCTGCCGGGCGAGCTTGAAAGCGCAGGGCAAGCAGCAGCAGGGTAAGAAAAAAGAGACCGAAAGGGTCTCAAGTGAAGAAACAGATGGATGTGTATTCAGAGTTGGGTCGAGTGGGGCAGCGTGGAGTAGACCCGGCCAAAGCCAGCCAAGATGTGGCGGGCGCGGCCCAAACCAAGCAGCAGCCCGTCCCGTCCCATTCCATTACATCACTTTCCTTTTAATTTTCCGACTGTTTAGTCCCTCTCTCATTTTCATGCAGCTAAGGCATTTGGAAATTTCAATTACGCACGCCCGCAAGGAGCTCTTGCGCGCAAGGCGCAATCCGAAACTTTAATCAAATCTTTTGAATTAGTGACAGAAACGAATTTCCTCTCGTGCAGGAAGGAGAGCAGTTTATGCTCGAAGGCCCTGCTGGACAAGGAGAGGGAGGAGGAGGTCAGGGGGAGATGGGGGTGCCACGGAGGAATGCTCCGACTTAAATAGCCCTTCTTTATGGGCCGCCGGCGCAGCCGGCAGATCGGTTTGGCTCAGCTCAGCCATGCTCAGTTCGCACTCCAGCGCGCGGCTCGGCTCGGCTCGGCTCAATGGCAGCACAATGTTGTATGCAAAGTCAGCAGGAGCGACAAGACCCGTTGGACTTACGGAGACGCTTCCCAGGTGGCAAACCGTTCATCTCGCTCTCTCTTCTTCTCTCTTCTTCTTCTCCTTCTCCTCCTACCACTTTCAAAAGTGCTCCGTTAGAGTTGAGGCAGCACTTACCTGGCAAGAGAAGGAAGAAAAAACTCGTGTTAGATCAATACGATTAAACGACACACACTAAAGTCTGGCAGTATTTCGAGCGTAGGAAACTTGATAATGGTACATGATAATAGCATGCATTCGCGTTTAAGAGAGGCATGGAGAAAAGTTTGGCGCATTCTCCCTCATTTGAAAGATGGAATGGCGTAACTCATTGAATACATAAGTTTGACGAGTTCTCCGCTCTGATTCCTCCCCCCCCCCCCCCTGGATCACATCACAAAGTCTTTACACTCAGGTGAGCCGGCTCGGCCCAGATCGGCCCGGCGTGTCGCACGAGGCGCGCCCTAGCGGCTTCCCGTGGCTGTTACCTAAGAGGGCGCCAACTTGAAAAGTAAAGTTTTCTTGGCTGGGTTGTCTTGAACACAGTTGGGAGCCACATTAAGTATGACTAGAAAGAGACACATGGATGAAGGGGTGGGGGAGGGGAGGGTGCCTAGTGGGATCAGCCTGAAGCCAAGACGGGGGTAAAACACTCAGAGCTGAAGTGGCCTAATAGAGCTATAAAGGGGGATCAAGCTCGGACGCTTACGAAGGCGGACGTTTCAATGAAAACTGCAGAGAGCGCGGGGGGAACGTTCGGATACTCGGCGCGTCTCGCGTCCTCTCCTCACAATGGATGAAACACCCGCCGCCCACGGCGCCCGCGCGCAATAACCCTTTCTGTTTCGTTCCGCGAAACAGAAATTACATTTATTCCTCAGTCAGCCAAATCGTTCCCGGCCGGCGCACCACACACACGACGAGAGCGCTCGCGTGCCCCACTCCTGTAGCGTTAGTTTTAAATTGATGCAGGTTGGTTCAGCACGGCTCGACTATTAATGTAAGCGGGCAGCGAGAGAATCTGGTTCTTTTGCAGCCGACAGAGGGGAGAAAGAGCGAAGCCAGAAAATGGAGGCAGGAACAGAGAGAAGAGAGAAGCGGAGTGGAGTGGAGGGGGTAATGCCAGGTGGTCTAACCGTACCGCTCTACAGCACACAGCACTGCGACAATAACGTGTAGTCCATTTGGCGCTAATGGGTGAAGGCGCACGCTCACCTTCCCATCCTCACCCTCCTACTCTCTTTCGCAGCCAGCCTTGCTGTTCTGTCAGTTGAAATCTGCGAGATATTTTTTTTTCTGCGCTTTTCCGCTTGAATCCAAATATTGCATATAACGCCACTATAATTCAATTACAGCTGTACCCTGATTTCTGAACGCCAAACGGGGCGAGCGACGTGCTGAAGTCGGGGAGGATTTTAGCTAGCCTGCCGGGCGTCGAGAACGACCCCGGCCGACCCTCGGCGGGTCGGGTGGCATGGAATTACCGAGAGGATTATGCGGCTTAGCAGAGGGATGCTGCCTGTTCCTTTTCCGATCGATATTTTTAGGACATTATTTTAGAATAATATTTGGCTTAAAAAGGTAATCTGATTCAGTTCAAACGGCATGTTTATACTCCAAATTTCAGTATGAGTGGACCGGCGTTCCAAAACCGAACGAGGCATGCTTAAGACACACCGTGCCATGAAAAAAATACTGCACTAATTACAGTCAGGGCTATCATTTATCATAATTGGCACCGTAAATGGCAAAAACAAAATTTTTCAAAATCTGAAAGATTTGGACCGCAATTCTCTTAGGATTGACAGTGCGGGTGTACATTTTGACCTTGCAACTCATATACCAAAGTTACAGCTACATCGACTGAGGGTCCACCAATCATTTCATCTTGAGTATAAATGCACCTGCAGTCCCTATGTAATCCCTAACAAAGTTTCAAAAGACATCACAAAACTTACAATATTTATTAAAATCTGGGTTCGTAAGCACATGAATTTTAAGCACATGGATTTTAAAGCAAGTATGTCATCCCACAAAAAGTATCTGTAATATGTGTAATCATGTAATCCTGTGTACGTCTCAAATCTGAGTGGTTGGTCGCTTGCAGTACATCCAGCATGAAACGGAACATAATCTAAAATCATGGCTAACAAATTAACTGCACGTATTGTTGCCTTTTCTCGAAGGTTTTCGAATCAGTATGAAGATAAATCTAGTGAGAGTTAGAATGGAAGCGAGGAACTAAAAACGATCATGAAAGAGAGGTAAAAATAATGCAAAAGCGATAGGTATAAGAAAGGCTCAAGAGAGCTGTGTAGGGAGGAAAGGGAGGGGGCAGGAAGTTCTTCCTCTCTCCCTCCTCCTTATTCTATCGGAGGCCAACGAATGGCGGCGGTCGGCGAGGCCGGAGGGGTCAGGCGCGGGGAACAAATCCCTAATCCCATCGGAAAGCGATCACTCGAATGACTGAAGGTGAGCCTCACAAGATGAAGCACCGAGGGAATTACAATTTATAGCTTTTATTACCAGCCAATTATTGACCTAGCAGAATCATTCGCACAGGCGATCAATTCGTTTATCGAGCGGTGGGTCGGGCGGCTGGGGTATAGGCACGTCGAGCGCGCGTCAGTCGAGCGGGCGGCCTACCCTCCGATCCGCAGGCGCTTGCCGCGAGCGGCCGGCACACGCTCAGCGCCGCCATGAAGTAGTCGCGGCCCGGTCTGCAGCAGGGCGGGGGCCAAGGCTGCTTCGCTTGTTGAATTTAAAACCTCCTCTCCCTCGTGGCCCTGTCACTCTTGCTTCTCCAAATCCAATCTCTCCTCCACCTCGCGCCCGCGTCCCGCCCCGCCCCGCCCCGCCTGCAGATATAATATAACCCGACCCGACTGCGCCGGACAGACCGCCATCCATCTGCCTAGGCTGGGCCGGACGCGCAGGCGAAACATTTGCAATTCAAAAAGCACCACACCTCTCCAATGAAGCGCTGTCCATAATCCGGGCCCCGCCCCGCCCCATCTCGCTCCATACCGCAGAGCCACCTCTCGAACCTCTTGATAACCGTCACGCACACCGCACAAACTTTCCCTTTGACGGCCGCGGCGCGGCGTCGGTCTTCTTCAAAACTTGACGATCTAAAAACGGGCCGAAACTTTACACAAGCGCGCGACGCGGCGACACCACGACGCGCTCCCCTCCTCTTCATCCTCTCTCTCTCTCTCTCTCTCTCTCTCTCTCTCTCTCTCTCTCTCTCTCTCTCCCTCTCTGTCATTCCCGAGGGGCACCCACCTTGTGTAAAGCGCGAGAAAGGATGAGAATTTCATGAGGCGTGTGCCACTTCCGGCACCGGCCGAGTGAATCCAAACGCCTTCTAATACATGTTTCATAGCGCGGCACGCCATCGAAGCGCCTCATAACGGCAGCGTGCCCCCTTCCCACACACACGCACGCACACGCCGTCGACAACATCTCCGCGGCGGCCCAGACGGCTAGACGGCGCGAGAGACCTCTGCACTGTAATAACGCCGAACGCTTTGCGCCGCTGGACCGGGGAGGGAGGGAGAGACTAGGAGATGGGGCAGTAGGGGCAGTGGCAGCGGACTACTGCTCTCCCTGTGGATCCATTGGGGTCCTCCAACAACAGAATTTTGCTCTGCAATTGAAAGGGTGGCGTGAAAACATAGAAAATTTTTGCGGCAGTAAACCTCCCGAAGGAGGTTGCGGTTCCCGCCAGGCACAGGGCTTTTACCCCCTGTGGCAGCCAACTGCTTCGGTGTTCCATGGGAACCGGCGCTTTGCTGACTGCGATCCTATCGCGCAATTCGACAGATTTGATCCCCGTACCACCATTGGCCTACCCCTAGAGGTACGAGCGGTGTCAAGGGCGTTAGACTTCCTGATCCCAGTTTCAGAGGCCTTACCTCAGAGGGGTACGCGGGATTCGAACCCACAACCCCGAGTGCCGACACGTAGCCAGAACAGGAAGCGACCCAACGCCCAGAGCCACCGAGCCAACGGCGGTGAGACGTGTTTAATTTCTACTTGACCTGCCCTGGAGCAGCTGCCAAATGAAATGCCAAGCGCGAAAAACACTTTCCCGAGTGGGAGTCGAGCTTGGGACCTCTCGGTTCAGTGTTGCGCGCTCTACCAACTGAACCACGACGTTTCGATGACTGCCTAGTGCGACGGGTTCGCGTCGTATTTGCCCTATCCCCCAGCCTCCAGCCAGGAGGATTTCTGAGAAAACCTGTGATTTTTTTATTTTTTATCTTTTTTGATTGTGATTTTGATTTTTTTTTATTTTTTTCGTGATTTTTTTTTGCCTTGTTCAATGATTTTAGAAGACAGCACGAGCAAAACCTTTGTTACGGCGCGGCAGGCAGAGAACACGGGAGATACTGCAATTTAACAAACTTCCATGACTCGGCGCTTGATTTTCCTGACTTTTTCATGACTTCCATGACTCGAATTTTTTTCCATGACTTTTCCATGACTTCCAGGTTTTCCATGACCTGTAACAACCCTGTCCTTGTACAAGATCCTTTGTAGATCCTTTGCACGTTACAAACGCAATTCTTCGTAATATAAAAAATACCCTTTGTAAGAAACTGACAGTGTGAAAATGGGGTTTCGATCGACGTTGCGTTAGTCTTGCAGATGACTGTTGTCGGTATTAAAGTCAGCATGATTCAGACGTTCATGTTCCCCGTGTAATCTCTGCGCCATTTTCAAGGAAACGCAAATTATTATTCCACGGTGCGCTTCTTTGACAACATTTTTCTCTGGGCAGTCGGAGCGCTAACTTGCCACGTGCCACCAGCGGCGCGGCCACGGCCACGGTTCTGCAGTGTGCCGCGCTAATATAATTTTCGACGAGCGACGCCATGGGAACGCGCCATGGGCGCGAAGAGGCAGCACCAGCAAAGACGTGACGCTACAAGCACAGGGGGGGGGGGGGGGGGAGAGAGAGAGAGAGAGAGAGAGAGAGAGAGAGAGAGAGAGAGAGAGAGGCATCGGGTGAGGAAGAGAGAGAATGTGAGAGTTAGTGAGCGGAGCAGGGCGCGTGAAGACGGCAAAGTGATCGCCACGATCGTACAGAGAGAGAGAGAGAGAGAGAGAGAGAGAGAGAGAGAGAGAGAGAGAGAGAGAGAGAGAGAGAGAGAGAGAGAGAGAGAGAGAGAGAGATGGTGCAGACTTCCGCGTGCGTGGCCGGTGCGCTTCCCCACGCCACGCCACAGCATGGAGCACAACGCCAAGACTCCCCACCCCCAAGCCAACCCCTCCATGCTATTTCATTTTATGGTTCCATCTCATTCACGCGGCCTCGCAGGCAGGCCCGGGCAGGCCCCGCGCAGCGCGCTGCGTTTAATGTTTGGAGTGCACACTCTTCACCCCCTCCCCATTTCTCCCCCTTACTCCCCCTTCCTTGTTTTCTTTTTCTTCTTCTTGTTCTATTTTAATTTTCTATTTTCATCTCCCATTAGTTTTGTTGTGCTAGCATTTTTTTCGCCTCTGTTGCATCTATACACCCACACAGCCGAGATTTACGTTCCACCATTCCGCGACACAGAAGCATGCGATACCAATTGAAATGGTGATTGTCGCGCTGCTCGCGGCATGGAAACGACAAAGGGGGTGCGCGCGCCATCTTGCGGTGAGCCCCTCCAGTCGAAAGTTTGTCGCCTCGCGCATCAAGAGGCCTGCACCCCCGCCTCGCGCCTCGGCCCGCGGCCCTGCCGCCGCCTGCCACGGCCATGCCGCCTCCCTCTGGCTAATTACGGAGCCCGGCTTGGGCTCGGTGGTGGCGGCAGGCCTCGGTGACGGTCCCACCAGACACCACAATCTGCGCTGATACAGTACTCACTGCAGGCTGAGCCGCCCGGACCGGCCTGGCCTGGCCCGGCCTGGCGCAGGGATAAGCTTCAAGACAAGTCCAGAAGCCCCATTAGGTCAATCGCCTGCTTCCTCCCTTCCTGCTGCTGCTTCTTGCTGCCCGTCTGTTTGTCTGTCGGTAACCCCCCCCCCTCCCCTCGCCCTTCCCGATGGAGTGCGCCACCCCCTTACCGCCGCCACTCCGCCGTCCTACATCTCCACCCGCGGCCCCGCAGCCCCGCAGCCCCGCCGTCCCTTCATCCCCTCGCCGTCTCCGCCACTTCCTTACCCTCCCCATCGCCCAGCCCTGCGTGAAAAGTTCTAGGAATTTTCATATTGCGCATTCCTGTCGGAACACCCTGCCAGTTGAGCGGCGGCGGCGGGCGGCGGCGGGCGGCTGCCGCGCCCCGCCTTACCCCGCCCCGCCCCGCCCGGCCGTGCCCCGCCCCGCCCAGTCGGAGCTGTGTTGGGGTGCGGCCTGAGCAATCAGTCTGCAAGACATTGTGTGGGTGAGACGGAGAGAACGAGAGATAGCAGGGAAAGAGTGGGAGAGGCAATAGGGACGGAAGAGAGACGGAGCCAAAGAGGAAAAGGAGACCAACAAAAAAGCAGGAAAGTGGGAAAATATAGCACCTCTATATGCTCGACGCGCGTAAAATAAAACGTCGCCAGCGTGTAACTTACGGAGGAGGTGCGATTTTCGCGATTCAACGCCGTAACTCCAGAGGCGGGGCGGGGCGCGTGATGGGGCTCCGGGCTCCGGCACCGCACCGCCGCCCGGACCACGCCTCCTCCGCCGTGATTTTCGCCCCGCCGTAATAATGATTTCGAGCGTAATCCTATCAGCGAACGTGAGAGGAATCCCTCTGCAACTCCCCGGACGCCATAAATTTGCAAGTTTGCCTTTTACAAGAACAAGGAGGCGGCCGAGGCGATGCTGGGCGGCGCGGCAGCGCATCTGTGCGCCGCGGGGGCGGGGCCGACTACACAGGGGTACATTGCTGTTACGGTTAAAAACAGGATTGCAACTTTAAAGTCGGAGTGGGTGTATCTGCGTGAAGCGAGAAGGTTGTGTGGAAGATAATTGCAAGTACACAGTGTAAAAGTAATTTTAGTTTCAGCTGATAATATAATCATCATCAAAGTCCAAACCCTGTTTTTCGACGCGGTTAAGACCACGCAGTGTTGTACGATTTCGTTGGTATAGATAGAGTGAGACCGGCCTCTGTTCCCAGGCGAAACCCCATTAATTCATTCCCGCATTATCCTGCAAAAGCCATTGGCAGGTATAACGGGGCGTATCCGCCCAGGCCCGCACCGCCGTTGGGGGCGCATAAAATTACAATTACTATTTTCCGATGATTTTATTAGTGAGCGACACAGGCGCTGCAGTGCAGCGGCGGCGCCGCTGGGCAAGTTTGTTGCTCTCTGACGTTTAGCCCCGTCCGTGGGGGGAGTAACGTCACGCGGATTGGGCCCAAGTAATTGGATGGACGGAATGTTTGGGGCTAGTTTCTGTTCAGACATTGAGGGCGTGGCAGGGCAAGGCAGGCCGTGGCGCGGTGCGGAAGGACACGGCAGGGAGTGGTGGGGCGTGGCGGGGCGTGGCGGGGCGTGGCAGGCGTGACAGGGCGGGGCAGGGCGAGGCGTGGCGGGCAGGCGGGGCTGGCCGAGCTGGGCGGCGTGCCCGGTGTGTATAGTTCGCAACTAGTTTGCCACTTCGTTAGCAGGGGCCGGCCGCGGGAATCAAGGAGAGCATCTTCGTGCCTCTCCCTCTGTCCCTCTCTCTCCGTCCCTCCCTCTGTCCCTCTCTCACTCTCCGTACCTCCCTCCCACCCTCCCTTTCCCCTTACTCCATCGCGTACTTCCTTGGTTTTCCTCTCACTAGTTGTCCGGCTCATTGACCCTGATGGCCAAGCCAACCCCCGCACCATCTCAAACAATGCGCGTTCAAGGAAAGGGAAAGAAAAATACTACAGCTGAATATAATATCACCATGGGAGGAGGCGAATTCCACCTGTGCCAGTTAAAGGGGATGTGCCCTTACCTGCTGCGGCATGGCCAGGTCACCCTTTTCCTCCTCCGGGACGCCTTCCTCCGACACCAGCTGAAACTCCCCCTTCCCCTTCCACCAAGAACTCTCTCGCGCTGGGCCGTGCGAGCTCAGCCGAGGAGGTTGGGTTGAAAGAGGAAGCCGGAAATCATTATATTACCGGTTTACCCGCTGGAGTCTGGAAGACTACCAACATATGGGGGAGATAACGCAAACAATAAACAGGGTGGAAAAGGATAATAAAAACCTAAAGGTGACGTTGCAGTTATTCTGCTTTTATTTACAGGTTGAATGGGAAAAATTTCACGCGCTCAGGGGGCACGACGGGTGTGACAAAATTCGTGTCGGATGGCCAGAGGGTAGACTGCCCCAAGCCGCTCCCACCGTCAGGCCGGCACTGATATGACGCCGGATCATGGAAAGTGTCACCACAACCGTCCCTCCCACCCCAGCAGCCTGAACCTCTGGCAGAGTTTTTCGTTTACATTCAATCCTTAAAAAAAAGTATATTCGCTTTTTTTTTTCGTTTGGCTGGCACGCAGGGACGGCGCGTGCGCGCAGCGCTTGCACGCCTTGCACCGTCATTATCGAGAGTAAACGCCGCCCGGCTCGATAAGTACGAGTGCGACGTCCTCGCCTCTCGCCCAAACTTTGCCGCCGTTCTCGACTTCTGAAAGTGGATACAGGAAAAGGGGCGGCGGCGGCGGCGAGCACCTGCACTACACGGGCGCGGACCAATTAAACACACCGTGCCTTATCTCCCGAGAGCCACGTGCACCTCACCCCCTCCGACACACACCCGGACCCGACCTGTTCGCGCCCTCGCACGCCTCACTTGTTCGTTCGGGGCGAAAAACACACTGCTGGTAGAAAGCTGTGCTGCATAAAATGCTGAGCGCGGAAACTAGGCGTTGATTCATCACTTTGATGTGACAGCGGTGCGAGAAGAGGAGAGCGACGACGCAATCCGTTTTAGGGGCGTAACGCGCTCACACGCACGCATTGTAAGGCAGCGGGGAGAGAGGGAGTAGGAGAGAGACAGAGAGAGAGAGAAAGAGAGAGAGAGAGAGAACGTTTGTGAGCTCGATACCGTGGTGAGTCAGCAAGGGCACTGAGGAGGAAGGGACCGGCGGGAGCGGGGGAGCGAAGGCGCGGGGGGGAGGGGGGGTGGACACGGAGCGGCGGGGAGGAGGCGAAGGCGAAGGGCGGAAACGTATTCCAGTTGAACGCCGTACGGGCCGGTGCGGGGTGGGGCGTGTCGGGGCTGAGAGGCGGGCGGGGGGGGGGGGGGGAGGGCGCCGTGTTCGCCGATATACTCTCTGGCTATGCAGCGCAATGTAGGAATGAATACAAGAGAAATACGCGTCTGCCGCGAACTTTCTGCAAATCTCATCAGCTCCATGATATGTATTTTTTATTTTTTTTAAAGGACATCACGCCGCCAGACCGATATTCGCTTTTTAATCGACGCAGCCGTTTCCTCCTCTCCTCTCTCCTCTTCTCCCCGCGGCAGGCACACGGCAAAACACAAGTGCACTGTAACTCAAAAGGCGACAAATTTGTGTTATTTTGTGGCGACACGTCGATAAAAGAAACGTCCCCTTTTTGTTTCCTTTTTTTCAGAAACACATAAATGTGTGACCTTTTTCGGCGACAATTTCGTTTCCAAAAGCTCCGTGTGTCACCGAAACGGAGACGCATGTGACCTTCTTCGGCGACACGCGGAGGTTTTGGCGACAAAATTGTCGCCTATAAAGGAAACACATTTATGTGTTGCCGATAAAGGACACACATTTACGTGTCGCCGATTTAAGGCAACATGTGTTTCCTTTAAAATTACAGTGTGAACAAAGTAAGACCAGTCACCTTGCCCCGAGCTGCTATGCCATCGCAGGAGCGGCAGCTTCATTACCGGGCCCGCGAAACCCATTGATTACATCAACAGCGTCGCCAAGGCGCCAGAGCAGAGAGCGAGAGAGGAGCCGAAATGGAATGGAAATAGAGTTAAATATGTTTAAAGACGAGTCGCAGCGCGAGTTTTACGGATCTGCACCCAGTTATCGCCCTTGACGTAATTCAAATTTTCTTTCTCTCTGCTTCCTCCCTCTGTCCCTCTCTCTCTTTTTTTCGTCCTATACTCCACATATCACGGAGCGACAACACACTTCCTTTCTCATTCCACCGCCTCGGTTCGGTTTGAGTGTAAGTGCACACAGAGGTAGCAAAGCGTAGTGCTCCTCAGTGAGACGCGCCCGCTCTGGTGCTCTGGAAGCCGCCTCACCCACCCCACCCCGCCCCATACCGCACCCAGCGCCGACTTACACGCACAAGCCACGTTCTCATACATGTTGGCATGACAGGCGCTGGTTTGCTCGCCTCCCAACAGTCTGACAACCCAACGTCAGTACGGGAGCTCGCAGCCAGCCGCGCCTATCTGGTTGCCGCGCGCCCCGCCCCGCGCCTCTGCAGGGTCGCACTCCCTGTGTTCTGCCCGCGCACCGCGTGGCCTGGCTCAACGAGCACTAACAGGAGGGTCTCGACCACGAGCTCGGAGGCATTTTCCCGACTCCTCACATTCAAGCACAGCACTAGTCCAGGTCCGATGGCTTCAGCAGAATACACCACACGGCAAAAACGAGTCCTGCGGGTTTCCAAGGGGAAATTGTGGAGTCTCATGGAGTGTCCTGGTTTTTCCAGGCGAAACTCTTGGGTAAGACACCTTTATTCCTGGACATCATCTGGGATTAATTCTATCCTGAGAACCCCAGAACACCTAATTGTGGAGAAAAAAATGCCGTGTCCGATCAAAAACTCAATGCATTTCTTTTCGAAATCGGATATTTTCATATCCCTCAACGCGTTGAAAGTTTTGAAAATTTGAACAACTAGGACAAATTTCAAAAATGCCTTACAAAAGTTCAAGTAGGTCTAATTTAACAGAAAGTGGTCATACTGAATCGTTTTGTCCCCCCAAGCCATAGATCTCAAACCATCATATTTTAGCGTAAAAAAGGACAGTGGTGCTGTCAGGTAATTTAAGGATGTGCATAACTGCGGGAGTTTGGAAACACGGGAAATTGATGGCCGTATCGTTTCAATAATTAGCTTCCAAACCGCACGGAGAAAAAATTGCAAAAATTCTCGAATAGTTTCAGTCGGTCTTATAGAGGCGTTTTGTTTCAGCTTAGGCAGCCCACAACACATGGGTCTCTCTCCAGGCTTGACCGATTCACGTTAGAACATGTCCCGTGACGCAATAATCAAGGAACGTGGCAAGATTCACACTCAAACGAATGTGATATCACATTTGCTTTAATAACAGTAAAGTAAAGGTTAATGAATGTGACTTAAAGTTCGTTAGATACAGAGGCAAAAATTTCACAGCTATAGGGAGAATAGGCCGCGTTCTCCGTTGACGATGAGATGGCATGCCGGGAACTTTAGGCGGAAAATTCATAATTGTGAGCGAAGCTCACTCTCCTGAGCAAGGGACCCGGGGAGGTTTTGGTCGTGTGTCTGTCTGTGAGAAGAAAGCGTAACAACAGTCTTCTCCTCTTAGACTACAGCAAGTACAGCGATAACCCAATATGTTTTCGAAACATCAAGTTACGGGCTTTCAAAATAATGAAAGGACATTGCATTTGACGGAGTTTGAAATAATTTATTATTTTAGTGAATGGATTAAAAGTTCAGCAGTTGGCAACGCCACACTAGCGCCATCTAGCGGCAACCGCTCCGCACCGCGCCACCGCTACCGCTGCAGCGCCGGTCTTGTCCTTCCGTCTTACCGTCATCACTTCGGTTGTTTACAGTATGAAAGTTAAAAATTTAAGCGTCTGATAGACGAATAGTGCTCTTTGAAGTTGTTTTATGAGTTGCGGACGTCACCACACGATGTTTCAAGTGTCGTCAGTGTGTGGAAGTGTGCGAACGCGTAATTTGTGGAGTGGCCGACCGGGTCTAGGGCTCGGCTCTGCTGGGCTGTTAATAACATTTAGGTTAAATATTTTGCCGTCAGATAAACAAAGTGTGTGGTCTGCAAGTGTTTTTAGAGTGACAGAAGTCCCCACACAAAGTTTCAAGTGCCTGTATTTTGTAGAAGTAAGAAACGAATGTGCTGTTGTGAATGTTTACATCGAGGGGGAGGGGGAGGGGAAGGGTGGGTGGGTGGGTGGGTATGTCATGTCCCGAAGTAATAGTTCAAGATGACATAAACTTGTTGTGCATTTGTGAAATGAACATGGATTACGGAAATGACAGCCAGTGTCGACTCAACTTACTTTTGGACTTATTGTTTTAGTGAGTAACCTAACCCTATTAGTCAAGAACAATATTGTCTGCAAAGCAGCATCCCATGTCTGTTTTGTACAGTCCGCAGGTAAGGATAGTTTCAGTATTAAAAGAGCATACTGCCTAAGTGAAAGGTGCCATCTCAGACATGGTTTCCTGAATTTAATTTAATTTCCCTTTATATATTATAGACCATTTCTCGGTTCCCCAGTGTGGTAATATTTTTTGACCTATTGTATGCCACACTCCAACGGTGATTAGTCATAATGTATACAAAGTAATATTTGGAGGCATATTTTTCTAGTGAAAGGGCATTTAGGTATAGTTTGTGGATTATAATATTTTAACTTTTAGACTCAAAATGCTGAAAACAGTAGATGTGACACTATCTGGGCAAATGAGTTGTTATTACATGTTAGTGGTATGATTTCACGTCGAGCTGTCCTGTGTGTTAAACTTAAGATATTTTTGAGTCGTTTTGGATTAGAATTTATACAAGAGAAAGTGGGCGTAATAAATATTATAACTAGTCGTTTTTTTACAAATCTGGTAGTATAGCTCTACCTTTTGGGTGATTTACACAAAAAATATTATTTTTTAGTGGAAATAGAAATATTTGCAGTACATCAGCCCAAGTATTTCACTGAAGTGTTCTTTTAAGTAGACTCATATGATCAATGAAATGACAGATGCGTTTCACTGTTTATGGAGTGTATCTGTAACATTCCGAACATTCATTTCAGAATTGAATCCACAATTCTAAGCGCCCGTAAGAAATATTCATGGTTATAACATTCTAGCATATAAAATTATTAATGAGACACTGTTTTGTTAGAGTCAACTTGGGGACAGTCATAATCCAGAAGTAGCAGAATTGTGTGTGTGTGTGTGTGGGGCAGCCAAACTTTGCACTTCTTGATGAAAAAGATTTGATGTCTTTGGCGTTTACCCAAGGGTGCTTCATTTGTTGGGATAGGGCGATGCACCACATCTGTCCCTTCATCCTGTTCAAGGCCAAGAAGTGCCAAATCATGTACAAAGGGCGTCTCTAAGAGATATTGTGTATGTGTAGGGCGTTCAATGGGCCTGGCTGCTCAATAAGATAGTGATAGCGCCATGCTCATGCTCCTTAATGGGCGCAGAGCGCGCACCCTCCCTGGCCTCCTAGAAGGTGCCCGAAGTGCCCCATTCTGTACAACAACTTGACTTACTACCGTCCAGTGTACTCCAGAAGGATGCCAATCGTTTTGTTTCACATATCCAATAGTTTGAACGCCCGTCCCGTCCGCGCGCACCTCGCGTGCCCGTGTCCTGGCCTCCTACAAGCTTACTCAAGTGCCCCATCCTCTACAACAACTTGCTTTCCCGACCACTTATCGTCCCCGCTCGGGTGCCAGTCGATTGAAATCTTCAATCCACTCATTCTGCCACATCCCGCGCACACGCTAGCCTCCTAAAAGGTACCCGAAGTGCCCCATCCTCTACAAAAACTTGACTTACTACCGTCCAGTGTACTCCAGAAGGATGCCAATCGTTTTGTTTCACATATCCAATAGTTTGAACGCCCGTCCCGTCCGCGCGCACCTCGCGCGCACGTGTCCTGGCCTCCTACAAGCTTTCTCAAGTGCCCCATCCTCTACAACAACTTGCTCTCCCGACCACTTATCGACCCCGCTCGGGTGCCAATCGATTGAAATCTTCAATCCACTCATTCTGCCACATCCCGCCCACACGCTAGCCTCCTAAAAGGTACTCGAAGTGCCCCATCCTCTACAACAACGTGACTTTCTGTCGTCCGGTGTACTCCATAGGGGTGCCAATCGTTTTGTCTGCCATTTCCAGTAATTTCAATACCCGGCCCGTCGGTGCGCGCCCGTGTCTTGCCCCAAGTCTCATATCCTCTACAACCACTGCTTGCTTAACACTCCATTCGAGTGCCGACCGACTGGTGTGTCTAGTTAACCCAATTTGCCACTTTCCGCCCACACGCTTGCCGCCTAAAAGGCACCACAAGTGCCCCATCCTCTACAACGATATGACTTACTGTATGTATTTTTAAAATTTTAATGTCGCTTCGCTCACCACTTCGTGCCTGCCGCACGTACTCCTAGTTTAGTAACCGTGCGCGGTCGTGCCCGCCTGCGACAGTGTTCCCAGCGCTGAAGGGAGAGAGTAAGTGAGAGTGAGAGAGGGAGAGAGGAAAGGGGGGGGGGGGTAAGGGCGGGCAGGTGAGGACCTATTGAGCGGCGCTCTTCAACTAACTTGCATGATGAATTGAATTGACGGGCCAATTTTCGCCCAACCGTATGAGCACTCCCGACTGGAGGGCCGAGTCAACAGGCTGAGGGCCGACGCCAGCAGGCGGCAGTATTGAGCAGCAGCGCTGCTGCTACTCGTTGACTTCGGAGTTATGGTGCCGGCCGGGAGAGAAAAAGTTAATCAATCAGTATACGTGCAGTGTGTACGTTTGAGCAGAGTTTAAAAAATATTTGACACACTAAATAATGCGAAACAACTTTCTATTGATTTGGCGCAGATTTTCTTCCTTCACTGATTTGCGCTTACCGCATGTGCGAATAATTTGGAACGCTTGAAAGCTGGCGTCTTCGTTTTTCCGAAAGGTCTTGAAAACCAAGAAAGGTCCCTGCACGTGGAATTCAAGCAACCTTCATCGCTCTACAATATCATTTATATAAACTGGTTTTACGGTTAATATATCGAACGACTGTACTGTATGGTATAAAAGCGAATAAAAGACCTTGCCGCGATTTTTCTTTTCACTCCTCCTCTGGCATACAGCGACGGGGGAGCCGTAGAAAAAGGGGTGGCCGGTCGGTGCGGAGCAGGAGGGCGTCGGCTACAAACACGGCATCTCTCTCGGGGGGTGAATCGATCTCGCAGCGAGCGGTCCAATGGATATGGAAGCGGAGCGGCCACGGCGCGACCCTGGATGCACAGCGAGTGACCACTCCCTGGGCCACTCGGCAGCGGGAGGGCTCTCGAAGGCCGAAGGTCGGCCCGGCTGGGTCCGGACGAGCGCTCCCGCTCCTACCCTTTCCACGCGCGCCCCGCCCCTACTCTTCGCCACACCAGCGACGGTCAAAAACCAGCAGGGCGGGCAGAGACGCAGTGGCGTTGGCACAGACCAACAGAGTTCTTCGTCCTCGCATCGCACTCTAATGGCAGCACTCAGTGCTCCGCAGACATCCGCCGCCGCCTCGACTTCCTACCCGCAGGGGGTCGTGGGCCGGGGTGGGGCTCACACCACCCCAGCCCAGCAGGCCCGGCCGCCGGCACGGTCCAGGGTCGGACCGGACCTAGCGGCACGTCGGTAATGGAGGCGAGCGACCCGGGAGAGCTGACCCCCCGAGCACATTAGTACAGCAGGCGCCAGGGCCGCGGCCGCAGGCGTTGCAGTGAACCACCTGGAGGCGATGGCGAACCAGAAGTCATTACTCCCGCTTCGCTGTCTGCGGAGAAGGGGGCCGCGGGGGACCGCCGGGAGGGGTAGGGGGGATGGCGAGGAGGGCCTCCGGCACAAAGACCCATTCCTCATCAAAATTGTGCGCACAGATGGGGTGAATAGTGCAACCCCTAACTCTTCAACACTCAATAACAGGAGGGGCGCGCGGGCGCCAGTGCAATCATAAAGGGGATTTGAAGTGGGGTGGGGAGTGGAGGGGAGGGGGAAGCCAAGGAGAAGTCGTGCAAAAACCATTGCCGACTACTAAGCAGTTAGGAATCCTCTACTTCTCGGCGGACCGCGCGAGTTTGCGACCACGTTGCTTTAATGGGGCGGCTCGCAAGGTTCTGAGTACAAGACAGAGATAGGAGTGTGTGTGAGAGAGGGTGAGAGAAATAAAGACAGAGAGAGCGGGAATATGTAAGTGAAAAAGAGAGAGACACCACGGGGTGTCCACAGGTGCAAACTGCGACTACGCGAGGGAAAGGTAAAGTGAGTTGGGTCTTCCCTGTCCCCCTTGATTCATCCCTGCACTTTCGGCTACGGGGACCCACGCATTAAGAAAAGGGCGCCAAAGCGTGTTTTTCATTTCCTCCAGATTCCCCTCGCTCCTCGCTCACCCCCTTCCCCGGTCCCCGATCGACTCACACTCTCTCGCCTCGATACGGTCGGTTCGGAGGGAACCCTTGTCTTAGGAAAGCGGGGGAGCGCGCTAAGGTGCAATGGGGCGGTAAAGGGCGAGGGGGAAACAACTGAAGAGTTCGGAGTCAGCAGGATTACCTGACTAACCCAGATTACCTTCTATCGATACGACTCTGACAACTACACCGGGTGTCCGACGAACTCACGACAGTCAGTTGGGTTGCCTGCGCTCGAGGCTGCAGGAGGGGTTCCCCACTCCTTCAAATACTGTACACTCGAGTACTTTGAGTAAAGGCGAGTATTGGAGAGAACTGCCGAGTATCCGTGAGTGTTGGCTAGTTTTGGCAAGTAATGTGCGAGTGTTGGTGAGTATAAGCGAGTATTAGCGATTATTTCGAGAGTAATTTGCAAGAGATATTGCGAGTATTGTTGAGTAATGGCGAGTGATAGTGAGTATTGATAAAGTTGAGCGCGAGTAATTTTCTTCGCGTACACCAGAGGTGTGCAGCGTTTCCATTCTGCAAGCGGATAAGAGAAACCAGGCAAAGCCGGTCCAGGTTCAGTGTTGCCAGAAAAGCTAGGCAAAATTCGGCTAAATACACCCGTGTGCTGCGGGCGGCATCTCCGCCTGCCTACTAGGCAAGCCGCATGCACGCGTGAGCAGTTGTTGCCTAGTGGGCAGGCGGAGATACAGGCCCGTTGCACACGGGTGTATTTAGCCGAATTTTGCCTAGTTTTCTGGCAACACTGTCCAGGTTAGAACTTGCCGGTTCCGGTCCCAGCTCCACCGGCTGGAACCGGGCAGCTCGAGCAAAGTAAGGTGGCGAGGGGGAAAGAGTGGGACGAACATTCTCAGTCAGCCAGCCAGCACGTCGCTCGCAAGCAGCCGGTTGGGTTCGCTCACTAGCCACTGCGTCCGGATGGTTGGCCCTTCTCTCTCACACATGTTGCGAATCTACGGGTGCGAGACAGACAGCGTCAACCAGCGGACGCAGCTCTTGCCCGAGCCTGTGACAGAAGGTGTGGGAACGCTCAGCCGCTGGCACGGCGACGCAAACGTTGCTCATTTACACAATAACCCCACCACCGATTTTACAATACAGCGTTCGGTTGGAATTTTGGCGGTAAATTAACTTCAAATTTAACGAAATCTCTACCAATGGGGGAAAAAAGCATATCACGTGATAGGAACAATATACACCGCAGATAATACATTTATACGGTATCATCCCAACAAATACCAAGCAGATATGAATCCAATTTATCGTTGAGCGGGAGCGGGGAGCCGTCCGCCATCGCCCGTGTCGGGAGGGAGCAGAGGGCCGCGCGCCACCCCACCCCACGACCCCGCAGCTCCGTTTGCATTCCAGAAAAGGGCGGGGCGGCGCGGGTCTCGCGTCCATCAGAGGCCAGATCAGAGGCCAGTACCAGATCGGCTCACACCCACTGGACGAACACTTTCTGCGTGGTGCGGCCGGTTTCAGACAAGTCTGCAAAATAAAAAATTCTAACGCTAACGCGTTAAACGGCCCCCTAGGTTTTAAAACGAGCCACAAAGTGAGAAAGTACTTAAATCAGAACTATTTGTGAGAATCACATCACGAATTATATCCGCTAAATGGAAGTCCCAAAAATTGAGCTATTTTTTTTTATTTTATTTTTTCTTTTTCTTTGGTTAAGTAACTGAATATACCACGGACCACGGTCCTCCTTCCTCCCCTGCGCGCCACGCGGAGGGGCAGAGGGGCCGAGCGCCCGAGCACCCGAGCTGCGACAATGCCGATTCGGCTTGGCGCGCTGACACTCCTGGCCGCAGGGCAAACCTAGGCACGTAGGCTAGACAAGCCGCAGCCGGCTGGGGGAGGCGCCGCCGCCTTCGACAGAACGAAGCGCGTTTGATGCGTGAGTGCCCAGTCCTGTCGTTTCTAGGTTCTAGGCTGGGACCTCCACTCAACAAAAGAAGGCCGGTGGCTCGGCTCGGGGCTCGGGGAGGCGCCGCCGCCCTTGACAGAGCGGGGCGCGTTTGAGGTGTGAGTGCCCAGTCCTGTCGCTTTTATGGTTCTAGGCCGGAGCGGCCATGGTTGGAAGAGGGCCGGCGGGGCCGGCGACAAGGCGCCTCACGCGTTCACCTCAAACCAACCTCAAACCAACCTAAAATATATTTGGCGTTTTAATTTAGTGACGACGTTAAGTTATGTTCCAGTCCTTTAGCACACAGCTATGGAAGCCACTACACATTCACAAGGAACACAGAGGCAGACACAGAGGCAAATCATGAATTTTATCCGTCTCACATTTCCAACACAAACATGGCGCCGAGCCGGCCAGCTGTCAACAACGCGCTTGGCAACCACTAAATCGAACCACCAGGCAAGAATTAAAGGGTTCTAGTTTCAAATTTGCCACACACTTACCATTAAATGAAATAGAAATTAAAAATATTAGGTCAAAACTCTCTGTGAGAGCCCAAATCGTGAATTTTATCCGCCTCATATTTAAGACACAAACATGGCGCCGAGCGGGCCAGCTCTAAACAACGCCGGCTTGGTGTCCACTCAAACCAACACAAAATATATTTTGCTAGTTTTAGATTAAGTAACTAGGTAAAATGATGTTGCAGGCCTTTAGTAAACAACGGTGCAAGCCTCCACGCATTAACACGGAACTCACGGGTTGTCCTATTTGTATCTTTCAGTGAAAACATGAATTGAGGATTTACTCTGAGGTTGGCAGTTTTGTCACAAGCCCCGCCCACGGCCAAATTACAGTCCCAGCCAACAATCAGGAGCCGCGGCGGCTAGCTAGTGGTCACGTTTGAAAGTCTCCTGGTGGTGAACCCTTTTACATGGCGTGAATCTGCAACGATTCTGACGTGACCACTCCGTGCGGTGAAACTTTTGGATATCGAGGTACAAAGCAACAGGCGGACGTTTTAATTGGCTGGATTTTCGCGCGAAACATTTCTATTGGTCAGAGCATTTTGGAGGGTGTCAATTTTGGCTCGGCACAGGGTGCTCGGCTCGCAATTACCATAGAAACTGACGATGCAAACTACTTTTATGCAAAAACGTATAGACAGCCTGACATCAGACCTATCTCAAAAATTTTCTAATTTTTCGTATTATTTTTCATTACAATTTTGTACGAATCGCTTCGACACGATCGGCTGCGGCCATAAGGGGCCATCGTCAAGAATAAAAAAAAATTCTAACGCTAACGCGTTAAACGGCCCCCTAGGTTTTAACAGTTATTTAAGATTGATAAAGACTTTGATAATATTAATTAAGAACGCTGTCTGACAACTAAACCATAAATTTCCTCCGCCCACTCATAATGTTGCCCGGCGTGACAGCTATCAAACGCTGCCGCAAACAATCACCATAAAAAAACAAAGATGCAAACCACAATTTTTGGTTAAGTAACTGAATATACCACGGTCCTCCTTCCTCCCCTGCGCGCCTTCGCAGAGGGGCCGAGTGCCCGAGCACCCGAGCCTGGGACGACAATGCCGATTCGGCTGGGCTCGCCGGCACTCCTGGCCGCAGGGCAAATAACGTAGGCTAGACAATCCGCAGCCAGCTGGGGGAGGCGCCACCGCCTTCGACAGAACGTAGCACGTTTGAGGTGTGAGTGCCCAGTCCTGTCGCTTATATGGTTCTAGGCTGGGGCCTCCACTCAACAAAAGAAGGCCGGTGGCTCGGCTAGGGGAGGCGCCGCCGCCTCCAACAGAACGGAGCGCGTTTGAGGTGTGAGTGCCCACTCCTGTCGCTTTTATGATTCTAGGCTGGGACCTCCACTAGTGCACCAGCGGGTTTTTATTTCAGCTGAACGATATGTTAGACAGGCGAAATAAATGTAAGCAGTTTTAGACATGCGGAAATCGTTTCTCAAAGTTTCAAGGAGGTTCAATCAGTAGGTAAAAAATAGGATTCGTAAAATTATTTACGTAAATACACACCATTTCAAGAGTTCTGTTCACCAGATTGAACTCAAACTTACCAAAACGTTTTCTGCTGGTGCAGAAGTAATATTTACGCATTCAGTTCGACTTGTCAACGTTTTGATAACTTTATGCAATGATTTAAAGTCGCGAGGTGACAGCCTCAGCCCCCGGCCGGGGCGGCCATGGTTGGAGAGGGCCGGCGCGGGGCCGGTGACACGGCGCCTCATACGGCGTCCCACCTCAAACCAACCTAGAATATACCTGGCAAGTTTTTAATTTGGTGACGACGCTAAGTTATGTTGCAGGCCTTTAGCACACAGTTCTGGAAGCCACTACACATTCACAAGGGACACAGAGGCAGACACAGAGGCAAATCATGAATTTTATCCGTCTCACATTTCCAACACAAACATGGCGCCGTGCGGGCCAGCTGTCAACAACGCGCTTGGCAACCACTAAATCGAACCACCAGGCAAGAATTAAAGGGTTCTAGTTTCAAATTTGTCACACACTTACCATTAAATGAAATAGAAATTCAAAATATTAGGTCAAAACTCTCTGTGAGAGCCCAAATCGTGAATTTTATCCGTCTCATATTTAAGACACAAACATGGCGCTGAGCGGGCCAGCTATAAACAACGCCGGATTGGTGTCCACTCAAACCAACACAAAATATATTTTGCTAGATTTAGATTAAGTAACTAGGTAAAATGATGTTGCAGGCCTTTAATAAAGAACGGTGCAAGCCTCCACGCATTAACACGGAACTCACGGAATGTCCTATTTGTATCTTTCAGTGAAAACATGAATTGAGGATTTACTCTGAGGTTGGCGGTATTGTCACAAGCCCCGCCCACGGCGAAATTACAGTCCCAGCCAACAATCAGGAGACGCGGCGGCTAGCTAGTGGTCACGTTTGAAAGTCTCCTGGTGGTGAACCCTTTTACATGGCGTGAATCTGCAACGATTCTGACGTGACCACTCCGTGCGGTGAAACTTTTGGATATCGAGGTACAAAGCAACAGGCGGACGTTTCTATTGGCTGGATTTTCGCGCGAAACATTTCTATTGGCCAGAGACTTTTGGAGGGTGTCAATTTTGGCTCGGCACAGGGTGCTCGGCTCGCAATTACCATAGAAACTGACGATGCAAACTAATTTTATGCAAAAACCGTATAGACATCTTGACATCATACATATCTCAAAAAATTTCTAATTTTTCGTAGTATTTTTCATTTTAATTTTGTACGAATCGCTTGGGCACGATCGGCTGCGGCCATAAGGGGCCATCGTCAAGAATAAAAAAAATAAAAAAAAACTTTCTGGCGAAAGCAATAGGCACCCCTAACGGGGGCCTAAAAACTTTCTGGCGAAAGCAATAGGCCCCCCTAACGGGGGCCTAAAAACGAAGCAGTAAAAAGAGAGATAAGCACGCGCGTGCGGCTCGGCAGCAGAAAGCAGCGTTCCTAAAAGACGGGTCTTAAAAACAGTCCGAATTATAACACCTGTGCGGCGCGTCCCCCGCCTTCCACCCCAAGCGACTTATGATGATCCGGGATACGAACGCTATGGTTTCGGAGTGGCGTAGCGGAGACCCGGCTAGCGTGCGCGCCGGCCAAACCCCCACCCGAGCAGCACAGCAGGACGAAGGAGAATTAAATTCGCTCCCGCTTAATTGGTTCAGTTTATTGTCCACCGAGGAAGCGGCACGCCGGCGCGCCGCGCGTTGTAACGTTAAAACTTTCACTGCCGCATAACGTTCGCTAGAAGAGGGTGAAACGCGAGGGAGAATAGGAGGAAAAGGGAGCTACTGGTAGAGGAAAGGACAGAGAGAGAGAGGGGGGGACAAATTGAGAGAGAAGAAAAACAACACGTGCAACTCGATCTGCCTGAAATACCCCCCGCGCGCTCGCTCGCGTTAATATTCCTGTGCAACTACTGGAACGGGGTCACCACCCCCTCATCCTCAGCCTCCCCCCGCACACCCGTCCCGTCCTGTCCGCTCGCCGCGTTAATCGTGCAATGGAGCGCGGTAGGTCCGCAGCCACTTGACACCCCCTCCTGCCTGCGACCCTCTGCTCTCCAGGAGGGCTTCTCGCGAGCAGAGTAGCGAACGCTGCTGAGCGAGCGAACCAGGCAAGCTAGCGAATACGGAGTGAGCGAACGGGAGCACCGAGCGAACGAACCGGGCAAGCGAGCGAGCACTGCAATGCTCTTTGAATGCTCGCTCGCGCTCTTCGTTCGCTCGCCCGCGCTGTTCGTTTGCTCCTCGCTCGCTCGCTCGTGCTGTTCGCTCGCTCGGCTCGGTGCCCGGTTCGCTCGCTACTCTGCTCGCGAGAAGCCCTCCAGAGGGATGGTCGCCCCGCGCCGCCCCGCGTCGCGTCAGGGCGGAGCCGTCCTGAACACTTAGTCACGCAGCACGGGCGCACGGCCGAGCCTGAAGTGCGGCAGAGACAAACAGCAGCCGCAGCGCCCTCTGGACGCACATTCCATAATCGGACGAGTGGAGGTGAATTCAGATGCGAAAACAAGCAGCGTGCGTCAGGAAATACCGGATGAGATTAAGAACGATTAAGAACAACGTGGGAGAAGCCACGAGTTAAGCTTGACGCACCGGGGGGAGGGGGGGGGGGGAGGTTGTAGGGTGAAGAAGGAGAAGGAAAATGCGATGAGACACGACCTTCTTGCCAACGGTCACCATCATACACCCCCTTCTCCCCCTCCCCCTTGCGAATTCTTCTTCGAAAAGTGTGTATTCTGCTCTCTGGTCTGTGATCCCGAGTTGTCAGAAAATGTTAAACACTGTTTATCTTTTATAGAGATTTCATAGTATAAAGCAGGGCCCACATATTCTAAAAGAAAGGAAAGAGAGAGCGAGAAGGCAGTAGTCAGAGGGCACACTGTGTGGCTTGGGCGAAAACAGCGGCAGAGGCACGAAATGGTGAATAAGAAAAAATAAGAAAAACACAAGGCCGGGGTGACATCACACAACGTCACGTCCTTTTATTTTCCACTTCGTCTCGCCTTGTGTGGATTAATGCCCCTATTCAGGCCCCCAGACCCCTCTATTGGGCGCAGAGGGAACTGCTTTTGTCTCACAGACGAACCAAGATGGAAACGCGACCCCAGTCCACAGCAAAGGCTAGGCAGGCCACTAGGCTCCACTTGAAAGGACGCAGCTGACTACGGCCAAGCGCGCTGTCAACATGGCTAGCGTCCTGACTTCCCGGTAGGACCTCTGCATCCTCCATAATCTTCTAGGCCAAGATGGCCTGCAGCAGGCAACCTCCAGGACCACAGACGCGCTTTATTGCAGGCCCCGTCCGGCGCGATTAGTACACATTAACATAACCAAGACTTAACCCTTCGGACCTCCGAGAACGGCGCTTATGGGTGGCTGGGAAAGGTTCCCGGAAGGCATGGCGGCGGGGCGACCGCACACCGTGGCCTTCTACAACGAACGTAAAAAACGGAGATTGGGAGAGTAAGGGAGTAGGAAAACAGCGCCTCATTTACGGAGACAGCAAAAATATATATTATATGGCTGCTGGACGAAGCCTCCAGTGCAATGCCCGCAGCCCTCACAGAAGAGCAACAAAGCTTGAAGATCCACGGAAAACAATATGAGTCTTAACAGAATCGCAGATTTGTTGGTCGAGAGAAAATAAACGTTTTCGCTCCGGGGGTAGCACATGTAAATGTAGTGTACGAGGTTTTTCTCTTCACATAGCAGTCGACGTGGGGTGCACGAGGGGGGGAGGGGGAGGGGGAACGCCGGGAAAAGGTGGGGAGGGCAGTCTGGGGAGAGATCTCCGTGCTCAGACAACGTCCATACCACACCACACTATACTATACAGCCAGCAGCAAGACAGGGAACTCCTGGCTGGACGTCTCATCCCCTTCTGGACGGACAGACAAGCGCGGCGGAGCCAGTCGGAGCCGGCAGGCTAACGGACGCTGACACACCATTAGGACGTGAACGCGGCACGAGTGCTGATTGGCAGATGCGACCACTTTCGTAAAGCTTTCACGTCAGTCACGTCAAGTCGAACAGTGTTCCTTTGTTATAGTCGGACTTCGTTTGGACTTGTATCGATTGGCATAAAACTCCTGCGAGGACAAGGCGAGATAGGCGGGGGCTTATTGTATTGCAATGCACGCGTTGATGGCTTGCCTCTGTTTAATGGCTTTAGCCTGAATACGAACGGACCAGTAGGTTACAGCACCACCACTTACTTTGTTACGTGTTTGATATTAGAAGCCTAGATTGCAGGAGATGACAATCACGTTAATTTAGCGCCATCCGATAGTCGGGACGCGGATCGATGAGCTCTCTATGGAACCGCTGAATTTATTGAGCTTGTGGTCAACTAGCTTTAAGGCCGAGTGAGGCAACCGAAGCGGAGTCTGGCGATGCTGTGACAGCATATATAAGAAACCTCCTCTTCCATCGTTTCGTCGTCATTCGGTTTTATTGCTGTACACTTACCGTAGACGACCATGCACGCCCGAGGATCCACTCTGCTAGATCTCAGGCGGGACGCCCAACGGCGGGGAAGTGATCGTGCAGTAAGATAGTCACGGCTCTCCACCGCTCTCAGAACAGCCAAATGCGAGAAGTGCTGTCAGCGGGAGCAAAGAATATCTCTCGATGGCTCCAATGCTCAGCAATCAGATAACCGCAACTTCTCTTGCGCTTCCAACACGAAAAGTTACTGCTTTTAGCTTCATATCAAGCGTCAGAGGCCATTTCGGGGGAAATACATAGCAAAAAAAAGAATTACTGTATAGTCATCGAAAAATAGAAGTGACACAATATTTAGAAGGAAAAAGGTACGGTGTACATGATTGGCGTGTAAACCTCATTGCAGACACAGTCCCTGTAAGCAAGAGGTGCGCAGAGAGGCAGACGACATTTCCCTGATGTCACAAGGAAACGGGAGGGGAGGGGCGGGCTGGGCCGTACTGGCACGGGGTTGGCCCCTCGCCAAGACAGAGAAGACATGGTCCAACCAGGATCCGACCAGAAACCTCCTGGTGGGGCATACTCACGCAGGCCTGGATAAATAACATACAGGGCGTATCTGTTTCGTTGGTCCGTGGCTAGAGCAAACAGACGATTATGTGTCGCCAATACACTCGTGGGCGCATACTTCAACCGCAACCCGTATAATTACAGTCTCGCGCTTGCGCGCTCGCTTGGAGGGTGGGGGTGGGGGGCTCCGCCTACTCCAGCCCTCCAACTCCCAATTTGACACTCTCAAACGTTCAACTCAAGAGTCGTGCAGTTGCAAGCGTTCAACTCACTATTTTTACGATTTGACGTGTTCAACTCGACACTTGCAAGTGTTCAACGGGGTGAGAACTGTACGGAAAAATTGAATTCTTATGAAAATGCACGACTATCGTGTCTAGCTACAGCACTTAGGTACGGCACTAATAAATTAAACAGTTGCAACAGCACGGCTCTTATGTTCACTTGCACGTGATAAAATGAAAATTGCTGACCTTCAAGTGTTGAACAGTAGCAGACTCGGTTTAGCGTAGCACCTCTGCTCCGCATCATGAGTAACAAGTGCAACGTGCTTTCTCAGTGGCAGAGCACACTACTAGTGGTCTGGCCCGTGCCGGGCGGCGTTGTCTGGATACGCCACCGGCGCGTCTCATATTTTGCACCACAACAGCGCTTTAGCCGTTAAAGTGTCTCCTGACCTCCCTGAGCACTAAAAGCTGCGTTCATCACAGCGCTCCCATTGTGCCCTCCAGGCCCTGCCCTTCAGCCGCCCTCGTTTCCTCTAGTCTTATTTCCCTACTCCTGCCTTCCCTTTACTTCCTCCTTCCTTCTCATTTCTTCAGCACACCCTTCATCCCCCACCTTTCTCCCTCTCCCTATTCCTTTTGTCTCATGCACTGCTCCTATTCGCAGCTTCCCCCTACGTACTCAACTGTTTTATTCCCCGAGTCCTGGTTGGCTGCGCAGGGAAGTCGCAGCCGAAATGCTATCTAAGGCCTAGGTCAGTTCCATGAACTTCTGCGCAAACATGCCGATGCCGAAAAGCGCTATATTATACAGGACTATTGGCAACAGTAGAGCCAGTTTATATATATATATATATATATATATATATATATATATATATATACATTAGTTTTTACCCCGTTGCCCAGAAAAACTAAGATATAAAGTCAACTGAGGCTCCTTCGAAACAGAAAACAAATGCCTGCTCCCCTCATGGCCATGGAGCAGGGTGAGGGCGAAAGATGTGGCCTTTTACGGCGTGTAGAGACGACCTCGCACACACCCTGCTCGGTGGCCTGTGTCCTCCTCCGCCCTCCCAAGCGCTGCTGCCAGGGCCCAGTGGTATAGTGTGGTGTAGGCGATATCATCAAGGAGGTCAAGGCTTGCAGCGCCAGACAACAGCTAATACAATAGAAAGGTCCGGATAGAAATATGGCCCGTTTATCTGAGCACGCATCGCTTCCTTCCATAAAGAGACCAGGAGGGAGGGGACGACGCGCCGCCAAACAAAGCAGTGCCCCACCCCGCCCCGCCCTGCGGCGACGCTGTACTCGCAGCCTGCTTCTGGCTCCTCTTCGCCAGTTTCCCGCCCTTTGGTGACAGCTTATCTTGGGGCGGAGGTCGATTCTAATTACCATGTCGTCGGTGAGCTTACTGTATGGATGAAATGGAATACAGCCTTAGCCATGCATAATTTATTTCTGTAGTTTTTCTTTTTTTTTCTGTGAGGTCACCTAGGCGCGATTTTGCACGAGTGGTAAGTCAAGGATCCCTAAAGGCATTGTTTTCATGACACCGCGGCTATATGAAGTTATATTTCCGATATTAGATTCACGCAGGATTTTTAAAGGAAATATAAGTATAACATATCTTGCCATCTTCAGTGATCTGTATTCGCAGAGAACATCACAGGTTAATTGACGATGAGAAAACCAACGCTTCTATAGTATCCTAAAATGTTGCAGTTCTTTATCCAAGTAGTCATCATTTAAGCAACTTATCTCACTTGGAAAACAGGACGACGCACACCAAACATCAAATTTAGGTCGCGGGGGAGAGGGGGGAAGAGAAAAAAAGAGAGAGAGGGTAGGGAGCGAAAGCAAGGGTGAAGGGAGATGGTGTGCACTTATTTACCGCGGAGCTCGGGCGCACCGCGAGTGGCATATAAGTGACCCAATCTGACCCAAACAGGCTGCGGCGATCAGCTCAAGGCCGGAGATGGGAGTAGAGGGGAGGGGGTGGAGGGAGACACACACACACACACACACATGTGTATGTATGTATATATATATATATATATATATATATATATATATATATATAGAGAGAGAGAGAGAGAGAGAGAGAGAGAGAGAGAGAGAGAGAGAGAGAGAGAGAGAGGGGAGGGAGGAGCTAAGTGGAACCCAAGAAGCTTATCCTCTGCCCTCCAGCCAGCCAAAGTGTCCCTGCCCCCCCTCCTCCGTCCACCTCCTCTCGTTCACACCGCTGATCTCTCTCTCTCGCTCGCTCTCTCTCTCTCTCTCTCTCTCTCTCTCTCTCTCTCTCTCTCTCTCTCTCTCTCTCTGTCTCTCTCTCCTCTGCCCGCTCACTACGTTTGCATAGCCGGCGGGCCTCAGGGCCGGCTCCAATCTAACAGGGTGGTTTCCCTCATGGTTTCCCCACAGCTGGTTCACATAGCCAAAAGTAAGCAGGACAACGCTTATTTGTGTTCAGCCTGGCTATGCGGCAAGGGCCCTGCCTCCCAGCACATCACCACCCACACGAGCTAGCGCCACCACGCACGCGGTGACTTCCCGCAGCGTGCAGACGTCTCCCAAGACGCCACTCGGCCACGGGTGCGCCCGCTCCCGCGCACCCCGCCAACATGGGCACGGAGGAGGAGAATGAGCCGTCTGGCCCCTACGCGACGCAAGGTAGCAGCAGAACGCTGGGAGCGCCCTAGAGGATTGGTAGGTACGGAACACCAGAAGAACCTAAGTCTGTTGCGAGCGAGGACAGCAGGCGGCTCGAGCACGCCGCGCCGGGTGCAGAGGTGCACAGGGGGGTTGGGTGGGAGCCTCGCCCCTTATCTAATTGCACGTCGCGCTTTCCATTCCGTCCATGGCTGTGGGTGGGGTGAAGGCGCTCGCGCGCACACTGAAGCCTCAAAATACCCCCACCCCTCTGTAATTAATCTGAGGTGAAAGGCACTACGTGATCTACGGAGAAGCGGTGCGCGGCGCGCCGCGTCGCAGTGCGTTGCGAACGCTGTGGCGCTGAGCGTTTGCTCATCCTCATCGAAGCCAATGTCATCGTTAATGTGAAAGTAGAGGGGGGATTTTTTTTCGGGGAGAGCGAGGGGGGGGGGGGTAAGGCCTCGGCTGCAAGGCCGCTTGGGAGGAGGGCTCTTGGCTCTTGCCTGCCACCCCTTTAAGGTGCATGGGTGAGAGCGACCGAGGAAGTCATTTCTTCGTTCTGCCTTACGAGCACCAAGGGATGAAAAGAGGTCTGCCCCACCCCTCTCTAGTCCTCTCCGGAGCCCACACGCCCGTTTCTCTCTCTCTCTCTCTCTCTCTCTCTCTCTCTCTCTCTCCCTCTCTCTCTCTCTCCCTCCCTCTCTCTCCCTCTCTCCTTTCCTCGCCCTCACGCTCAGCCCGACCGCGAAGCTGAAAACGCATCCAGTGAGGAGAGCACTCGTCGAAAAGACGTGCCCACTAACGTGAGCGATCGTGACGGGTTGGCGCCCACCGCTGCGTGCTGTGGGTGTGGGTGTAAGAGAGAATACCCTAGCAGTACACTGCAAAACCAACAGTTAACTTAGTACACTGTTAATCATGTGTACTTCAATGAACACACTAGGAAATGCATGCCCGCTATGGTATGCACTTGGAAGTGCATGCCTGCTCTGGCATAATGCTATATGGTAAGTACAAACTTCCAACTGCATACGATGGCAGGCATGCATTTCCTAATGCGTGCTATGAAGTACACATTGGGAGCAGTGTAATGAGTTGACTGTTAGGTTTGTAGTGTTGGAACTGAACCTTACTGATGAGCTGTACGGCGCTACTCGCAGTTTCGGGACAATAGGGACACGGCCAGTTGCGAGCAGGGCTCGCGCAAACCATTCCATTCATTTCTTCTTTTTTCTTTCCCCCCTTTTTTGGTCGGAATCAGAGGGGAGGAGACACGTCACTGAAACAAGGAAGGAAGAAGAGGGAGAGGGGATCTCATTTTACTCGGAATCACTCAGAGAACGGACACATTTTCCGCTCGGAGGGATGAATTAAAGATAAAAGGGAGAGACAAAGAGAGAGAGAGAGAGAGAGAGAGAGAGAGAGTTAAAGAGCGGCCTTCACAAAACGTATCCCACTGAAAAGAGTGCATAATAGCATTTTTACATGGTTTCGCGATATGCGTTGTTGGGCGAGAAGCTTTTAATTTGTGCGATTTGTTTAGAAGAATAAGTGTGCCAGCACACTTCCTCAAAGAACAGTACTACTTAAATAAAAAGTAGAAAATTGGTCGCCACGAGCAAGTACGGAGGCCATCTACACTGTTAGAAAAAGATGTATGGATACAATAGAATTCCCTACAAGACATTGTATGCAAACAACTTGTTCGTTAAAATTAGAAACGATAAGTTTCATTTGAAAACAGATAGCCAATCTGTGATGAATACGATCACTTCATTTACAAACGGGTCATCATTTCATCATGTAAAAACTCATTTGCATCTGAAACAATCTCATCGTTTTGATACGAACTATAATCCTCAAACAGCTAATTCGTTCTCCCTCATAACGACCCCTTTCATTTTAAAACGACTTTCATTGTTTCTAAACGATATCAATTACCATGCAACACAAAAGCAAAATAGTAAAAAAAGGTATAAATACTGACATACAAATGTTGATCTCAGTTATTGTTTTCTACTTTTAAAAAGAATTGATATCATGATGAGTGTGTCGTTTGTGTACGGATTGTTTTGTACACAGATGAGATAGCTCGTATTCAAATGAACTGTATCATTTCTAAACGAGCTTAGTGATGGTTGTTATCTCCGATGGAGTAGCAAGATTCATTCGTATCTGAATGATATCATCGTTTGCTAACAGACATATGTGTATGGAAACGATACCTCATTCTCAGATGACTCACTTAGAGAGTCTTGAGGTGCAAGTCTGAAGGGTGTAAGGGTTTGTTTACTGATGACTCCTTCATCTTAGAACGAATCTTTTCTAACAGAACATTGTTGGAGTACGATGTGTTTGCTATAAAAATTAACGAGTAATTCCTCGTTAATTTACAAACAGATTTCTAACAGTGTATCTAGAAAGTGCGGGAATCACTCCAAAGGTACTCGAGCTCTCGGCATTCCCAAACGAAACGAAAGCTCCGTTTGGAGCAGTGGGAGGAACGAGAAGCCGGCGCGGGGCTAGCAGCGCACCTAGCAGGAGCTGACCGGGGCGGACCCGAGGGGTGGACGACTTGGCTTTTCGGTGAACATAGACGAGTACGGTGTACACCCGGAGTACACGGAGTACATACGGAGTACGCAGAGTACAACTGGAGTACGCGAAGTGCACGGAGTACAGCCGGAGTAAGCGGAGTACGCGCAGGCCTGTAGACTACACAGAAGAACACTAGTCGTCCACCTCTCGGGGCGACCTGGGCTGGGCCAAGGCGAAGGCGGAGCCTGCAGGTTACACACATCAACACCGCACCCTTGGAACCTACCAAGCCGGGCGGTTGGAGACGCCTGAGCCCAGCGGCAGCAAGGAATCCACGCCGACAAGCACATATCAAATACCAAGAACCTCCACCCGCCCCGTCCCGCCCCACGCCGCCCCGCACAACCCGCGCGGTTCCGGTCGCCGTGCAGCTCTACGTACATGTGTACTTTGCCCGTGTTGTGTGTGTACCATTTCCTCATCTCTTATGCGCTACGTTCAATGAAAGCCCGCCAGGACCGCTCCGTGCTCCGAAGCAGGGTGCCCCGGCCCGAAACCGCCCCAACCCCGCCCCTCTCGCCCGCTGTATGTAGTATATCGCTCGCAGGGGTTCGCCGCGCCGCGCCTCGCCCCAAAAGCAAATGAATAAATTTTCACCAGCGATTGATGTCGGTGCAGCGAAGTTTTCAGCGGCGAGGCGGAGGTGGTGCAAAGTATGATATATTTTTACGTTTTCGGACAGCCGTTGTCACGTGGAAACGAAAAGCCCAATAGGGCGGCCAGGAATTTTAGCCAGTTTCGCCGCCCGCCCCCTGCCCCCTCTACTCGACCCCGTGAAAAGTTTACCCAGACAAGCACTTACCGGTGCATAGGGGCGCGAGAGCGCCAGCGCCATACTCGAAACTTGCACAATTGCGAGTGTGAAGACCGGCGCGTACGGCGAGTACGTACTTAGGAGACGAGATATGCGGGCCGTCTGTGAGATAAAGCACACACCTAGCGGCACCGGCTCAGAGGCAGGGCAACACGAGGAAAAGCCAAAGACAAGTTTACAGGAAAACGCAGAGAGGCATCAACAGCAATATACAAAATAACGAGTTCACGGGCGAAGCGAGGCAGCAGCACCAGCGTGGTGGCAAAATCGAATTGGCCCCACGCACAGAAGGGGTGTGTGCAGGAGTGTGCGCAGCCACTAGGGCCCCGCCCCGCGCCCCGCCTCTACGCACGAGTAAAAAGTTGGCGCCCGGCTGAGGTTAGGCAACCAGCAATTTAGCTGCTCCTCCCCCTCCCAGCCCCCTCCCTCCCCCTGCCAGCCCGCCTGGGGTTAGCGAGCGCCCGCCCGGATGTTATCGGATTTGCTTTGCATATGAGCTGCAGCTGCGGGCCGAGCGGGGCGAGGGGGCGCTTCCCACTCCAGCAGGACGAGCGAGGTACCGGCTCAGCAACACCGTCCGGGCCCGTTCTTCACTATGATAATGAGAGGGAAAGTGGTAGAGGGCGATATACTCTACGAACATGAGGGATTACCCGCCCCCGCGTAGAGTGGGGAGGCAAGGGAGGGGGGGGGGATAGTTCCCCAGCTGCGAGAGGGGTTGAGCCCGGTACAGCGAGGGGAGGGTAAGGAAGTGTAGGGTGTGAGGTGAGCGCGGTGAGAGAAAGGGAGGGGAGAGGAGAAAGAGAGAGAAAGAGAGAGAGCAGGGGAAGCGCACGGCATGGGGCCGACATTCATTGGTATGCGCACAACTCGTCGTGCTGCACGCATGTGAAAGCAAATGGCACCGTAAAACTTTGACGCGCGCGACGACGCCATGCCAGCGCCCCTGTTTGGCTTAGTGCCGCCCCACCCCGCCCCGCCGGTAACTACGACAACGGCCTCTTACAGCGTCGAGAGAACGAGAGAGAACGAGAGAGAGAGAGAGAGAGAGAGAGAGAGAGAGAGGGGGGGGGGACCACTAGGCTGCAGCGGGGACATAGGCTCGTCCCCTGGGCAGGACGCGCGTCAAAGGCAGGCGCCGGCCTGTGTCCTGGCCCTGGCCTCGGCCTGCTGGAGAGCTATGCCTCGGGTGGCTGGCTCCGGTGCGGTGGCGGCTCAGCCGTCTGGGCAATCTCGGCGATGGCCGAGGCCGGACCGGGCGAGGCCTGCACGCCACACCGCGGTCGGCCACGAGACGGGCCGCGGCCGGGGCCGGGACACACACACGGCAGCGGCGCGACGGCCTCCGGCCGCGTTAAAGTTTTATGCATGACCTGGCATATGAGATTTTTATGACCTGTATTATTTCCTCTGCGCTTCCTCGCCTCTGCTCTCCCTCGCGCTCCGCATCTCTCTCTCTCTCTCTCTCTCTCTCTCTCTCTCTCTCTCTCTCTCTCTCTCTCTCTCTCTCTCTCCACGTCCCACGGCCTTCCACCCCTCTCCCGCTGCTGTCCTATCCCACTCACATTCCTCTGGTGTCAGGACTGACTTCAGGGGTCGGAAGGAAAGTCTGTTGAGGGGCGGGGGAGGGGAAGGGGTGGGGGAGGTGGAAGGGGTGGGGGAGGTGGAAGGGGCAGTGAGACGGGGAGTGCTGGGGAGTGGCCAGCATCCCTTGAGGACGCTTAAACAATTATTCTTCCCTGAGCTTTATTTCCGTCTCTACCGGGACCTTAGCCGCTCCCGCTTTCTATCTCTCTCACTTCCACCATCCCCTCTCCCGCCCCCCCTCCCCCACTTCCTCTCTGTATCTCTCTTCCACCCCCTCTTTACCAGCAACGGAGGAAAGATTTGAAGGAGGAGGGGGCGGGGCAAAACGCCGGCGGACTTTCAGCGAATAACTTACCACTCTGACGGCACAGTATAATTTGACTAGCGTCCGTTGTAAATTCCCCATAGCAGGTACGCCAGGCAGGCAAGCAAACGGGCAAGATTTTTTTTGTAAAACTAATTTAATTTTTTTCCAACTTTTCCCTATAGGGCATACGTGTGAAAAGAAAAAATTGGGAAAAATCCATGTTAGAAGACACTGAAATGACGTCGCAAAATGGTATAAAGTTCTTTTTTTTTAATAACAGTAGATTTAACTACATTTTAGGCTGCTAGGGGCTGGGGTCGTGTTGACTTTGGCTACGAAGAGGAATAGTTTTAAAATTTTGGCATTTGCTGGAGTTGCCTCAACGGATGGGCACATGTGCGTAGGGGGGGTCGAAATATTGTTGGCTTTCCCAAGATTTTAGTTCCATATGAACTGACATAAAAAAATCACTGCAATCCCTTCCTAGCTCGAATATCTCTTTTAAATTCGACCCAAAGCGCAAGTAAAAAGCTCAAAAGCTACGGAGCACACCGATCGCGACATATCAATGCCGGATGGAAGCGTTTCAACACTAACACGCCCCATGCCGAATTAGCACCGTACCAATCTCGCTCCAGCACTCGCCCCGATTAAAATCAGGCTTCACAAAGAATGGGAATTTCAAATTTGCAAGAAGAAGGTGGACCGGTTGTGGCCGATGGTCCTTCGGCAGATGAAAATGTCATCATCCTCTTTTTTTTCTTCATAGCCCTTCTTGGTAAGAGACGTTCGAAAGAAAAATATTGTTAGATAATTTTCACAAATGCGCCTACTTAAGCATATGGCAAGTAGTTGCAAAGGCAACAAGCTATTGTTCTTTTATGAAAGTAGTGGGCGGAGGAGCAGAACAGGAACGGAATGCAAAAGCAGAGAGAGAGAGGATAAGGGGTGATGAAAAAACAGGAAGCTCTACGCGCCGCGCAAATCGTAAACCTCACGCCAGAGAAACGCTAGGATACGGAAAAAAAAATCAGCCCTCGCGATGCGGACGCAGAGCTGCGGCAGGCAACGAGGACATCACATTCCTACACAGTGAAAGTTTGCGGAATTCGACGACAAGCTGGGGGTATTTGCCAAAACATCAATCCCCCGCGGTCACTAACATTATCAAGCTACGCAAAAAAAGGAAGGCGAGAGAAAGCAAATGGGCGGGAAATAAAAACATGTTAAAAGGAATCGATTAGTTGTCGGGTAATGAAAAGAAACGCGCCTGCTGGGTGGCTTGCCGCTTCCTCGTCGACATTTATTGCTATTACTTGGTTTCCTATATCACAGCAGCAGCAACCGTGCTGCACAGAGCAGCAATGGAGGCGGGAAGGGAAACTGCGGGCAATCAAGGCGGGTTCGAGGGGTCGGCAACTCCCCTTAGCCGTGTACGAGAATGTATACGTATATTACCAGTAAAATAGGTTAGGTATTATGTAATTATGAATGTAGTATAAAATAATGTAAAGTAATATCTAGTAATATATATTGCCCTTACAGAAAATAGACGTCTATAGATGGTCTATGGTAGATCTACCCCGTCTAAATGTTTAGACGTCTATAAATAGATGTCTAAAAGATTGGTAATAGATGTCTCGGGGCATTTAGGTCTAGCTGTAGACGTGTAGAGACGGTCTACTTCTTGTCTAACACATCTATGTATTTAGACGTCTATTGCTAGATGAGATCTAGAGGCCGCGAGACGATCTACTTCTCGTCTAACTCATCTCTCCTTTTAGACGTCTAGTGCTAGATGGGGCCTAGATGCCGCGCGACGGTCTACTTCTCGTCTAATTCATCTATCATTTTAGACGTCTGGTGCTGGATGGGGTCGAAAGGTCGCTAGATGCTCTACCTCTCGTCTAACTCATCTACGCACTTAGACGTCTCGCTGTAGATAAAGTGCAGATGCCGCGAGACGCTCTACTTCCCGTCTAAAACTTTGACGCTTTTAGACTGAGTCATTTCCAGACTGCCGGTTATAGGTGTCCAAAGTTCACAATGAACTGCTGCTGTTGTAACCCAAGTTGAAGTTGAAGACACGTACTTCTACCGCCTATGACGCTTCATACCGCAAGGTGATGTCTACTTGCCGTCCCAATAAACGCTGATTAAGCAATCTATTTACCATGTAGCTCTAGATCTCATATGGATGATTTGTAGATGTTAGTGCCAAAGCTCCCGCTAGATGGCGTTGCAGTAAGCACATCTGCAACTTTATCACTTTTTTAACTACAAGTTCACTTTTTTTTAGAATATCGATTTTTATTTTGCGGCGTATGTTTCCGCAACTTATGTTGCTATGGACTACGTGCAGTTTTTATTTAAAAGAATCAATCGTGATCCACAAATAATTTATTTAGTACTAATGCTCGGGAGGCGCTTGCTATGAGGTTTTGATAGAGTGAGGCGACGTTTCCGCCGTAAAGTAATGAAGAGTACGTGCCCTGACGCAATTCCCAATTTGGGAGGCACTTCGTTCCTCCGATGAACCTCCGTTCTAATTTTTGAAAGCCTTGAGTGATGTCACCTGCCTGATGGCATGAGTCTACGACTCTTCCAAAGGGTTGAAGTTGAAAGGTCGAAACATGTTTTGGCAATGCAGAACTCCACCGTCACAGGTCTATAAACTATCGAGTAGTAGCAGAGTAGTAGACGCCAATTGGTGACATTTTATCTAAAGCAACAGCCTATTGGTCGTCTATAACAATCTTAATGCAGTCTAGGGACATAGATGTCTAAAAAGCCTCTTCCCACATACGTCTGTTCGATGTCTACACATAGACGTCTAAAAGATCGCACGTTTGCGGCCATTTTAGACCGTCTAATAGACGTCTATGATAGATGGCTATTAGACGGCTAGACATATATCCTTAGACCTCTTTTCGACATCTATGGGACGTCTATTTTCTATTAGGGTGTTATGTAGGCGTAATATAGAGGCAAAATTGTGGTAATATACAAGTAATATGAGGTAATTTACTGGTAATATACAAGTAATATTCAGTCACCACATTCGAAGTAATTTACGAGTTATCGACTCCTCTAGTGGGTTGCAATCACCGACCACCTCCCTCGAGCCTCTCCCCAACACCGCACCGGGTCGGAGAAGTAGCAGTAAAACTTGACTGATTCATTTTTAATTGGAAGGCACTACGGTTCGAATTTTTTTTCGGAAAAACGAAATTGTTGGGGGAAAAGCGGATTTTTTCCCAATTTTTAAAGGAAAAATCCATGAAATCTGCGTTTGTGATGACAAAAACGATACAAAACGTTCAATTTACGTTCCTTCAGTCTCTGGTAGAATGCACTATATAAAAGAAGTTGCAAAACGGGCCAGGATCGTGGAATTTTCAAGATTCAGTAATGTTAATAAACATCGAAATTTAACAAAGAATTTTTTTTTTTTTTTTGTGAACTTTGATGATCTACACATTTTTCACCTCCACAGAAAGCGTTTGCCATCGTTCTGGACCATGAACATTTCTAGCTTTTTGATTTTTCCAATTTTTTCTACCCCTAGGATTTTTTTTTTTCAGAAAAAGGTGGATTTTTTCCAATTTTTCCGGAAAAGTATCTGAGCTGCCGAACCCTAGAAGGCCACGAAAAGAAGGATGCCCGCGGTAGAGAGAAGTCAGATATTAAAATTCGAGTTTTTTCATCAATCAATTCTTTTAATCGTTCTTCCATTTTAAAGCTATACATTTGGTATGACTGGTTGCAACAATATGTCTCCACGGGACAGAAGGCTGCAGCAGAGGCCACAGGGCCACAGTGCCAGACCCCGTGATGACGGGAGAGGGCGAGAAAAGCCATTTTGTGCTGCCAGGCCGGGCACTGGCACTTCCCCATCAAACGCATGCGATTTTATCGCTTTGGCCGCTTTCCGTAGGCTGTGTGCGTGTGTGTGTGACAGAGAGAGGGCGAGAGAGAGTGAGAGAGAGAGAGAGAAAGAGAGAGAGAGACTGATAGGGAGGGAGGGAGGGAGGGAGGGAGAGTGTGTATACCTTGCAGTGTCCGTGTGTGCACACGTACGACGAACGGTCCGAGAAGCGGACAACAACCACAATCCGTTCTTTGTGGCGGTGTGTGTAAGCAAACGAACGTGCTAGGGGGCGCAACATGACTGTATAGAGCGCTATCTGTCTGTGTGTCTCGCACCGCCCCGCCCCGCCGTGCACGCCATCGCGACGAGACTTGCGATGCACTTCTGGCGTGGCCAGACACAATTCAGTCATTGGAGCGGAAATTAATTGGCTGAGCTAAATTTAAAATGAAACTCGAATTTAAAATTTAAATGCTCAGGCAGGGGAGGCCGACGAGAGAGGAGGGCATGAGGCGACAGGCGTTAGACGTCGGATGAGAGATGCCAACAGGCTATCCAACCAACAATGCAAAAGGGTAAAAGGGAAAAAGAGAAGAAAAAAGAAGAAGAAAAAAAAAGAAATCATTGCAAATGTCGAAACTAGGCTTGACAAAAACAAAGGGAAAATAGAGATGAATTTCAAATTCATGATTTTTGGAATTTACCTTCAAGCTTTGGCCCGCTGCAGGCCAAGGTCGGCGCACTTTTCGCCGAGCTTTATATGGTTTTAACGTGCGTCTACCTTGTAAAAATAATGAAGTCCACCGTGGTGACTGACGACGGTGGACGTTTTACGTGAGTGCGACGAAGAACCGCGACGCGTGCAAATCCTGGCCTTCGACGGTGTCGGCTGAAAACGGACCGAAACGAGGAAGCTAGACGCTGGAATAAACGAGTTAGCGAAACAATTACCGCCTGCTGGCCCGGCAGCACGGCGCTCGGCTGAGCTCGCCACATTAAAATTGCAGCAGGCGTACGTGACGTCAGGGTACAGGGTGTCCCCACGACACCCGTGGGACACCCGGCGGAGGATGTCTCCAGCACGCGGCGGGGCACGGCGGGCCGACCCCAGACGTACTCACGGCGGCTTCGGGTATTGACCGGCGCGCCGGGCCGGGCCAGAGCGGCGCTGTGAGGCGGGCCGGGCCCGGGCCACGCGCAGTCTTATCTATCGAGCGGAAATTAAACTTAATAAAGTTCGCAGTGAGACGGTGGGGCCGAAAGCGGCGCGGGGGCGGCGAGGTGGGGCAGGGGGGGCAGGGCAGGCGCGCGGCCGGGCGAGGCAAGGCAGGACAAGGTAGGCCGGGGCTGTGCTGGCTAGGGGAAGACCGTGCAGGCCTCGGTGGAGCACTGCTCCACTGGAGCAGTCGTCGGTGGGGGCAGGGGCCGGGAGCCGGCTGCTGTTGAACGCGGCTCTGCAGTGGGCCGGGCACGGCTTTGAAGCGCGACGAAAAGTGTTAAAGCGGGGGGATGTAAAGATCGGCGTAGCGTTTGATCACCAGCACATCAGATCTACGGAGAAGAGGAGAGCGAAGAGTAGCTGTAGAAAGGAAGGTGCGAGTAAGAAAGGGAAAGAGTCTCAGTGAAAGGGGCAACTGGGCCTGGCGGGGCGGGCTCTCTCTGTGATACACGGCGGAAGCATGGAAGCGCTCTCCGAGAGGAGAGTGGCGGGGTGGGGGGCTCTCCCAGGCCGGATACTCAACATTGTTGCAGGGCGGCGCGATGCGGTGTGGCGGCGCGATGCAGCGAGCAGAGGCGGGCGGCGCGCGCGGCGCGGGTACACACAATAACGGCCATGCAAACGACATTGGCGGCCCGTCTATGGCGGGGGGAGGGCCGCCGGGCCATCCCGCGGCACACCCAGCCCCGCACCGCCCCACCCGCGCGCACCAGAAACAAGGACAAACTTTTTAGTGGGGGTCGCACGGGGTTTTATGAAGGGGAGCCAAGCAGCGTATACATGTCAGCCGAGGCAGCCCCCACCGAAATCCTCGTAGCAGCCCCGCAGCAGCCCCGAAGCAGCTCGGAAGCTACCCCGCAGCAGCCCCACAGCAGCCCCGGAGCAGCCCGGAAGCTACCCCGCAGCAGCCCCGAAGCAGCCCCGCGGGAGCCCCGAGGCTACCCCGCAGAAGCTCCACAGCAGCCCCGCAACAGCCCAGCAGCAGCCCCCTCCGACATCCCCCGGTGAAGTAGTGTTCCAGGCTACATTGAGCGAGGAGCTCGCGGTAGAACACGCTTCGCCACATGACATGGCCGAGTCTTTTTCTTCTCTTTTGCTCTCCCCGTCTCTAAGGCCTCTCTCGCAGCCCTGGGCGTGTGCCGGCCGCTTGAAGCTGGCTCGCGTTATTACATAGGGAAGTCCTACTGACTTCATTTGTAGGCGCTTTGGAGGAGGGCCAAGTCAACAGCGCTCTTTCACAACTTTTGTGTGTCTGTCCAGCCAGGCACAGAGCTGTGCACTCCAGCGCAGGCCGGGATGGCGTCTGCAGCGCACCCACCAAGCCCATAAAAAGGTATATAAAAATGGCCAGAAGTTGTGGTATTAACGTATCGCTTAAAGGAGACGGACATTATGGCGCTTATTTTCGCGCAGCATCGTCGCTATAAAAGCAGAGAGAGAGAGCGCGCCCGGCAGGCGCCCAACAAAAGCTGGGAGTAATGACGGGATCAAGGGAAAACATCGCGTTACAAGAACCAACGTCCAGCTGGTTAGGGCAAGGCTTGAGTGAAAATCCAAAAAGTCTGTTCAAACTTTTTTTTGACTTCAAAAATATGTATATTTTAAAAAAGGTCTTTAGGCCTCTGAATATATGTTTTTTTTTTCTTTTTCTTTCTTCAATCATGTGGAGATACGTATAGGAGACCCCTTCTAATTAAGGCAGACCTTCGCGAAGTTCCTTTTGATCCGCATACTTTTATCTCAACGCAGAAGACAGACTTTCTAATTCTTATAACCTCGCACCATTCTCACTTCCAAGGATTTTCACTTTCGCCTTATCTCCAGGACTATGGTACTCCTCACCACTTGAGCTGAGCTGAGAAGTTTCACGCGGAAGTAATTACACATTGTGCCGCCTGACGCCAGGCTCGGATAGGACCGACATCCTGACCAGATAGTGGTACGCAGCAAGTGGCGCCCCCTCGACATACCTGCAACAAAACAAAAGAGAGACGGAGCGTTAGACACGGTCTCTATCGCGTATTTCAGCTCCCCAAAGTGTGATCACAGGGCCTCCCGCCGCTCTGCAGGCAGGAGTCGTAGCGCGGTAAAACGAAACGGGATCAGCGGCAGGGGAAAACCCTTCTCAACCACCCCACGGCTCCGTGCACGCTCTCCCCCGCTCCAGTGAGGTGTGTGGAGGAGGGACTGGCTGGGGGCGGGGGCGGGGGAGGAAAAGGAGAGGAGAGGTTTCCACGGAGGCTAGAATGGAGAGTGACAATACCAAAGCAATGGGGAAGAGGGGCAGCAGAGAAGCGGGGCGAGTCAGAAGGTTAAGCATTATGTATTAAGAGCAGCAGATTTGGAGAGAGAGAGAGAGAGAGTGTGTTCTGAGAATTGACTTTGAATTTTTCTCAAGTTTCTCACAAAACGGGCGAAAAAAACCCACTGCAGTGAGAAACCGACTTGCACCCCATCGCAGCACAGCGGCGAGTGTTGCTCGCTTCAAGAGTCACACAAGTCAAAAACGGGCACGCGTTCAGTACCACCTCAGGGTTGTTACAGGGTCGGGAATTTTTATTTCCCTGACTTTTCCATGACTGAATTCGAGGTTTTCCATGACTTTTCCCATGACATATATAGGACTGGGGTTTTTAAAAAGAAAACGATGTAAAGCAATAATTGCACTTGCAGAATTATTTATCCATTTTAAAGCCCTTTGAGGCACTCATTCGACATAAAATAAAGGAGCAAAACCTTTGTTACGGCGCGGTAGGCAGAGGACACGGGCGATACTAATTTAACAAACTTCCATGACTCGGCGCTTGATTTCCCTGACTTTTCCATGACTTCCTTGACTCGAATTTTTTTCCCTGACTTTTCCATGACTTCCAGGTTTTCCATGACCTGTAACAACCCTGCACCTGCATCCCTGCTGCCTGCTGACCCCGCGCCCACAACAGAAGTCTAAGAATTAAACTTGATCAGGTCGGCTTGGCGTTGGGGCTCGGGCTCACGGCCGCACGGTCCCGGGCCGCCGTGACAAGCTTCTGTTATCGTTAGGCGGGAATGGGTAATCGATAGAGAGCGAATGAGCGTAACGGCACCCCTGGGAGGCGGACGGACAGACGGACGAACGAACAGACAGAAACGGACCCGGGATGAGGGGGAACGCAGCGGAACGCGTACAGAAGGGACCAGAGGATCTGACGAAAGGAATTTACAGGGTTGCGGTCGGTTTGCAGTTCGGCCCCACGAGGCAAAGTCGCCTTCGACCCTCACGGAAAAAAAGCCTTTCCAAATTGTAATTAATCAATAACCAATAAAGATTAGTGTCTCGGCACAGAGTGGCAATTTTTGCTGCGAAACGGGCATCGGTCGGAACATGAAAAAGAATTAGCGGCGAGCGCCGCGGCGGGTGCTAATGATTCCGCGGGGATGCGCGGGACGAAGGGGCAGGGGAAGGGGTGGAGAGGGGAGGGGGGGAGGGCTGGCTGCTGGCGCGCCAGAAAGGAGAGGAAACTTGATGAAAAGTTGTTAGTCCAGGCGTCGCGCGTCGCGTCTTCGCGAAGTTGGCGCTTGCTGCGCAAGTGAGGTACCCCCCAGCGGTGGCGCTGCAACCTCCTCCTGCCACACCACTCCCCCTCCCCCCTCCCCCCACCAGCACCACCACACCTGGCTCCCCGGGACCGGGCCTGGGCCGGGGACGCTACCCCGCAAACCTGTTGTGCTTACATGAATAATGCGTTGGGATGGCAAAGCTCTTTTACACGCAAAAGCACTCACAATGCGTGTCAGCGACCCGCCCCCGGTGCACAGAGGCGCAGAGGCCCGGCGCGGCGCGGCCGAGGCTAAACAAGAAGGTTACGCCGAAGTCGTTTACGTGGGGCAGGTGTGCACCAGACCGTATAGCCACTGCGCGCCGCAGAGAGCAGGGCAGCCTGGGCCCCCCTGGGCCCCCCTGGGCCCCCCTGGGCCCCCCTGGGCACATCCCTCTCCCTCGGAGGCCGCAAAGGAATGGGCTACTGGCACGGGCATTATCAGATGAGAACCTCAATTATATTTGAGCGCGCGGCATGCGTAGCCTCTGCACGCCAACTGCTACCGTAGCGCTCTCCCCCCCCCCCCTATTCTCTCCCCCGCTGCCGCAGTTTTACATGACCATTGTTCGTGGTGAGCATCAAAGCGTCGAAACCACCCCGCTCATCGCAGTCCTGCTCTGGTCAGCTCCAGCCGCAGCGCAGCGCACCAGCGTGCCTGTGGCCAAACACCGCTCCATCCTCTACCCGCATGAATATTTAAATCCTTAACGATACAGCTGGTTACACACACACCTGTCATGAAAAGAAGAATAAATTTTCTAAAGGGAATAAATTGCCTAGAAATGCGTTCTTTTTACTCGTAGGTCTACTACGAGGTAGGTCAACTGTGAAGTGAAAAAATACGATTTTCTAAGTCAATATTTATATTGATATTTTTGGAATAAAAATATGGGTAGGTCAAAATGTGAGGTAGGTCAGCTAAAATGTACAGAAATAGGAAAATGTTTTTATCATATATATTTTGATATCTCTAGAATAAAAATATGGGTAGGTCAAATGCGGTGTAGGTCAACTGATATACACGCGTATTATCAGTGTATGTAGGAAATATCTAAGGTGATGACCACTCAATTTGTAATACGAATATACACGAAGAGCTTTTCCCCAAAGTCCCAGGGGCAGTAAAAGTGCGGATGTTCGCACCCAGCTTAGCCCCGCACAACCCACCACCATCCTGCTCCCGCTCCGTCCTCCCGCCCGTATAAAAGAAGCAGCGCAATGAAATAAACCGTAGGAGGTGGAACGGTCAGTAAGCAGGAAGAAGGGCACACATCCGGACGCGACACCTCGGCGGAAGCATGGGAGAGGAGGGGGGGGCGGAGGAGAAGGATAGAGGAGGGGGGCGCTACGAGAGAGGGAAGGGGGTTAGAGAGGGACGGCGTGGAGGGGGCAACGCCGCCTGCTAATGCCCTGCTGTGGCGGAAAGAGAGTCGGGCGCGCCAGGCGGGTAGGGGCGGCCGCATCGAGACATGGCTGCGATGGGATTTATTGGGCCTACAGGGCGAGAGAGTTGTCGGTCGGACTCTAAGGAGCCAGCCCGACCTGGCCCGGGCCCTCGGCCAGCATGGCACGCGAGCACCCCCGCCGCCCCAATGAGGATCAAGATGATCTATAATCTTCTCTAATCCCGAGCGTCTGCCTTATGGGCGTAAGTCACACCGCGGCGTGAGGCCACAGCAAGAGAGAAGCTCATTCTCGATTAACAAAAAGCCGAGAGGTTACAAAAAAGTCAAATAAATTTTTTTATTTCAACTTTCGAAGGAAATAATGAAAAAAGAAAAACCGTAAGACGCACACTTTTATTGATAAGCTGGAGGGGAAAGAAGCCTGGCGGCCCTTTTCTTTTCACGATGGGAACAAAAGTGGCACAAATTGATCGGTGTTAGTCTTTGTGTGCGACTAAATGAGGTTGTCTCCTTATTATCTGCGACCCCTCAACGCCCGGCTCGAAGTGACGCGCCGACACATACACAAACAAAAAAAAAAAGAGAGAGAGAAGGGGGGGGGGACTTTGCACGTCATAGACTTCTCCCATCTCGTTCAATCGTTCAGTGCCGAGAGGAGAGGGCAAGTTCGACGGCCAGAGACAAGTTCGGTAATTTTATTTTCTCCCCCTTTAAGTGCCGCGCCGCGCCCCCCTCCGTGGTTTTTATGAGCCAGAGGGTTGTAAAAGGGAACGGCGGACAGGGCACTTGAGTGTATGTACGCGACAGATACATAAGGGGTCGTTCAGAAGCCACGTAGTTGTCGCAGGGCCTTCAGCGCCGCGGCATAACCACGCCACGGATGGGCCGTGCGAAAAAGAAGTACGTGGCAAACGGGGAAAAAATCTTCGGGTTTGCTTTACTTTCTACACGCGGAGTGGCAGTCTTGACAAGGCTATACATTTTCGTACGATATTTTTTCATTACAGGTCATCTTGGGTGATTGAACGTCAGGAGCGAGGGGGTTTGCACTCGCGTAATAGTCGGGTCACTCTATCCGTAATAAAGGCGTAATAGTATGCGTAATAGACGCGTAATAGGAGCGTAATAGCGAAAATTCTCCCTATTTTCCTCATTTTTGTGTCGTTTTGGGCTGTTTTGCCTGTTTTTGGCTCAATCTCTACAATTTCGGAGCGTAATAGGCGTAATAGTTGGGTCACAGATTTTGTGAGTGAATACCCCCTCGGTCAGGAGGCACTTCAATCCGGACAAGGGGCTCTGCAGGCGGGTGGGTGGGGGTGGAGGGGAAGGGGAAGGGGAGGGGGCGGTACGCACTCACGCATGATCTCGAGAGCAGCGCCACGCAACGACGCCACGCTACGCCACGCCAAGCCTTGCGGCGTCGCACAGTGACAGACCGCACCTGAGGCCTGAGACATCGCCAAACCTCCCAAGCACTATACGTCAACGGGAGTTTCATTATGAATTTAAGCGCTCCGGGCGGTAGGGGTTGGGGAAGGAGAGGGGGCAGGTGTGAGGTTGGCCGGGGGGCCCCGCCGCCGCGCGGCACCGTAGCTTTATGAATATTTCCGTTTGTCAACTTGGCCCGCGGGCCCGACCCTTCCACCTGCTTCTGTCCCGTATGCTCTCAAGATCCGGCGCCCCCAGTCTCAAGCAGCAGAGACGTACACCACAGCAGCTCCTCTGCAATTGAGGCCTCTCCGCAATGAGCTCCTCTGTCTAATGCACGCGCCTCCCTCGGCCCCATCTCGGCCGGCACATACCCTGCTGTGCGCGCGGAACTGCGCAAGACGGATTGCAATAATGCCGAACTCTGTTTGAGTTCTGTTGATAAAGTACTTCGACTGATAAAAATGATAGTAACAATAATAAAGCGTGTCACCAAGCTTTCAGTCTCGATATAATGAATAATTATACGCGGACGCGGAGCTCTAAGGGCAATGGAGGCAACAATGCCATATTGTCGCGCGTCGCAATACCCTCGTTGCCGCGGCAGCTCTGCTCTCCCGCGGCCCTACCGCCACCGCTCCTCCTCCCTCGACCCTCGCTTTACCGATTTCAGCCCTATTGTTGCCAAATGCTTCTTTGAACTTTTCATACTGCGAAATTCGAACGCTAAGTGGTGAAACTGAGGCGTACACTGTTAAAAATGTTATTGAAATTCATTACACTTTTGTTGTTTATTTGAATTACATTCAGGTTTCATAAGCCTGTTGTGAAAATTCACAACCTGAGTTATGAGAATTCATAACTGGTTGTGAGATTTAAGAACGGTTGTGAAATTTAAGAACGGTTCTGAGTTTCCTCAAAATTTTATAATTTTCTTGGTTGGGGCGTAGTGGCAGAAGTTGTTCTGTCGGACAAATCTGATAACTGTCGCATGTAAAAACATTTTGTTAGAGTAAAAAATTTCACATAACATGCAAAACTGTCAATTTTGTAACTGCGCAAAATTGTAAGACACCAAATGACAACACTTGTTATAAACCATCATGACAACTTTGAGTCACAGCTTCAATCGCAAATAATGCACATAATTATTCGCAGATGATAACATGTTCATTTCAACTTCGGTCTTTGCATCCAATTGTTTATTTAAAAATGTCTCAACCCAATCAAATATTACATAAAATTTAAAACCGAAGCCCAACCTATTTGATCTCATCTTAGGCTAGTTATTCTTACGCGTTCTTTCAGTTCCCATTTTTTGAACTACTATGCATTACTTGAATCAACAGGTCCCTAGCCACGGTTCTCCTCCCCTGCGCGCCGCGCCGAGGTGCCGAGCACACGCAACAGTAATGGCGATTCGGCTCAGCTCGGCTCCCCTTTCCACGCTGTTTTCCCGTGACCGTATTACCATAGAAACAGATATTTTAGACCGAAATTTCTCAAAATCGGACTATAGTTTTGAAATGGCATTGCAGCAGTGAACTAAGCAGATATACTTCTACCTCCATGACAATTTTCATGAAAATCGAAAAGAGAATGCCAAATTTACAAGAAGCCGGGCTCATAAAAAAATCGCATCAAGCGATAAAAAGCTACTTCGTGCCCCCCAAAATCGGATCCGCATACAAAACTACAAGGCCTAAAAACGGCTCTCCGTAAAGTTTTGTCGGTTCTGTCTGTCTGTCTGTCTTCGCTGTGCTGACACACTGTGGGGGACCTGCTCGGCGCGGCGCTTGTCCCCTGGGAAAAGGGTACGGTCCATGAGTATCCACGCCCTTCGGTAACCGTCACGGTGAGAGCGCAGGAGCAACACAAAGTACAACGCCAACGCGCCCAGAGAGAGAGAGAGAGAGAGAGAGAGAGAGAGAGAGAGAGAGAGAGAGAGAGAGAGAGAGAGAGAGAAAGGGAGATACAGAAAGAAAAGAAGTGCAAGCTTCAGGAACGGATAGACAGCCTGGGAGTCGAGGGATAGGCCAACACCTCGCACGGGTGTGGGCGGGCTGCCTACCACTCCGTTTGCAGGCTGAAAGCCGGAAACGAAGGAGCAGTACTTCCACCATCTGACGACCTCGGTGCCTGAGTTCGACCCTTCAATGCCACATGTTGCATGACGTATCATAAGAGAGACATGCAAAATATAGACGGCACTTTAAACTCGGGTAAAGGAGAAGTCCAACAATCCCCGAGCTGTCTCCCAGCGCGTCTCGCGGCAGTTCGTTGTCCCCGGTCGGCTCGGCTCAGCTCGCCTCGGCGTCCAGGCACGCCTCGGTGGCCCGTCGGCACGAAAGTCATAATCCGATATGAAAATCGAGATGTCGGGACGTGCCTAAGGTTCGGCCGGTCCTGGTTCTCTGGCTAACGGCTCCCATAGCTGCACGGCGGGCGGGGCTATGTGGCTGGGGCTGGCCGGGGCTCAGCCCGGGTACTGCCCCCTCCCCAGGGGGGCTGCCCCTCTCTCCTCCGCCCACACCGCAAGCAGAGGTGTCGGGGGACTTAAAAAGAGCAAGGGGTCACGCAAAGTGGAGCGAGCTGCCCACACACCGCCCCGCTGAGCTGTGCAGACCATAGCGCCGAGGGGTATGGGGGTGGGCGGTGAGGGCAGGCTGACCATCACGAGGCTCAATCCAGTCTCAATGGGCGAGTCGCAGAGAAAGTTAGTGAGTTCATTTGCGGAGTTGGACACGACCGCTGCGCCGGCCAGCGTTGTGGGGGCGTGGGGTCCCCGAGGTCCGCCACACGACTGCCGCTGAGAGCCGCCGAGCCCCGCCGAGCCCCGACCCGTCCCGCTTCGCGCGGCCGGGTTGAGCTGGGGTGTGGCGTGGAAGAGAGCAGGGGACTACAAATAACAAGGGCTGCCCCATCAATCTACCGGTTTGTGATACAGCGAAGGTAGTAGAAACCGAACGAAACGTAATACTCGTTTTCCATCGGGCTCTTCTCTCTCTCTCTCTCTCACGCGCGCACGCGTGGGTGGGTGGGCCTTTCTCTGTAGCACCGCTAGCCGCTTGCCCGAGGGCGAATGGACCCGGCACTGATTGATGTTGGGATCAATTATTTTTTTCCACTTATTTCTTTTTTCGTGTAGCTGCCTGGGTCGAATGAGGAAAACTGAGAGAAATGGGTAGACGGTCAAGTTCAGCAAACGTAGCCCTGATTTATTGGGGAGCAGGCGAAGGGGGGGAGGGGGGGGGGCGATACACCGAGCATAAGATGGGGTCAAGCCCCCCTTCTCCCCCTCCCCTACTGCACTCCACGTGCCCATTACACAACGCCACTCCACGTCCGTCCCCAAGAGACCCCCAGCCCCTCACCGCCAACTCTTCTCCCCATCTCCACCCCTTTTCGCGCCACTTGTTCCTTCAAGGCGTGGATATACACCTCTGCTTGCGATAAATCAGAAGTACACCCTCTGCACATGTCACCTGTCACGACGTACACCTGTCGCGCGACGTGGCGGGGCGTGGCGGAGCACGGTGGCGGAGCGCCGGGCGAGCTCACACAACCATTATTACCAGTGCTTCTTGCGCACCGCAATGTGAGCTCTCTCTACAGAATAAAATGGGCTGAAGGCTGAACAAAGGGGGGCGCTCCTCGAGTATTCCAAATATTGACCTAAATGTTAGATGGAACCTTTACTTTGCTTTGCCTAAAATTTTATCCAGAGTTCGACACATTTGCAACACCATCGCACTGGTAAAACAAATGTAGAAAGTTTTACACCTATTGGTATTTAGTACTAAATGTGCAAATAATAAACGCTTTGTGATTTCGAACTGAACTAACCATCATTCAGTGCAGTGGCGGATCCAGCACGGCCCGGAGGAGGGGGCAAATGTTGCGGTTTGCCTACTTTCAGGGGCATTCGATCAAAAATTCGTTTTTGTTTATAATTTCGACCGATGCGTATTAGAAAATGCGTATACATGACATAATTTTCCTTTCCATTTTCCCCCTTTCCCTCTTTCCTTTTCCCTTTTCTCCCTTTTTCCCCAGTTTTTGGGAAGGGCGGCTGAGCCCAAGGGGCAATTGACCCTTTGCCCCTTGGATCCGCGCTTGATTCAGTGTGCTATTTTGCTACACTTCGCACACTTTTGGTAAACTGCACAGCACTTGGTTTGCAGATACTCGACGTGTTCCATTCATTCCATAAGGCTGGTGCGTGTGTCCATGTGTGCAAAAACAAACGACGCTTGTCAGGTGTCTATCAACTAAACATGATAAAATGTCTACTTAAATTTCACACCATGTAATGTGCAAAATCATGGATTAAACACGTAAGTGTGCAATAATTGCACATTTGTTTTAACAGCGCGTTCAAGCATTTTTTAAAGCAAAAACTAATTTATTTTTTTTTTACTCCAGAAAGGCTCGTAAGGGTGCGCCGCCCACCTCGTCCAGAACGCACTGTGCATGTACTTTTCCGTGGGAATAATTGAACAGCCACGCGGCGCTGCTGCTGGGACGAGGCGGAGCGCACCCCGCCAGCAGCCCGCTCGCTCCCGCCCGCACAGAACACCTGTATTGTGCGCTAGACGCCCATTCAGTTGCAAATGGCTCATGAAATTTCATTCCCTCTTCGACAAGCACTTTATCAGATGTAAACAAGTATGGCCAGTCTAACAAAAGCTGCGCAGGCGTAGGCGTGCGGGGGCGCATGAGCGCTGGGGAGGGCGCGATAGGCGCAAGGAACGCGAATCAGCCACCCCACGCCACTGCATGTGTTCGTTCATTCCTTTTAAAAGTGCACTGATAATAAAAGTGTTCAACTGGGAGTGCACATTGAAGTGTTGAACACTACGTTGCAGACTTTCATGTGTTGACTAGAAATTTGCATGTATAAAATTGTTGAACAGTAAATTTGAACACTTTATGCCTTTATGCTGTCCAAAAACTGCACGTTTAACCCTGAATTTTAAGTATTAAAATTTACTGCTGTTAAACACTTTTTCACTTTTGCTTTTCAGTGTGGGGCACAAAGCGCTACGGAGGTTATGTCCGTGTTTTGTCTTAACCAGGAAACTAAAATTATTTGTGGCATCATGTTTGGCTTATCTGTACGGCGGGAGTGCGTTATATTACTCCTGGATATGGCTTGGATATGGCTTCGCTATTCATAAAAAAGGACGATTCGCACAAGCGCGGGTTTCCTCGCGTGAGCTTCTATTCCGGCATTCTAGATGGGAGATGTGTTTTTTCTTTTAAGCGCAGAAAATTGTTTTCAGAAAACAAAAATGCTGACTGCCCCATTGCTGAGGCGGAGCAGGCGAATGACTTCTGGCCACCCTCTACCCTTTGTCGAGGCTAGCCTCGTGCGCGTCGCGGCCCCCTCGCCACAGCGCGCCTATCTCACATTCTTTTAATTTTTTGGTCTCCATAATTCGGTTGTAATACCTCTTTCCACATCCGCCGTTACGCTACCACAATGTTGTTCTGCCTTTTTTTTTCCCTCGCACCCACCCATGTTTTTCTTTCGCCCTCCCCCCCCTTTTTTTTTTTGGCTGTGTCCTCCCCGCCACGCAGCATGCGCAATGTGTGGACCACAAAGCCGCCGCAGATAAGGTGGGGGAGCATCCTGTTATTTTACGAGGCGGGCGAGGGCAGCGCCCAGGGTCGGGGCGCGGCGAGGTGGGGCGAGGCGGGGCGGGGTGGGGCGGGGCGGGGGAGGTGTTGCGTCTCATCGCTGTGCTTTTCATGCAGCCCAGAGAGGGCGGAGGGGGGAGTGAAAAAAATCTCCGTGCGCGATGCGGCGGCCCCCCTTGCCATCCCTCGGGGGGCGTGGCGTGGCGTAGCTCAGGCTAAGTGATTAGCCTGCCCTGTGCCTTCCCCCCCCCCCCTCTCTCTCTCTCTCCATCTCTCTCTCTATCCCTCGCGCGCCCAGAGAAGTGAGGAACGGTGATTTATTTGATTTTCGATATCAGCCCTGCGAAATCCGTTTTTGGCATTTCGCGTGAAAGTAAACTCTGGCGATGGCAGAGGAATGGGGATGGGCGGCTCAGCCAGCGCCGTGCGAGCCGAGCCATCATATGGCGTTACGACGTTGCAGTCGGTACCCAAGGTGGCGGCCATTTCTATTCCCACCCTCACCTTCCCCAGGGTTACGAGAGGCAGAGAGAGAGAGTGAGAGAGAGAGAGGGGGTTCTGTCCCCTCCTCCCTCCTGTGCGCCGCTATGGCCGAGTGGCCGAGTTTGCCGCGCAGTAATGCCAGATTCGTGATCAGCAGCCCTAAGATCCAGCCTGCGGTGGCCACGTATGGCGGAGCACGTCTCGGCGACCAATCTCTGAGTTAATTGAATGCTTAGGCTGCGGCCTCGGGGGGAGGGGGGGGATTGGGATCGGGGATCGGGATCGGGGAAGGAGGAGTATCGTCTGCTGGCCTCGCGACCGCTGCTTGTGTGGTCGCTGCGGAGGCTGGCGGTCACAACAAGCGCAGCATATAGTACCCGCGGAGCGGAGATAAATTTGCATCTCTTTACCTGTTTTGTGCACGTGCGAAAATACGAAAAACGTCTCCACGGAAGCTGGGAAAAAGATGTCAAGCGTTTTCAATCCTCTCCGGAAACTATAGCGCACCCAAATGGAGCCAAATAAGACTTGCGAAAGCGAGGAGGGGGCGGGCACTTCAGAAAACAAGTGTTTCGCTATGATAACGAGAAGGAGAATGCGGAGATGGAGAGGAGAGAGACAAAGCAAGAGCGAGAGAGAGCGGCCGGCAGCGTAAAAGAAAGGAAGAAAATATAATATCAAAAAAGAAGGACCCAAAGACCTGGAGCCAAATAATTTTTCGCGCAAACGAGTCATTAAAATGCACCGCAGTGCGCAGCCAGCATAACGATGCGCAGCGAAACCACCATCAATTCAGGGGGAAAACCTATTCGCACGGCTGGGCCGGGAAAAAGGGGAGAGAACACTGCTCTGCAGTGCTTGGCCCTCACCCTCAGCCGGCCTGGCCCCGCGGGCCCGCCAGCCCGCCAGGGCTCACCTGCAGGGCGAGCAACAGGCCTCGGGCGCGGCGTGGAGCCGCCGAGCAGCACGCCAGACCATTTTAGCTTCGCGCACTAGCGTGGGGAACATTCCCGAGGCGGGAGACGGGAAAATTTTAAATGAGAAATGTCGGAAAAGTATACGATATTGTAAAAATTACTAAATGTTAAGGGGCATCGACTTGTGTGATTCTGTATAGTGCACGAGTAGGCTTTCGGCTTTCGTAAATTCAAGGCTCCAATCATACATTTCTACACAGATTGTAAATCACAAAATCAGAGGTGTAAATCAACGACAACATATTTTACAGTGGCTCTCCGAGCTCGTGAGCATGCACACCTTCATATATCGTTCACAGTGCCCTAAAAAAATAAGACAAGAAACAAAATAGATCAGAAGAGAATTACTTTAAGTGTGCTCATTTGTTCATCAGGCAAGTTGCTCATCAGTACTTTGAGGCGATTTGCAATAAGCCGGCTTGCCCCTCTCGCGAACGCCACCCTTCGTAAGCAGAGAGCAGCGTGGTCTTATTTTTTTTCCAGGGCAAATCGTGGTGCGAATCCCACCGCTGCGCGCGCAGCCCCGACGGCACCGCAGGCAGAGGAGATGGGAAGCGCGAGACAGCGAGGGCGAAAGAAAAGGCAAGAAAGAAAATGGAAGGGGGGGGGGGGGGAGAGAGAAAGGAAGAGAGGAAGCGGGCGAGGAAGAGAGAGCGAGAGAGCCGGCGTCTGCATCGGCCCCATGCTATTCCTCCTCAAGGTTATCTCTCACCCGCATCGGGATGTGGAGTCGTCGTAGAGACGCGTGGGGCCTCGCGGCCCAGAGCTCCAAGAAGAAGCCAGCTCAGCTCAGCTCTGCAGCCGCCCTGTGAACCGCAGCCCTTGTGACCTCCAGGGAAACAGCCAATTATAAACATCGCTCTCTCAGCCTGCTGCGGCTGGCCTCCCCCTCTCCTAGTTCTTGAGCTCTCTCTCCCTCTCTCCCTGCCTCCCCCTCCCACTCTCTGCATTCATCGCCAAGTAGTGCTGCGATGTGTGCGGTGGGGGGGAGATAATCTGCACTCTCTCTCTCTCCGCGGGACACTTTTGTTTCCGCACTTCCTGTGCCCGCGCCCCGCTGCCCTACCCCAGGCACCACGGTACACACGAAAAGAAAGGAAAAGCATGTCACGGCCAGGAGGAGGTATAGTGAGCGTGGAGGAGGAATGGGGGGCGGGGGGGGGGCAGTCGTCGAGTCGTGGCCTGCAGGGGAGCGAGGGGCGGAGGGAGACCACAGCCCGAGGACAAAACGAATCGGAGTCATCAATCCCAAGAGGAACTCCCGGGAGGAGGAGAAGTAGCAGTCGGCGAAGAATTGGGAAGCGAAGAGCCAGAGAGGACGGGAAGGCAAGGAGCGAATGACATGCGAATAACAAGATGAGGATAGGGAGACCTCGAGAGGACGGTGGGCAGGGTAGCGGGTGAAAAATCCAAAGGAATGAAAGCCGCCCACATATCAGCGAGAATTGGAGCGCAAGGTGTTATTTTGCGAGGATAAAGAAGTAAACGGAAGGTATAGCACGGGGGAGAAAAAAATACCGCAAGAAAGGAAAAGAGGATAAATAGAAGGCTGTGGGCCGGGCAAAAACGGGACTTGGAACGGACTGTGATGAACTCGCCGGTGCGTTGAGCTGGGCAGTGACGAAGTGCAGGGTGCAGGTTGCTGAAATGGCTCGCCGGCGAACGAAAGCAGAAAAAAAATACATTTTCCTTTTTCTGCTTCTAAACCACTACTCTGCTTACAGCACCACATCGGCCCAAGTTGTTTCTACCAAAATGTGCCACACAGCAGTTTACACTGAAGAGCCGCCGCAGCACGTGGTACCAACCGGGGCTGAAATTCTCATGCGCGCGCCCTCTAGCGTCGTTCCAGACCATTTAGAATAAGTCTGCGCCGCTCTGCGCCGCTCTGCGACCTCCCCGCGGCCTCGGCTCGGGTCGGGAGCCTCCTCTCCAGCCGCCGGAAACGAGAGTTTGCTATGCATACTTTATCAGGAACGTCGCTGCCTATTATCGAGGCGAGGACTGCTGCAAGTTAAATCGGGGCAAATAGAAGTTTCGAATCGCCGCGCGGCACGGCGGCCGGGGCGGAGGCGAGGCCTGTGGACCACCCAGCGGACTCGAAGCCCCGGTGCGCGGGGCGATGTGGGGCGGAGTGGAGCGGGGCGGGGCGGGGCGGGGCGGGCGGGGCCGAGGCTAAGCAAGCGCAGGCAGAGTGGCGACGACCTTGTGTTTCTCTTTCCTGAAAAAACACTTCCACGTTCGATGACGGCAGGCAGCGCCGGCGTGAGGTTGAGCTCATCAAAAAGGCATAACGTAATCGCCAATTCATTGGAACCGCGCAAAAGTAAATAGCAAAAACACACACGCCGCACGAAAATCAGCATCGAGTTTTAATCAGGCTGAGGGGCCCAGTCCAGCCCAGCCCGGCGGCCCGGCCTGCCCTAGTTAGTCCAAGGAGGGTCGCGACTGTCAGGGTCACGGACACAGCGGCGCGGAGCGGCTTGGCGGCAGGAAGTGGCCCGGCCAGGCGAACACGCCCCGGGCCTGGATTAGTATCCAGTTCGGTCATATTGTTTCGGCCGGGGCCGGAGGGGGAAGGGGGAGGGAGGGGGCCGGCAGCAGTTACAGCAGCGCAGTTACAGCAGCGGCCCTGGTCGATATCCCCTCTCCCCCCTGCAGCGGGCCAGGCTCCCCCGACAGGGTGGAGGGGGAGAGGGGAGGGGGGGGGGGCTGGACCACCACGGGGGAAGCGCAGGTCAGCGCGGCGTTACGCGAGAGGGAGGGGTGGAGGGGCGTAGTGGGTAGGGTAGTAGTAGGCGAGGCATTCCTTCTAGCGGGAGCGGGCGGGACCGGGACGCCGCCGCGGCCCTGCCGCTCAACGCCATAGCTCTCTCCCTCTTTCACTTTCTTTGGCCTTTCTCTTTCCCTCTTTCCATCTCTCTCTCTCTCCCTCTCACCCACACGAACACTTTATCTCTATCTTCTCATACACACAGATACCTACACAAACACATACGCACGCACACACACACACACACACACACACGCGCGCGCGCGCGCGCGCGCGCGCGCACGCACACATACTCTTTCACTGTTTTTTTTTTTTTTCACCCATTCGCCCTGCCTGCATTTTTCACACATTCCAAACATTACGGATTCCAGCCGCCAACAGAATGTTCTTCCTTTTCTTTTCCAATCGCACACTACACTACCGGGCGCCCTCAGCTGCCGGAGGTGGCCTACTTCAGAATAATCTCTCTCTCTCTCTTTCTCTCTCTCTCTCTCTCTCTCTCTCTCTCTCTCTCATTCCTCCACCTCCAAACGACGATCCTCGTGCAGCAATGAGCAATCCGTTGCAATAAAGTGAAAACACACCTCCAAAACTTTTCCCCTCTTACCCTTGCTAGGGCTTCCTGGTACACAGGAGTCGGGGCCCGCCTCCGAATGGAAGTGGTTCCCATGATGCAAACGTTGGAGAGTTGAGGAAGTGGTGCTCAACGTGATCTCATATGCTTCGTGACCCAACGGGAGCCTGGGCGGCGCCGGAGTGGTGGTGGTGCGGGGTGGGGGTGGGGGTGGGGGTAGGACCAACTACAGCCAGTGCAGACAGTTGTGTAGTTCAGTGGTTAACTCACTTGACGAGCAGCCGACATACAGCTGGTGCGGCTGCGCTCAACTGTTGGATGATTCGAGACACGAGACGAACATTGCGAAACGCTCCAAACTGTGCCAAGGGGTGGGGGCATGGGGGTTGTCCGTGAGAGAGGGTAGTGCGAGGGGGGGGGGGGGGCTCACCATAAATCGGAACAGGAAATATTATCGGTTTCCTATCCGATTATTTTTAGTAATTAGTGCACAGGCTATCCGTTTTCAGCCGGTCTAATTGCGGGGAGCCTTGCTATACACGGTAAAAATAGTTTCTTGTATTTCAAGATCTGTCTTGGATGTCCATTGGTATTCTCCATAAGATCCAAGAAAGATCTTGAAATACAAGAAACTATTTTTACCGTGTAGCGGGCGCACGGGCTGAGCCCCGACCCTCGTCTCGTCTCGCGGACGTGAAGTGAAGATCGCCCTTTTTACTGAGAGTTTGGCCCAAACAACGTCGCCCTGCTAGACCCTCTCCCGACCACAAGATCTACCCCGTGACCACAGCCTGATAGGGCGAGTTGTAGTTTGTGTCTGGGCCAGCCGTATATAAGTCTATAGAAATGCAACGAACGAGCTACGCGAGCTAGACCCCTCTTTGAACAGGTGAGAGGGAAGTGGAAACAGCATTTAGCTCGCGTACCTCCCTCGCTGCAGGTCTCTAGCCTGTCGCAACTGCTGCCCGAAACTGGGGTTCACCTCGGCCCCCATACTGCAAATTGTCTTGCAGCCAAGAGTCGCGCACCTCAAAAAAATTATCATTGTTTCAAAGACCCTAGAGTTGCTGAATTTGCTCTCGTAAATTTACGACTTCTTGTCGTAATAGTCAAGTACGGAAAAAAATCGTTAATTTACCAATATTTTTATCACAGTGTGGCACGGTTTCGTATTGTTAGGTCCACGACTGGGTAGAGAATTTTAGACCCCCTTATAATAACTACTGGCCTGCCTTATGCCCCTCTCTCTACTCGTTGAACACGACAGTACAAGCAGGATGACACATTCATTTGCATGTAGTTACAATACTACAATGGCTTAAATATGTATCATTTGATAAAAAGAAAGGCGAAGAGGAAACGGCGGCACATCTCGCGCTTGGCACTGCCATTGGACAGTCCCTCTTTCGGCCACTCCGCACACACCGAGTGCAGTATTATACACACAACACCCCTCGCCCGCCCCGCTACGCCACGCCACGCCGCACCATTAAGAGCCAGAAGAAACAGAGTGCGAGGAGCGGCACCGGACGAGCACAACATAAGAGCGGTTCTTAATCACCCCGGAGGTCTAATATGGGTCCGCCAGGGTCCGCGCTAATGTGAGGCAAATTAGCTGAGTTTAAGTGCGGGGTGGGGCGGGCCCTTGCAGGCCTCTCGAGGGGCCCGCTCCACATCCCGGTGGCACGTCGGGGCGGGGAGGGGCAAGCTCTGTCCAGAGGCTCCAGTTGGCTAGCATTGCCGAGAGATGCATGGTCATTTGCATCTTGGCTTCGGTCAGTGCAGCGTGCGAGCACATAGTGCGACCTTGAAAGTCAAGGAAAATGTTGGCACGAGCGGATGCGGTGCAGCGCGGAGGTAGGGTGGGGTGAGAGTAGGAAGAGGGGAGTAATGGAAGAGGCGAACATCAGCGCGTATAGCTTTTATACAGTGCTTCTCCCCGGGACACCCCACCCTCCCCTCAGAGCCTCCGCCCCTCTGCCAATGGCCGATCACTCAGTGCAGCGCAATAAAACAGTATATTGCGCTCAAAATTGCCCCCGCCGCCTCCGCCCCCCCCCCTCCCCCCGGGCCCTCGCGCACTGCCTCTCGCACCCGGCACTATGACGGCCGTCGGCGAGCTATATAGATGATGGATCCCTGTTCCCCCCACCCCGACCATACTCCCCAACGCAACGCGCCCAAAGCAGACGACGATGAAAAACAAAATTGAAATTGAAGTGCGTTTGGGAAGTGGAAGTATAATCTTAGTTGTTGCTCGCCTCGTGGAGGTGGGGCGTGGCGAGGCTGAACGGGGGCGAGTCGAAATACACGCTACTGTTCAGACATGCCGGGGGCTCGGAAGTTATATATGGCGTCTGGCGCGGGCGGCGCGGCACGGCGCGGCGCTGATAATCGAGCAAACTCTCATGAGCACGACCGAAACTTATTTCGAAATGTTGGCAAAGTATCGCGCCTCGCTCGCAGATAATAAAAGTGGCCGGTGTAAGTTATTGCGCTTCATCCCGCCGCACAGGCCCATTATGGCACTCAGCACAACACTCCCCGAGATAAGAAGTACCCGGTGACATGTAGACACACGGGCACTGCACTGCGCTGCACTGCCGGCGCAATTTATTTATTTCTGTTTGCCGACCACAAGGATAAATGGACGGGGCTAGCCCCCGCCTCCTCGGCGCGAAGCGGACCGTGCAGCGCGGCAAGCGCGGGATGAAAGCGGACCGTGTATAGCGGGATGTGAGCGAAGCGCCCGTACTGCCGCCCGCCCCACGCGAAGCAGCGGGATGCGGCCAAGCCAGAGCGCAAACCGCACGACATGTAAAAATTCGTTTCGAATTTCTCATCCACACACACACACACACACGCGCGCCCGCGCGCGCACACACAGACACGCACACTTTAGAACATGACGAAACACTACCCCACCCCCTGCCCCCGTAGCGGCAGCAGCCCTAGTGGGGTGGGTATCCCGCCCTTCCCCCGGGACCCCCCGGGGGCTGGAATGAGAATAGGGCCTCACAGCATATGACGCACAATAAATCTTTCGATCCAGACACCGTTTTATTGTCCCACGGCGGCAGCAGCAGGCGGCCCGGCCCCCGCGTCCAGGAAGGTCCTGTACAAGGAGAGGCACAGCACAGGGCTGCTGGGGCGAGCCCGCGCGCGCTGTTCACATGACGTTTTACGCGTCGTGACGCAGCAGGCTGCATTCACCCGAGTCCCCGGCACTTTATCACGCTGACAAGCCATTATCACTGTACCGGCGGCCGGCCGCTAGAGACCTCCAAATTTTAAAGAGAGAGAAATAAGTTGAGCATTCCTGTACACAGGCGTGTACTACACGCGTATGCATGAGTCATCGGAGAACAGGTATTATGTGCATGTTTTTGTACAAATTGCTGTGTCGCAACACTGTGAAAAAAAATATTCGTAAATTTTCGACTTTTTTCGTAATTTGTGATTACGACACAGAGGTGTAAATTTACGAGCTCAGTCGTAAATTTAAGACAGCAAATTCTTACTCGTCGAAGAAAACTAAGTCGACACATAGAGAGAAAAAAAATCATCGTCATCGTAACAATACAACTGGATATTGTAACTTTACATTTATCATGGAAAATTTTCGCGTAACCCTTACGAATATTTTTCACAGTGAAACTGCACGACTTGTTGGAAACGAAATGTAGAGTGTGATTCCGTACATACAAACTGCACAAAAATGTATACATTTGGCGTGATCGGGGACTAGTCGCTAGAGGGCTGTTCTCTGCTAACATTGGTTTCGACGGAGAGGCGCGGAGGCGTTGCGGTCCGTCGGAGTCTCATGATAGGTCAGTATTGCCATTTTCGCCTCGGTATACTGCCCACGCAGGCAAGTTGCACCACCCAACTCAACCACCTGGGTGCAAATACCTTGGGAGTGCTTGTATTGGGGTGCAAATCATGAAAATGTGCAAAAACTTAATTTATTTCAAAGTTTGTTCAAATATTTCAACAAAAACTATTGGTCATCACAGGTGATCGGAAATCGTATAGGAGGAAAATTCCTTCCACCTATATGTTAAGTATGTCATTGACATTTATAGAAAATTTCCTATAATCTTTTTACACTGAAGGTACGCTCCTCACTTGAGTCATGGACGCCTCAGCCAGTAAACGGTACTGAATGGGGTAGCCTACAGGTCGACCCGAGTATGAGTTGCACCCCCCGATTCATTCCTGCGCTCACACTCTCGGGCAAGTGTACACATACACGCCGCCTCAAGAAAGACTAGGGAGCAAAAGACTGAGGCCCCCCCCCCTGCTTTCCCTCCTGGAACCGACATTAGCATACATAGAAACATTAGCAATAACATTAGCATACAATGGCGGCTCATGCTATGAAGACGACGCCAGAAATCCCGGGCCGCCGGTGTGGTACAAGCGTGCGAGTGTGAGTGTGTGTGTGTGCGCGCGCGCGCAAGGATCAGGGGCAGAGAGTTCGGGTGAGTGAGAGAGTTAGGGGGAGAGAGAGAGAGAGAGAGAGAGAGAGAGAGAGAGAGAGAGAGAGAGAGAGGGGGGTACGGTTGTGCGGTGCAGAGCAGGCCGTGTCGCCGTGGCGGGCGTTAGCATGAGAAAAGGGAGATTAATGTGAGCCAGTTGACTCTTACGCCTATGGCGTGCCAACAGCATTCAAAGTTAAGGTTTAAAAAACAAAATATTAGCATAATTTTTAATGTTTTTCTTTATTTTACGAACTATATATTCGATGTATGACTTGTTTTGACACATAACCGAGTCGTCCGTTAAGATTTTGAAAAATCATTCGTAATTTTAAACGAATGATACGTTTAGGCAATGTGACGAGTAAGCCCGTAGCTGAACTAATGATTCGTTCATATAAGAATGATTCGAATGTTTAAAAATTATTTGTAAATAAGAGAATTGTTCTTATTACATGCAAGTATTGCACGTACTTTTTTCAATACTTTTCCAAGTGAGAGGAAAAAAAAATAAAGAAACACCGCATGGTATACGGTAAGCACCGTCATATACGGGCTACGTTCATCCCATACCTGACTACCGTACCTCCACCCCCAAGGAATGGAGCGAGTTTTCGCGAGCTGAACGCAATTTTTTCGCGAGTTGACGCGAGTCGAAGCGAGTTTTAGTGACTTGAACGCGAGCTTTTGCGAGTTGGACGCGAGTTGGGCTCGGGCAAGTGTGCAAAGAGTTGGCGAGTGAGGGACCCCTCGACCATATCAGCATACGACCACACGGTGGCGGGGCGCGGCAGGGCGCGGCGGGGCCGAAAGGCATGAAAGGTCAGCCAGCTTGTCTCTGATGCGGGCGGCCGAGCGGCTCGCAGATCCCACAATCAATCTGAAAGGATGAGGAGAGCAGGAGGTGGCGCGCCATGGCGGAGGAGGGCCGTGTCGCCATCACACGTCGGCCAGGCCCTGCGCGGGCGGGACGTGTGTCGCCATGTGCCTCACCGCCCCCGCCCCGCGCGCCCCGGGCCGCCCACCATCCATCACGCCGCGATAATCTATCATCCGCAGCAGCGGGATGAAGTGGATGAATTCAGCAGAGTGGATGAGACGCGGTGCAAAAAGGATTTTATGAAGATTTCATGTTGGATCTGAGGTGGCGGCGCTGAGAGACCGAGGAACATGGGGATGGGCGGGGTGGTGAGAGGTGGGGCGGGGCGGGGCGCGCTACCCTGTGGGGGCGGCTAGGGCCGCCGAATACGAAGGCGTTGCCTCCTCGGGCGCCTTCCGGCTCTGCTGGCAGCGTGTGTGATGCTGCGGCAAGGCGAGGAAGGCGTCATCGCCAAAGGAGACGCTATTTCTCTCGCGTCCGCCGTGAAATATAACAGCATACACGAGGAAAGTGATGAAGAAAGCAGGAAAGGTCAAACGGGGTTGCGTCACGTGCTGCGAGAAACGCACAGAGCAAAATACAACCACCATCTGAATCTCGTGGGCGCTTCATGAGGAGGACAATCCTGGCATCCGCGGGGGACAAACATGATCTGTTCCCATTGCAGGGCACGCTAATTATTTTTTGTTGAATCAAAGGAAATAAAGAAAAGAGGAAGTGGAAGTACGTTGTTAAAAATTCTCGGGCTAAACATAACAGGTGCGTCCGTGCCGGGAACAACTTACTTCCGTTATGGATTTCCGGCGGGCGACTGTGACTGACGCCGCCCACAGCGGGCGGTGGGTTAGGGGTGGCGTGGCCTGGCGTGGCACAGCGGGGGGCTGAGCGATACAAGCAGCAGCAGTATGCGCCGCGCTGCTCGTTCACCTGGGCGTGGCGTGGCGTAGCGCGGTGCAACAAGTCGTAGGCGCCACGCCACGCCCAGCAGCGCACGGCCCATCAACTTGTTGTCGAAGGCGGGGCGGGGCGGGGCCGGGCGGCCTGAGCTGACTGCCAAAGCGGCGCAGCAGTAGCGCATCCCACGGCCCACGGCCCGCGCCCTTATTTGAAGAACATGGCACGAAATGTATTTTCAGCGGATGCACACAGTAAACGCACCGTAGCGGCGCAGTCCATAAATTACATTCCCCAACAAACCGCGCTGTCGCTGTCGGTCCGGGCGCTCCATGCAGGCAGGCCTGGCCGGGCTGCCGATGGCACGTGCGCCCCGCGCCCCCGCCACGGCCCGCTCTGCTGCTCTGCTCCTCACGCCTGAGCGCGCCCCCGCCAGTCTCATTCCCGCGAACGCTCTTTGCGAACGAAGTTAGCTTCAAGTGGGGAGACATCCCAAACAACCATCCTCTCATTTTGTTTGTGACAATATTTTTGACAGCGCCGTACAGTGTTAAAAATTTTTGTCGTAAATTAACGACGGCAAGTCGCTAATTTTCACATCGACTGGAGTCATTCTGGAACGATTTGTTCGTAAACTAACGATAAAACAAACCAGATACATTTACGACATGGTAAAAAACTTTTCTACCACTAAGCCCTTACAAAACGAAATCATTCCGAAACTCGTCCTGGACGGTTCCAAATGTATTCCGATGGCCGCGGACAGCTCCGAATGTGTTCCAGGACAGTCCGTTTAGAGCCCGAGTCCGACCGAGGACAGTCCGGTCCACGCCCGACGCAGCCAGGGCAGTCCGGTATAAGCCCGACGCAACCAGGACAGTCCGGTCTAAGCCCGGCGCAGCCAGGGCAGTCCGCAAGTAGTCCGGTGATAAGCGGGCTGCCCTAGGGCTTAGAAAGTTTGTAAAACGTGACAGTTTCAGTCGCTTACTCGCAATATGCGTTGTTACTGACGGATCAAAATCGTACAGTAACGATATAAAAGCAATACATTATACGAAAGAAGTTGCAAATTTACGACTGAATCATAGGAATCATACCGAACTGCCTTGGTTTGGTCAGATGGGACAGGGCGAGGTGTGTGGCATGGCGGTGCGATGGGCGGCGGGGTCGTGTGAGGTGGGGTGGGGTGGGGTGTGGTGGGGTGTGGTGGGGTGGGGTGGGGTGAGGTGGGGTGGGGTGAAGCGGGCTTAAGCCGGACCAGGCCAGACCAGTCACGCAAGGAAAGACCGGAGAGACTGAGACCTTACCTCTCTCGCGTGAGCACGCACTCCAGGGATTCGGGGAACTCCCCTCTAGTCCCTCAATACTCTAGAGAAAAAGTTACCCGAGATTATCCTCCGTTTATCTCAGTTTCGAATGAACATACTGATTTTAGCTGTGTTTCGGCAAAGCAAACAGTTTCACAGAGGGGTGACATGGCACATAAGGAAGGTTGGCTCACTTACCCCACTCTGTGCGTAAGTATTCAACCCATTCTACTTCAGCTGGGCGAGGGCAAGAGGTGAGGTAGGCGGAAGTAGGGTGCGCCCCCTCACGCTCCCCCTCTCACCTCTTGCCCTCGCTCAGCTGAAGTAGAATGGGTTGCATACTTACGCACAGAGCGGGGTAAGTGAGCCAACCTTTATGACTGTGTGAGCACAGGGGTACATCTGCGATCTAAAGGGATAAAATTAAATTTTCTCCGTCAAAAGGAGATCTTTTAACAAGTATGGCTAAAATTTTAATATTTTGACTGAAAATTGATGTTGAGTTCAGATGACGAAGTACAGCCTGATGTGTACCGTAAGTACGAGTCAGAGAAGACGCAGATGCGGGCTCTGACGCCTTACGGGGGAAGTGAGAGGCAAACCCAACCGCATCTCCTGCTTCTTTGAAACGCCCGGTGAACTTGCGCACAGGGGTACTGAAATAACCCTCTGGTTTCAAAGTCAGAAACACTGAATTTTCCCATCAGTGACAAAAAGTGCAAGTGGGAGGGAGGGTGCCACCACTTCGATTTAGGATGTACACAGGATAACGTTATAACACAATTAAACCATAACATCTGGAACAACAGATCAAGTCGCTTTTAATTTTTCCACCGTACACGATTACGATTGTACACAGGATTACGGAAGAGGTGGAGCCTTCGAGTGAAAGAGAGGGAGAGATGACGATAGGCTCTGAACATAGGCGACAAAAGACAATCGCAGCTGGCCTATTGTGGTAAGCAGCCAAGATAAATCGGAATGGTTTACCCAACGGGTCGCGTGTGAGAGAACCGCTGTTTAATTTTGTAGCACACAGTGAAGCAGGCGTCGTGATTACAAAACAGTGACAGGCAACAACAAAAACAGGATGAAGGAGAGAGTGGGAGAGAGAGAGAGAGAGAGAGAGAGAGAGAGAGAGAGAGAGAGAGAGAGAGATGGCGGTGCTACGTCAGCGGTTCACCCACTGCAGTCAGCACGTTGGCTGCCTGGCTCTTCACTTTCCTTTTATTTCGCAAACGAGTCGGGGTGCGAAGGGAAGAAAAAGCCACCCAGAGAATCGTTTCTTTAAAACAAGAAAGGCCTGCATGATTCAAGGAAACATTTCTTTACTGTAATCCGAAAGAACTTTGTTACTTCGAATCAAACATGATTTTGTTTTAGAAATTTTTGTCACAAATCTATCATTTTTCTTTGACCCAAGTCATTTGTGCTTTGGATTGACAAAATTTCTTTTGATTTTACAAAGTATTTCTTTTGGTCTATTTTAAAGAAACGATTCTTTGGGTGGCGGGCGGCCGTTCGTCAAAGAGAGAGAGAGAGAGAGAGAGAGAGAGAGAGAGAGAAAGAGAGAGAGAGAGAGAGAGAGAGAGAGAGAGAGAGAGAGAGAGAGAGAGAGAGAGAGAGAGAGAGAGAGAGAGAGAGAGAGCAGAAGGAGCGCAGAGGGAGGATTCCACACAGAAGTTTTGTCGTAATTTTGTTGAAGAAATAAAATTTTTATCATCTTGACTAAATTAGTTCATTATACAAAGTCAGTTCAAATTGAGTTCACGGAACTCAAATTTTAATGGATTTGTTGAAATTAGTCCCCTCAAAATGGTTTTCTGTGTGTGAAATCGCATACTACGACCAAAACAACACCGACCGAGCCGTCGGGTTCAACAAAAATTGTTAACAGCGCTCAGTCCTCTCCCCCTCAGTTTTTGTGCTTTACGAAACAGCGAGCATGACGGAATGGGAGGAGAGAAAAAAGAAAGACTTAGGCAAATAGAGAGTACTCCATTGCAGGCTGCGCACACCGCGGTGGCTTGTTATTCTTGCCGTGGATTACGACCCTCCTGGCTCTGGGCCTCGTCCCGGACCCAGCCCTGGTCCCGGTCCTGGTCCCAGCCCCGGCCCCGGCTCCCGCCCCCGCCAGGCCTCTCACAGCACCGCCATTCACATCGACAGGAAAATGGCTTTCCGCCGTCATTCAAAACAAAAACATGGGAGGGGTAGAGAAGAAGAATGGGAAAAGAAAAAGAAAAGCAAAGAAATGACGCCATGAAAAATAAAATCAGTCTTGATGAGCTAAAAGTTTATACCATTATCGACAGTTTATGTTACTCTCAAAAAAGCGCCTACCAATATGAAGAGCGTGTGTTACGATAGACTTTTCTGAGGGTTTTTTGATTTGGGATATTGGCTACATAGCTCTGAGGAGGTAAGAAATGCGAAATCAGTCTCTGATGGGACGACTAAACCCAACAAAAGAAGCGAAGAAAAAGAGCCCGGTGGCAGCCGAACCGACCCGACCCGAGCTTTCAACGTTCAGAGACCAAATAAGCGAAAGGCACGTCGTCAAAGAAAGCGTTTCAGCAAGCGTGCCTAGCATCCAGCCAACCGTACTTTATTTAATTTTTGTATGGGGGGCGCGCACAAAAGTTGGGTGCTTTCTGACGGAACAAAGCCTGAAGTGCACAGTGTTACTTTGGAGGGTGGGCCTGTGGAGGGAGTGTCGTACGTGTCCGCGCGCGACAGAGCCACAGGCGGCCTGCCCAGCCACAATAAGCCCCTAAGCACGGGACCACCCGCGTCATCGGCTCTGCTTTTTGTGGGACTGCTTCACCCCTCCTAACTTCCGTAGTCCATTTCAACAAAACAATCCAGAGGAGTCCGATACCCTCTGTCATCACGTTATATTCAGCGCTAAACGACAGAAAAAAAAATCGTGATCACGTGCCTTTTCATTTTTAAGCAACTGAGTTGCTCTGTAAAATCGAATACTTATAGTCCTGTACATTCGACTCTGAATTGAGAACATTAACCACACTTCAGGCACTGCCCTTCAGTTTTGCCATATTTGTCATATGCCAAAGTTTCATCTATCAATCTATCTACCTATCTATCTATCTATCTATCGCTGTTACAGTCCAAAACTCGCTATCTCCGACTCAACAAATTTTAGTTGCTGTTAGAGCGAATACAATTAACTCTGATAGCAAACTATTAACTGAGTGACCTTGCGCGTGTGTTGTCCCACTGAAAGGTACAACATCTGACGCAGGGAACTCATGTCCTCCCACGGCTACTGGTTTGCTACCGGAGCAAATTATACACTCTGACAGCTAATGAAATTATTCGAGTCGGAGACCGCGAATTTTTTTACTGCGACAGCGATATTTTTATTATTATTATTTTAGTGTGTAAAGCGTGCAGATCCGCTCGAAGAGGTTCCGCTTGAAATGGAAGCGTAGCAGGAAAGAAACTGTTCCATATATAGGCGGAATAGGAGCGAAGATTCTTTTTACGCTCAATTCCAAGCGTACACTATCAGCACGTTTGGTAAAGGGCGAAAGCTCACGCCATAGTTTTACCAGTGTGGAAATCCAAAACAGATAGAAACGGACTACGCGCTAAACCAAGCTGACAGACGACGCAAGAAGGGCACAGCCATTGTGATGGATTTCTATTCCACTCGCACTCTCCTGCTGTGAGTGCCCTGCCAGGGTCACGGAACGTGGCAAGAAGGGAAATCCTTCTCGCTCTTGATTGTTTCACCTCCGCAACAGGCTAGCCGGAGCCGGCCGGGCCGGGCCCATCCCCCGAAGCTTAAGGGAGGGGTTTAGTTGGGAACGCCTCTCTGACTGGCCCCGACCGGCCGCGGCCACTGCCCCGCCCCGCCCCGCCCCGCGTGGAGTGGAAAGGGACTTCATTACTATGCTAGGCGAGCGGTCAAGACGCGCGACTGGCGCCGAGCGGTGGTGGCCGGGACGTGCCTCGACCGAGTCTGGTCAAAGCGGGGAGATCCACCCCGGCCGATCAAAGGGAGGCGCAGCGCCGCCGCGTATCCCGTTTATAACGATGCATATTTCACGACAAAGTATACATTCAAGTTTTGTCGTCCAAGGCGCAGCGCGGCGCAGCGCAGCGCGACGCGGTCCCCGGCTGATCAGACTCGCAGTCAGCCTGCAGTCGGCGGGGTAGGCAAGCCCGCCCGACAGCGTAGCCGCCTCATTGCCTACCCACCGGGCTGACGACGCGCTCACACCGACAGTATAACCCCGACGGCAATTCTTTCCCCCTCCCACCGTTATCGGAGAGCAGCTTTCACAAAAGCGGTATCGCACTGGTTCGCTGTTCATGCGGGAGTGCCGTACTACTATTCCCAAGCTCCGGCAGCGGAGTAATGCTGTTGTAGCGTGCCCCGACAGGATATAACAACCACAAAAGGTCTGACCATCCATCTTTAAATACCGTTATTCTGTTCGGAACGCACTTCGGCCGCTGCGGCCCAGCCTCGTCGCGCCATGAATACTTTATGGTGTTCGCCACGCCACTCTGACGCGCACTCGATCCTCAGGGAACCCTCTCCCCCCGCCAAGCCACCTCATCTCAAGTGGGGCGAAAAAAATAAGTTACCGGTGTTTTAAGCTATCACGTTCTTGTTATAGAACCCTCTGCTACTATTCATCCCTTCCCACCCTTAACTCTGACTCTCTCTCTCTCTGTCTCTCTCTGTCTCTCTCTCTCTCTCTCTCTCTCTCTCTCTCTCTCTCTCTCTCCTGATAAGAGGTAATGTTCGGGAGAACCGGGCTCAGACGGATCTTTGTCCGGCGATCTGCTTTGCAATCGGCACCACGGTCGAGCGAGATCAAACATGGGGGTCGGCCTACAGTCCATAATCACGTTCCCTTTGAAGTCGCCCGCCGCAGAGAGAGAGAGAGAGAGAGAGAGAGAGAGAGAGAGAGAGAGAGAGAGAGAGAGAGAGAGAGAGAGAGAGAGGGTGGTGGAAAGGGGTCGTAAAAAGGATAGAAAGAGTAGGGCCGACAGTGCCATTCAAAATGAGCAGTATTTTGTTATAATTAACAAAAACAACACAAAAAAAGAGGAATAAAGGATGAACAAAACACACATCCTGGCTAACACCCCCTCTCCACTCCGGATGCGCGGGCTTACCGCTACGCTATACCCCCTCCGCCACACAGACCTGCAACACACAGAAAAAACACAGGCGTTTAGTAAAGCGACACTCGCTTGTCAAACCCGGGTCTGGCGGCCAGACTCATGCCTCGCGGGCCGCGGCTCAGCCCGGGGTACACGGACATGAGGCGAGATGTGCACGTGTACACTGTAAAAAATATTTATTGGAAAACAACTCTCTTACTGATGACGGTGTTGTATACAAACAACGATACAATACAAACACATACAAGTTGTGGCAAAACAGCAACGTTCGCTGTAAAACAGCAATGTGTATTGCAAAATAGCAATGTTTGTTGCAAAACAACAATGATGTTCCAAAACAGCAATGTTCTTCCTGAACAACTTTTGCTGTTCTTCAACAACTTCAATTTTTTTTTTTTTTTTTTTTTTTTTTTTTTTACAAACTTTCGTTGCTCCAGAACAACATTTGTTGTTTCTGAACATCTTTTGTTGCTGCTGAAAAACTTATAGGCTGTAAATGGACAACTCTTTTGTTGTTCGCCTGAACAACTTTTGTCGCTCCTGGTCCTGGACAACCTTTGATGTTCCTGAACAACTCTTGTTGTCCCTGAGTAACTGTTGTAGTTCTACAGCAACACGAAGTCTGTGCAAAACTTCACATAGATTTGCTGTTCGATGATATTTTTTACATTGTATGTCTTCTGCCAGGCACAGTGCGCTCCCAATACTGAGAATCAGCACTACTAAATAAATTTCCCTGTTGTTCTCGTTTGAATTGTGAGACAGGAAGAGACGAATAAAAAGACAGCAGGAGAATCCTCTGACATGCCGCCAAGGCCGGCGGAATATCGAGTTAGTTCCACATCGACTGGAAGGGCGCCTGCGCCACCTACCACCTCCCCGAGCCACTGGTCCTGCACCATCGCAGGCATCGTGACACAGTAATTTCTTATTTACAGTTTTGTTGGCTCCGACGTGAAAGGAGGAGAGAGCTTCTCGTTTTTGTTTCGTGTCATCGTCTTCTTGGCTGAAGCCCCCTTGCAGCCTCACTTTCTCTCTTTCTCTCTCACTCTGCAGCGGTTTCAGGGCCTACACCGGTCAGCACGAACGTGAGGTCATAACCGACGCGTCTGCGCGAAGCGCGCCACCATGTAGCGCAAAACACCTACTATGCGGTGAAAATACGCACAAACCCCAGCAGAAAGCAGTAAAAAATAAATAAATAAATAAATAAATAAATAAATAAATAAATAAGTAAATAAATAAATAAATAAATAAATAAATAAATAAATAAATAAATAAATAAATAAATAAAACACACATTAAAAAAATATGGACAGAAACTTTTCGTCGAGGTGAGACTATGGCTGGCTAACTATCCCGGACGGAAGGGACAGATTTGACGAACACAATCGGGGGTAGGTAGAGTGGGGCGGGGTGAGGTGGGGTGTGGTGTGGTTGAGGTGGGGCGGGGTGAGGCGGGGCGGCCTCTGGACAGACACCACACCCATGATTAATACCAGCCTCCCCGATGCACACAATGAGGCTATGATTAAATCACTCTGGCCCGCAATTATCTCCGGGGACAGTCCACCCCCGAGGCGAGGAGGGGTGGGGTGGCAGAAGGGCGGGCCGGGCAGGGCTGCGCGAGCTGACCCCGAATAGAGCAGCTGCTTTGCTCATAGTACAAGGGGAAGGGTATATCAAAGTATGCGCGTCGGCTGGTGAATGGAGCCACATGCACATCCATACGCACACCAGAGACCAAACCCGTTAGCTTTCCACGTGGCTGAAGTTTACAAAGAATTTACAACGAATGATTTGTTACGCGATGAACAAACGAATGATTCGTAATAATTTGCACGATTGAATCGTAACCGAAAACTGACAAATAAATCGTAATTTCAAGTTTTTTTTTTTTTAATAATAGCTCGTGGAAGACAAGTGGACATGCACTGAACGAAATCAGCCGATACATCCATGCATGCTATCAACATTTCAACGCTGCTCGTCAAGGCCGCATCCGCATCGAATTAATGTTTCTGCTCCCATGGGGAACGGGGGGGGGGGGGGGGAGCCAGCAGCCTGGCCACACCGCCTCGCACTGTCAGACCTGGGCCCCGGCCCCAGCGGCTTCAGTCGTTTGTGTCCCCGCGGCGATGAGAAATCGAAGACCTCACATGCATTCGCCCATAGGTTTACATAGAAGTGACATTGGGATACACCACGAGGTGAATTATGAAATCACATAGCTCATGCATATTCCAGAACTAATATACTTCCAAATTTGCATATACTGACCCCAACCACTGAAAAAGACAAAAGAAAAAAAAATAGCAAGAGATAACCAGTCATCATCACACATTTCTCTTTTGCTGTGCAAACCTCTAGAGCTAATGCGTATCATATTGCACCCCTCCTCCCATGTGCCCAGTCCAACTCGTAAAACCATCAGCACACTAGACCGCTATTGACTTTTTCGGTATAAAATATGGACTTTTAGAAACTTTTTAACTTGAGACTATTTGTCTACACCTACAGTTTGTAAATTTACAGAAATGGTAAAAATATGGCTTAAATGAAGACAAAAACTCTACAAAAATGAAGCAAAACCAGGGGAAGAGGGTAGGAGGGGTAGAGGGTAGGGGAGATGTAGTAGGGAGTAGGGGGGGGGGAGGTAGTCGGAGGGGAGGGGAAGATGGGGAGGGGAAGACGGGGGGAGGGGCTGCTGGGGCGTCATCTGCCACTCCTAATTGTTAGCGCGCTCTCAGGCTGCCGCCAGGCTCCACCAGGCTCGGCTCAGCGGCGCGTTGCGGTGGATTAATTCTCCTCTTCCTCCCCCCTGACTCACCCTCCTTTCCTCTACCCCCCTCTCCCCCTTACTCCCCTCCCGTCCCACCCCCTTTTCTCCCTGCCCCCTAGAAGGAAGCCGAGCGCTATAGGCAGCCAGGGAGTTCACTCTCCCCCACTACTTTGTGTGCCGCGGCGACAAAAGGCAGGCAGACCCCCACAACTCCCCCCGCTCACCCCCCCCCCCCCCCTTGGCTCCTTTTCCCCGATTGAGCGCGAGCGCGCGGGCGAAAACCTTACTGCATTACATTTTTCCCGCGAGCCTTTTATTTCGCCCCCTCTACTCCCGACTGCCGCCCACTCATCGGTCGCAGCAGAGACTTCTTTCCCCGTGCCTCTCCCGCTGAGCAAAGCTGCAGTCCGCCCTGCACCCCAAGCCACCCCGCCTCTCAACAGAAGTTCATGAAGACATCGTGCTGATTGAAGTGGCAGCACAAGGAGCTTCCGCCCTTTTAGGCCATGCGAAACGGCCGAACCAGGCCGGGGGCGTAGCCAACGGTGAGTCGCCGTGGTAAACGGTCAGCCGCTACTTGAACCCCAGCCTGCGACCCCCCCCCCCCCCCCCCAAGTCGCCAACCCGCCTCTTCAACTCCTTCGTACGGAGAAGGGGGTGAGTCGGGGGCGGGAACGCACGGCCCGCACCGACAACCCATCCCCCTTGTCGCCCGTTTCTTGAAGTGACGGTCGGTTTGGCGAGGCATGTTTGAACGACATCGCGGAGGAGAGAGGGGGGAGAGAGAAAGAAAGAGAGAGAGAGTGAGAGAGCAGAGCAGAGGAGGCGGGATGGAGAACGACGAGGAGGGGAGACGTCTGTGGGACTGCAGCCGCCAAGTTTCTCTTTGACTTGGGTCGGTTGGTGTACGAAAGCCCTCGCCGGCTGCTGGGCCCCAGTCATCCTAGGCGCTTCTGACCTCCACCATCCTGGACTGAACACATTCCTTCCCCCCTATCTCCTCTCGGAGAGCATTGAAGTGGCCATCGAGCCTTTCAAAAACCGTCATGTTTAGGAACTGCAACGCGTACGTATGACGGTTACACACGCGCAAAATAGCAAGAAATCTCTTTAGGGGGAGAGCGAGGAGCGGGCGGACTGAAAACAAGAGCAAAAAATAAAAACAGGATGGGCTAAAGAGGCAGCAATATACGGGAGGGGTGGTTCGGGGCTCAGGGTCGGTTCAGTAGAGAGAGAGAGAGAGGGAGAGGGAGAGGGGGGAGAGAGAGAGAGAGAGAGAGAGAGAGAGAGAGAGAGAGAGAGAGAGAGGTGCAACTCGTTGTTATGCTCGGGCACGCGCTAGCCACGTGCGTATGGCGCGTTGCGGGGCGACTCCTCCGATCGTTAAAACGTATCAGCCGGAGGCGTATTTATGGTCCATTTGGCGTAGCAGCCGTAGCGGGGCACGCTGCTCGTCAGGGACCTGCCCCGCCCAGCTAGGGAAGAGTGTAGGGGACCGTGTATAGTTGGCGTACACTGCACCAAAATTACATCCTTCCTTTTTAAAAACACATACGCGCGCGGGCACACACACAATTTCGCTCTTCCTACGATGATAATAAATGTTTCTGTTTCCACTTTTACCACAAACCATGACTCGGACCCGATTTCATGATACAAAGTACCTAATTTCAGAAGAAATTCGACGTTTCTTTTCCATATAAGTTCCGATAAATGAGAGATGTGAAAGGCACTTAAGGGAATGAAGAAACTAGACCCTTGCCGCTATACCTCTTCCCGTACTGCACCCTGTGTGCGGTGGGGCGCGGTACACTGTTAAAAAAGTTCTTAAAAATAAGGAAAGATTTTCTCTTATTTTTAAGAACATATTCACAAGTTATGAAATTTTATAAAAGTTTATCGAAATTAAGAACATTTTTGAAATATCAAATTAGGATTTAAAATATAACAAGTAAGTTCTTAAAATTAAGTAAATTTTATGTAAATTTCATAACAGCATTATTAGACTTACGATTGTCTTGTACATATAAGAAACAGTTCGGAAAATTCAAAGTACTTCTTAAAAATTCATCCAAGTTTTGAAATTTGGACATGGAATTTTCGTGTTAAAGTGTTTACTGCAGGAATTAATATCGAATTTTACCCGGCTGTATATAGCGATATATATTGTTGAGTGCCTAAAGTTCAATGATAAACGTGCTCCTTGCGCACTAAACAGCTTGTTATCCTAGGAATGTCCCTTTGGGTAGCGGCGCATGAGGTCGGAGCCGACCGCTCTCTGCGCAGGTAAGTCCCGGTGGCCCCGTGGTCTAAGGCGTTGGGATTCCAACCCAAAGGTCCGAGGTTCGATTCCAGCCAATCGGTAAAGTACAAACAAGAACTTAATTGGAATAGAACTGTATCTTGCAAAGTCGGAAGGAAAGATTCAGTCCGTAGGAAATCTAAATATTGTAGATTTTTGCGTTTTCTTGCAAGAAAAATAACTTTTTGACTTTTCATAACATGTTCTTAATTTTCAGAAAGTATTTGTTCTTAATTTTAATGTAAAATTTTCTTTGTAAATTGCTTCCAAACACATGTTCTTAAAATTAAGATGGATTTTTTTAACAGTGTAGGCCAATCGGCAGCCCTCCTTCAAAAGGACACTACGACACCATGCCCGAAATGACGAGAACTTTGGTGGTATACTACCATACCAAAGGACTTGCCATGCCATGCCATGGCATCAGTTCCACTGAGAACACAAAATTCTAAAGCATTTCATTTACAGTCGATTTGTTGAGGGTCCCCAGAAAGTAGGCAACCCGAAAGTTTTGCCCCCTTCTCAGCTGTAGGCTACATATCCGCCCCCGTGCAAAAGCAGAGCAGAATAAGGCGCATGCACGGGATCCCCCAGATATATTAGATACAAAACACGCGCGCAATTACTTTCGTCGCAGGGTAGCCCCCACCCCGCGCTTCCCCCGCCTTCTCCGACCCAGCCCTGTTTTCCCACTCGGCTCGGCCGCGGACCGAAAAGGGGAATAAATTTTGACGGCGCGACGTGCCGACGAACACAGCGGGCAGCGGGCCGAGCAACAAAACCAACCGTGTTTGCGAGAACACGGCGCTCAAACTCGCGTTTTAAAGCCCCTGCGCGTAATTTACTGGCGAGGACATAATTTTCGCAACGCGGTCCGCCAGACCGAAACAGCGGGAGCGCGCGCCGTGGCGCCACGCCCCGATACACTAAACAGTGACGTTAGCTCGTGTCCGAAAAACGAGGGAAGGGGGAAGGGGGAGACCAAGCGAGGCCACGGTGTCGTCGTCGGAATAAAATTAGGAAGAAAAAGAGGCATTTATAAGCGAAAAAAAAAAGAGAAGAAAAAAAGAAAGAAATGAGGACATGAAAACCGTGGTGGTAAACCAACTGCTCGGCGCGTCGCCATGGCACGTTACGTTAGGTGCGCTGATATTCGGTCCTGTTCGAGTCTCGAGTCCACCACCCCACAGCCCAGCGCAGCCCTCGAGGCGGCTCAGGCTCAGGCACCACCGCCTGTTTGCCGTGTAGAATTACTGCTCCGAGAGGCGGGGCGTGACGCGGCGGGCGTCCCCTTATTGGGCACACAACTGCCGCCGTTCGTCTCGAGCACCCGCGACAAGGAGTGTCGCCTTCAAGACCTTTGTCCACACACTTCCACACGCGCGGGGCGGCGGGCTCACTGAGTCAAGCAAACAGCACGCGCAGTGTGGCCCGCATGAGCAGGAGTGGTCATGGTGAGGCGGGAGGGGTCACGCAAAATTAATGACGACGCGGATACGAGATTTTCGCATTAACCGCAATACAGTGACGAGCCGCGTGTCCCGCAGCGTGGCGCTGCTGTGGGCTGCCGGCGCGCCCAGGCCGCGTGTTTGATTGTAAACTCATCAGTGCGATTCTAAAACAAGAGGAGCACCAGAGCTCTACCGCCGCGCCCCGCCCGGCCCGGGCTGACACGCCTCCCTTTGATATGGACCGGTGTGATATTTATTAACACCGGCTGGGAAAACACGAACCCTCACTCACTGCTGTCTGTAATTTGAGAGGGAAAGAGAGCGAGAGCAAGTAATCACTTTGGCCATCATTTTATTCTTTTTGTCGCTCAGAGGGGCCCGTGCCCCAAAATGGCGAGAGAGAGACAGTGAGTGAGAGGATGGGGGGGCGGGCGCTGGCCACGGGAGCCACACCCGCCTCTCTGGGTTTGACTGTTCCCCCGGTCCGGGGGCCATCGCGGCCATTTCACAGCCTGTCCATTCCGTCATCGTCACATCGGCCCACTGGAGCGGCGGGGCGGGGCGGGGCGGGGTGGGGCGGGGTGGGGCGGGGTGGGGCGGGGCGGGGCGGGGGCGGGGCGGGGCGGGGTGGGGCGGGGCGGGGCGGGGCGGAGCGGGGCGGGGCGGGGCGGGGCGGGGCGGGGCGGGGCGGGGCGGGGCGGGGCGGGGCTCGGTTGAAGCGCGGAACAGAGGCGGATTTATCCAATGTATTCACTCTGCCGGGTAGCGCCGCGCCGCTCTACACACACACGTGCGCACGCACGCAAACACTCACAACTACACGCGTGCGAGGAAAAACGAGAAAAAGTGAAGAGGGAAAGGGGCGCGTTTGGGGAGGAGGGATGCTGACGGCGTCCCGGCGCCCCGCGCCAGCCTACAATACAGCCGGTCAGTCTTCCCAGAATAGCAAGTCGAGGGTGAAGGGAGCCGGGCCGGGCGGCCACAATGCCGCCGCCCAGTGCCAGCCCGGCCAGTGGCGCGCCCAGAGAGGATTGCATTAGACGGCCGGATACGGCAAAAGGGGGCGAAAAAGCGAAGTAAAAGATATCTATTGAAAGACGTTAAAATTATTTCATTTTTTTCTTCCGTTTTTTCTTCGTTTTTCCTCTTCTTTGACTTGCTTGCAGCCGCGACTGAACAGCACAACCATCCAAGAATGCGTCGTTTGCATGAATGTTCATGTTGAGTACGTTTCTTTGCGGCAGAATTTTTTTGTCTTCATTCGTATTCGATTGCATTAAAAGAAAACAGTTTGAAAACAGGCTGAGTCGTGCCTTTCCGGGGGTGCTAAAGATGCTTTCAGTTCAGCACCGCTACAATGGCAGAAGAGAGTATTAAAGATGCAGAAACTTGGTGCATTTGGTGATATTAGTGCCTTCTTTGGAAAAAATGAAATAACTTATTTGGTAATTTTAGTGCCTTCGGCAATCCCATGGTACCTCTAGAGATTTTAGTTCCTTTGGTAATTTCGGTTCCTGTGAAAAAATTTAGCGCCTTGGGTAGTTTTAGTGCCGCCGCTTGTAGTTTTAGTGCCCTTTGAAACAGACTAAATTTCTATACTTTTCTGGTGTGCTCGACAGAGAACAGCAAGGCTTTTGAGTACGATGTAAAGTTATTACGGAGTTAATCGGTGTTAATGCGCTGGCTCCTACGCCCTTCAGTGGCCGAAAAGGGTGACCACGATTTCGTGGCAGGTTCGTAGTTCCAGTAGTGTCACTGAGAGCGCTGACTTCGGCTGATGCCGGGCGATAGGAGCAGAATAAGAGACGTGAGTGGAAGCGCAGAAGCGCCCTGCTCCCGTCCCGGCCTACAGCACAGCCCCTCACCGGACATAGGTCGACGCCAGCGCTCATGGCGACACTGGCAGAACTACGAATCTGCCATGACCCCGAGGCTCTCCTTCAGACATTATTTACTACATCGTTACTCCTCTTGAGGAAGCACTATTTGGACTGAAGGCGCAGGTGTGACGTGGTGGGGTCACGGGCCCGGAGAACGCGTTGCCGCTCTCAACTTGTTGCGCAGCCTAGGACAGGGCGGGCCTGGCCGGGGCCTTGGCGTGCTTCCGGACGGATAACGCAGCCCAGCGCAGCCCACTCTGTAAAAAGTTTTTGTTAAAAAAAAAAACAATCTATTCTATTCATAACTGTGTTGTAGACAAATATCAATGTCTTTCAACAACAACAAAAGTTGTTGAAAAACAGCCATGTAAAATTGTTTTGAATCCGAAACAAACAAAAAAATCTTGTTCATGAACAATTTTTGTTTCTGCACACCTTTCTACTGTTCTTGAACAACTTTTTCTGTTACTGGACAAAACACACTAACTGGCATGTACTTTTTCGTACATATGAAATGTAACTATATAAACATGCAGAAGAATAAAACAATCGCAGTGTGGTAACAAACATGATCGCTGGGGGATGAGATAATCGCAGGGGGATAAGATAATCGCAGGGGGATAAGATAATCGCAGAGGGCTAAGATGATCGCAAGGGGCTAAGATGATCGCAGGGGGCTAAGACGATCTTAGTGCACGCCGAATTACCCAGAATATCGCGCATAGATCTGCATAAATTATTACATGCAGAAAAAATGCACAAGATTAAACAGATTTATGTACAATATCTTACATAATGCAGCACGATTTTTTTTACATAAATCTGCATTTTTTAAATAGTTACATTTCATACATACGAAAAAGTACATCGCCAGTTAGTGTGTAAGCTTGTTATTTTGCAACAGGCATAGCTTCATTAAATTCAATGTCGTTGTACTTACAACAAACTGAACAATGGATTCGCCGTTGACTTAGAACAATACATTTTTTTTTACAGTGCAGCGCAGCCCAGCCCGGCTCAGCCCGCACCTGCCACCCTAAATATACAAGAGTACTAATTGCCAAACGCCCGTACAGATGGAAACAGATTATTGAGACATTCCAATGTCGGGCTTGCTCGTCATACCAAACAATTCTCAGGTATACGAAATGGTAGGCTGTTGTGACACACGCTATATGCGACTCTAGGCAACGCATAGTTTGGCTTAACCCTGCTTACATTTTCGCTCATCGAGTAGCACTGCGGGCGCTGCTGCAGGGCAATGTGTAGATTGAACAAGCTGAGCCAAGACAGCGCGAAGTGTGTGTGTGTGTGTGTCTTCGTGCGTAAGTGTGTGTGTGTGTGTGTCCTGCTGGACGCCACTGGCTGAATTTCATTCAGCACGGAGAGCCACCACGTGAGCCCGGTAGCAGCATCCGTCCTTCGCCACGGGGATCACGGGAATGAAAGGGAAAGGCGAGAGTGTGAGAGGAGGAGAGAGGAAAGAGGAGAGCAGAGAGAGAGAGAGAGAGAGAGAGAGAGAGAGAGAGAGAGAGAGAGAGAGAGAGAGAGAGAGAGAGAGAGGAATAGAGACGCGGGGGTCTAGGGTCGCTCCTCTTTCGTCGGACTGGCCACTCCTTGTGCGCGGGTAAGGTAGGGGTGCGTGAGTGAGTGTGTGTGAGAGGGGCGGGCCCGCCCGCTCCCCCTCTTTGAAGGCTGAACCGAAAGGGCCTTATTACAGCTACTTCCTCCACCCTGTGTGCGGTGGGGCGCGGTAGGCCAAACGGCAGTCCTCGACCTCGCAAGCAGGCAGCTGGCGGCAACCACGGCATTTTCAACCTTCCTGCCCGTCCCGCGCCCGAAAAATATAGCAGACTGTCACCATTTTACGACGAGAGATTTCATGAGCGTTTAAGCAATCCAAGGGTTCTACAATTTTATCTAGTTTTTTTAATTCAGCCAATATATTCTACTGCAATTACTCTTATCTTCCGTGGACAGCGGACTGCTTAGGCACCCAGCTCCACCCACCGCCACTCCGATCCTGGTGACTTGTTTGCAGAGTGGGTGATGGATTGGGGATACCCCTCCGTACTCCCAGCTAAAAGCTAGAGCAGTCGCAGCGCGCAGCGCGCAGCTCCGGCCAGCTCAAGGAAGTTTTCAGCTCCCGCCCCAACCCACACGCGCACACTGTAAAACCAAGTGTGCAACTGTTCAACACTTGTAAGTGTGCAACCCCATGTTTATTGCGTGAAAGTGTTCAACCCAAAAGCCGTGCGATTGCAACTGCTCAACTCCTCGGCTGTTCACTTATTAGTGTTCGAAACGGCAGTTGTGCACTTGCAAGTGTTGGACAACACTTCCCATGTTGAACACTTCCAAGTGTGCAACTTTACAAGTGTAAAATTGACGAGTTGAACATTCGCATTTGCTCAATTCTGGGTTGAACACTTGTAAATGTAAAACTGGGAGTTGCACATTTACAAGTGTTTAGCAGTTGCACACTTGGTTTCACAGTGCAACCAGCACCACCTTCGCAAGCATCAGCACCACCACCTTCAAGCACCACCACCAGCACCACCAACCACCAGCAACACTACCACTACTACCACCTTTGAGTACCAGCAGCACTACCTCCACCAGCACCACCTACAGCACCAGTTCCTCCATCGGCACCACAACCATTACTACCACCACCACCACCACCGACAGCACCATCACCATCTCCATAACCTCCACCATCACCACCACTACCACTATGAGCACCAGCAGCACCACCACCGCCAGCGCACTACCACCACCACCAAGACTTCTATCATCACCACCGCTGCCGCCACAAGAGCCCTCCACCCTCCACCGCCCCGCACGGATCTACACCCCGGCAGCCACCAACGCATCGCGAGGGCGTGGGCCGGGCCGAGCGGGGTGGGGATTGGGGGAGGCTGGCAGTAGCAGACAGACCCAAACCGCTGCTCAGACCGTCCCCGACCGCATAGGTTGCCGCCACGCTTGCATGTTTAGGGTGTACCACGGTGGGGGGAGAGGCGGTGGCGGCGGCACTCCGGACCCTTCCCCTTGGAGACCAGCGGGCCTCCAAAACTGATCGAGCTGCAGAAGTCAGGGCTATCTCACTGACCTGCTCCCGCGCCGTAACAGCAGCTGTCGGTGCCGCCCCAACAGGAAGCCAGCCACCCGACTCAGCTTAAGCTCTACCGACCCTCAAGCCCGGCGGCAGCCAGCGGCCGGGTCGGTCGAGCTTAAGCTGAGTCGGGGAGGCTCGCTACCAGGCAGCCCCGACCGCAGTTTCGGCGAGCCGGTCAGTTAGTGAGCCCCAACTTCGCCGGCTCGACCACTTTTGAGGCCTACGGCCAGACCTCCAAAGTCGGCATTGAATCTCCCTCCACCGTGAGATGTACACTCGTGGCGCGCGTTGCGGAGGGGGGAGGGAGAGGGGGGTGCATGAGGCGGTTCCTGGCGGACGTAGGTATCCGCGCTCGTTATATTTTACGAGGAGATACTGTGCGGTAATACTTGTGCTGCAGTGTTGAAAAATATCAGACTATGATACAAAACGGTCAAATTTCGAACGCGATACCAATACACCATGCAATAGCATACAATACCGATTTCTCGGTGTTACATTTCCCAATGGCCACACCACCCTTATAGGGGTTAGGAACAGAGAGGAAACAATCATCAAACCACGTTCGTAAACTCAGATAACATATCCGAGAAAGCTATCAACCAACAAGGACGTCCTTCAAGAACGACCCTCCCCTCCCTGCTAGAGCACGAACCAACTCCGCCCCTCTACACACACAACCACATCGCACTCGGTGTGCAACGACACGAATGGGGTGGCAAACTATACGCGCAAATAAGGGGGCATTGTGTCGGTGCCGACATGGCGAGGCGGAGCGCTGCGACCATGGCGGCTTGCAGGGGGAAGGGGCGAGAAGGGAGAAGTAGGAGGAAGAAGGGGGCCAGGAGTGGAGAGAGGGAGGGGGCAGGAGGCGGCCGACCACTGGCGACCCGGGGCCCAAGTTTTGGGCGGGTTAGATACGGAGAAAATTCAGTCTGAGTCCTGCACAGTGCGGCCGAGTGCGGCTTGGTGCCGTTCAGGGTGGGGCGGGCGGGACTGAAGGGCACGGCCCGCGACCCGCCGCCTTCTTGCCTTAAGCTCGAGGGCCGCAAAAAATCAGCCCGTCGCAGCCACGACACAAGAGAGTTCGCAAAGTCGCGGCTGCTCGAGGTGGCGGCCACTCTTGAGTGCATAACATTCAGCCCCCACCACCACCGCCTTCCACTTCTGCGGGAGTGAAAATAAATTAGTATACAAAAGTCTTACACTGGATCTGCGTCGCCAAACTCTTGGTTGTTTTGTCTGCAGCCACAGGCGAGATGGGAGCGCAGGGCTGGGAGGGGCGTATCGGCTGGGTGACAACTAAATGCAGCAGCAGCCCGCTTGATCCTCCTTCCTGCCGCACCCCGCCGCACCCCGCCGCGCCCCTGCAGCTCCAGCTCTTTGTGCCAGTCGCTCTCGCTGCACTAAGAGGCTGCCAGGCTCGGGCGCCCCACCCTGCCTCGCCTCGTCCCAGGCGTTGCAAATGAAATTGAGGCACAAACAAATGGGGGAGAGCTTTGTTACTCCTCGCCTCTCCCGACCCATTCATCTATCCATGCATCCGTCCACTCGTGCACTCATGCTCTGCAGCCGTTCCTAACGCTTTAAAAGAAGGAGACAGACCGTTTGGCCCAGATTTTGAGACACAGAGCAGCAAAGTAGGGCGATGTGGTGGCGAAGCACAAATAACAGAGGAGAGAGAAAACAAATGGGGCAAGACTGCTGTGCGCGTGGCAAAGAGCGTTACAGTCGAGAGAGAGAGAGAGAGAGAGAGAGAGAGAGAGAGAGAGAGAGAGAGAGACAGAGAGAGAGAGAGAGAGAGAGAGAGAGACGGAGAGGGCCAAAGAGCTCCGCCTCGCCCGCGTCTGGCTCCCGCAGCCTCAGCCTCGCTATCAAATGGAAATCATCCGTCAAATTGGATAAAGGAGTTCCTCGGCGAGGAATGACGTTTTCACTGTTTTCGCGGCGCTGCTGGTCTATTTCTTGCGGCTGAGACTCAATCAGAAGTTGGCTCCCCCCGTCCGTCCGCGAGCAGCGCGCTGCCACAATGCCGCGCACGGCCGGCTTTGGAGGGGGGCGTGGGGGCAGCACACACAGGCTGGCGGTAGAGGCCCCGGACAGAAAAGACGGAGGACAGCAGTCAGGCAAGGTCCTTAAGGATAACACGAATGAAAAATTTTCACATTACGTTAAGGTAACATACCATCTGAACTATCGCAACGCAGACCGCTGCCAAAAACTTTATCTTAAAACGAGACTGTGATCAACATGACGTACGTACGGTACAGCCTGCATGTTGAAAAATGTTCCAAAACGAGAATTCACGGTTATTGAATTTAAAATTATCAGAAAAAATGTTTTGTCTGTAATATTGCCCTTAAATTTAGAAAAAAAATCTTCTTTTTGAGGTTTGATTCACCAGAGATGGGTTCGTTTCTCACCGATGCACTTGATCGAAAACCATACATATAAAATAATTTTGTGTTTATGATCCACATATTCGACTTTTGTTTGATAGCATGCGCCTAAACAAATACTATGCTTTCAATATATTGCATTTTCAAATTAGCGTACTATCGTTAATTTTTCACACCAAAACGCTTGATCGAAAACTATTTAAACATTATGTGCTTTAAATAAAAACAGGGTATTTTCACAATTCTGAAAACTAAAGATCACAAACATAGTTCTAAGTGACTATGTTATGCGCAATTAATTAGTAAATTAATGCACAGAGCAAGAGTTGCCTACCTGCCGGGCAGGGGGCAGGCGACCTGCGACCCGTCTCAATGAATGCCCGCAGAGCAGGTCGAAGCTTCCGGGGGATCCCCCAACCCACCGCCTTCCTCCTGCCCAGACGCTTCAAGGGCAAAAGCTGTGATCGGCGGCAGGCGGTGCCCCGCCCGGTTGGCAGCCTATTATCTCAGTATTACGCCACGGGGCGCGGGACGGGTAGAGAGACTGTAAGGAGAGAGGCGGCCGCTGTGATTGGTCTGCTCGGCATGCACACTCCGCGGCGCTGACTGGCCCGGGGGTGCTCAGGCCCGCTCCGGCCTGACTCGAGCCCTGCGGCGGGCAGCGCCCGGCGGGTGTATCAGGCACGTAATAACGGAGGGGGCGGGGGACCCGGACCAATCATTGCCGGCGCTAGAGGCCCGGAGGCCCGGAGGCAGGGACGCCCGCGGAGGTCAAAGCGCTTGCAGCGCGGTGCAACCGCCGCAGAGAAAGCGCGTTGTTCCACTCATTTGAAGCACCGTCGTGGTTTGGTTTGCCAGCAGGGTGAGTCAGGCCCGTATGGAGGTTGCTGACGCGGTCGTCCAGCCTTACCCGGCGGCGCCCGAGGGGTTGCCCGGGGGAGCGAAAAGGGGCGGGGCCCGCGACTACCACCTGTCTGCCGCGCGCGCTCGCTGGCAAAACGGCGCCCGCACCGCCTCGTTAGCGGGGATTCCCCTTGTGGGTGCGGGAACAGGCGCGCCGTATCGTCAGCGAACAGCAGCACGGGGCGCACGGCGCACTGCAGCGAGCGACGCCCGTAATGATGGTATGTACTGCAGAACGGGCCATGTACACACTTTATGCATACAGAGAGAGAGAGAGAGAGAGAGAGAGAGAGAGAGAGAGAGAGAGAGAGAGAGATTTGATATTGAGAGAGAGAGAGAGAGAGAGAGAGAGAGAGACAGAGAGAGAGAGAGATTTGATTTGATTTGATTTGACTTTTGTTTAATGTATCATACAAAAGGACTAGAGAGTCCCGCTCCAGTACAATACAGCTCCTCTAGAAAACATATGTATATATAAATACAAAATAAAATAAAATAAAATACAAACTAACATAGTTGAGCACAACAAAAGAACACATGGGATATTATTGAAGTTACAAGTAGTTTTGTGAAAGTACACTTCTGAGCATATTTTTAAGTCGAAAGTGGTTGGTGTCATTAATGTAGGTGTGGAGATTATAGGTATTAAACAGTCTGATCGCGCTGATGCAGAAAGAATTAGAGTACTTGGTGGTTCTGTGAATTGGTATAGTCAGCATATTCTCATGCCGACGCGAGAAACTGAAGTTTCCGCTCAGATATAGTGGAGTATTACTTTTAATTATCTTCCGGGTTATTGTGGCAACAGCAAGCATTTGTCTTTCCTTATATTTTAGGAGTCCGAGCTGCACATAGTATGGGGATATATGCTCAAATCGTGTGGCAGAAGTGACGAAGCGTATACAGGCATTTTCCGCTTTTTGAATCTTTTCCATGTTTGTTTTACTCATATCGGTGAACAATTGTGAGCCGTAGTCTAGGAAGGGCATAATCAAGCACTGAATAATACGGAGTCTGATGGTTGGCGGTAAACAGGAAATGTTTCTTCTCGCCTGGGCAAGGGTAGCAAACGCCCTGCCAACTAATTTGTTACATTGTTGCCTCCAGCTCAATGTTTCATCGAACAATATTCCTAAATTGTTCACCTCCTCCTTATACGGAACCGACACATTGTTAATTTGAATGAGAGGTAGGTCTACCATTTTCTTGAACCTGTTTACAAAATTTCCAGACCCTATGACAATGGGCTGTGTTTTGCCCACATTCAAGCATAAGTTGTGTTGTTCGATATACATAGTCAGGTTCTTAAGATCTTCATTGACACACGATACGGCCTCAGCTGCCTCATTAAGATGGAATTCCTTATAAATTTGCGTGTCGTCCGCGTACAGGTGGTACTTGCAATGACTGAGGCTCGTAGAGATGTCAAATAAATATAAAATGAAAAGGAGTGGTCCCAACACGCTTCCTTGTGGAACGCCAGTTTTTACCAATGCCCATTCGGAGACAAAATCTCCTGACATGACTCTTTGCATCCTCCCAGTCAGATAATCCTGAAGCCATTTGATAACTGATACAGAGAATCCCATTTTTCGCAGTTTAATTAACAACAATCTATGGTTTACTCTGTCGAATGCCTTACTGAAATCGAGTAAAACCAGGAGGGTCAGCTTCTTATGATCGATGGATTGTCGAATATCGTCTGCCACTTTCAGGAGAGCCGTAGTAGTGCTATGTCCCTTGCGGAACCCCGATTGAAACTTATTTATTAGATTATTTTCTTCCGCAGAGAGAGAGAGAGAGGGTGAAGACGTTTCTTTTTTCATCCGCGCGTGTGCTTCAGGTTTGTGTGAGAAACTACCTGCTGCGATGTCGCAATTTTTAAAGGTGTCGCGTCACCCTTGGACAGAGTCCTTATCTGCAAGCGCAGCTGCCAACGCCGCTGCTCGAAGAACCCATGCCTTTCACCACTGCCTCTATAAATCCACTGCGAGCTCAACTCCCTTTCCTTACAGTGGCAAGCTTCCTCCTTTTTTTCCACCTTTTGCGCCCGGCCGCTCATCAGGGTCGGATCAAAATTTGATCAGGCACCTCCCCCCCCCACCTCCCCCTCTCTCCTTACTGGTACAAAAAGATTTTTAACGAGGTCCGAGTCGCTCGGTAAGCCGAGTGAGGCCTGCAGCGAGACTCATCTCGCACCAGGCTGGGCTGGGCTGGGCACCGCCTTGAAGGTAGACACTCTCATTCATAACTTACCATATCAAAAGGCGGAGGCACGAGAATCAGAGAGAGCTGGGAGAGCAAAAGAGAGAAATGAGAGAGGAAAGGGACGACTTCAAATACGGTCCCGCCGCACCTTGCAAAACTCAAACATTCCGAGAGCAGGGGCGCGGGCGGGGCAGCGCAGGGCTTATTAGCTGCGCGGGCCGCGGAGAAATCACCGACAAGAAGCGCGGCAGCGCAGCGCGAGGGACTTTGTTCAGCATAATAATGCAGCCCGTGGACGGGACGCATGTAGTAGACGTAGACCAGCCGGGCGGGGCGGGGCGGGGCGGGGCGGGGCGGGGCGCGTGGTGGGGCACGGCGTGGTGGGGCGGGGCGGGGCAGTCAGGGCAGGCGTGTGAGAGAGGCTACAGCTGGCCCGACCAACGACAAGCGGCCCCGCCGGCCCCCCCGGCCTCTGCTGGGGGGTGCGAGAGCGCACACCGGGCGCACTCGCCTCTCCTGGGGCCCTCCAGGGCCTCTCCGCAAGAACCTCCACCTCAGACACACGCTCACGCACTCTCTCTCTCTCTCTCTCTCTCTCTCTCTCTCTCACCCCTTCCCCCTCTCTCTCTCACACACACACGCGCACGGGGCAGACAGACAGACAGACATGTAGCGCCTCGCCCAATAACCCCAGAAAACCGATACAGGACCAAAAACCCTCATATATCGAGTGGTAAGTTTGGAAGAAGCGGAGATGGGGAGTGAGCGGGTGAAGGGCAAACTTCATATCTACCAAGTGTAACTTGCTTACTGAAACTTTACCAAACGCAATTATCAACATCACACTACAAGAGTTCTTCGGATAGGATGAGCTGCATTCAGTACGCCAGCCTCAGCGTGCCGAGACAGGGAGCGGCTGCAACGCGGCGGTGGGAGGGGGGAGACCGCGAGGTAGAGGGAGTCACCGAGAGAGCGAGAAAGACAAAGACACAGACAGAGAAAGGAAGAGAGAGAGGGGGGGGGGGGGGGGCGGAACAGCACGACGGCCTGCCTCTCGAGGTTAATGAGCTGCTGGTGCTCCGACCCACGCCACGCCACTCCCCGCCAAGCCTAGGCCCTCTCTTCCCCACGTCTTGCCACTCTCCGCGCGAAAGCTGTGGCAGCAGAGGACCGACTCCGTCTTGTGACAAAAAGGGACGATATACATTTTAAATCATTTTTTTTTTTTCTGGATAGTCCGAGAAAGGATTTCTTATTGTACAGCGCTAGCCCTTTCCAGAGGTTTCCGCAATTGCCTCTCTCGTGCACTCCGGGGCCGCTGATCCTGCAGCGGGGAGAGTGCACACAGTGTTGGTGTCAAACGAAATCCTGTTTAACAAACGCCGCGCCTCGAAGTACCCCACCCCGCCCGCCACGCCACAGCACGCCCTCACAAGTTTGGCGTTAGTCCCGCAGAATAGAGAGACGCGTCGCCCCACTTTTGTAGAGGGAGGTGGGGGTGGTGGGGGTTTCAGCTGGGGGGAGGGGGAGGTGCCCATCTACAAAATGAAACTATGTGAGCGGGGGTGCGGGAGTTGCGCACCTCAGTTATTTAAAGCAGTTTGCCTTTCAATGCTCTCGTCTGCCACTGCAGCTCACACCTCCAAAGCACTATCGCGGCGAGTGGTCGGCGATAGCAGGCGCGACGCAACGATAACTCTGCTGGCCAGAAGGAGAGTAGAAAGTCATCAGCGTGGCGGGAGCGGAGAGGGCAATCCTACGCTTGTATTTGCAGACAGGGTTGCCAGCGCTCTAGAGGGTTCAAAAAAGTGAGATAGTGACTTTTCCCTCGCGAAAAAAGTGACAAAAAAGTGACTTTTAGGCCGAAAAAGTGACAAAATAGTGACGTTTCCAAACTCGAATAAATCTATTTTGCGCGCGTATTACTTTTATTTTGAACAAATTTTGAGAATCTGTTAAGAAGTTTGGGAGAGAGGAAAGTACAAACAGCCATCTGAAAAGAGTCATACTTTAATAAAACAAAATAAAATTTCATGGCACATTTCCTGGCCGATACATAAAATAAAATTGTATTTTAAACAGAAATATTTGTACTATACGTAGCTTCAAGAAGGGTCGTCGGGATTCTCGTCTTCATTTTCCCCCATTCTCGGCCTCTTCTTGTGGTTTTTGAGAAGTTCTTTCAAAAGGTTGGAAGTTCTCTTATTGACCTTTTTCTTCAGAGGTTCGTTCTTCTTCTCGAGACTCAGTGCCTTCTCTTTCATGAGTTTTGCCCCGGCGAGCATTCCCTGCGCGATTTTAGCCGATGCGAAGTCTTTAGATTTGATAGCCTCTTCAAGTTTCCTTGTCGCATCTTCTACAAGTTTATCAGCAGCCTGTCTTTGGTCCCGTTCTTCTTCCTCAGCTTTGGATATTTTTTTCTGCATAGTTTCAATGGAAGCCTGATCTTCTCTCTGTTTCATTTCTATTTCTTCTCGAGCGCGGCGCTCTTCTACTGCTTCCGCTTCTCTCCGAAGTCTTGCTTCTTCCTTTTCTTTTTCCTCCTGCATGTGATCCGCGTAGGAGCGGTATGCCCTGTGGCCGGCGTCCAGCAGCTCCCTCGTCATCGGTACGAAGTCCGGACGTCCCTCATAGACTTTTAAGCCGTCCTTCACCCACAGCTTGGCGTTCAACAGGCGTTCTTCCATCCGAGACTGTTCGGGTCGCAGTTGGTGTTTGGACTCAGAGAATCCTCGCTCCACATCGCTGCTGCCATGGGAAATGGGTAGAGTTGCTTTCACAACTTTCGAGATATTAGGATATTTAGGCTGTCCATCCGGCCCTGTCATGTCAAAAATTTTACTCCAAAAGTGGTCAATTCTCATTTGGGGCTGAAAAAGTGGAAGTTCCTCCATTTTAAGTACCCGCCACTCATCTTTCAGCGAGTCTTCATCGACAGATAAGTCAAGGCGCAACATTTTGTACACGAGGGCAATGTCTCGAGGACTGGAGTTTTTGATAGCGCCGGGCTGCAGGCATTTCAGATGTTTACCGTCAGGCCACTTACTCAGTACTGATTTTTTCAGCAAGTGGAGTGAAGCTGCCTTGTAGTGTTTCTGAGCATCTTGTTTGAATTTCAAAACGTCCACTTCCATGCATTTCTTCAGAAACTCTTCTGTTTTTGCCCCACAGTCTACATCCTTAAGAGGGAGGAGATTTTCAGTATTGTTGATAAATTCTTCTTTGAGGCAGGCCCTACTGGTTGATACACACTGAGATTTTAAAAACCGACCGAGCAGCAAGACATATAATGAACACAGCTCATCATACAACAAGTGCACCATTGGTTCTGATTTTTGGAAAATTTTAGAAAATCTCTCAAAAAGATTAGCAGATTGAATTACAAATGAAACTTTTGCTTGAAAAGTACTGTCTTTCAGTGAATTTCTAATAAATAAATATCTCTGAGTCTCACTTATTTTCTTATGGCTATCAGAATTACTTTTGGGAATCACAGTTAAAAAAAAGTGGACCACAGCCGGCCACTGTTCTAAAAGTCTCTCTGCTGCCTCTGAAAGAGTCAGCCACCTGCTTGTGACATGCTTCAAAAATAAGTGATCAGGGACCTTGGCATGTAACTGAGATTTTTTGTACTCTTCCACCCTGCTTGGAAAACCATGAAAAAAATCATAGATAGAAATAACAAGTTGCCCCACGTCCTCACCAAAGACTTCTAGCCCACTTAAAAATGCATTATGTAAAATGTGTAAATTACATGTTCCAGCATCCATTAGTCCTTTAGCTCTAAATTCTTTCACCTTTTCATTCACAAGTCTTAGCACAGTTTTGTTAACATTAGGGCCATCACATGACAACATAAGAAATCTATGAAGAGACAGGGATGCTCTTTCTAGAACAGCCATTAAATGGTTTGTCAGAATAACTCCTGTAGCAGAACCAATAAACACTGTCTCCAAGTGGTGATATGAAACAGCTTTCTCTTTTTCTGACCAGTATCGGATTCCAAACTGAAGTTCTTTGACAGTGCGTTTGTTATTGACAGTCTCGTCGAAGCATATGGTAAAACTAAGGGCTACATGTACATCAGCTAACATTTTCTTGTGGAAGTAAGGTCCTAAAGCATCAGTAATTACATATGTTACTTTGGTTCTCCCTAATGACATATCTTTAGGCACATGTTCTTCCCCAAACATACTTACAAATAAAGGTACAATGTTATCACAGGAATTATTAGAGTATCCAGATACAACACATTTCATTGCCCATCGCAGTTCCGAGATAACAGCAGCATCCCTACGTGCGCGAAGCTGCAACAGAGGAGCACTTCCGGCGGTGGTGGTTTCCGGCGGTGACTGTGGATCTAATGTTCGGAAATTCCCTGCGCCTTCAGCTTCATGGGCAGTGACCCGAGGTCGAGGTTGTGCTGCCTGCAAACAACAACAACAACAAAAATTGTAATTAATTTTTTTTTTGTTATGTTTTACTTTGATAAAATTTAACGTACCGTTGTTGCTGTCCTTGCCAACGTGAGTTGAAGTGGGTCCAACTTATCTTTGGCACTATTTTTGTGTTTTTGGGTAGCTGCATGCTGGACAATAGCTTGAAATCCTTTCCCAGTTGAACTGAACGTGGCCGGGCAAATTTTGCAGAAGAATAAATCTTTTTCCTTCCAAGAGCACCACTCCTTGACATCGTGTCCAGTGGCGTCCGTTCTACTCAGCCAATCTTGAACCGTACTATGCCTAACCATAGCGTCGGATAAGCTGAAAAAGAAAAGAAAAGATTAGCATAAGGCAATAAGTACATATAAAATTTTAACGAGGGGGTGGGGGGGGGGCATTATGTTTCCGTAGGCACCGAGCGCCTGCCCGGCCGCGGCTAACGCCACGCGAACGGCTGTCATATTACAGAAAACTAAAAGCTGACCGCCGGCCCACGGCACAGCCGAGCAGCAGACCGATTCCGCTGCCGGCACTCGTCCTTCTGTCTCACTCGCTCTCACGGAGATTACCGAGGGGAGCGAGAATGCTGTCCTTCTCGCACTCGAGGAGAGCCGAACCCCGCCCCTCCCCCCTCGCCAATTTTCCCATCCACCGGTCTATCACCGCACCACAGAAGAGAACAACGCACGAATCTAAACTTAAAGAACGGGCCGCGACACGGGCCAGTATTACAGAACGTAATATAAAATGAGATGTATAAAACTATGTCCGTAAACATGAATCAGTTCTGAGCCTGTATAGCGACAAAAGTACGCTAATGCACAGAGCAGCAGCGTTGAGGTTAACCTCAACTTGCACTGCAAAGCTATCAGTTTACACCAGTCAGCGTGTATGACCCGTACGCCGCGAATGATAGTGTTGACGTTTAGCCCTAGCTAGATTAAATTCAGAGGGAAACTTAAGTCAAATAATACTTACATGGCTTCGAAGACAACACTCGCCTCGCCACACACTCCCTCGCCCCACGACGCGCCTGCTCGTCACACAAGGAAAACAAACAGTACTCACCGCTTTCTAGATCTTTCGAGGCGCGGCGCGCGAGCGGCACGGCGCGTCGTCGGTCGTCGCAACGGCGCGAACTTCAAACATAACTTCAAAGTCTTACGCCAAATTACTATAAGAAACGCGATATAATGGGTCGGTTACCCTTCCTGAGCTCAAAAAAAGTGACAATAGTGACACTTTTACAGAAATAGTAGAAAAAGTGAGTGCCATTTGAAAATAGTGACAAAAAGTGAAAAAAGTGAGTCGCTGGCAACCCTGTTTGCAGACCATGGGGTTGGCTGGAGTGAATAGGGAAAAGAGAGGAGGGGAGGTGGGGGGGAGGGGTGAATAAGGGAGACAGAGCGGAGGGGGTGATGGGAGGGGAGTCGCAGAGGCGAATCGCCTCTTTCATTTCGCTCATCAAAGCGCCGAGCGGCCCGGCCCGGCCCGGGTGCCAGAGACGGGAGCGGACTCATAAAGAGCGTTCCACCTTGCTGCACTTGTTGTACCGCCCGCGGGCAATCGGTCCTGAGGAAGGTCCTCAATAAGCAGCGGGTCGCCACGGCGGCGGTGCGGCGGCGGAACAGATCGGTGCGCCGAGCCGCGCGGAGGAATGGATCCTCGGACAGACCGCCGCCGAGCGCCGCCGCCACGCGGACAGGCGCCGCCCAGGGGCGGGGCGAGGGGGGCTACACCACCCCATGACCCATGGCCCGCGCAACTATGCCAAACTTTCCTATTAGCTTTCCCTTTGTACGCCGTGCCGGGCCGCGCCGGGCCGCGCCGCGCTAGGCCGGATTGTAGCGCTGCGCTCTTGGACTTGCGGTTTTGGGCTGTCCATCCACGGTCATGCGCGCCGAGCCTGGCTGGGCCGCGGCCCTGACCTCAAACTCAACTATCAAGTGTGTCTTTGAGAAGGAAGGGCCCGGCAGTGGCGCTCATCATCCCTAGCGTGGGATGATGTACTTACGCTTTCTGAGAGTGCGCGATGTGCTTCGATTCGATCAATCGTGATTCGTGATCGACACTCGAAAACTGTGTCAAATAATCGTTTTTAAGGTATGGCAATTACCCTACCGTGAGCCAATGATTGAAAAGAAAATCATAAAGTTTGGTCCTGCATTGCCAGTGATGCCGGAGCGTGTGGCGTGACTTCCTTTGATCAGGGACGACTGTATCTGCAGTGACTAGAAATGTGAGGTTCTCACGGTGTATGCGATGCGGCATCAACGTACTGTAACGTGTGTGTGTGTGAGAGAGAAAGAGAGAGAAAGAGAGAGAAAGAGAGAGAGAGAGAGAGAGAGAGGGAGAGAGAGAGAGAGAGGGAGAGAGAGAGGGAGAGAGAGGGGGGGGGGTAGAACTTGACTTTCCGAGAGCGTACCTTGAAAGAAAGCCTCAAAGCAGCTCCCAGGAGCCTGACCTTTGGCACCGATGCAGTGTAGCCAGAAGAAAAAGTGAAATACTCTATATGAACTGGCACTGGCCAATGTTTATAGTTTGTGGCAGAGGACCGGCGGTCTTGTATTTCAAGATCTTTCTTGGATCTTATGGAGAATTCCAATGGACATCCAAAACAGATCTTGTAATGCAAAAAACTATTTTTACCGTGAGGGGCGCTGATGGTTAAAACGGCAGATATCTAACAGTATAGAGCGGGTGGTGGTGGGGGGGGGGAGGAGCGCAAGCGATAGTGTCCTTCAGGAGCCCATTTCCGAGACACGAGCAACTCAACAAGGATCGCCTTGATAAGGATGTCTCGTCCCGTCCTATTTCAGTCCAAACCGCACTCCCCATCTCCCTCCCCTTGTCCGTCGGCCCGTAGCAGGCCGTGCGCTTTCAGCCCCGCGCCGCCATCTCTCTGCCCAGTTTCAACCCCCTGCGTCCCACACCGCCCCGCCTGCCACGCCCAAGCGCCCGCCCCCCCTTCAACCCCCACCTTCAAAAGCTAGCAGTACCTAATTCTATTTTCCCGCTCGACACACAGAAATAAAGTTATATTTAAGTTAGTTTTTTTTTTAATACAGCCTCATCCGCAGGGGGCTGAGCTTAACCCGGTGGCGCCAGGTCCTTCAGGTTGGGTACAGCCACCGCACTGACCCGGTCGCGCACGACCACCCCACCCATTCTCTCTCTCTCTCTCTCTCTCTCTCTCTCTCTCTCTCTCTCTCTCTCTCTCTCTCTCTCTCTCTCTCTCTCTCTCTCTCTCTCTCCCTCTCTCCTGATGATGTAACCCGTCATCTAGCCCGAATATTTTACCGGTGTTATAACGGTAGGAAGTTAGCGGCCAGAAGAGCAGGCGCGCAGAGCAACAACAAGTTCGCCAACATTACGGTATATACGCGGCGCTCCATTACACCCTCTCTACCCCTGCCCTCCTCCACAGCCACCATACACCAACTTCACACCATGAAAATGACAAAAACTAGCGTCGAGAACAGCGCGGAGGAGCAGGAATGTAAGTTGGAAGAGCAGGAAGGAGGCAGAGGGATGCCTTGCCTTCCGCTGTGAAAAAACTCCTTACTTAAAATAAAAATTTTCCACGAGACTTGTCGTAATTCTACAATCCACGTTTGCATGTGCACCAAATTTAAATATTATAAGTGGACTAATAAAAACGATCATAAAATTCAGAGCATTTGTCATGACTCCACATCTGTGGTAGTAACTTTCTGCGGCATGCCGTTAATTTACAAAAGGATATCGGGCAAGTTCGTAACCCATTCATCAATGATATTTTTTAAAAAATTCTGAAAAGTCACATAAGTTTTGGGTCAATCTTGTGAAATAAAGAGAATTTTTCGTAAATTTAGGAAATAAAATCGTTGAATTACGAAAAATTTCTTCCCTAAAAATATCGTAAATATCGTGAACTCACAATAAATTGTAAGACTTTCCAGGAAAGGTCGTAAATTTTGGAGGGATCTCATAAACATTTTTAATTTAACCGCGAGTCGTCACTTCACTACATTTTTCGTTACTTTATGAAAAGGTCTTACTTTTAAAAGTGATGAAAAGATTTTACTTTGTAGCGATTTGACATATGCCTTAGAATTTCTTGTTGGCATATGTAATTCTCAAGTCCGTACTGCAATCCAAAATAATGTAGTACTTCGTGAATTGGCGAACACCACAGTGCACGTCGGCGTACTTCAAGAGTGGTAAAAACTGATACTTTAATCGCACAAACAATATCATGAGATATTTTAAACAAAATCAGTATCGAACACGTCACATTACGGAATATTAGTTGTATTTACAGTGCTGGTCAAATCGTTTTACTCTCATTCACCGAGTTTTTGAAATAAATACATTAACGACGCATATTTTTTTATCGCAGAGTGAAACGATACTGTCTAAAATATTTGCTAAATAATTGGGTTGCAGCTTGCATCTTGCATCATTTTCTCACTGCAGTGACGTTAGGTCAGACGTGTTCTCACACTATTTATAAATGGCGTTGCGTCAGATGGCGCTCGCGGTCGACTCAAATTGCGCGCGCCCCCCCCCCCTTTTCCCCTCTATCTCACTGACGTGCGCTGTCAAAGCTCATTACTGCGCCAGAGAGGGCATCACTCTAGCCCCTATCCCCACACACAGGCACGCACACACACACTCACACTCACACACACACACACACACACACACACACACACACACACACGCCCAGTAGCTAACACGCAGCGACGCCGCGCACCGCGCCAACGTCACGGATGTCCTTCTTCGTGTCATGGTCCCGCCAACTTATGAGGCCTCAGTAAAGACTTGTCACATCCGGCGCGGCGGGGCGACGCGAAGGGCGTCTCGACAGTGGCGCCGGCGAGAGAGAGAGAGAGAGAGAGAGAGAGAGAGGGAGAGAGAGAGAGAGAGAGAGAGAGAGAGAGAGAGAGAGCAGGGTGAGGAGAAATGGTACGAGAGGAAGGCTGATGGCGTGCTTGTAAACGACAGGCTGCTGGCCGGCGAAATTTTCCTCATCAAGAAAGCTTATTATGTCATGCACAACATAACATGACGTTGAAATAAATTTGAAAGGAAAAGAAGAAAAAGGATTTAAAGCCGAGCTTAAAGGATTCTCAACAAAGCAGAGAGCAGGGTTTTCTTTCAGACTCGTGCAAAAGCAAATATTTTGTCACTCGTGGGCAGTGTATTACGATAGTATAGCGGGCGCTATATCGTGCTGCTGCAGCAGCCTAGGTCCAGCGAGCGACTTGGGCACCACTTGTGTGGGTGCCGGGCCGGGCGGCAGCCGGGGCTTAGCACGACGGAATTAGGTCAAACGGACCAACGGGCTGCTGAAGGCGTGACGCGTGGCGTATAGCGAGCGGGGCGGGGCGGGGCGGGGTGGGGTGGGATGGGGTGGGGTGGGGCGGGGCGAGGCGCGGCAGAGCGGGGCGGGGTCATCCTCCCTCCTGGCATTCTGTCGTGAAGCTTTCCGCAGGCGCTTCCACTTTCCTCGCGCCGCCAATAAATATCAGGAGCGTCAGAACGGGGGAGAGGAAGAGGGAAAGAGATAAATGGAGTGGAGGGAGACAGAACGAATCAACGTGGGGGCCATCATCACAATGAAGTTAACGTCAGCCACACTTCGGTACTTTTGTGTATATGATGGCATTATCGTCCACAGCATTGCGTGGGTCCCGGCGGTGTTGACCCGGCCCCGGGGCCCAGGCCCGCCGGGGGACTCACACCCCACCCCCGCCCCTGCCCCGTCAGCCGCCACTCCCCTGCCGCCTCATCGCCAATCTGTTTGAGTGGACTTGGGAAGCTTTGATACTGGGCAGCGTCCGGCGCGCAGCTTGGAATCAGAGGGAATAAGTTCGGCAAAAGTTTGTATCACGTGGACTCAGTGCTGAGGACCCAGACACGACGCCCCCCCCCCCTCCCCCCGACCCCGCTCCAACCCACCCCAGCCCACCCGACCCCGCTCCACCCCGCGCCTCAGCCCTCAGCTCGCCCCACCTCGCTCTGCCCCGCTCCACCACCAGCAGCGGTTCAACTGCTTTGGCATTTCTAATTCCATGCCACTGTCAAAAAGGGCCTCCCGCGATAACGACTTTGGGCTCAGGACGAGCCGCCGGCCGCGCCGCCGGATCCTGCCCGGCCCGGGTCTGAGTGGATGTGGACCCGATGGCTATCAGGTCTGCAGAAGCGCCCCGCCCCGCCTCGCCCCTCCCCGGCCTGCCGCACGTCAAAACTTTGTGCAAGGTCAGGGAGAGGCGCGGGCTCACCGCTGAGGGGGGCGGGGGGGGGGAGGGAGTCTCCTCGCAGAGGACGCGACCGCGCAGGCCTGCCGCACCCCGCCCCACCCGCGAGGCAGACATCAAGTGGAAACACAAACACAAAAGAGACGACAATAATATTGCGTTACGGCGGCGCACCGGAGATTGAATATTTCCTTCCATTACGGGCCGCGGGCGGGACGGCGCGGCGCCCCCTAGCGCCGCGTAGCGCCGCGTGGCAAAGAAGCATCGGCCGCGGCGAGTGGAAACGCAAACGGAGCACTTCTTCTCTCGCCAATTTAATTCCTTTTATCCGAGAGAGCGAGCTAGAGCGAGCTAGACCGAGTGAGAGAGAGAGAGGCAGTGCGAAGGAGGGGGCGCCGTGTGCGCATTGAGGGAATCTAGAGGACGAAGGGATGAACGTTCTCTCTCTCTCTCTCTCTCTCGCTCACTCCACTAGCGCGCCGACACATTCCAATACTCAGTACAACCCATCACGCTGAGCAAACGTGTAACAAAGCTCCAACACTCTTATAACGATAGAGCGCAGTGCCGGTGTAGGTCTGAATGCGGATATTTTGATGTTATTTGGACGATAGGCAATCCACGAATTAACAGTAAAATAACGACGAAATAACTTGGTCGTTATTAAGCAGTTATTTCAAAGATAGTATTAGGCCGACATTTGCCCATATTTAATTTATTATTTCGTCGTTGTTTTACTGTTAGTTCGTCCAAATAACATCAAAATGTCCGCATACAGACGTAGTGGGATATGGGGGCACAAATCAATGCAACGATTCATCCCGGAACCATAGCGTCTTTCTCATTCCGTTTTGCTTCAGTTCGATATATCCGGCCAACGCCGGCAGCGGGCGGCCCCAAAAAGCCGAGACAATGTGTGGAATGTTGTCTGCAGGAGGAATGTTTCGCCAGGCCGATTCTTACCCCCTCCTTTCTGTTCGGCCCCGCGGCCCGAGTGGGTCCTGTGGGTCCTGCGGATCCTGCGGGCGCGAACCTGAATCGCCAAAGCCTTGCCTGGCCAGAGGCGCTCAAAGGCCCAGAATCTGAAACTCGCGACCAAAGCTGCTGACCTCTCCAGTTGAGGGGGAAAACGGGACGTTTCTTGGAGGACATTGTGTTTCATTGTCAGAGCGAGTCGAGAATGAAATACGCAGCGATGTAATCTAAAGGGCAAAAAAAATCGCACGCTCATGCAACGAGAGAGATTAGAAGTTGAGCCAACAATCATATAACTCGGACAACCAGAGAATCATGGAGGTGAAAAGAAATATAATGGTTTTCATCACTAAAATTTTGGCCTTGCCATTACAACCGTAACACGGTAAAGACAAAGTCTGATTTTTTTTTTGGAGGAAAAAGAGAAAACTTTGAGGAACTTCCGTAATTTGAGGGAAACCCCTCAGATATTAAGGAAGACACCTCGAAAAATGAGGGAAATCTCCACAAATTTTGAGGAGGCATCCTCAAATTCTAGGGAGTTTCCCCGAGAGTTTTTCTCAAAGTAAACAAGGTCCTCAAAGTTTTCCCTTTTTCCTCAAAAACTCAGACATCGTTTTTACCGTGAATATTGCAGTTTAAACTACAATTTTATGATTGATTCAGTGCTAACCATCAGATGCTTTTAGACCCCCGACAGGGGTGCCTGCCTGCTCAAAATTGTCCGTAGAAAAGTTCATAGACATTTATAGTGTTTAAATCAACGAAGACATTCTGAACAGTGGTCGTATAGTCGCGGGGGCAGAAAATGTCGGAAACCAGCGGGTGATGGGAGGAGAGGAAGGGAGGGAGGGAGCGAGGAAGGGAGGGAGGGAGGGAGGGAGGGAGGGAGAGAGAGATAGAGCAGCGCGTGCGGTGGCAACAACTTCCCGCCGTTCGGGAAACTGAATGACATTAGGTATTCCGTCACTGAAACACGCACCGTCACGTGACTCACGTGACTCGCGCCGCCACCGCTCTGCCCGGCTGCGAGGTCTGCGCTTCTCCAGCGAGAGCACATCTCCAGCGATGGAGGTACCTCTGAATGTACCCGAGCAGGTACCCCTCCAGTTGAGGCCCCTTTGCCAGCCCGCGGCACCGCGTTTTTCCCACTCGGTAGCAGAAGAGCTCGGCTTGGGCCTCTTAACCGTGATGGTGCACCTTACCCATTCGCTCTGATTAAAAATAAAGGGAAGGGCGGGCTTAGAGCGGAGGGAAAACAGAGAGTGAATCCGCGCTAAGTGCGGGATGCAGATAAAAATAAAAGACGAAGTATACGGTGGTCTTCTTCGCTGAACTGTTCACTTCAATTTCCTTTCCTTGTCTTGTCTGTACTCCTTCAGACAGGTCCTCGATTGCACCGCCAGGAAATGAGAGCAAAATAAATAAACACCCGAGGGAGAGCCTGAGGAGGACGGAGAAGGTGTGTGTGAGAGAGAGAGAAAGGAGAAGCAGGGTAGGTCAAAAAGAAGGAGGACAAAGACGATGACTGTGCACGGAAAAGGAAGAAAGAGGGGATAGAAGACACTGACAGAGTAAGAAGGGAGAGTGTAAAGACAGAGAAACAGAGAAGGGTTATGGACAGGAGCGGATGTGGAGGAGAGAGAGAGGACCTCGCGTCCTCTCAGAGGCAGGGGATGAGCCCGATTGTAGGGAAGGCGCGCGCCCGTGAGTGTGAGTGCGCGTGCGTGTGTGTGGGCGAGCTCGCGCGCTACTGTACTGTATCATACGCCCCAGCAGCGGGGCTGACCATACCAGGCTAACGGCGGGCGTGACTTTCGATGGGGAGGTCACCGAGGTCAGGGGGCGCAGGGGGGAGGGCAGGAGGCAGGAGCCGCACCGCAGCACCTCGAGGAGGGCGCCGAGGGGCCGACGGATCAGCATGAATGGCGACCAATAAGGCCCCGTGGAGCGGAGAGCCTGTGCTTCGCTCGCCCCCGGCCAACGGCACACACGCCAGGCACCCGCCACCCCACGCCACGACCTTCCCACAGCAGCGCGCACTCCGGGGAAAGAAAAATAAAACAAAATCAGCGGCCTGATTACCTCCTACCACCCCTGCTGCCTCCCGCCTCGCCATTACAGACTTTCAAACAATCGTTCGTTACAACGCCAATGGGCGAAGCAGGTGGGACAGGAGGAGCGGCGCAGCAGGAGCACGCCACGCCTCGCCACGCCTCGCCACGCCCCGGCCCACGCCGCCCCGCATAACCCCCCGCCACGCCCTGCCGTGCCGCACCCCGCAGGGCTCAACTTATCCGCCGCTTGTTTGCAGCCCCTACTTTGTTCAATTTTATTGCTAGCTGGGCTGAATTTAACACGATGGTCGAATAACGCCATTTTTGTCGATTGCAAGGATGCTGCTCGCTTAGATTATACGTTACAGGTTTGCGGGTCTGCCTGCTTAAGGCACTAGGACGCCTTACGTCTAGAGAGGCACTGTGAGAAGAACCGTTCCTCATACAACTAAACAACGGTTTTGAATTAAGAGTTTACGGTTTTCGTTGCCGCACATCACTAATTTACCCTATACCAGGTACAATTTTAGCACAATATTTTATTGTACTTCGAATTAACGGTAAAAAATTGTAGTTAAATTGTAGTTTTTTCTCACAGTGGGGTACGCAGGAGAAAATACGCTGCTTTACAGTGTCACACACACACACACACACACACACACAAACACTATATACATACACACTATTTTATATATATATATATATATATATATATATATATATATATATATATATATATAGTGTGTGTGTGTGTGTGTGTGTGTGTGTGTGTGTGTGTGTGTGTGTGTAACTTTGCTGTAGGAGTTATTCTCTTCCACCCAAATTTTCAAGATAAGTAAACCTGACGACAGTAATCCATCTCGTCTTAAGCAGGGCGCTATGGGCACGCGCGCGAAGATGGAGGGCCTCGGAAGCGCAGGACCACGTGGTAGCAGTGGGGGGAGAGGGGCGCCGGCGCGGCGGACGCGACCAACACTTTCCATTCTACCCCGACGAGTTGACAGAGAAGTTGGTAAAGGAAAGGGAAGAGATGGGATGGGGCCTGGGCTGCAGGGGAGAGAGAGAGAGAGAGAGAGAGAGAGAGAGAGAGAGAGAGAGAGAGAGAGAGAGAGAGAGAGAGAGAGAGAGAGAGAGAGAGGCGTCGAAGGGACGGAGCGAGGAGGGAGGAGTGGAGTAGCATCCCAGCCCAGGGCCCCTTCTGCCGTACGGCGCACGCCAAGACCACCACTTTCTCCCAGCCAGCCCCGCCCCGCCCGGCCGGCAGTGCCGACACTCCCCCCCAAGCTTTCAGCCGGCCGGTGCAAGACAGACCCCGCCCCGCCCGAGCCAGCTCGCTCGCCTCGTCCCTTAAAGGCTCCCAGACGCCAATTTACAATTTCCGTATTTACGCGGGAATGCGGTGCACGGTGCAGACGTGCGTGGAGAGAACGTGACGCGCAGCCGCAGCGCCTCCGGCCGGGGGAGAGGACGGACGCAAAGTAGCAGCTCTGGGGCACTCACACACACACACACACACACACACACACACACAAACGCGTTTCTCTTTTACGAATAGAACTGCACCCCTACTAAAGACACGAGATGTACATCTGACAACAAAAAGCACTTACAACATTACGTCTCATATCCGAAACTCCCTCGTGCGGTGAGGGTTTCTCTTAATCTCTCTTCCTCTTCCCTTTCTTATTCCCTCCCTTTCTCTCTCTCCCTCACTCACTCAGGCACACACACACACACACACATTTACCGACACGCTGTGGCTGACTTCCTAATACATCCGCCAGGATGTAAGGTAGAAAACTTGACGTGACATGGATCGTGGCACAAAGCAGGGGTGGCATCCGACGCACCTAACACAACACAAGCTCTGCCTCAGCGCGCGCGCGCACACACACACGCACGCGCGCGCGCGCACACACACACACACACACACACACACACACACACACAGAGTCTGCGGGGCAGGTCTGGGCTAAGGCCAAACAACTTCGTATTATTCGAAAACTTTTATGCCCGCCCATTTTGTTTACCCTTGCCTCGCGCGTCGCGCGCGTCGCGGCGGTATCGTCGCCATCGTGTCAGCCCGGTCGTAGCCTTCTCCCTTCCACCGCAGCCCCCGCCTTGTCAAGGATGATTCGCTTTGGGTACGGGGAGCGGGCCAGGCCAGGCGACGAGGATTCTATCTGCCGCCCGCCCCTTTTTTTTATGCGAGTCCCTAATCAGGTTTTATTGCCCGTCTTTTTAGTATTCGCTCCTCAGGACATTCCCCTTTTACCCCACTTCAAAAGTAGGGGGAGGGGGATGGGGGAAGAGATACAATGAAAATAAAGTTTGGTCGTATTACTTTGGTTTGAAAGTCAGGTCTCCAAAGTAGGGACGACATTTGTCGAACCCCATCGATCCAAATCTGCCCCTGTTGTTATAGCAACTCGACAGGCAAACACAAGGATCATTGGTCGCAGCGTGACTTTCCAGTGCATCTGCTTCCTCTCATAAGAAGGAAACTAGAATCAGGGTGCCACGAATTTGGCACACTTCTTTTATTCCCCCCCCCCTTTTTTGCGATGCAAGAGCAGAAAGAGAAACTGGCAAGTGAGCGGGGGAAAGAATTGGGAAGAGTGGGACAGAGAGAAAGAGAACGAGAGACAGAGAGAGAAGAAGAGAGATAGCAGAGAGAGAGAGAGAGAGAGAGAGAGAGAGAGAGAGAGAGAGAGAGAGAGAGAGAGAGGAAGAGAAAGAGCGAAGGAGCATAGTTAGAAAGGGGGGGGGGGATTCGTAATTGGACAACGAGGGGGGTGAGCGAGACGTCACGCCGCACTGTGAATGAAACAAGGAAAGGCCTCAAGTTGGGCCCGCCGCCCGCCGCCACGCCCGCAGCCCGCCGGCTGTTCTGCCGTACCCACCCCACCCGCCGCACCCCACCCCACCCCACCCCACCCCACCCCGCCCCACCCCACCTCGCCGCGGGGCAACAAGGAGCTGCTAGTCGCTTCGCCGGGCCGGGTTAGGCGGAGGATCTCCGCTCGAGCCACAGCGCACACTCATACACACACATAAAGCACACACGCACACACACACACAGGCGCGCCCGCGCGTAGTCACGGCTACAACACTGAAACAAAATACTATTCACAGTTACGGTTTACCTTTTGTTATTCGTACCGTATTTTTCATAAAAGTCTGACCGCAACGGCATGAAATGTAAATTATCATACGCAGGATTATCACCGCATTAAGCCATCTCAACATGTTTGTGCCAAATTAAGGTTTCTTCTGCAGTGGACAGCCAAAATAACCGAAAAGCGTTAGCGTTCACCCATTTTTGTTTGAAACAGGGGCCTTTCCGTTATTCTCAGTCTCACAGTCCGCCTCATGGAGTACCCTTTTCTCTCTCTCTCTCTCCGAGATGAGTTTCTTCCTCCCGTATTTTTTTCCCTCTTCCCTTTCTTTGTGTCCGTTCGCATCCGCACGGCGACACAAGGTCAAACACAAAAGCTCCAAACTCGTCCGCAACAGAGGGCTCTCCGGGCGGGGCGGGGCGTGGCGGAGCGGGGTGGACCGCGCTGCGTTGGACCGTCTCGCGACACGTACCCACTTAGCCGGATTGGCGGCCAAATTCACTAAGTAACCGCTGGGCGGGAGGTGGTCCTCGGCGCGGCTGGCGGGGCTGGCGGGGCTGGCGGGGCTGGCGGGGCGGGACCGGCTCCCGGGCGCGGCGGGGCGGCTCTGCTCGCGAACTTGCCGGGCGTGCTGGACGTTTAGCCGCTAGAGTCTTGGCCTTTCGCAGCTCGAGGTAATTAAAGTTACCAAAGAACAAGGATTAAGGGATTAATGAGGCCACCCCTCATTTTTCAGGCCGTGTGCGGGCCAGCATTTGCCTGTGGGGAGCGGGGCACCTCCACCCAGCTCGCGCTCGAGAAACATGCACATGCCGCAGAGCTGAGACCTGAGACCGAGGCCTTTCACTGCTGCAACCGCAATGTCAGCTTTGTGAGCGGGACGAACAATACTGAGCGTAACTAAGAACCTCGAAGATTATAGCGTCAATCGAATTTTGTTGGGGGTTGCCATGGGTTGATTACCTTGCGAACGATTGAGGCTTCTTCGTGATTGCGGAACCAACTGTGAAAGATTTTCTTCGCGTTGGGAACAAAATTATTTGCAATGAATGACGAACAAATATCGTCTGGAATATTACGAAGCGGTCAAATCATTCAGAGAGTGACTTCCCTTGGTGTCACGCCGGTCATGGCTGAACAGGGAGAGACCGCTGGCAGCTTAGGGGCCTGACACTGTGAAAAATATTCGTAAGGGTTACGGGAAAATTTTCAATGATAAATGTCGTAGAGTTACAACTTCCAGTTGTATTGTTACGATGATTTTTTTAACACCAGGTATCGACTTACTTTTCTTTGAGGAGTAAGAATTTTCTGTCGTAATTTTACGACTGCGCTCGTAAATTTACAACTCTGTGTCGTAATTACAAATTACGCAAAAAAAATCGTAAACTTACTAGTATTTTTTTCACAGTGGAGAGTCTGAGGGTGAGCGGGCACAGTAGTCCCTCAGCAGCGAGGCGCACTTGACTTCTCCTCTCCTCATGCGCCCCCCTCTTCCGTCCGCAGCCTCCTCACAGTACGAGAGGTCTGGTGCCAAACGACACCGCGCCAGCAGAGGTCCCAGGCAGGCGCGGCGAGGCACGGCGCCCTCAGCCCGCCAGGCACATTTATATTTATATGCAATATTGGCTTCACTATTGTAGGAAGCAGGCTGCCAATGGGAGAGAGCGTTTTATACGTACGAGGGGCATCTCTAGCTGCGTGGCATCGCACTTACACTGGAAATCCAATAGCGCGAATGCTGATGACTAAGTGAATTTATTCGCTCAATTGTAGACAGAGTGAGAAATATTATTCGCTCACTTGTCGGTGCGGGGATACGAATTCGGCCTCCAGCAGGTGAGCGAATGAACTACACTGGTAAAACAACTGTTTAGTTTCTATACATCATGGTGTATAGTTGGCAATTCTATACATGACATGATGTACAGCAGAAACTAAACATGATAAGATGTTTAACACCTATAAACTTCGTAAATGTATAGAGGTTAAACATTTTGTGATGTATTGAAGTACACTACACACTTGGGCAAGGCTTCACAAGGAAAAGCATTGGGATACCACGCTGCGCCAAGTGTACAGCCAACTGAACACTTGCAAAGTGTTTAGAAAATAAACATCTGCTGATGTATAGTTTCAACGAAACATATGATATAATGTTTAAATATTAAACATTAGCAGTTAAACTGCGAGTAAAAATCATCTCTATTTGCAGCCCCCCTGTCCCAATTCTTGAATGTTTTTTCTTCTTCCTCTTCGTATCGTTCCCTGCTCTTCCCGCACTGTCCTTCACATTGGCATGTGACACTGAGTCTCTATCACGCCCCATGCCCTGCCGCCGCCATCCTGGGCCCGCTCCCACCCCTCACTCCCCCCACCCAGGCCCCTGATTGCAATTAATTTATTAATTTCCATTTCTTGGCTACAAATAGGCGCCCCATAGGGCCTAGGCTTCCCCAACCTTTCTCAGCTTCGTAGATGCTACTCTACACTGGAAATATAATGGTCACTTTTCTCTCCCGCAATGAGTGAGGCATTTTTTCATCACTCAGTCAAAGTGACGTTAGCTAAAACGACTAAGAACGAGTATTTTCTGTTACTTTGAAAACGCTCCGGTAGAGTGTAGAGTGGGGGGACCGGCCTAGCGCACCAATTCGACCAAAGGGCGCGCCCCGCCCACCTATAACGCCCAGCACTCTTCCACAACCCCTCTCTGATTGTGATGTGATGGATCAATGGCGTTTACGGCCCTGCGTGCCCTCTCCCCACCCCCTCATCCTGGCACCCCCCCCCCCCCCCACACACACATACTTTTCTGACATTGCAGTCGTTGCATACTAGTCAGCAAGTGACACAGTTGCTGGCCACCCCCAGTGAAGTACAGGCCCAAAGTCCTGCGGGTGTCCCTTCTCTCTCTCTCTCTCTCTCTCTCTCTCTCTCTCTCTCTCTCTCTCTCTCTCTCTCTCTCTCTCTCTCTCTCTCTCTCTCTCTCGCTCGTTCTCTTCCTCTATCTCTCGCTCCCCCTCACTATCTATAACACACAGAGTTCGACTAAGCCTCAAACGGGTAAACACTACTGCTTGCGGCACCAGCGGCCAACGGTAATAGAGCAAACCTAAAGCTCCCGCCGTGCCGTACCACTGACCCAGCAGCAGATGCGCTCGCCTTGCGGCTTTAATCCCCGCTTTATTTATTTGCTTTGTTCATGTTATCCTCAGTAAAAAATATAGAAAGCATTTTTTTTTCTTCTTCAAAATTTTACTTGAAGTACTGTTTAGCGCCAAAGTTTTCAGTGTCGTACAACAGCTTTTCACATGTATGTGAGAGCGTTCAAAAGTATTACGACTAGTCTACATTTTTTTACAATTAAAGAAAGAAAAATGTTCGATTTCGTACTGCGAAGAAGTAATGGGGTTCCACAGTTCTTCGAATAAAGCAGTTAGATGTTAGGAAATCACAATATATTTTGAACAGTTGGACCGCGGGCAGGCGACGCGAGCGACACTATCCGCCCCTCTTTGCACTGAGAAAAATTTTAGGTTACGCAGCGGCGAGTTACCTGATGTTCGATCCATCGAAGTAGTCACCGGCAACGACATTTTAGTTCTACCAACGGAACACTGACTTCTTCGTCGGACCGAACAATATATTGTACAGTTTAAGTATAGTTAGTTGTTGGGTTTCAAACTTTCAATGACTGCACCCAAACATTTTTCTCAGCTTGTCATCATTACATTCTGCCACACTCGCTATGCTCTCTTTATCTGAGAGTACAAGCTGGCTGATATGCAATACCTTACGATTTGCAGTGGTCATTTTAAGTTTAGGCTGGCTATAAATGAAAATAACTTTTGCTTAAAAGGACTCTTCAATAATTGGCATGTGCCTCGGTGAGCAGCGATGATACGCGGTGTGCGGCAGTGCTCGTTACTACAAGCCCGGCGGCCAGGCGCGTATTAAGAGGGGGGTAGGGGATGGCGATCGCCCCCCTATGGTCTCTATAAACATCCGCCTGTAAGGTAGGCAAATTGCGTTACAAAACCCATGTCTGTAGGCAACCTGAAAGGCACCCCCCTGTCGGCCGGACCTTAATACGCCCCTGCGGCGCGGCCCGGCGGCCCGCCCCGATCCCTGCCCGGCCCGGCCCGGTCCGCTCGTTACACTGCAGCGGCTTGTTAGGCGGCCCCGGCCCCGGCCTGCTGCACAGCCCTGCCCGTCCTGAACCCCGTCCGTCACGGACCTGACTGCGGCCCGTGCCGTTAGCGCCTCTCAGTCGTGTCCAAAGTTACACCACCGGATCGATAACTAAAGCCTGCTGCAGACCACTTTCACAAGTTTGGCCAGGCCGAGTGGGTGCGGCGACGTGCGCCCGAGGCGCTCCGACTTCTGATGCAGCTTCAACATCCAACAGCACGATCGCGTTGAAGAAAAACGGGAAAAGGGAAAAAAATGGCCAAGAGATGCCGGGCTGGTATGGCATCAACAGGCTGAAGGATTAGGCTTCCCTCCCTCCTGAGCGCCTGTGAACGGAGAGATAGGCAACCCGCGGACAGCCGCGCGTGGCGTGACAGCATTCTTAACGAGCCAGCACGGCTGGAGCTAGAGAGAGAGAGGGCGGGAGAGGGAGAGGGGGAGAGAGAGAGAGAGAGAGAGAGAGAGAGAGAGAGAGAGAGAGAGAGAGAGAGAGAGAGAGAGAGAGAGAGAGAGAGAGAGAGAGGAGACAAGGGTGCGAAGAGGAGGGGAGAAGAGTGAGTTAACCGAAGGCCACGTGACGTGAGCGGTATCGTGTCCATCTTGCCTATATGCACGCAGTCACAGCGCGCGGCACGACATTGCGACAAAGGGCAGCGCGCGATACAAGGAGAATACAGGATTAACTTTCCGGACAATGGAGGGAATATTTTACAGTAGTAGAGGGGTTCCTCGCGCGACACTGTGAAAAATAGTTGAATGGTTTACGGGATAATTTTTCACGAAGTTGACTGCTTGTAAAATTAAAATTACAAATCGGAAAATTACAACCACTATACATATCATCTTAAAATTCAATTAAGAGCCACAAAGGACTGTCGTCAATTAACAACATATTTCGAAAATCATAATTTACAAAATAAATCGTAAAACTACAAAGTGGATGTAAACGTCAGAAAAATATTTCTGAACATGCAAACTACACGGTAAAAATTACGCCTCATTTTTAGGTACAGGGGAAAGCTTTGAGAAACTACTTCATTTTGAGGAAAACTCCTTAAATTTTCAGGATTTTTTTTCTTGTCTGATACAGAGACTATCTCAGGTTTTGAAGGGATTTTGAAAAGCTTTCCTCAAAATCAGAGAGTTCCTCGAAGTTTAACCTTTCTCCTAAAAAGAAAAAGACATCGTTTTTACCGAGTAGTGATTTTTCGACAGTTTTTTAGGCAACGAAGTTGCCTTTTAAAATCAGTCGAAACGTTAGTCAGTTGTTTTACATTACCCCTATGGGACCAAAAAATTTGGCCCAAGGGATTTTGATAAAATTTACAGCAGTTATAGAATTGTATATTCTAAATGCGATTTCGAAGTTTTATCAAAATCGCTCTTACAGAAATTTTGGAAATTTGATTTGAAGTTCTGGTTGCTCGACTCGTCAGCGGAGCGAAAGAGAAACCTCCAAAGTCTGCGTTCAAACAAAGCTCTGCTTCAGTTAACTGCGCCAGAAAGAGATGACACCACTGAAATTCGCACGTGACCACCGTACCGCCCTCTCGAAACCTACTTCATTCTTACCGAAAAAATAACATCGCCAACCTCAGAGTCAGTCCTCAATTCATGTTTTCAGTCACAGATAAAAGTTAGTCTGCCTCTGTGTTCCCTGTCAATGCGTAGAGGCTCCCATAATTGTTTGGTAAAGGCCTGCAACATCATTTTACGTCGTTACTTAATCTAAAACCAGCAAAATATATTTTGGGTTGGTTTGAGTGGGCACCAAGGTGGCATTGTTTATAGCTGGCCCGCTCGGCGCCATGTTTGTGCTGGAAATGTGAGGCGGATAAAATTCACGATTTGGGCTCTTACAGAGAGTTTTGACCTAATATTTTAAATTTCTATTTCATTTAATGGTAAGTGTGTGGCAAATGTGAAACTAGAGCCCTTTAATTCTTGGCTGGTGGTTCGATTCAGTGGTTGTCAAGGCGCGTTGTTGACAGCTGGCCCGCTGGGCGACATTATGTGCGCCCGATGTCTGGCGAATAAAATTAATGATTTGGCTATCACCAAGAGTTCTGGCTTTATATTATTAAATTCTTTTTGACTTTGAGGTAAGTGTTCAAACCAAGGGGGACGTTTAACGCGTTAGCGTTAGAATTTTATATTTTTATTTCTTGACGATGGCCGTCATGGCCGCAGCCGATCTTGCCCAAGCGATAAACGTTACAAGGGGAATTGAATAGTTGTTGTATACCTGCAGATAACGTTTTGGTAAGTGTGACTTCAATCTGGTGTGCAGAATTCTTGAAATGGTGTTCAATTACGTGTATCTTTTGCGTAAATCACTTTAGTTCCTTTGTATTGACCCTCCATCCTCCGTGAAACTTAACAAAACGATTTCTGCAGGTCTGCAACTGCTATTTTCTCATTCATTTCGGCTGTGTAACATTTCATTCAGCTAAACTAAATAGTTAAATTCGCTTGGTGCGTTAAGGGCGCCTTGACGCGAGTTAAGTCTTGAGGTGGACGCGTGAGCCGCAGATCCATCGGCCTTGTTTTGTTGAGTGCAGGTCCCAGCCTAGAACCACGACAGGGATAGGACTGGGCACTCCCACCTCAAACGCGCTCCGTTTTGTCGAAGGGGGCGGCGCCTCTCCCTCAGCCTTCTTCTGTTGAGTGGAGGTCCCAGCCTAGAACCCCTAGAACCATAGAAGGGAGGACTGCGCACTCCCACCTCGAACGCGCTCGGTTCTGTTTATAAGGCGGCGGCGCCCCCTCAGCTGACTGCGAATAGTGCCGCAGTTCCGAAGGCGAGCCAAGCCGAATCGGCATTGTCGAAGGTGCTCGCCCGCTCGGCCCCTCGCCGCCGCTCTGCGCGGCGCGCAGGGGAGGAGGACCGGAGGACCGCGACTGGGGGGAAAGACCTTACTTCAAAAATCAAGCTGATCGGACAATTTTTACTGAGAGACTAACTTCTAAATCGTTTGAGCTAGAGAGCTCAACTTTTGCATTTGATCCGCTATACTAGTGACGCTGATCAAACCGTGAGATAAAATAAATTCAATAATATAATCCAAAAGGCTGGAAATTTTGAAGTCAATGCTTCCTCGCATAAACCTTTCGCCTAAGTATTTTATGAAACTAAAACATTAACGTACTTCGTGCCTATTAGGATTTCGTGAAATCGTATTTTTTTTCTATTTTTATTAGGACATGCTTAACGTGAAAAGAGACGATATTAAAGCCAGATGTTCCTCCCATCTAACTTGCCAGCCTTCAGAACAGTAGTCCCTCCGTCCTTCCGCAGCGCGAAAATATATAACGTAATGAATGGCCCGGCTCACCTCATCCCACCGCGACCACGGCTCCCGCTCCATCACAGCCAGCGACGGACGCCGAGCGCAGCAAAGCTTACCTGGAACACAGAGAGAGAAAGCAGCAGTCAGTATCAGTAGCAAAAGCGTTTCCCTTTCATTTCCTCTCTCTCTCTCTCTCTCTCTCTCTCTCTCTCTCTCTCTCTCTCTCTCCCTCTCTCTCTTCGCTTTCTTTATCCCCCCCCCCCTACCTCTCTCTCTCTCTTTGGCCTCGACGGGTCCCGTTCCTGTAACCATCGAAGTTCTCAGCGCAACTCGTACCGCATCGCATCGGTCCCTGGGCCAGACCGGCCCCGGCGACAGCGAGAGCTGAGAGGTTTAGCCCAACAATGTTTTGTTTGAGGGACACAAAGCCAATTATTTCGGCCAAACCACAAGCGCAGTGGGCGCGTCAGATCCAATTCTGCTCAGACCGGGGGCAAATTTACTTTGGAGAGCGATCACTGTGGGTCCGGCCCGGAGGTGAGTGTGGAGGCCCGGGCAGCCCCCGGCCCGGCGGGGGCCAAACCAAACCTTAGGGGTGGCCCGGCTCCGCCCCGCCCCGCCCCGCCCGCCCATATGGAGTTAATTAATCTCTGTGGTGTGGCGTAGCGTAGCTTGGTGGCCACTCGGGTGGCCGCTCCGGCTCCGGGCCTCCCGATCCACCCAGCGGCTAAGCTGAGCCCCGCCCGGGGGGTGGCGACCGAAGTGCGCAAACTATACACACAATTCTCCCCCACGCCAGCCCACCCTCCCTCCAATAGCGCTGCCTTCACGTTACCTTATTTTCCAAGCACCCGCCTACCCCTCTCCCTTGACGGCGCCCGCGGGGCCCAAAGCGTGTCGCAGTAGCCCTATTTTGTGTATATATTGATTGACGGCAGGCCGTCTCGTGTGGCTGCGGCGGCGGCGCCCAGGCCGGGGGCGGGGCGGGGCGGGGCGGGGCGGGGCTGCTGAGGCAGGAAGGCTAATTAAATATTCACCATCGCCCTGGCTCCAACGCGGCCTGGCAGGAGGTCCCACCGCGGGCCACATCGCGCCCCGCCCCGCCCCGCCCGGGGACCCCCTGGGGGGCTCTCTAATGAGGGCGACGCGCCTGGATTCCACAGACAAACGGGGGGCGGGGCGGGGCGTGGCGGGGCCTGAGAGGAGAGAGGCGTGTCAAGATCCCAAGCCGTGCGGCGGCGAGGTCCGGCCGGGCGAGGGGGGGGGGAGGGGGGGGAGTGGCTGCCCACTATTGAGAGGCACAGTACACACTGTTATTCAATTCCTGTGACGTCACGTTCTTTTTCATGTGAAAAGTGTCACATTGTTTAAAATGCAGTGTCACATTCTTTTCAATGTGAATCGGCCAAAATATGCGGGCTAAATTTTATTGTCACATTCAAAAGAATGTGACATTAATATTAAAAGGAATGTGACAGTTTTCACATGAAAAAGAATGTGACGTCACAGTAATTGAATAACAGTGCACTGTTACACGAAACACCAAGGAGCATAGCTCTCCCCTTTGCAGCACATATCTCCTGCATACAGGGAGAGCGCTACACACGGCGTCACAGGGCCGCGGGTGAAGCGCATACGCGCGAAAAGCGCTGCACGACGCGCGTCTGACCGGCACCGCACTCGCTGATCATTCATTCATTTTTAATGCCTAAAAGGCCGTGACCTCGCGTCCCCGCGGCCCCCGCCCCCCGCGTGGGAGGGCACTACTGCGGCGCGCGCGCCCCCCGCGGGGGGGACACGATGTATGGGACTCCCAGCGCGGCCGGGAGGGACCCTTTTCCGAGTGGATGCACGGCGTGAGACCAGGCGCGGCCCGGCCGGGCCCGGCCCAGCGTCTCCTGACCAAGGCTGAACCGACCAACACTACTAAAATTACACGCGCTCCAGATGCTACACGACGACCGTGACGCAAGCACAGTATGGAATATATCACGCACGGAAAAAGTATTCGATGCTTCAAGCTATTTTTTAGTTGATTTGGAACAAACTAAAATATTTCGTTGAGGGAACTATTTGTTGTTTTAATGAAGAGTTTGCTGGTAGAACGTATTCTTTGTTGTACCAGCTAATAGATCGTTGAGGAAGCGAAACAGTCTGATTGCTTAAACGAAAGCCGTTTCAGTTGAATTAACGATCGCCTTCGCTCTCTCAGCGATGCGTTATTGCTGCGCTAGCGAACTTTGCGTTGCATTTAACGAAGACTTAGTTCAGACAACGAATTTTTTGTTCCCATGACCCAACAGGAGTTACCTCTTCCTAGGTGAACCTATGTGTGGTTTGGATCAACTACTGATTTTTCTCAGTGCGAGGGAGAATGAGCTACGGACCCGAAGAAGAGCCAAGAGCCCCTAGCTCGCTCAAGCACCTCACCCAAAGTATTCTCATCTTCTCCTCCCGTGCACACCACGCAATGCCTGCAGCCTGCAGGCCGCGCACTCTCAGCAGCCTGCTCCGCGTACGGCCCGGCCTTATTAGTCCTCCGATCGCCTATCGCGGCTGGCTCTGCCTGACGTGCTCACATTCGTTCGGACGAGACGATAAATCGCTCGGTCTGCAGATTTATTTCCGGCGTGCCCGTCCAGCCGCGTGCGGTCCGGTCCGGCCGTAACATTTGCACGTTGCGTCAGCCCCGTACACCGCCGCGCCCCGCCGCGCCCCGCCACGCCCCGCCATGCCCCGCCCCGCCCCGCCCCGCCACGCCGTGCCCCACTGACAGGCGACAGGGCCACGGTGTCACGCCCAGCACGCCGCGTCAGGAGCGTCCCACCAATATTTATTTCCTATTGTGAATAAATCATGTCTAGCCCTAGTCTCATATACAAAGCAGCCTGCTGCCTCACTCGCAAAGAGGACAAAAAAAAAAAAAAAAAAAAAAAAAAAAAGACGGAGCACGACACGAACATATTCTGGACATATTTTAGCCAGGCCTAGGTACATATAAGTGACAACAACATTTTTTAAAAACTGTACTACAAACTACAAGTAACAACATCAAGCAGGAAAATATTGGGTAAAGGAAAAACGAAACGACGGTGACGGGAAAAGGTTTAAAGATACGAGGGGTTCCCCCACTCCCTAGTAGTGTACATACGAGTATGTTGAGTAAAGGCGAGTATTGGTGAGTACTACCGAGTATTCGTGAGTATATTGGTGAGTTTTGGGCTAATGATGTGCGTTTCCGTTTTGATAAATTACGGCAGAGTGCAGAAAAATAAATACCTGGAAATTTCCGCACATAATTTTCACAGTGGAGGAAGAGTAGTGCGTGTGCAAGTGTCCGCAAGGTCGTAAAGGACCAAGACCAAGGGGTGGCGGGGCGTGGCGGGGCAGGGTGGGGCGGGGCGTTTGTCGGATGGGATCTGGAGGGAGCCGCTGATCGAGGAGCCGAGGGAGCCGGAGCAGAGGGAGTAGGGCAGGGCGAGACCGTCAGAGCGGCACGTTATACGCCCCACTACAATGTTGCTCGCGTGGTACGCGCCGACGCGCATCCTCACCCCGCCCCGCCCCGCCCCGCCCCGCCAGCACCTCACATGCACGCCGCTGCCAGGCAAGCGCGCACATCCCGACCAAACAGCTGCTGCCTGCTAGTGCGGCCCTGAGCGTTACACGACCCTTCCCTGCAAAGCCCCTTTCCTTCACGACTCGACTCGGCTTGGTTCAGTTTGGCTCGGCTCGGCTCGGCTCGGCTCGACTCGGCTGGACTCGGCTCGGGCTCGTCACCGCATCTCTCTATGGCTGCCGCCTCCCCGCCCCCGCCCGCGCCGTACCGCGCCGTGCCACTGCAATTGGAGGGTTCGGGAGACGCAAGAATATTCCGGCAGCAGCAACAGAGGCCTAGACTGCTGCCTTGTGCAAACAAAAGAAGCGAGGGGTCGTTATTGTTGGCTGGTGGTGCACACACACACACACACACAATCTCTCTCTCTCTCTCTCTCTCTCTCTCTCTCTCTCTCTCTCTCTCTCTCTCTCTCTCTCTCTCTCACACACACACACACACACACACACACATGCGCGCGCGCGCTCCTCTCCACGCTGCACTGCCCCAATCCTGATGGATTTCCAGTGGCTGCGCCGTCGCAGGGCGAAGCAGGGAGGAACAAGGAGGAACAGGCGGAGTAGCCGAGCCGAGAGGAGCAGGTAGGAGTAGGGGGAGTGAGGAGAAGGGAGGATGAGGAGAGAGGAGGGAGGAGGAGGATGGTGGAGGGGAGGGGGTGCAAGGCGGCCCACTCCGTCATCCCCAATCTCCGTCCAGCTCCACCCTGCCAGCCCCGCCCGGCCCGGCACACAGTCTCAAACCATGGCCTCCACAACCTGATTGAAAAAACTACGGTTTCATGACATCGTGGTAGACAAACGTGGGAGGAGCACTGTGAAAAATAGTCGTAGGTTAACGGGAAAATTTTCCATGATGTTAGTCGTAAAATTACAATCTAAAAATGTAGTAATAGCATTATTTTCATGAGTTATAATAAAACAAAATCTGAAAATGGGTGGATTATTTTCATAATTTGCAGTCTTAATTTTGTTTTCAAACAAAGCCTCAAAATTTTCTGAGTTGACACTGAAATTCCAGATATTGCAGTCTGAATAAGGATTTCCGAGTAATTGGTAGGAGTATTCAGAAGTAAATTTCCCGAGGGGCGGCCAACTCGAAAAAAACTTGTACACAGAAATACCTGTGTATTTCTAGAAATACACTAAAATTACAAAGAAATACTCTACAATACACAGAAATACACATAAATACATAGAAATACTCAACGAAAATACGAGAAAAATACCGAAAAATACATTAGAAGTACAAGAAATACAAGGCAAGTGTACACAGAAATACATGAGTTGGCCGCCCCTTGAAATTTCCAGACTGCACTCTGAATTCGGTTTTCAGAGTTACCCGTATGAATTGATAATATGAGGTTTATTTTACTGAAGAACGGAGCATATTAGAATCTATCGCTACTACCAGAGCATCGGTAGTCTGTAGCTTAATGGTTAAGGGAGCTGGTTTCTATACCAAAGATCGATGAATCGATAAAGATAAAGCAATGAACAGGCCTTCAATGGGGTTACGGACAACTACTGCCATGCGGGGATTGAAAACGTTCAAATTTTTAAGATTATGATGTTCAAAACTAATTTCAGGCTTGTTTGATTTTCCAGACATAGTCGTATGAAAGGACTTTTCTTAAAATTCAGACGGGAAAGTAATCTGAATTTTCAGACTTTTGGTCTGAAAAAAAAAAAATAAACACTTTAAACTGCAACTACTGACAATTTAAAAAAAATAATTTTACAGTGTTACTACAAAGACTTAAGACATTGTCGCGAGTAGTTTCTCCTCGTAGTTTAGATATTCCGTCGGAATGGTTGTGAATTTCGAGCAGCATTGGCGGCGGTGGTAGCAGGGCATTAGCATATTTCCAAGAAGGCCCCATTGGGAGCACCGGCACCCTTTGGGCGGAGGGTGGGAGAGAAGACTCCACTGCCGGCAGCAGGGGAAGGAGGGGGGGGAGGGGGGCAACCCTCATCTTCTAATTGGACGGTATCGGGACAGGTAGTTAACCCTCACCCTCCGCTTGTCACGCTAGATGAAAATACTCCTGAGGTCGAACCAGGTGTGCCCGTGAAAGGAGAAGGAGAAGGGGGAGGGCGAGTAGGAAGTGAGGGAGGGGGAGGAACAAGGGGAGGAGGAGGAGGAACAAGAGGAGGAGGAGGAAGAGGAGGAGGAGGAAGAGGAGGGGGGAGACGCAACAGACAGGTAGTTAGATGGACAGACCAGATATTCGGATGACGAGATTCGCACAAGCGAGTTAATCTTCGCTCGCCGTCGACATGCGGTCTGCTGCTGTGCCCCACGAACGGAGCCGGCCGTCTGGGGAGAGAGAGTCTGAGGATTTGGCGAAAGTTGGGGGGAGACGGGGAGAGACGGGGAGGGGCAAATGGAGACGCAAGGTGGGGAAGGGGATGGGGAAGAGGTAACGGTTTGGCAACGGACTATGCGCCCCGCTCCACTAGTCAAACCTGACAGGGGGTATGGGCTTTGCAGGCCCGGGTACGCGGGCGATGTCGTGGCGTTGGCGAGGCTGGCGGGGCGCGGACGGGTGGGGCGGGGCGGGGCGGGGTGGGGTATGGGGCCGGGCCGGCCACCGCGGCGGTGGCGAATGTGCCGTTACCGCCCTTCGGCTCCGCACACATAAGACCCCTTCACAGGCTGAGAGAAAGAGCAAATATCCAATTCGACAGCTTTAATTTTGTGTACACAGCCCCGGGCCACCGCACCGCGCCGCCATGCGGCCCGCGCCGCCCCGCCTGTCAGCCAGCGCGGCCGCGGCACACCGGACCGGCTTCGTCCGGCCAAAGAAAAGCTTCGGCGCGCGCAAAACAGGCCGTATATGACGACAGGGGCGCGAGCGTCTGTTTGCACAATAATTTGTGTTTTTCCTGGGGACGGGGGGCGGGGAAGGGGGGGGGGAATTGTTTTCTCTTATACTTTTATCCTTGGCGTCTATCACGCGTACGCGCGCACCGCGTAGCTATGTGCGAATCCAACTCGCATTTTCGACAAAAAATATTTGGCCGGGTATAAGCAAGCCGCTTGTCGGTATGATATTTCAAGGATGTGTGGAGAGAGGGTCTGGGGGAGAGATAACGCAAACAGGAGTCGCTTCGTGCCAGAGGAGAGAGGGAAGTTGAAGGAGATGGGGAGATGGACGGGGTTCGGGACGTCCGAGGAAGAGGGTGGTGGTGGGGAGTTCAAGGGGCCCTAGAGGGGGGGGGGGGGAGGGGAGAGACGTGCCGAGCAGGGCCGAGAACCGGAGATAGGTACGACAAAGGGACGCTTGCACGATTGCCTTCACTTGGCGCCCCTGACCGTACCGTGTACCATCAGCTCTCCCACCCCTTCACCCTAACCCTCAACACAATAAATATGTAAAAGATGTGATTCAAATTAGTTTAACATATTTTGAAGTCTTTTCCCTCACACGGCAAGCGCGAGTGCAAGTTTTTCACTTCCTCTTCTTGTCGGCGGTGCCAGTTCAGTCCAAAGCAAAGCTTATTCAAACCAAGTCTGTACTCTCTGTATACAATTTTTTTTTTTTTTTTACCCTGTAAATCACTCGAGGCGTAACTTCTCGCCATCACTTCCCCTTACCCCTCGCTCCATTAATTTCGCATTCCCTAGATATTCCTAGCGGTCTGGCGCAAGCGCGCTCGTATCTCGTTTAGCCCGCCGCGACGTGTGTTGGTTTTCCCCCGGAATAACTGTTTTTCCTCCGCCGCCCGCCGAGGCTCCGCCACTCGGCCCGCTCCGCCCGGCCCGGCCAGCCGACCAACGACCGAGAGCTAATCCCAGGCGGGAGAGTGAATTCTGCAGCTCAGCCCCGAACAACTTTTTCTGGCGGTTCTCCAGCAAACGTCCGTGAAGAAAAGAACGGGCTGAGGTGGGGGGAAAGGAGGGGGAGAGGGGGAAGAAAGTATGGGTGAGAGGGGTTGAGGGATAGAGAGAAGGCCGAACGAGCAGGAGCACTGAAAAGGGGAAGGGGATGTTGTGAGGTGGCTGGGGACGTGCATATCATATGAGCGACAATAATGTGTTAGAAGCGATTCACTGTCGTCTTGCACGTTCATTAAAAAAAAGGTAGGATGAGGAAACGTTAAATAGAAAGGAAGGGTATAGCACATCGAATTAGGCGCTCGTTGTTGCAAAGGCATCAGATTCGCAGATTTCATTGTTTTACAATTTTCTCCTATACCAAGTATTCCATGTTATTCCGATTATCAAATTCAGCTATGATTCTGCTTTGAGAAATCCTGGCCATATAGCGGTGTGGAAAGATAATTACACTGGAAAAACTAATGTGACATGAGTCACATCAATTGATGTGACCAGTTTATGTCACATTTCAAAACGTTACCAAATTCTCGGTCACGTTTGGTAATGTGACATCCGGTGCCATGTGTTATGTCTGTCTATAGTAATAACATGGAGGATGTCACATTACAAACGTTACCGAAAATATGGTAACATTACGTGATGTTACCTAAATTGGTCACATGTGCACATGTGACATGTGTCGCATTAGTTTTTCTAGTTTAGTTAAAACCCCCAACGTACGTATTGCTTCTGACAAGACACATGCGGGTTCAGCTGATGTAGAATTTAATGGTAAGATATGTCCCATGAAGTTCCTTTCGTTGGTCATGAGGTTATCGAAAAAACATTAACGCTCATGCCTTTGGTGAACAAAAGGTGCTCTATCCTAACTTTGTTCTACCATTGCATCTGAAACTCGGATCGTTTTACTTAATACTACCGGTAATAGTTTTTGAAAGACACGGTGCCACGGTGCCTCTTTTCTTTATGATCTAAATCATATTCATCAGTGCGAAGACTATTTTCATAAACCTTCAACAGTTTTCGTGGTTTTGTCAGGGTAGGTGTACCGAACATGTATTATGGATCACGCCACGCCTACTTTATTCGAAACTTAATAAGTGAGCCTCATTGGGTTCTCATTTAGAAAAGAAAATAAGTTGGTATCGGAGAGCATTTCAATTTTGTAATTTAACGTTTGATTTTGTCACTTTTTAACATTTCTCGTTCCTGAGAAAAATTTATCAGTGACCGCACTGGGTTCTTCGTAAATCTTTCTTTCGCTGGAAGTCTATCATACTCTAAACATTTGCGATCACTAAGGATAATAGGATATTTTTTTTTTTCGGAGGGGGGGAGGGGGGTCAGTGGAAGAGAGTACGGGGGAGTGGGGCGAGAGGGGAAGGGGGATATTGCTTCGTTCCCTGCGGCCAGTCCGACTGGTCCGGCCCGGTCCAGGTCTGGCCCCATGCGAGTCTGTTTGTGGGTCAGAGCAAGTCCACAGCGGGAGGTGCGCGCTTGGTATGCGGACCGCCGCTGCCGTCATCATGTTGAGCAAGTTCCCTCTCTCTCTCTCTCTCTCTCTCTCTCTCTCTCTCTCTCTCTCTCTCTCTCTCTCCCCCCCTTTCTCATGCCCCCTGCCCGCCTCCAGTCGCACCGCACACCTGCACTCGCGGTATTGAAGGGGGTATCGTGGGTACTTTTGTCAAACCAAAAGAAAACCCACGATGTTGCTCGTTCCTCGTCGGTTTCATTTCTCCGTTGCCTTCTTCGTCCTCAGGTGACCTTCCAGATGTGTTTCTCTCCCGGTAGACCTTCATAGAACAGTGCAACCAGCAACAAACTCTGTCAAAACGTGTGTCAAGTCCCTGGGAAAAGATAAAAGTTGGCAAAACGAGTTTCAAAAAGTTTCCTCTCTGCACTACACTGACGAGGTCTTCCTTGCCGACTCTTTCTCCAAAACAGACGCCTGATATTTTTTCCCCTCCCTCGCAAGCTTTCTCGCGCCTTCCCCTTCCTCCTTTCCCACTTCGCGCAAAATTAATATACACCGGGCTGGTGGCGGCGGCCCCAAGCGCGGCGAGCGGCGAGGCGACGTCACCTCGAAATCCACGCGCGCCGAGACAGCTTACTCGCCCCGCGTCTTGAGACCCCCGCCCCGCCCCGCCCCGCCCCGCCCCGCCCCGCCCCGCCCGGCGCGGTCCGAGCCGGCCAGAGGTGCAGCTCGACTGGAGGCTTAATTTCGCGACGCTGCCCCTTCGTCCTTTATATCACCCTGCCACTGCAGCCATTCATGTCCATGACGCCGGCGTCGCCGCGTCTCAAAGAAATAAATAATAAAAAAAAGATGAGAAAAAAACAAATGTAAGGAAAAAAAGGAAGCACCAAGACAGCAGCAGCGGTGGCGAACGCAGGCGCAGGGCCCCACCCCGCCTCGCGCGTCCCCAACCCAGCCAGCCGATAGACATGACCCACATTCTGCGGCAAGAGCCATTTTAACAGCCCTCGCCACGACGACCGCCCCCTCCCCCTCCCCTTATTTTCCAAGCCACAAAATGTGTTGCACTGACAAGGGCCGGTTAATATTTAGCGGGGAGCAGCTGATGTCGCTTGTTAGCGCCGCGCCACCTCTCCTGCCCCTCTCTCCCCGCCCGCCGATCGTTTCTTGTTTGTGCTGCAGTTTGCTGGCCGCGGCATTAATAACACGATAATTTCCCCCCGTGAGCCGAGCGGGGCGGCTGCCGAGTGTTTGCACATGGCACATACCGACCACGAGCGCATGTGCGCAGGACAAGTACCTCCACTACCGGTGACGGACAAAAACAAAGGCATAATAATAATAATAATAATAATAATAATAATAATAATAACACCGCGACATGGCCTCTGAAACCCTGGCTGGAACGAGTATGCTATTCCGCAACACTGTTACGTACTCAAAGAAACACCCGATTCATAGTAACTTTAAAACATTTAAAACAGACTGTCTGAATCTAAAACCGTAAGAAAATGAACATTTTGCACGAGTTTCGGGAGCCCAAATACCCTGCGCAGTGCCTCGGGCACGTGACGCTGGCTGGGCTGCTGCCCCGCACCGCCCCGGCGCGCAGCGCGCTCTGCTGGCCACGTTTTCTAATTATTGGGTTCTGCTGACCGGCCCGGCGGCCCGGCCCGGTCGCGCGTCGCGAGCGCGTATTAGGAATCTAAACAAAGTTTGGCACACAGAGGTCTAGTTTGATAAATAAATCAACAATGTTATTGCTGGCCCCAAGGCCACGCGCCGCCACGCCCCGCGCTCGCCCGCGCCGCGTGACAGACCGACACGTCGAACTTCCTTCGGGCTCGTTCGGCCGCTGGGTCAGACCAAACCCCAATCCGAAACCAGCGCCGCTCGCGAACGCAACCGTGCCCCGGCCCAGCCCGCCCGCGGCCCGCCCGCGTCCAGACTACTGTTCCAAATCAAATTTTAATTAAGCTGCGAGCTCTTCTGGCTGGGTCACAAGCGAACGATGAAACACGAGGATTACGGAGAACGCTGGCCGTGGCGTGCTCGGCCCGGCGGGGGATGGAGGGCTGCAAAGAGGGAGAGAGGGGAGAGAGGAGAGAGAGGGGTAGGGAGAGGGGGGGGAGGGATTGAAACGACTGTTATTCAATACTATTCCCTAAGAGAAAATAGACGTCTATTTTATGTGCAAAAGACGTCCACTGCTAGACGGCTAGACGTCTAGAAAATCCCGTCTTGATGGTCGCTAAATTAGCGTCTAATAGACGTCTCTCTTTAGACGTCTACGTCTAGATTTGTCTAGACGTCGACCTATAGACGTCTATTAAACTTTCCAATAGCGACCATCAAGACAGTATAGTAGATGTCTAAGTTTCACATCATAATTGTATAATTGACGTCCCTAATGGAAAATTGACGTCTCATAGATATCGAAAAAAGGTCGAAAGATAGATGCCTAGCCGCATTGACAAAGTATAGTTCACAACTATACTTGAAACCTGTAAACTCTTTGGTAGAGTTGTAGGCACAGGCTACCTGTCAGGTGACAACAACCAAGACATACAAAAATTGTAATAGACTTCCATCGGAGGGGCGCGGAGCTCATCAGATGGGAAACTGCGACAGGGCGCAGATTGTTCACATCTATACAACGTAAACGTCGCCTCAGTCTACCAAAACATCGTAGCAAGTGCCTCCCGAGCATTAGGACTAAATACATTATTTGTGGATAACGATTGATTCTTTTAATTAAAAGCTGCACGTAGTCTATAGCAACATAACTTTCGGAAACATACGCCGAAAAATCAAAATCAATATTCTAAAAATAGTGAATTTGTAGTTAAAAAAGGGAGAAGGGTGCATATGTGCTGACTGCAACGCCATCTAGCGGGAGCTTTGGCACTAAGATCTACAAATCATCTAGATGAGATCTAGAGCTGCATGGTAAATAGATTGCGTAATCAGCGTTTATGAGGACGACAATTAGACGTCACCTTGCGGTATGAAGTGTCATAGGCGGTACACCTCGCGGTACTCGCTAAATCTTATGAACTTTTTTTATACGCAGCTACCGATTTCTGTAAACATGCTCTATTTGTGAATAATTTTGTGCCCAGTTATGAACAAAATGAGCCAACTATGAACAATTTTCTTCATAATTGCGCGTCTAAAAAGATAGATGTGTTAGACAAGAAGTAGACAGTCTCTACACGTCTCCAGCTAGACCTAGATGACCCGAGACATCTATTACCAATATTTTAGACATCTATTAATGGACTTCTAAACATTTAGACGGGATAGATCTGCCACGTCTATTTCGCTTCAGGAGGTAGACGGTGCATAGATCGTCTGCGCCCCTCTATTATAGGCTGTTATTTGGACGTCTACTTGCCTAGAGGTGGTAGATGGCAGGTAGACCGTCTATGGTCGTCTATTTCGTTGCGTTTGGAAGACGTCTATTTCGCTTCAGGAGGTAGACGGTGCATAGATCGTCTGCGCCCCTCTATTATAAACTCGTTATTTGAACGTCTACTTGCCTAGAGGTGGTAGATGGCAGGTAGACCGTCTACGATCGTCTATTTCGTCGCTTGTGAAAGACGTATATTTGTGTAGATGAGCTAGATGGAATGTAGAAGATCGAAGATAGTCTATTTCCTGTACATTGCAAGACGTCTATTGTTTTAGAGGTGCTAGACGCAGTCTAGACAGTCTACGTCTCGCCGTACCTGTCTGTTACTCATCTATTAGACATCTATAGCTAGATGTCTAGCAGTCTAGATGACACAGACAAAGTTTAGATCGTCTACCGTCATCGATAGACGTCTATTTTCTCTTAGGGTTCCTACAGCGGCTGCAGGCCACTTTAATGAAGTGGACGGGACGCGCGGCAACAGCGAAAAACTAACTTTGTACTTTATATACGGGAGCCTGGCCCCGCGCCGCCCTGCGCGTCCAGACCGCATAGAGATAGGAAGATTATGCTTGAGCATAATCGCGTAATTTAATAAAAGTTGTCCGATTACAACGGTGACAAGATATTTGGTACCCTTGTACCCCCCCTAGATGACAAATATAGAGCATAAAAAAGCATAATTGGTCGCAAAAAGCAGCATAATGCATAATCGCATAATTAGAGCATAATTGGGCCCAAAATCGGCCGCGGCGCGTTTTCATTTTCGCGGAATAGCTATTTTAGGCTGTTTTTGGCCTTCAAACGCCAAACAACAACTCGGTTTTGAATTTTGGCGCCAATCGGCGGTCACCGCGTAGTCCAATGTTCTGTGCCATTTTCTTTTTTGTTTTTTAATTAAACTAATCAATCTATTTAATCTATTTTATTTTTAACCGAATTTTAAACCTAAACCCTGGTTTTTAGCAAATTTTCTGATTTTACGACCAAAAAAGCATAAAATCGCATAAAATCGCATAAAATCGTCCAAAACGAAGCATAATCGAAGCATAACCGACCCATTTAAAGAGCATATTTAGAGCATAAATACTCGCATTTTTAGAGCATAATCGGGCAACCTGAAACGCGTAATTTTCCTATCTCTAAGACCGCATCAAGTAAGTGACACCGAGGTAACTAGAGGAGGGAATCGTGATTAATTGTTCACTCCCTCATCCCCTTTTCTCCTCTCTCACCCTTTATTTCTGGCGCTCCCTCGTGCGCCAATTAATTCCAAGCTGCACGTTTTTGGTAATCAGTTCCCTGTACGAGATAGCAGCCCGCCCCACCTCATTGGCTTGGCTTACTTTCATAGTCCGTATTTTCTCCATTTTCATTATTATTGAAGGGAAATGTTGACGATGTTGCGAATACAAAGGCCTCACAACCCCGGGCGCCCGGGGAGAAAGGACAACGAGTGGTGGGCCACGCGTCATCGACATTAAGGTTAGGTAAACTGCGAATCCTGTACATCGCGCAGCTGAGGGCCAGAGCAGGGCAGCCCGCACCTCGCACTAGGACCTAGTGACTAGGTCCAAAGCGATCCAAAGTCGAGGCGATTGCGGGCGATTGTCTGCCTCTTCTGAGGTTTTCAAAATTTGCGGGGATGCGGCGATGATATGAACAATTTTTAAGGTACATTATGATGACACTTTGACCAACAGAAGTGGAAACGCCGACGACGCGACGGGAAACAGAAAAGACAATGGCACAGCCATAGTCACAAAGCCGACTGGAGTGGTCAGAGCACGGCGGGGCGGGCGGGGCTATGGGTAGGTCCCAAAGGCATTGGGCGTGCTCAGGGGCAGCGACACCCCCCGCCGCACCGGGCCGCGGCCGTGTCCTCCACCGCCTCGAGAGGAGGCAAGTAGCGGTGGACGTCCAAAAGTGGATACAGGCCACTGAGGCGGGGCCGGGGGCGGCCGGGGGCCAGGCCGAGCTGGGAGGTGGGAGCGTCATGGTAGCAGGGCTCTGAGTGAGTGGCAGATTCCAGAGGGACAGACAACGGAGCACACTAAATTTGGAGATAAAATTCTCTTCGAATAGCTGAGTAGTAATCCATCACACGAGAAAGTAGAGGAGGGACAGACAGAGAGGGGGGGGGGAGAGAGAGAGAGAGAGAGAGAGAGAGAGAGAGAGAGAGAGAGAGAGAGAGAGAGGCAGAGGAGTGTGGGAACCTGGGAAGGGGGCGTAAGACGGAGGAGGGTAGAAGCGAGTTGGTGAGTGGAGGTGCCTTGAAAACTCCCCCGCCTGCTCGATTTGCACAAGGAGAGCGATGGCAGACCCGGACGCAGCCGGCGAGTAGCGGAGCGTGGTGGTGGGGCGTGGCGGGGCGTGGCTGGAGGGGCGAAGCTGATTGTTTAAAGGAATGGGCCGTGGCCCAGCTGGGTGCCGGTGCCACGCTGTGCCAAGCAGAGCCACGCAGAGCCACGCAGAATCATGCAGAGCCATGCAGTTCCACGAAATAGCACTCTTTTTCGTATACTTTCCTCTACTTACCGAAGCGCTCCAGCACACTGTCAGAAATTCTTGTACCGGGTACGGGAAAATTTTCCATGAGAGGTCTTGTACAATTACAATTCATATTGTTAATGCATATAACTATACGTATCAACTCAGAATCGATTAGTGAGCAACAAAGTCGAAAAGCGTAAAGTCGTACACTGTACATAGTGCATTACAAAATATACTGTACATCTACGGAAATATTTTCCACAGTGAATCGGGAGGATGCAGAGACACAGGGCCAAAAACTTCGCAGCGGGACACACTTCCTCCAATGCCCCACCGCTCCCCCACTCCAGCTTGCTTCTGCTTAGAATTAACCCCCGCGACCATTTTTCTTATGATGTAGACAATCATTTTACCCAGCCAGAGTATAAGTTTACAAAAGAACGTAGAATTACAGACTCGTAATCGAGCGGCCGTAACTCCTATTCTGGTAAGTCTGAACTTTGGAGGAAATGTGAGCCCAGCCCTGACCCGCAAATGGTTACCGCACGGGGACCCTCTATGCCCACCCTCTCTCCACGACACTTCTCGCTCCCCCTCCCGACTCATGTCCTGTGCCACGACTCCGAGGCCACAAAGCATCCCCTAATTGTGCAGAGAACTGGTGTATGTCGCACATACCTGCTGGCGCAGGCAGACATTTATGACTTTCACCTCTGTGGCCGAGTGCAGAGAGAGAGAGAGAGAGAGAGAGAGAGGGGTTCTTTAACCACTGAAACTTAGACCGGCAAACAAGGGTGCCTTGTGCCCTTCCTGAAGTCAGCCATGCGCGGCCAGAGCAGCCCGCATGCACGCGCGCGCGACACACACACACACGCACACAGCGTACGAGCGAGGAAGGGATGGGCACGTAAGACGGACGGCAGACCGGCCATAGGATAGCCGTCGTCACATTGTCCGACTCACACACACACACACGCGCGCGCGCGTTCGCGCTTACACACACATGACTTGGCAGGCAATCAAGGGTGAACCATCCCAGACACGGTCCCGAGTTGTATCGGGGCCATAGCAGGGAGTGCCCCCCCCCCACCACCACCACCACCACCACCACCACCACCCCGGACCAGCACTGTTCGCCTTCAGACTCCCTCCCTTGCACTAGCGCCACCCTCCCTCAGGGTCACTCAAGAAGACCTCCCCCCCCCCCCTCCCCCATCGTCCACCGGCTGTTCAGGTACGTGTATTATAATAGCTCCACAGTTGGACGCGTGCGGGGCGGGGCGGGCAGCACCGGCGGCACGGGGGGAGGTCTCCAGCGGCGGCCAGATAATCGCCTGACTTTAGGCAAGAGTAGGTAGAGGGGGTAAGTGAAGCTGGGGAAGGGGTGAGCGCCCCCCACCCCCAATCTCCCCAGCCCGCCCCTACAACGCCTTGCAAGCAGGATTTAAGGACGGGCTCGAGGGAGGAGGGAGGGGTAAGGGAAGGAGAAGTGTCTGAGCCGGAACCAATAATCCCGAGACCGGATAAGAGCTTAAACTTTGGACGAGGAACAACAGTCACACGGCGCTACACCACCGCGAGCGATTTCAGTTGGGAACAGATCCCCCCCCTCCCCCTTTTTCCCCCGAGTGGTAGAGGGGGCAGCGAAGTGGGGTGGGGGGCGTAAGTGGCGACGAATCGGCTAGCTCTCGCGACAGACCTTATCAACTTGCTGCCTCCGCGGTGCTGCCCATGCCTGGCCCAGCCCCCTCGGTCCTCGCCTCGGGCGGGATTTCCATCACGCCACGCTCCGCCACGCCGATCGTCTTACGCTACGCATTAGAGGAGAGAGGGGCTACCAATCCAGCGGGGTCACAGGGGGCGGCAGGCATTTGTCGCGGTCGGGGAAAGAGAGGAAGAGGGGGAGAGAGAGAGAGGGGGGGGGTAGAGCGGGGGAGAGTGAGTGAAGAAGGTGGAAGGGGGGGGGGAGGAGATAAAAGAAGATCCAGTGAGGCGCCCTACGCCAGACCGTGTGCCGCTCTGCGCCTCTCCCCGGGCTCCATCCATCCTTGTTAAGGGTATAATTAACGGCGTTCGGCGACACTCTCACACAAACCCACACACACACAGACACACACACACACATCCTATCTCTCTCTAACACACACACTCTGACGCTCTATATCTCCACACATCCTCGCCACTGTGGTTTATTCACAGCGCCGAGCGAGAGAGACTATCCCCAGACCCCACGCTTTAGAGGATGCGATGACGCCCAATGATGGCGCCCGATCGCCTTCGCCACGTCAGCCAGCCTGGGCCCCGACGGCACTGGTCACCTTGAGGCTGCGTCTCTCGTAAATGCCTTTACGTCCGGGAAGCATTTTTCTCTTTACGACGCCCCAGTCATGTTATGCGTCGTGTTCTTGGCTGCCTTTGGTCAGGACGCGAGCCGCTCCGTCTCCCTACCCCCTACACCATTCACTTCCTTTTCTTTTTCTTTCCTTTTTTTATCGCCAACTATCGGCAACAGGATCGGTAGGCGAGTGAGCGAAGAAAAACCAGGGAAAAGAGGGAATGCGTAAACACACGAAAACAAGGATGGGAGAAAGAGAAAAAAAAGTCAGAGCGCGAGGGGGTGGTGGTGTAGGCGGTCCAGAAGGTGGACAGGGGGATGAGGCGGCTTGCGAGAGCTTGCGGGAGCCCAGGCGTCTTGTACACCAAATCCCGCACCACATGCTCTCATACAGTCCGATACAGAGCGGGAATTTTTTTATCTTTTTTTTTCATCCGTTTGTTCAGCCTCTCATATCCAGTGCACACCGGCGGCGCTATAGGCGCCCAGCCAGCAGCGTCCCCCTCCCCCTCCCCTTCCTCCCACGCCCCTCTCTCTCTCCTTTTCGCCGTTTCCTTCAATTCGTTCCAGTCGAGGGCTGTAAACTTTAACCGGGCTGATCTCCGTCAGTACTCGTAAATAGTCGGAGGGGGGGGGGGGGGAGTGCTGAAAGGAGGGTCTGTGTCCGGTCCGACTCGCTGCCCGCTAGGAAGCATCGGCCCTGACCCCCCCGCGGCCGTCTCTGGTGCAGGGCGTCATGCACTGGGGCCCAACGCGACCTGCACCCGCCTGCACCGGTGCGGCAGCGGGCTGGTGGTGGAGCGGAGAGAAGCCGAGCGGGACGCTTTCCAGACCGACGGGCACACTCGAAATAAAAGCAAACATTGAGGTGGGACCACAGATCACACACACACCTGTGGTCAGGGGGAAAAAACCCTAAAAAAAACTGCTTACTTTGAAAAAGGAAAAGGTCGAAATAAAAAAGGGAAAACGACGGCAAAATATTACGAAGTTACAACTTTGCAATACGATTTTCGCACGTACACACTAAAAAGAAACCACGGTTTTGCAACGGTATTGCACTATCAATTATTTGACATATTTTAAAACCGTTATTTCAGCCTACCTGGCACGGTAAGTTTACAGTTTCATACCGTTATTTCACAACATACCGTATCGAGGAAAGTCGCGCCATGCGGCAGCAAAATGACAAGACGCATACTGGTCAACTTGGATTCCGTCTTCTGGTCTTTTACGAACTCTTTGTATTTGTTCTTCAAAAGAATTGTATGAAAATCATTCTTCAACCACATCAGCAAATGTTTTAAAATTCTGACAAAGAATGTTAACAAACATGTTTGTCAACCAAACCTATGCCGCCCTGCGAGAAATTTTGTCTGCTGTCTGCTCCGAGTCCCACTGTCTATTTTTTAATGATTTTAAGTATTAAGCGTTGTCGATGTTAAATTGTTAGTGAAGAGGTTCAAAAACACACCGAGTGTAGCATGGTCACTAAACATTTTCTTCGTTAGCCTAAAATCATTTTCCGCCGTCCCCAGTCCCGCCGTCGTCCCGTCCCGCCGTCTCGCGGATCGGTCGCGCTGACGTGGGGTTTCCGCTGTGGCAAGGCTCGCAAAGGCTCTCCGTTCTGTTGTACGCAGGGATGCAGGGCTTCGCCGGTTAAAGTCAATTAATGATGCCCTCACGTTATACGATCTGAACTTATTCTTTGATGCATATACATCAAGTTGACAGAACTGTGGCAACGCCTTCTGTTGTGTCACTAGATTTCAATAACTCAGTACGGTGGTCACGTCGTGTGAATTTTAGTGATTTCATCCCATTCTTGCACAATTAACTAAAGCGTGGCATTGTCTGAAAGCAGACTTAAAAGGTTTCTCTTTCGCTCCGGTTTTGCTCGGTTCGGTCTACCTCTTCTACGAGAGAAGACCCCCTTCCCTCAATCATTTTTCTTGATGACGGAAATTTCAATTCAATTTCACAAAATTTCTACGATACAGATTTTAACTAGACTTCAGAATGGTATGTAAAATGTAAAATTCTATTAGTATGCCTAGTGTTATGAAATTTCTAGGTCAGTTCATTTTCTGCAGTAAGGGGCCTAAGGCCGCATGGAGCAAAAGACGCAAGTTTTCGAGCAATTTTTGAAGGCAACTCCGTTGAAATAGAATTTCGCATGAGTTGCAACGGCGTTTTAAAGTTTATCATCATCATCCATCAGCATCACCATCATAATCATCATTACTACTTTATTTTGCCGGTGCTACAGAGGTATCGAGGTGGTACTTTCTTCCAATAGGCGAAGGAAAGAAAGCGAAGGTGCAGAAGGAGGCCAGGCCATACGGGGAGTTTCGGGAGTTGCCGAGTCGCAACGGTAAGGTTTGTGTGCTGAGGTGGGCGGGGGAGGAGTGTGGGGAGGGGGGGGGGGAGAGAGGGAGGGAGGCCGAAGGGGATCATCGGGTACAGGAGGCACGCGGCCCGAGATTCGGCAGCTTTCATCAATGAGATGGCAGAGCACAGCGGAGCAGAGCGAAGAAGTGCTAAGCAGAGCGGAGCAGAGTGAAGCAGAGCGGAGCAGAACGGAGCAGAGCGGAGCAGAGCGGAGCAGAGCGGAGCAGAGCGGAGCAGAGCGGAGCAGAGCGGAGCAGAGCGGAGCAGAGCGAAGAAGTGCGAAGCAGAGCGGAGCAGAGCGGAGCAGAGCGGAGCAGAACGGAGCAGAGCGGAGCAGAGCGGAGCAGAGCGGAGCAGAGCGGAGCAGAGCGGAGCAGAGCGGAGCAGAGCGGAGCAGAGCGGAGCAGAGCGGAGCAGAACGGAGCAGAGCGGAGCAGAGCGGAGCAGAGCGGAGCAGAGCGAAGCAGACCGCGCTGAGCTGGTTTGCAGAAGGTGGCGCGGCGGGGAGAGCGGGGCCGGTGAGAGGTGTGCCTCATTTCCATGATCCTTTTACCGCCCGCCATTACAGAACTATCAAGACTAAGCACTTCCAAGGTAAGATGACTGCCAGCCGACTTGTAAAAAAGACTCGACAGCTGTGCATTTTCATTAGAGAGCGTTTCATTTTGGCACAAAATTATTCCGAGGAAAGCGGGGAGGGGAGGGAAAGAGCGTAGTCGTTACGGGAGGTATGTTTGCCGCGGCCGTCTGTGAGAAAAGGGCAAAGGACCGGACGGTGGGAAGAGGGGGGGGGGGGGCAGAGCAACCTTCTCACGCGTCACGAACAGTATACCGTGCACAGTTAATTTAAAAAGTAAATAATAACAATGAAAAAAAAAAAAGGTTGGAAAGCACGGGATGATAGCCATTTCCTACAAACCCCTTCGTGTTTTAATATAATCCGATTTGATACTGGTTAATGGGCAATCTCGCGTTTCTGTGTAAGAGAGAGAGATAGAGAGACTAGACCTAAATGACTATCGCATTCTCCTACGCCGTACCACTCCAATGCACCCCTCGTCATTTGTCAGCGGGGCCAGGGGGCCAACGGGTGGGGTGGGGTGGGGTGGGGTGGGGTGGGGCGGAGTGGAGCGGGGCAGGATGAGGCTCGCGGCGTGACAACAAGTGTTGATCAATATTCCAATCTGGCGCACGCGCTGTCGATATGCACTCTTAAAATCTTACGAACGTCGACGTTCATATTATGAATCTTTTGTTCATATTACGAACAATTGTTGCGCTGTCATAATACAAACAAAATTTGTTTGTATTACGAATGTTTTTGTTTGTAATACAAACGAATTTTTTCGTATTATGAACAACCTATGGGATCAGTATGTTATAATGAAACTGATAGCACCTTCGTACTATACTGATCCTAAAAGTCGTTCATAATACGAACAAAAATGTTTGTATTACAATCAAAAAGATTCGTAATACAAACAAATTTTGTTTGTATTATGACAGCGCAGCAATTGTTCGTAATATGAACAAAAGATTCATAATATGAACGTCGACGTTCGTAATACAAACACAATTTGTTCGTAAGATTTTTAGAGTGTGCATATGGGCCGAGGTACGCGCAGTAATGTCAAAATGCGCTGTGTGCTTCGCGGCCCGGCGGAGGAGAGCTGGGGAGAGGGAGGGAGAGGGAGAGGGAGGGAGAGGGAGAGGGAGGGAGAGGGAGAGCGAGAGGGAGAGCGAGAGGGAGAGAGAGAGGAGGGAGAGAGAGGGAGAGGAGGTAAAGAGAGGAAGAGGAGGGTGTGGGTGGGTCGTAATGAGGTGGGGAGGGGAAGGGCGCAACAAACCTCGCGAATCAGTTACGCCCCGACCAAAACCGATGCGCGAGGCGCGAGCGAGCCGCTGTGAATACATCAAATAGCTCATCAGAACTCCATCAGGCGATAAGGGCGCATCTCTAACTACAAACAGCCCCCGCCCCGGCGCTCTCCCTTCCCCTGGCCAAGCGTTCACACCCCGCCCCGCCCAACTTTAACAGGCCGCTCACAATGACTATTCGTGTACGGCCGCTTCAGCGGTGTCCGATCCCTGATCTTTTGCACCCTGCGAGTGGCAATCGTTTACCACGCATGTACGCTAATTCCTGCAAATTTTCTAACGTAAATTGTTGGATTTCGACACTTTCTGGAAGTGTTGCAATACAGCCGCTGACGAATATGCGAGAATAGCTAGGTGATGGTTGAGTGTGACACTCGGCAGATGCAATTTGGACGTCGCTATGGCAGCACGTCTTCTAGACAGGGCGTTTACTCTAGACGACTCTAGAGGGTAAGAGAGAGAGCTAAAATTGTATCGAATCGAACCACCGTTTACAATACAAGTGCAATACCATTATGAGCCTGAGTCTTCCAATCCACAAAAGACTTCCCTTACCTAACACAAGTACGTCATCAGCTACGTACAAAACTCCTATTGGAGGGGAATATAAACACGGTAAAAGCAATGTCTGATATTTGAAGGAAAAAAGGAAAACTTTGAGGACCTTGGATACTTTGGGGAAAACTTCTTAGATTTTGAGGAAGTCTCCTCAAAATCTGTGGAGATTTCCCTTAACTTTTGAGGAGCCTTCCACAAAATCTGAGGGGTTCCCCTCAAATTAAGGAAGTTAATCAAAGTTTTCCCTTTTTTTTCCTAAAAACAAAAATCAGACATTGCTTGTACCGTGAAAGCAATGAGTCATCGCAACTAGAACCATACAAGTTCACAATGATCAGCGCTGGGGCGGAAAGAGAATCTCGAGAGACGCGAGAGCGGAGAGCGAGAGAGACATGTAGGTAAAAGGGGGGTTGGTCGGGCCGCGCGCAATGCCCCGCCCCGCCCCGCCAGTCGGACGGAGGCCTGCCTCGCCGACTCCTATAGCTTCTGGGGAAATCCATAAGCAGCCATTGGTGGCCATAAAGCGGGACCGTCAAGCTGGCAGGTGAACCGGTAGTAAACAAGAAGTGCACCGCCGCCCGCCCCACCCCCGCCCCGCGCCGAACGATCGATTGCGTAGCAATCACACGTTTACGGAAGTGAGGGTACTGTTCAATTCCTAGGAAGCAAATCGCTTTGTAGATTATTGCAGAGCAATCGCTTCACAATCTTCAAAGCTTTACTGGTAGTACAAAGGTGTATTTGAGTTTTCGTTTCTTTGGAAATATGTATCTCCCGCCCGACCAACGAAAGGGACTTCAATTAATGGCATACTTAATTCCACTAAGCATACAATTCCGTATCAAACGAAACTACATGTGGAATAGGTCTAATCACAATAATAATCGGTAAATATAATTTTTTGAGTGTTTTTTTTTTAATTTATTTTACCAAGCTTTCAAACTGTATCTCAGACCCCCATCACATGTAGACTTATTCAACGCATGATTTTTGTGCTAAATCTGATGATTAGAGTCAGAATAAAAAATCGAATGCCGGGAGGGTAGGGATGATTTTTCATATGATCTTCAAATGCTTCGTAGGGAACCTACAAAAGGAGTGAACGGAAAAGGGGAAGAAAAGGAGAAAGGAAATTCACGTTTTGCATCTGAGGCTTTAGCGTCCAATGCTTCTGAGGTTCATCCACCTTCTATTCAGCGATTACTCTGCAAATCAAAGTGTGTAGTAGTTTGCCACTTTAAAGTGCAAAACTAAAGTTCTGCAGTTACAAGTGCAGAACTTTTTTGTTCTGCACTTACAAGTGCAGAACTCTCTAGTTCTGCACTAAAAACTGGATAGAGAGTTCTGCAGTTGCAAGTGCAGAACTAAAAAGTTCTGCACTAACAAGTGCAGAACTAAAGAGTTCTGCACTTGTAACTGCAGAACTAAAAAGTTCTGCACTTATAACTGCAGAACTTTAGTTTTGCACCTTAAAGTGGCGAACTACTACACACTAAGATTTGCAGAGTACCTGGTGCCCAGCCGATGCTCCTGTCAACGTGGGCACACATTCACACACACGGGCGAGAGTGCGTAGCGTTCCTTTATTATTATTATTATTATTATTATTATTATTATTATTATTATTATTTATTACTTTTCTTTTTTGTCATAAAAAAAAAGAATTGTGATGGCTTGCGACTCAGGTGGAGCAGGCGTCACCAACAGCAAACTAGTAGCCCCGGATTTAGAGTATAATACCTAGCACAATAGCCGGGGGATTTGTGAGGGAGCATGAATAAAAAGGAAAAGTGATATAAGTTATAATTATTTTTCATTGTGACACAACCACGGATATTAAACAGTCGAAAACGAAAACATGAGCAGGCTTGAGGGGGCATATCTCATTGCTGCGGGAAGACGTGGGAAAGCAGTCACAAAACATATTTGTTCGAAACTTATGAAAATTGTACGATTTTCGCAAATCTGCAGCTTCTAAGTAACCCACATTGACCTGACAAATCAGAGCCTCGTTTCCTCGCAAGCAGGATGTTGGTTTTTCAAACTCAAAAGGCTTATACATAAAACATCATGAAAATGGTGCAATGAAAGGGCCCCGCCGTCCCGTAGCCGACAGTGAAGAGACAACAGAGTTGACACCGCGCGGTAAAAATGAGGTTAAACCTTTGACATGGTTTCAACACATCCGACTTAGAGAAACGGAAAGGAAAAGGAGTATTCCGCTATAGAGTTGAGGGATGCGGACGGACAAAGAAACTCCGAGCACAAGGGTGGGAAAAAAAAAGCAGCGCGCGACAACACGCTCAAACAAACATACAAACATAAACACTCACACACAAACACACACTCGCTAGCGCAGGGAAAGACGAGTGAAATATTCAGTGCTCCTCTCAGGAGGGTTTCTTCTTTATGGCGGTACAATGCTGCGCATGAATGCACGTCTCAGCAGGTAAAACGCAGGGCTCAATAGCAGAGTATGCATACGCTACATTGGGGGAGGGGGGGGGATGGAGGGAGAGCGTGGGAGGGAGGGAGAGAGAGAGAGCGAGAGGATGTGCGGATAGTGGGAAACAGAGACAAAGAGGTGGAGAAAGAGGATGTAAGCGTGAGGGTAAGGATGTTGGGTAGGAGACAGTAGAAGGAGAGAAAGGGGCAGAGAGGCCGGTAGCATTATTTGCGCATTCAAGGAAAGCCTGGGCGTCAGGAGGCAACGCGAGCAGAAGAGGGAGAGAGGGAGGAAGAGAAAGTTAAAGGTGCGAGAGGAAGAACACAAAGAACAAGGGCCAAATAGAACACAAAATGAATTTTGTGATAAGTATGGAACTCGTTCTTTACATAATTATGTGCTACAGAGGTAGGAGTGTAAAACGTTATGTGAGTCGATTGAAGACATTTTCATCTCAGATTTCATCACCGTTCGTGTGTGCAGGGGAAGTTTTTCCCGGGACACTCGCCCTTGCTCGGCTTGGGTGCTCGGGCCTTCTTCGGCCCTCCCGCTCGGGTCCGATTGTTGGGGCGCATAAAGGAGCGCGAGCTGGCGCGAGCCGACTCGGTCTACGACTAGACTCGGGGACTTAGAATGAAAACTCGCACAAAATTTGTTAAGAGTTCTCAAAATAATACTATTAAACGTTAAAAAAGGTTCATTGCTGCAATGCAGAGGAAGGCTTCTAGCTGAGATCAGCGCAAGTTTCATGTCTGTGGGTATTGAACTTGCTGAGATTAAAAACTCCACTTATAAGTTGGGTTATGGACTTAGAATGAAAACATCCAAAATTTGTTAAGTGTTCTCAAAATAATACTATTAAACTTGAAAAATAGTTCATTGTTGGAATAAAGACCAGCATTTCCAGTTTCGAATGGTATAACTATTATGCCTGTAGGTATTGTGAGATCTGAGATGAAAGTGTGGACAGTTAAGGGTTACACTCGACTGAGAACAATACTCGTTCTTTTCACCACTCAGGAGAGAGGTGGTGGTAAAGAACGAGTAAAAACGAGGAGCGCGTCCGCATTTGTAACGAAGTGCTCGCGACGAGGGGTGCCCAACAGTGGTAATCAGGGTGAACACAAATGATGGTAATCACCTGGTATCACCCGGTAATCGCCAACAATCTCAGCCCATTACTGAATTTTCACAGGGGCGGCAGGGGGGAGGCATCCCATACAATTCTATTGGCACCCCGCCTTCCTTCAAATAATCACGAATTCAGCAAAGAATTGCACTCATGATGATAACATAAGAAAATGACAGGAATAAACAAACGCGAGGGCAAAAATGGTCTTGTATAGCGAGTTTCGCATCAGTTTGCGCATAATAATATAACGAGAGAAGAGAACAAATAAAATTTTTGGGCCATTAGGGTGCAGAGGGTGCAAACATTGTTAAAGGCGCCAAAACGTGCCTCCAATAACGCCAAAATACGGCCAAGGGCGCACCTGACTTTACCGCCTCATTTGATCAGCTTTCGGCGCCTTTGCGGGGCATGGCGCCCCTTCGGAGAGCTCAGGGTTCCAACACCCCTGATTTTTCGGACCCCTTTGTCAGTACAGTGCAAACAAAAAATGCTAAACGAAATTAAAATTTTGAGCCAAACCTGTGCTTTGATGTCCCGGCTGCTCAAGCGACCAGGCGTAGGCGTAGCTAGCTGGTTGTCTAGCAGAGTAACACTGACGGCACGTACCTGGAACAAATAAAAGAGAAAGGTGAGCACGATAATCATAGACCGCCTGCGACAAAAGCATTCAGGGAAATATTCGACCGACCGCTGGTCAGCCTAGCCCCTGCCGAGCGCCGCGCTGACCCATCACGCTCGCATGCGGCCCTGCATGCTGTTCCGAGTGCCGGTTGTTTCAGAGAAAACATCACAATATGAGGGTCTGCCTAGCCTACTCGTCCAGCGGGGAGTCGTTGTGGCCCATTGGGTAAACTGACCCGTAATTCTGTGACGTATTCTACGAAACACCCGGTACACTCGGGCATACTTCTGTCAACGTTATAATTAGAGTTCATTATGGTTCATTATGTAGAATAGGATGGAAAATATTAAACAATGCAGCCTGCAGCTTATAATGGAATGTTATTTTATCTTTTGAACTACTTGTAAGGTGTTGGAAAGGAGTGACAATTTTCGAAAGAAAAAGAAAGGTTAAGATAAAGTAGCAGAAACCATCTCTAAACGGCAGGCTTCTATTTATTCAAAACCCAACTTTCTGTCATACATTGGCAAGCTGTTTTCCTGCAGCTCGATAAAGCTGTACTTTCAACAAAGAGCTTCAGTATACAACTTTTCGGTTCACTACAATAAACGACAGCTCCTCTGCATGAAGTAAGGCACTCTGACTTGTATTTTAATATCTATTTAATAAAATGATCATTTTTTTCGTATATGACTGTCATCCACACAAATAAGGATGCACGACGACCGACGAGGAGAGGGGATACAGCGAGGCGGGGCAGTCGAGTAGTGTGCTGTATACTGTGTGTTGTGAGTGAGTTTCGTTTGCTCACCCTTTCCCCGAGCGAGCGCCTTTCTCGACCTAACACCCGTCGGCTGCTTCCCTCTTCTCTCTCTCTCTCTCTCTCTCTCTCTCTCTCTCTCTCTCTCTCTCTCATACACACTCACACACACACACACACACACGCGCGCGCGCGCGCGCCCGGGACCCCGGCACTATACTGGGAGCTGCTGTCATAGCTTGAATCCATTCATGTGTTAAAGTTGGCAACAAACAACGTCGACGTCATTCGCTTTACACGCCACGCTGCGCCGCACCCGACAGAAACACTTTAGCTTGGGTTGGCAGTATACAACTGACACACAGACGCAGGGCAAAGGTTATGGGAATACTAATGTAATAAAATATTCCCCAGGAAACTATTAGCTGTGGGGAGACCGTTTTTCCTGCAATACGAGGATAAGTCGCAGGGGACGGTCGACCAGACTCAGTTCGGCTGTGGACGAGACGACATTCAGTCCGTGATTGCAGAAGAGCAGCCCCAGACGCTTATGCGCACAGTGACACACCACGCCCCGCCCCGCCACGAGCCTGACAGCAATCTCGAGGATTATAAGCAAAAGTGCACCAGAGTGGAGCAGCCGGAGCCGGAGGGGTGCAGACCTCAACCCACCGCATCGCGCTGCCGCCGACAAGAAAGAATATGAGAGAATATGGGGGAGATGTTTGGGGACACTGTGGCGGTTGGCGAGGGAGGGAAGGGCGAAGGGAGGGGAGGGGCAGGGAAGAGGGTAATCCCTGGAGATTGCACCTTGAGACCTCACGGGCCCGTGGATCTCTGGTCAGAGAGCGACGGCCTTCACACGAGCTACAAGTCACAATAAGAGCTAAAAGTCGCTAAAAGTCACAAGTGCTACAAGCATACAAGGTGGAAAATATTTCGGTAGATGTACAATATATTTTGTAATTCACTATGAACAACATATCTCGGACATCTACGACTTTACACTTTTCGACTTTGTTGCTCACCAATCGATTCTGACTTGATACGTATAGTTATAAAAAATTTACAATGTGCATCGTAATTGTACAAGAGATCTCATGGAAAATTTTCCAGTACCCGGTACAAGAATTTCTTACAGTGATAATAACGGACTTTACTTTGCGACATGGGTGAGAACGAAGGCGAGGATCGAGGGCCGGTGTGGCATAGACTGTGACAGCGGTCCATCTTGCGTCCAGCCTCGCCAGTCCCCCTGCTTGCACAGTCTAGCGAGGAGCCTGTAAGGGGGTGGGGGGTTGAAGAGTGCATGATGAAATGAAGCGGGACCTCAGCTACGTGATCTGGAGCGGACAGGACAGGCAAACGAAAACTGTTTGCAAGGCGTTGCGTAGCAAACACAAACAGACGGTATCGGGCCGGGCCTGGGGACTCATCATGGTGAGCACACTGGGGCATGACTATGACACGCACTTAGCAGGAGGAAAAAATTGCTTCGGTGGTGTGTTTTTTCTGCGTGTTTATTTATCTTCAAAGTGCCTCTTTTGAAGTATTCTAGTGAATGCACACGCTTTTATTAGATATCAATTATTTAGTAATGTAAACTGTCATTTAGTAATGTAAACTGTCAAGGGTAGGTCTCATTCCGAAGGGTCCCTCCCACTACCTCAAGTAGATACAAATGAGTGTTTTGAGTATTGGTTAGAACAGCTGAGTATTCGTGAGTTATTTTGAATTTTGGTGAGTAATGTGCGAGTGTTGGTGAGTATGAGCTAGAATTGGCGAGTATTTCGCGAGTAATTTGCAAAAAAGATTGCGGGTATAAGTAATGGCGAGTATTGGCGAGAAATGCCGAGTAATATTGAGTTGGGCGCGAGTAATTTTCTTTGTGTACACACGAGTAACGAAGTGGTGGACCCCTCGTCTCATTCCATCAGCTGCTCTATGGTTAAGCGAAAGGCGTTACCGTACGCTCAAGCGTGCTGAGATTATCCTTGAAATGAAGCGAAACTGGTCTACCTCCACTTCGTCCTCAATGTAGGAGAGAATTTTTCCTACGCTTCATTCCAAGACTACATTTACACCTTCCCTTAAAGCTTTACCAGTGTGAAAGACCTATTTTATGCCTTTAGACATCACCTCACTGCACTGAATTGAAGTGCCCTACTGGTGGTGACACTCGCCTAGACCAGCCCAGTCACTAGCGCAGCTAAGCAGCACGGCAGCCCCGCCCCGCCCATTTCGGATAGGACGCCACAACCGACACGGCCTAAGTTCTTTGAGCTCGAGCACCATGGCTCCCACTGGCCTGCCGGCCTCCCCGAGTTTTCCTAAAGGAATCTTCCCCCGATCTCTCTACCCCAACCGGCCGCGGCCCCGCCCCGCCCCGCCACGCCTCCTTCCCGCTTCCTGTGAGGAGCCCGTGCGCGCGAGCGCACAGCCTGGGCCATTAAGACCGCTTTGTCCGAATCATTCATGTAAGGCCAACTTTTCCAATTACCGTTCTTTCATTTGCGATCGGGCTTAAGTCCGCATCGTTTGATTGCGCCCTTTCGAATGATAATGCCTCTCTTTTCTGTCTTAATCTCTTTCGGCCCGGCTCCGCAACCCTTCGCCTCCACCGCGACTCTTAGCCTCCTCGCGCGACACGACTAAATTATGTGGCCGAATAATACAACCCTTGCGGTACGAGAGCAGGAGGGACTTCAATCCGGGAGGGGGAGGATTGCCATCGGTTGCAACGGAGAGGGAGTGGGGGGGGGAGGGATGCAGGGAGGGAGATTAGCCAGCCAAACTTCAAGAGAGCACAAACGAGTATAAACTTGTTAATTATTTCCACTTTTTTATTCTCGTGAATTAAGTTTGCCGAACGCTTCCGCCCAGTTCAGAAATCTAGGGAAGCGCCCTCAGGGTGCTGCTGTGACGGTGCAGGCGTGTGGCAGGGGCGAAGGGGTGCGTCGTCAGGGTGCTACTCTGACGGTGAAGGTTAAAGGGAGAGGGTAGAGGGGGCGGGGCTGTCAGAGTCCTGCCTGTGACGGTGCAGGGGGAGGGGGGGGGGTGCGTCGTCATAGCGTGCTACTGTGACGGCAGCCGTAAGCCGTTAAGCAGCGAGACAGCGGAGGGGTGCGAGTCGCGCGGAGAGGCTAACGCGAGGAGACATGCAAGGGAGAGAGAGAAAAGGGGAGAGGGGGTGAGAGAGAGTAGAGCATGATCATGACCACGGCCGCCAGCCTTGCCCCGCCGCCAGCGTGCGGCGCTTGAACTGTAAATAACGGGAAGAGGATTCGATTACAACATCGGCACCTCTTTGACCCGTCCCCTGCAGTAGCTGACGATCGCATTCTACGCCAAATTGAGTCCACACTGTTAAAAATACTGTAAGGAGTTACAGTACGCCTACAGTTCGTACCATTGTTTTCGTGCACGGTCAGGCCGTAACGTATTCTTACAGTACAGACTCTATTTAATTGTGGATGGAATGTGCACCATTGAACTTCCCCAACATATTTGCAGGCTACGGAGTGTGAAGTAAGATTCAGACCGTGGTCAAAAGTTATACGGCCCGGGTAACAAATTGACGGCGCGTACCGTAGGCATTTACCGTGTTCGTCCTAAAGTAAGTGCTTGGTGGTTGGCCCAAGAAACCTTAAATCTTGTTCTGTCTTTCCAACTCCCATCTGCTGCTACACTCAGCCAGTTAACCATCGTTATAGTACACTCCCAAAATCACTCACACGATATTAACTTACTTGGTGGAGGTGCGGGGTAGCCCGAGCGATGCGAATGCAACGCAAGGGCTATTTCTAGCAGCCGCTGGATGACGCCAGTTCCTCCTTGTGAGCGCTTTAATTCAAACCGCAAGTCGCATGACTGACAACACATTATTTGCTGAATACTTCGAAGAACAATTGTACAAACTTTCTTTTCCAGAGTGGCCAGCTCGGTCAGTTCTAGCAGGCGGGCCGAGCATCCGAAAGCTATCGGACGGCTGGCCGCGTTTTCAACCCTTTTCCACCTCTCTCTCTACCACTCAACCTCCCGCTGCCTCCACGTCTACCATTTTAGCGAGGCGAGCGTTTGTGAAAAAGGGGTGGTGAGTTGCGAAGGGGAGGAGAAGAGAGGACAGAGTGAGGCGTGCAGAACGGGGAGGAGAGGGGCGCACGGCGCAAACGCCTGCCATCCGGAACACCCTTTACTCGCACGACCCCGATATCCGGCCGGTGACTCAGAAAGTCGGAAGGCAGAGGGAGAGGGAGTGAGAGAGAGAGGGAGAGCGAGAGCGAGTATGGTCATGAAGGAAGTGCTTACCACTTCCTGCTCGATGCACTTCCCCACCTGCTACGGCGTTGCCCGGCCCGCGTGCAGTGCGTTCACCCAGCCGCGGCCCGAGGAGGGCCAACTTTGTGCTACAATGTCCTGCAGGCGAGCAGCTTCACGACTGGGTCCGTCCGTACGGCCGTTTCACATCCTGCCGAGCCTCGCGCCCTGAGAGCAGGGCGGGCTCGTGGAGTAGAGGCTTCGAGCGCTGCACGCGCAGGGTGCGAGCGTGTGGCACCCCTTGATTGGTCGAGGCAGGAAATTAAGATGCCAATGGGCGGTCGGGGAATAATTCAGTTTGTGTGGGGAACACAAAGCGGGCGCCGGGAGGAGGAGGAAGGGGAGAGAGGGGGGGGGGGGCAGTACCGTGAGGTGCAAGTCGGAGTCGAACCGAGGAGGGTGGGGGCGGCGCCACTGTCTCCCTCTCCCTCCACGACATGCACCGCGACGTTTCGCACTCACAGACCGCCCTCCTTACTTCCCTCCGTCTCTCTCGCTCTCTCATTCACTTTCTCTGGCCCTCTCACTCCCGCTCCCTCGTTTCCTCTCGCTCCATTCTGCACGGTCGGCATTAGCATAGCGAGTCCACAGGCAAGGAGCACGATATAGCATCTTCTGCCACCTTTGAAATTCAATATCGTGAAGCATTATTCATTCCCAGTGTACAGGAATAAGGGCCCTGCGGCCCGAGCCGACCGGCCCAGCCCCAGCCCGCTGCAAGAAACATGACGCCCTTTCCCTGCTGCTGTGCTTCTGCCCCCCGCGCCAAACGCCAACGCGCTCCCTCAGCATCGTCCACTCGTCTGCATGAGAAATAAGATAATACCCTCCGTGTGGTCGCGCGGCGCGGCGCGGCCTGGGGCAGAATGGCGCAGCAGACTTGACTGGAGTTTATTTGGAGGGCTTCAGCTCGTCTCAGCTGCTCTCCGTCAAGAGCGCCGTGCTGATGGCGGGGCTGCTGCCTGCTGCTCACGCCTGCGCGCCGTCAGCTCCTCGCCGCACGCCGTCGTCAGGTCCAGGCCCCGCGCGCTCTAAACACGACCGTAATCGGGGCGGGGCTGCCGGGGCGGATAGCGTGTGGAGTTGCAGTTGGCATGGCCCCAAACCGCCAATCGCCGTGCCGTGACCGCGAAGGAACACGGGGAGCGAGAGAGAGAGAGAGAGAGAGAGAGAGAGAGAGAGAGAGAGAGAGAGAGAGAGAGAGAGAGAGATGAGGATAAGGAAGAGAAAGAAAGAGAGAGAATGTAAGAGAGCAAGGGGGTTGTCCCGTTAAACGTTAAGACCGTGGAGCGCGGGGTGCCTGAGAGCATCACCCACCGCCCTGTTCCACCCCGCCCCGCCCCGCCCCGCCCTACCGCTCCGTGCCACCTGCCGAGCGTCACGACGGCCATCGGATTCCCTTTAAGAACGCCGTCCTCCTTCTCCCGCTCCAGTTACGTTACTCCCCCCCCCGCCCCTGGGCGCAGCCATTTGGCAGCGGCCAGGCATACGATACGTACTCTGCACCCGATTGAATGGCGCACCGATATTTTCCTTCCGCCATGGGGAGAGAGGTAAGCGCGTAGCGTAGGCACTCGGTGGACAACGACCCGTCCCAGCAAAAGGAGCGGTACCTACCATTCAATGCGCACTCAATGCAAGACCACCCCGCTAATGCCCGCGGCCCGCTTCTAGAAAAGCGATTATTTTTACATAAATATTTTGTTGCGAGATTCCGTCACTCGCATACTTCTTTATCTTTCCCCGGCTTCTCATCTCGGCACGCCACTTCCAAAAAAAATGAAACCACTTCAAACTAGAGTCAGATTTAATTAAGTTCTACCTGATCACCTTGACGGTCGCCTCCAATATCGCGAGTGCAGTCTCTGCTACTATTCGGGCGGCGCGGCGGTCGAAACTTGCCCGCGCCATACATCATAAGTGACGTGAACGCGTGCGCCCCGCCCCGCCCCGTCACGCCCCTACGGGTTTCTCCGATGTAGCGATAGTGTTGACAGCAATAACTTTGAGGAGCCTGCAGCTCCACCTCAAGGCCGACAGACAGGCGCCATAGGGCTAACAGAGGCAGGGCGGGGCGGGGCGGGGCCGGGGCTGTTCCGCCGCAGCCAGACGAGCCTCGCTCTCCCTCTCAGGCGATGCCCAGACACCCGGGGCACGCGGCACGCCCTGCGGCACGCCCTGCCCGTCCTCATGAAGGGCGACGGGGTCCACCGCCCTGCCTCCTATATCCCCACTCGCACTCGGCCCGGCTGGGGTCTTGAACCTGATCCTGAACCCCAAACCCGATCCGGCCGGCTCCGCAGCGCCCGGCGAGGAGGATGGCCGTGCACCAGGGCATTAATAGACACATGACCCCAATTACACGACTGTTTCCCATCGTCCCCCCAGTCCTAGGGTCCGAGGACAAGGAGTGGCGAGGCGGGGCGTGGTGGGGCGGGGCGTGGCGGGTCGTAGTGGGACCGGGCGGGGCGCGGCGGGGCGCAGCGGGGCGGTGAAGGGCGCGAGACCAGAGCACGAGATCCTCCCCACATGGGTAGAGGGCGGGACGGGTCACGCCGGGCCGGGTTGGGCCGGGTTGGGCGAGGCAGGGGCCACCACCATTGTTTCCATTTTCCTGTTATAAACCAGCTCGCTCGCCCCTCACCTCACTCGCTACTCACTCACGCTCGCTCTGTTTGCGCTCTCCCTATATTTAGCGGGCGCGCCAGCAGCGCTCGTTAAGACGAGCCAGGCCGCCGGACCGGACAGCAGAGTGGCGCTGAGAGGCGAACAAGGGCGCACGGAGTAGAGGATTGTTAATACAGCCTTAACGATATTTTTTGTTCCAGCAACTATAAAAATCTGTTGGCAGAGCAAATTATCTGTTACCACAACAGAAATTTTGTGGGGGTACTGCTGTTGTAACAGATTTTTAGTTGCTGGAACAAAAGAAATACTGTTAAGGCTATATCAACAAATTATTTGTTGTGAGAACTAAATCCTTTTCTCCGTGCGCGAGCAAGGCGGGGGGCGGCGGGAATCAGGATGAGGCCGTGCCGACGCAGTGTACCTGGCTGAGGACAGAGGGGCAGAGGGGATGGGAGGGGAGGGGTCCGACTGTGAACAGGCAGGCCATAGGAAGTGCGGACCGAGTTCGGTCCGCGCCGGCGTCACTGTCTGCCTCAAAGTAGGGAGAAGGGCCAGGCCAGGTGGAGGTGTGTGTGAGAGAGAGAGAGAGAGAGAGAGAGAGAGAGAGAGAGAGAGAGAGAGAGAGAGAGAGAGAGAGAGAGAGAGAGAGACGTAAGAAGAGGGGTCGGGTGAGGGGTTGAAGTTGAGGCCTGGGTCCACGGGCTAGGGTTTGGTACCGCCCGCCCCACCGCACCTGGTGCGCCCCACCTCGCCAGCCGTGGATTACCGGACCGATATAAAGTAACTCGCAGCCCCACCCCGCCCCACCCTCTCCCGCGGCCCGGGCTAGCAAGGCGCACCGCAGTTGCAGGGAAAAGAAAAGCGCGCGATTCAAGTGATGTTTTTTTCTCTTTTTGCTGAAATGGCTATGACCAAGAATTTTGAGTTGCGTGGTCAAGTGCCCACCTGGGCCGAGGCTCGCTAGGCCGACGACCCCCTCCGCCTGCTCGCCTGGCTGAGTGTCCGTGTCTGCGCAGCCGCCGCGGAGCCCGGCCGGGTCACGTGGCAGGGCAGGGCCACTTTAACGCCCCAGGCGGGGCCCCTCTCGTGTCTGGAGGCCCCCGGGCGGGGCCCACCGGCACTCGGCGCCGCGACGGTCCGAGCGCTTTGCATCCCAATGCGTTTGTGCGTGTGACGTCGAGGGCGCCATTCATCACCCGCACACATCTGGTGGAGGGCGCGAGCACCTGTCGCACCAGCCGGAGGTGACGCGACGCTCCCGCACTGCGGTGGAGAGAGCAAAAAAACAAGGGCTGGCAGCAAACGCGCGCAAGTTCACGTGAGAGGGGAAAGAACGCGACGAGAAGGAAAATAAACTTTGGAAACAAGTTTCGCACCAAAGGTTTTGCAAGGTATTCAGTCCTGATTATTTTCGCTCAGGTGATGGTTCTCCTGCCACCTCACATGCTCCCCCTAAAACACACAGAAAGCGCGCGCCTCCCCCCCCCCCCACACACACACACATTCAACTTTCTCCTTTCCCCCTCTTTTCCCCTTTCTCGTTGTATTTGCTCGGCTGCTGGGCAAGCGCTTCGCAGCTGGTGCGCCGACCCCGCCCCACCCCACCGCCCGCAGTCAGGGGAGGCATCAACGCGATTAATGAAAGCGTCAAGGGGGTGGGGGGGAGTGGGGGGCAGAACTTGCACGGGACAGTAATTTCTTAGGGTTTTATGCCTCTTGCCTGCCCTACAGCTTCAGTTTCTAATCGACCATCCTCAACCCACCTCAACCCCTCCTCGGACAGCCGCGCCTCGCACGCTCCGAATGTGCGTCTCCTCCTTGCTTTTAATCAGTCTGCGCTCTTTTTTGCATGGCGCCCTATTCATTTTGCAGCCCAGTCCCTCGGCACCGATCCACCCTACCCCATCCCGCCCCACCCCGCCCCGCCCCGCCCCACCCCGCCTCACCCCGCCTCACCACGCTCCGGTCTCATTCGGTAATGGAGGCCGAGCGGAGCAGGATGTGGTCACCAAATGGTCCTCGGCAGCAACCAGAGGTCTCCAGCAGCACAGCAAAGCGAGCTCAACGTCGTTCCGGGGAAAGTAACTAGATAGATAATTCACCAAGCCGCTTCAAAACTTGACCAAGCAAAAAGCAAAACTACAAATGGGCTACAGCGTCAGGAGCACCGGCGAGAGATTGACTTGCAGAACACGCGTGCCGTTAACCAATAGGGAGCGTCCAGAAAGTAGGCAGCACCCTGGCACCGCTGCTGGGCGGCCGGCCTATCCATTACGACTCTAGGAGGCGTGCGTCGCACCCGGGAGGTAGGCAACACGCCCGCACCGCTGCTGGGCGGCCGGCCTATCCATTACGACTCTAGGAGGCGTGCGTCGCACCCGGGAGGTAGGCAACACGCCCGCACCGCTGCTGGCCGGCCGGCCTATCCATCAGGGCTGGGAGGCGTGCGTCGCACACCCGCCGCACCTCGGCCGGTCTTTTGTGAGCCCCGCCTTTTCATACTTCACAACCCCCCACCCCCCACCCCCCCTACCCGCCGTGCCCGCCCATCAGGCGGGGCGACGACCAGGCGGGGAGATCCTTGGCCCTGCTAGCCGGGGCAGCGCGTGTCCTATTAGCAGCTAACACTCCTGCTGATGGTCATTAGAAAACAAGACAGCGCGGCAAACAAATACAGCAGGCTGGTCGGGCCGGGGCCGGGGTGTTGCCAGGGCGTGGCTAGCCCAAACATTACTGGCCCGGCGGTCCGGCCCCGCCCGCGTGTGCTGTGGAGTCGTTTGCGTCAGCGCGCCCCGCACCGCACCGGGCCCCGGGCGCCTCGCCGGCCGCCCCCTGCACGCGTGCAATCAGCTAACTGCTGAGCGGGCCGAGCCCGAGGGGTCCCCCACTCCCATAGATGGTGTACACACGAGTAATTTGAGTAGGCGAGTAGGGGCGAGTAAAAGTGAGTAAAGGCGAGTAATAGTGAGTAAAGGTGAGTAGCGACGAGTATTGGCGAGTGATGAGTAAATGAGAGTAGCGATAAGTAATGGCGAGTAGGGATGAGTAATGGCGAGTAGGGATGAGTAATGGCGAGTAGGGATGAGTAATGGTGAGTAGGGATGAGTATTGGCGAGTAGGGATGAGTAATGGTGAGTAGGGATGAGTAATGGCGAGTATTTTGCGTGTATTTTGCGTGAGTAATTGGCGAGTAATTGGCGAGTAATGGCGAGTAATTGGCGAGTAATGGCGAGTAATGGCGAGTAATGGCGAGTAATTGGCGAGTAATGGCGAGTAATGGCGAGTAATTGGCGAGTATTGGCGAGTAATGGCGAGTAATGGCGAGTAATGGCGAGTAGGCGCGAGTAAGCACGAGTAGGCGCGAGTATTGGTGAGTAGGCGTGCGAGTAGGCGCGAGTAATTTTGGTCGTGTACACACGAGTATCGAAGTGGGGGACCCCTCGGCCGAGCCGAGGCGAGCCGAGCGCCAACCAACTGCGGACCACACGGGTGAGAGTAGAGTGACTCACTCCGTTAACGACGCGCTGCGGCAAGCACAAGCTCGACGAATAATAAAGACAACGCTACACGCGTGTTGTTGCTGCGACCACGTGTGCACCAATGACAATCCCGCATAGGTTCAATGAAAGCCCTTTCACGGCTCCGCGATCCTGATCAACTTGCTAATACCATCCCCCACCCCCAACCTAACCGCGCAAGCCCGCGTTACAGCGCGCGTTTTAATAATGATTCAATTTGCAGCCGCACCTGCGAATAAATTGGCGTTATTCGCCTCAAACATGCGACTCACACTAGTTCTCTCTCTCCCTCTTTCTCCCCCCCCCCTCTCCGCATTGCATTATACGCTGCGGGTCGCGCGAGAAGCGCGCGTGCAATCGCGGCAGAGAGAGAGGGAGGGAGGGGGAGAGAGGGAGGGGGGAGAGAGAGGAGGGGGGGGGAAGCAGGGGAGAGAAAGAGCAGGGGAGAGAAAAAGAGTGAGTTCCACGTTCATGTCATTTCCGCCGATCCTTCCCCTTTTCCTCAGCTCTGCCCGGCCCGGCCACATCAAAGCCAGACAGATGTTCCTCCGCGTAGCAGACGGACGGTTGAGAAGCACCAGCCACCCCGCTCCGGCACGACCAGCCCGCCGCCCGAACCGCAACATTGTTACAAATCCCTCCGACACTGATTGCAAAGAAAAGCAAAGAACGTGACGGCTCCAAATTAATCCAGAGACTCGGGGGTGGGGTGGGGTGGGGTGGGGTTGCGCGGGACGGAGCGGAGCGGGGTGGGGCGGGGCGAGGTGGGTCGAGGCGGAGCGTTCGGGTGGTGAAAGGGGCATCAGAGCTCCATTGAACCACTCAGCGCGACTCAGCGGCACGCCACGCCTAAGAGGGACTATAAGCACTCTGTCCCTACACTTTGTATTAGCGCTACGTGGGGTCCACAGCAGAGCGGCGGGGGGCGGCGTAAGGTGGTGGTGGTGGTGCTGGGCAGTGGGGAGGGGCCCTGGCAAAAAATAGAAAACCTATAACACGTTAGAGGGCGCTAATGTTGCGGAGCGGGGGGCCTGAAAAAAGTGGCTGGGTCGCCTCGCCTGTCCACCCTCTCCGAGCGGTCTGTTCAGGAACGGGAGGACGGGGGAAGGGGAGGGGGGACACTAGGGAGAACACTTAAAACGGGAAATACCGCGGGACGGAGGGGGAACTTTACATCGAGAAAAAAAGTTGGAGCTTCTCTTCGCGTTTTTTTTAGCAGATGACTCCTTAAAACACAACACCTACCCTTAAACTGACCTGTAACTTAAAATTTTAAGGTGTCAGCTAGCTTTTACTCTCGAGTCCAGAACCCAAGCGCATGCCTTTATCTAGAGCATGCCTAGCAAGCACACTCCATTTTAGAGCATATGCTTGGCAAGCACACTCCATTTTTAGACTGTGCTTTGAGCTTTGTGGATGACTCCAAAAGAAGCGTGCCATGCACACACTTGCATATTGCATAAACTTAAATCAGCTGCTTCCCATTCCGATCTGAATTGAGATTTTTTTTCCCCGTAGGAAAAACTACGATTTCATGAAGTCCTGGTAGGCTTGAAGTCCGTTACTGGTTTTGTTTCACAAAATACTTCGGTGGATGGTTTATGCAGAAATATGTTGAAATTTTTAGCCTTTAGGGTGATGTAATTGATTTTTTTTTGTCTCAGGGCTTGATCAGCGTCACTAGCACAGCGGGTCACATGTCAAACTTGAGCTTATTACTTACTCAAACGATTTAGAAGGTACTCTGAGTAAGCGCCGAGGGGTCGAGCACCCACAACAATGGCGACTCGGCTCGGCTCCAAGTCGGCTCCCCTTTCCACGCTGCTTTCCCGTGACAAGTCGAGCATTACCACAGAAACGGAGATTTTAAATGGAAATCTCGCAAAATCGGTCGATAACTTTGCAATAGCATTGCAGCAGATTGAGTTCTACCTCTCGGTACCGGGTGTCTCTTTGAATCACCCTCAGTCCTCTATGGATAAATTTATATCGGTCTGTTGACAAATTTCTACTCGGCTTACTAAGTGGTTTGTGCAACTATAATGCCAACCTTTTTATTATTTGATTACCCATATTTTTCGCTGTAACCTATATACAAGCTTTTTCTTCACGACAATAGCTAGAGAGAAAATGGTATCTATTATGGATATTTGCAAATGTCTTAACGCCTGTTGTGAAAAAGGTCTAGTAAGAATCTGAGTGTATGGAACAATCTGAATTTAAATAAAGGACCGTGCTATTTAGGCCTAAAAGAAAATTGACATCCGCCGTCAAAACCAATGCTACTTCGTGCTTAAACAATAATTCCAACGCACTCTGAGAGGCTTAAAGTACTCATATTCCACTGGTGAAACGCGGGCTCGAAGGTCAAATCGAGGGTCGCTCTGGAGCTAATGGAATGTGCGAGCGAGGCCGGGCCGGGGCCAGCCAGGCCAAGAAGCCGCCGGCCGCTGCGCACTGTCCCGTCCCACCATAGGTCGGCCGCCGGAGCCCGGTTGATCCTGCCAAAGGATCATGTCGCGGTCGCTATAAGGCTGGTGGCTGGCCCGGGCTGGCCCCACCCCATGGCTTGCTCGGCTAATGCGTTTGTAACATGCCACGCAGCACCGGCCTCTGGGCCAACCTCGGTCCCTGCTGTGGGCCCGTCCCGGCCCCGGGCGCAGGTTCCCCGAGGAGCAGTGGCCCATACCATTGCATCGGGGGCCGAGCGGCAGCATCCTCGGGGTAATCACAGACTACGGTGTCGCACACGAAGAAGGCCCGTGCGCTGCACAGCGCCGCATGCACGCCCCCCGCCCCCCTGCGCCCCCGGTGAGCTGCTGGCTATATCAATTGGTCCCCCACTCTCTATGGCAGAGGGGGTGCGTTAGTCCAGGGGTAGATGGGGCTTCCCTTACCCTGTACCCCCCTCCCCCTCCCCCCGTAGCCCCCGCCCCCTAAACCCTGGTTATTCCCCGACGCGTATATCTCCCTCCCTGTCCTGTAACGACTCCCCTAGGGACCGCCCGGCCGGCAGCAAAACCGACCGGACCAGGGCGTGGTGGGGTGGGGCGTGGCGGGGCAGGGCCTTGCGCCAGGGAGTGAGTGAGCGGCGCGTCCCGGTCAGACCTGGTAGTGTATGATGGTCTGCCCTGCTCGGGGCCCCCCTACCCCCCCCCCCCCTCCTTCAAAGCCCCGTTGCCTATACACGGCCCCTGCTCCGCGCACAACTCATCCCGCGGTGACGCCGCCGTGAATAATTAATGCCGACGGAACAACGAAACGTTTCTCATATTCTTTGGAAAACACGACGGCGTCCGTCCGTCCGGCCCCACCGCCATCACTACAACCAGCCCGTGCGGGACTGGCAGGCAGGGTGCGGCACGGGGGAGATTACAACCCTCCCCATTGTTCTTATCCGTTGTGCAGCGGCGACAAGTCGGACAGCGTCACGAGCGCCCCCGGGGGAGGGGAGTGGGGGGGAGCGTGACACGCTCGCGCTCTCACGTCACGCGTGCGGCCGAAGCGTGACGCGCGTCACGTCTCAGACACACAACACCGCGATACAATGTAACTCTTTACACTGCAGCGCTGCTACGTCACGCCGCGGCCGTGCAGCTCCACCGCGACAGCGCCGTGCCACGCCCCACCACGCCCCGCCACGCCTCGCCACGCCCCACCGCGCCCCGCCACGCCCCACCACACCTCGCCACGCCCCGCCCGCCCCGCCACGCCCTCCTCCAACGAACAACACCCCAGCGCCATTGTTACAGCAGCAGCAGCACGTCATTGCAATTGGCCGCAATCGCCATCAGACTGCTGCCGGGCTGCACCCCCCCCCCGAACTCCCACACACACACACACACGTAACGCGACCCCCTCACCCCCAGCCCACCCCCACCTCCAACTAGGTCAGCAGCGGCACACAGTAGTCGCGTCCGCAAAAAGCGCACTGCAGCCTTACGCTCTGATACTATGACGGCCACAAAAAGACCCGCGCGCCCGTGCGAAAATGGTCAGTCATGCGTGGCGCGTCCGCGAGGCCTAGGGGAGGGGAGGGGGAACGGGCGCTGCTGCTGGAGAGATGCAGCTCAACAAACACCCTGCGCTGCGCGGCTACAACATTTAGCGCGGAAATGCACAGAGGCGGCGCAGTTTTTTCTTGTCGGGTAATATTGTTGGAGGTCTGGTGTTGGGGGAGGGAGGTGGAGGTGCGGGTCAGGGTCGAGAGGGCGGTTCTCCGCTGTCGAGAGGAGGAACAAGGACGAGCCGTTCGGGGATGCGCGCGCGCCCCCCCCCCCACCAATCCCCCCTCACCGCCTGACTCTCATTCTCTCACCCTCCCGCCCGCGCAGTCGGCAAGCAGCAGCAGCAGCAGCAGCAGCAGCAGCAGCAGCAGCAGCATCAGCAGCAGCAGCAGCAGCAGCAGGAGCAGCAGGAGCAGCAGCAGCAGCATCAGCAGCAGCAGCAGCAGCAGCAGCAGCAGCAGCAGCAGCAGCAGCAGCAGCAGCAGCAGCAGCAGCAGCAGCAGCAGCAGAGCAGCAGGAGCAGCAGCAGCAGCATCAGCAGCAGCAGCAGCAGCAGCAGCAGCAGCAGCAGCAGCAGCAGGAGCAGCAGGAGCAGCAGCAGCAGCATCAGCAGCAGCAGCAGCAGCAGCAGCAGCAGCAGCAGCAGCAGCAGCAGCAGGAGCAGCAGGAGCAGCAGCAGCAGCATCAGCAGCAGCAGCAGCAGCAGCAGCAGCAGCAGCAGCAGCAGCAGCAGCAGCAGGAGCAGCAGCAGCAGCAGCAGCAGCATCAGCAGCAGCAGCAGCAGCGCAGCAGCAGCAGCAGCAGCAGCAGCAGCATCAGCAGCAGCAGCAGCAGCAGCAGGAGCAGCAGCAGCAGCAGCAGCAGCATCAGCAGCAGCAGCAGCAGCAGCAGCAGCAGCAGCAGCAGCAGCAGCAGCAGCAGCAGCAGCAGCAGCAGGAGCAGCAGGAGCAGCAGCAGCAGCATCAGCAGCAGCAGCAGCAGCAGCAGCAGCAGCAGCAGCAGCAGCAGGAGCAGCAGGAGCAGCAGCAGCAGCATCAGCAGCAGCAGCAGCAGCAGCAGCAGCAGCAGCAGCAGCAGCAGCAGCAGCAGGAGCAGCAGGAGCAGCAGCAGCAGCATCAGCAGCAGCAGCAGCAGCAGCAGCAGCAGCAGCAGCAGCAGCAGGGTGTGGGATTTGCTCCGGTCTGCTTTTGAAATATCTCTGTCCGCGACCCATACGCGCTGGCGTGGCGCTATGCCCGGCGCGGCCCGGCCCCCCTCCTCACGGCGACGTGCCCTAAGCCCGGCGCCTCGCCAAGCTCAACGTTATGCTCCACTTTGCGCAATAACCTCGATGACCCGCTGTAACAACCGGGTCATAACTGCCCGGCAGAAGCACTCCTCGCCGCCCCGCACCCGCACCGACCTCTCGCCGCGGGACGCGCGAGCACTACAAGCACTGCGACAGAGAGATGTTTCAGCGCGGTGTAGCCCGCACACACACACAGCTGCCAAAAAGTACGATCCCATCTTGTACTTGCTTACAGTGCTTTTATCGAGGGGGTATTCATTCTTAAAATGCTGTGACGCGGCTATTACGCCTATTACGCTGTATGACGCTCCGAAATGTTACAGATTTGACCAAAATGAAGCTAAAACAGCCTAAAACGACCCAAGAATATGTAAAATATCGAGAATTTCAGCCATTACGCATCTATTACGCATACCATTACGTCTTTATTACGGATAGAATGACCCACTATTCTACTCGAGTGCATACCCCCTCGGCTGTTATCCCGCTATATCCCGTGTCTGAATAAATTCCACTTAAAATTTCCCTTGCTACCCTACATGTTTTCACAACAAAAACAACAACAACTAAATGTACGAGCCGCCCTTCATCTCGACAGCACTGGCACCCCCTGCCGGCGGCACAAAAGGGTAGTCAGGCCGGGCCTGGCGGGGCCGCCGGGCGGGCAGAGGAGGCCTCAAAGACCACGGCGGGGGACCATTGCCTCCTGAATTCAAAATAAATAGAAGGCCCTGTGGCCAGCAAGGCTGGATCCTAGTCTGCCCCGCCCCAGCCCGGGTGGGGGCAGCAGGATCACTGTGTACAAGTAGGCGGCGACGAGCTTGGTGAAGGAGAGGCCAAAGGGGCGGGGGGTGGCAGGAGGGTGCGGTCCATGCTAAGACGGTGAGGAGGTGTGAGCGCCACCCCCACCCCCTCCGGACCACCCCCGGGTGGCCTTCAGCCCCGGCCATCCCAACGGGACGCGGACGGCGCCATCCCCGGCGCCTATAGCAATGCATTACACTTGGAGCGGGGTGGGTCCGGGCGAGCCGGGGTGCGGCATGGCAGGATGGGGCGGGTTGGGGCGGGGTAGGGCGGGGCGGGGAGGGGCAGGGCGGGCCTGGCCACACGGGGCTGCCCACTGGCCGGCCCCCTCCCCATGCGCCCTCGAGGACCAGCACTGCGCCTTCAGAATATCTCCGCGGCAGGAGAACTTTCTTTTCAGGCAAGAAGTATAGTCTGATAGTGTTGTTGGACGATTTTTTTTTTTTTGACCCAAAGGGCCGTGGCTGCGACCCAACCAACGGCAATTCATTACGTTTTTGAGCGTAGTGAGCTTAATGTGTCTAATATGTTCACCTTCTTTAATTGGCCCTATATACTTTTTATAGATTGATTGCAAAGACTGTACCAAATGTGTACACATGATTGCACAAGTCACGGCCCCTTCGAGGAGGACCGTGCTGGGCAGCTATTGATTCAAATCATGCACAGTAGCTCAAAAACCGAAAACCAAAAGCCATCAAAATTAAAAAAAAAAAAATAAATAAAAAAAAACTGAAAGAACACGTCAGAATAAAAATGACAATTCAGTGATCGAATCTTCATTGCTCAAACGAGCCCACAGTTCAAAACTCAAGCTGAACGGACAATTTCATACGAAGAACCTAACTTATTCTAAATCGTTTGAGCTAGGGAGCTCAAATTGTCATGTGACCGATACTTGTGACGTTGATAAAACACTGAGAACACAAAATTCAATAATTTTAACCAAAAGGTTATTGGAAATTTTTTACTGAGTTTCTACCTTGGCGCCATACACCGCACAGGCACTCCTCCCCTCACCCTGACCAACAACACTGCGCCTCGAGAACTCCCTTGCAGAGCGATTCCGTTGCGCGCACTCGTAGCCCCACTCTGAGTCCGAGAGAGCCAGAGCGCCTTCGCACTGTCGGTAGACTCCTTGAGGGCGAGAGAGACAGCGAGGAGTGAACGCACCAGAATCGCTGTGCTGCTCGACTCGAATCGCACCCCATACCCTCCCCCTCCTCGACGCGCCAGACATTGGCCCTCGTAGTCTTCGTAAAATAATTATTAATATTAATTAATAATCAATTGAGATAACTGTTACGTCAACATTGAATGAATCAGAACCAATTTTAAAGTTAAAATTTCTTGACCCAGATTTTACATTGTGGCTGTGTCCTATATTGCATCATAAACTTAAATCATCTTCCTCCAATCCAGATCTGGATTGAGATTTTTTTTTTCTCCTGACAGCCGGCGCCGTGCGGCGCACCTCAGTCTTGGCCTGCACCCGCACACCTGCACGAGCCGACTGGTCGGCCCCATCGCCTCCCCCAAAAGCTTCGCTCTTTCCATACTCCCATCAGGCCACTCCTCCCCCCCCCCCTTCCCCCGCTTCTCCTTCAAGCCGGCTGCTGCCCGCCTAGGCCATGGAGCGGAGCGGACGGGACGGAAAGCCGAGGCAATCGTTTGGCTCGTTTTCACTCGGAGGCGTTTGGTGGAGGAAAGGCAAATATAAAGGAAAGGCGGCGGGAAAAACTTAAGCTCCCCTCCCCTCTCCTCCCCACCGCCGTCACCGACGCCGCACGCTGTGCTCCCTGATTCGAAAACGTCGAGCGGAAGTGGCGCACGAGGCTGCTGCCCCGCTGCCGCCGCCTGTACTCGACCCGAGAGGGAGAGAGAGGGAGAGAGAGAGAGAGAGAGAGAGAGAGAGAGAGAGAGAGAGAGAGAGAGAGAGAGAGAGAGAGAGAGGGGGGGAGTGAGAGGAAGTGACGGCACGCGTGCAAAATCCTCTCACTGCCTCTGCTCGGCCCGTCCACGGCGCGCGGAAGGCGAGCGGTGATCAAAGGCAATCGTCTGCCGCGGCGCCCGCGCACTGCTCACTTTTTTTTTGTGGCCGTTTATGTTACTTTTGCCTACACACTTTGATGGAGTGCCCCGCCATACCGCTCCCTCCCTCCCTCTCATGAATATGCAAGAAATATTCCTTGCAAGGGAAGCCTAATGCTCCTTGCAGACACGGTCATGAAAGTCAAAACAAGGAAAGTAATTAACTGTTATGGAACGCTTTTCGAAGACACGAATATTGCGAGGAGCATGCTGGCCCGCCTCCTCGACTCGCCTCGCGAGGCGCCGTCATAGCACTCCCTTATTTCAGTTACAGGAAATGAAGGCGTTCCTCCTCTCGCCGGGAAAAGAAAAAAAAAAAGATGTTACTCGACAACAAGGCTGTGCTAGATATATAGTTTTGTCATTATTGTCATCGATCGGAAGGGAAAAAAACCCGCGAAACTCAATATACTTAATGGCGCACAACATGCATTATTTGTTGGCGGGAAGAAAGAGTGCTCTCTCTCTCTCCTCCCAGAAAGGAAAGAAATAACCGACAGACATGAAGGCGCGCGCCACGCATCACAAATTCAATGCATAGTGCTTCGGGTACGCCTCGGGGGGGAGAGAGTGGCCAGAGAGAGAGAGAGAGAGAGAGAGAGAGAGAGAGAGAGAGAGAGAGAGAGAGAGAGAGAGAGAGAAAGAAGTTGGAGGCGTGGAATGCGGGCGCAAAGGGGACTGCTGGGAGAGGGAGCGAGATGGGATGTCGTTGCTTCGCGTAGCTTAAGGCGGCCTTGGCTTCCTGCTGGGTCTGCAAGTGGTTTGGGGGCCGAGGGGGTGGTAGTGGGGGTGGAGGCGAGAGTCACTCTACATGCACGGACCGTCCAGGGAAGGGCTGAAGCAGGCAGCCACACCGGCGTGGCGGGGCGTGGCGGGGCGTGGCGGGGCGTGGCGGGGCTGGGAGAGGTGGGGCTTGCGGGCGGGGCGGACGCATGTCAGCCTTTTACCAACCTCCGGCTCGATGATCCTGCCCGCCAGGAAGCCGGATGGACAACCGCGCCCACAGCTACCCAAGCAACACCTTTACACCACGCGTGTGCTGAGCTACTTCCTTGTGAGGAAAAGCTATAATTTAACAACAGTTTTCAACCGTTTTTCCGAAGTACAATTAAAAAAAAAAAAACTGTTCCAAAATTGTACCCGGCATATGGTAAATTAGAGAGGTACGGTATCGAAAACCGTAAACCGTCAATTCAAAACCGTTGTTTTGTTGTATGATGTACTGTTTTTCTCAGTGTTGACTTGATTTGAGAGAACCAGAACCAGGTCACAAATGATCCACGCTGTGCGAACAAAGTGTCCACACGAGCCTAGAGTTTTTATAAATGATATTATTACGCATGTGTGGTCTTTCCAAATAAAATTGAAGAAAGTTCAGTTTTTGTTGGCCTTTCAATACGATGGAATTCACAGGCCCCAAAACACTAATATTGTGCCTTAGTTTATAATTCCGAAGTGTGTAAGGGAAGAGGAGAGTGCTGCGGCGTGGCGGGGGGCTGCGGGAAGCCCCAGGCAAACCACAACGGGGGAATGAGGGCGAGCGGGAGGAAAGAAATTGAATGTGTCTGGAGCCTGGATGTTCATTGTGGTGGCCGGTAACGCGCACCAAACACTGTCACCCGCGGCTGAGCACCAGAGTGATACCGGAGAGGCGAGGCGCAGTGTACTGACCACGGGCCGGGGCCGGGCCGGGGCCGGGGGAGGCGGGCTGGGCTGCACGGCTGAATTGAAAAGCAAATCTTGACAGAAGACGCCTGGTGGCTGCCGGCGGCTGCTAGTCTGTGCAAGCTATGCAGCAGCAGCGCTACCAGTGCTGGCGTCTGCTTGTTCTTCTGCATGAAAGAGAGACGGAGTGTACAGTCCGTGCTTCCGCAGGACTTCCCCATTGTTCTCTCTCTCCCCGACAATTTTCCCTGAGAGGGCGGCTCTGCCACGCGCCGCGCTGCTCCTCAGCCTCGCTCGCGCAATTAGAGGTCAATCCTTTCCATTTGCAGGGACTAGCTCAACGCGGCGCCCCGGGTGGGGGCTGGTGGGGCTGGTGGGGCTGGCGGGGCTGAAGGGGCTGAAGGGGCTCAAGGGGTTGGCGGGGCTGGTGGGGCTGACGGCAGGGCTGGTGGCAGGGCTGGTGGGGCTGGCGGGGCTGGTGGGGCTGGCAGGGCTGGCGGGGCTGGTGGGGCTGGCGGGTCTGAAGGGGCTGTTGGGGGTGGCGGGGCTAGCAGGGCAGGTAGGGCTGGCGGGGCTGGTGGGGCTGGCAGGACAGGCAGGGCTGGCGGGGCTGGCAGGGCAGGCAGGGCAGGCAGGACTGGCGGGGCTGGCGGGGCTGGCAGGGCATGTCTAGTCCGCCGCTGACGCTCGGTTTTCTTAAGCAGAGCAGCAGAGGCCGGGAAAAAGAGAAGGGGGGGGGGGGGAGGGGGTCAAGAGGCCGGCAGCGGGACCAAGAAGAGAACTCGGAATAACAAAGTGAGGCCGGATAGGCAGGCGCAGCGGGCAGACCAAACCTCTCTCGCCCCTTTAACCCCTACCCCACCCCGACCCCGCATATCCGACCCTCGGCCGACGCCTAAACCCTTTCCGCTCGACACCGCCAGCGCCATCCCGGTCGCCGCCTTGTTCGTATGCATTATGGGAACGACCATCCACCCCGGTTTACTTGACTCCTAGCGACCATGCACTGACCTTTGAATGGTTTTCGCGACTCTGAAAGAAATAAAAAAAGTAGAAAAATGAACTATTTTTGAGCCACGTTAAAGGTATTGCAACAGCAACAACCTGTAGCACAAACGTTTGCACACAGTTCTTTTCTTCCTTTTTAGCAGATGATACCTTAAAACACCTACTCCAAGGAAAAATTTTACCTTTAACTTAAAATATTGAGGTGTCAGCTAACTTTTACTCTCGAGTCCAAAAACAAAGCGCGTACCCTGGGTACGGATTAAAATTTTCCTGAAAAAATATTTTTTGGAAATATTTCCGGGAAATTTTTGGGGTAACATACAATGATCTACCAAAATATGTCCTACCGTCGTAAAATAAATTAAAGGAAAATTAAAGTGAAAGAATGCTGTTTTTAAAACATCTACCAATATTTGTTCTACCAGAATAAAAGAAAAAATTAAAAATCAGAAAGGAACAATAAAAATATTATTTGTAAAAACCCTGGTGCCGCGGGGAAAAATGCAAAGAAAAAAATCCTACCAAAAATATTTATAAAAAATCCTCAGAAATTTTTTTTTCCTTAGTATTTTTAAAATGTTTGGTAGATGATTAATTGGTTGGATATTTTATCCTTCATTTTTCCCCACGGCACACAGTGGAGTAAAATCGAAAAATGCTGGGAATTGCACAAAAATTGTTTTGTGTTTAGGGGGGAGGGGGGGAGGGGGGGAGGGGGGGGGGAGGCGGTTGAAGTGTGCATGACCGGTTGCTGATATCCGTTTGCACCTCCCGGGTCATCGTGGGGGTGTCATCGGGGACCTCACGAGGTCGCCGATGACGCCCTTCTTGAAAATTCCTATCCTGAGATTTTCGAGGGTCCCCCGAGGTCCCCGTTCGATTCCCGGTGTCCGTTTGCACCTCCCAGGTTATCCTGGGGGTGTCGTCGGAGACCTCATTATCTCATGAGGCCGCCGATGACGCCCTTTTTGAAAATTGGTATGCTCGGGTTTTTGAGGGCGCCCGATCGATTCCCGGTGTCCGTTTGCACCTCCCGATTTAACCTGGGTGTTTCAACGAGGACCTGCCTTGGGCGCGCACCAGTGCGCCACTAGTGGCTACAATGCGCGACACCATGCAACAAATCATAAGTCCTATTTCGGTCTATGAGGTCTCCGATGACACTCCTCTCAGGTTGATCCAGGAGGAGTGAACGGACACCGTGAATCAATTGGGTGCACTCGAAAACCTGAGGGTAGGAATTTTCAAGAAGGACGACGTCATCGGCGACCTCATGAGGTCTCCGATGACTCCCCCAGGATGAAGCGGGAGGTGCGAACGGACACCGGGAATCGATCGGGCGCCCTCAAAAACCTTAGCATACCAAATTTCAAAAAGGGCATCATCGGCGACTTTATGAGATGATGAGGTCTCCGATGACACCCCCAGGATAACCTGGGAGCAGGTGCAAACGGACACCGGGAATCGAACGGGGACCCTCGACAATCTCAGGATAGGAATTTTCAAGAAGGGCGTCATCGGCGACCTCGTGAGGTCCCCGATGACACCCCCAGGATGGCCCGGGAGGTGCTAACGGATATCAGGACCGATCAAGCACACTTCAACCCCCCCCACCCCAAAAAAAAAAAAACCAAACCAATTTTTGTGCAATTCCCAGCATTTTTTAGCTATGACACTCTTTTTTCGACTTTACTCCACTGTGTGCCGTGGGGGAAAATGCAGGATGAAAATATCCTACTAATTCTACCAAACGTTTTAAAAATACTAAGAAAAAAAATTTCTGTGGATTTTTCTAAATATTTTTGGTAGGATATTTTATTCTGCATTTTTCCCCACTGCACCAGGATTTTTACAAATAATATTTTTATTATTCCTTTCTGATTTTTAATTTTTCCTTTTATTCTGGTAGAACAAATATTGGTAGATGTTTTAAAAACAGCATTCTTTCACTTTAATTTTCCTTTCATTTATTTTACGACGGTAGGACATATTTTGGTAGATCATTGTGTGCACCCCCAAATTTTTCCTATTTTTCCAAAAAAAAATAGAAAAATTGGAAAAATATCCTTTTTCCCTTATTTTGAAATAATAAATAATTTTAAGTACTCCTATCGCGTTAGGATTCGTTTTAGAGAAAACAGCAGCATATCTTAATTCGCTAATCACTTCATAATTGATCAGAACTCGCAGTAGCTCATGGGACCTATAAGCTGAGGCAACACATAAATAAATAAATAAATCTGTCGTCGATGCGGTTTCTCGCCCCGTTGTCACCGTTGTGGATTGTATATCTTTCAATTAAAATAATGTTGCACTGGTAAAACAAATGTTTAGTTTTAATACATTAATGGTGTTTAGTTTCAAATGTGCAAACATTGCACACTTCAAGGTGTCGAGCTTAACTAAACGTCATTTGGTGTGCGAAGTTTCGACACTTCCAAAACGTTCAATAAACTGCATACCATTTAGTTTGCAGTTACTCGATGTCTATTATGGCTTCCGAATAGCTGGTGCATGTGTCCAAGTGTGCAAACATTCGACACTTGCGAGACGTTCAAAGCTTAGACGTTATTGTAATGTCTAGTAAAACTCGACACCATGTAATGTGCAAAGTTGTAAAAAGCACACTTTAAGTATGGAAAGTTGCACATTTGTTTTACCAGTGTAATTATATTAAGGGATACCCTCTACATAATCATCAAGAACCTCATACAACTTAAAAAATATTTTTCTTTTCACTATATTTGTAATTTCACTTCACAAGTTCATAAAAACAAAATAAAATATTTTTCCATATTTTTCCAGGAAATTTATAGCTCGGAAAAAATTTCCAATTTTTCCGGAAATTTTTCCAATTTTTCCGGAAATTTTTCCGACCTTTCAATCCCTAACCCTGGGTACGCCTGGGGGGACAGGTGGTGAGTGAGTGACGCCCAGTCCGAGCGGAACAGCAGCACTCCCCCTCCCCTCCCCAGACCCTGCGCAACACGGCCTACCCGACTCGTACCAACATGCAGCGCGGCACAAGCACCACCGACTTCCCCGTTTCCTATATGTATATTGCATATTTATTTAAATCATCTGCTTCCAATTCCGATTTGGATTGAGAATTTTGAAAAGAGTGCAGTGCTCCGCTGGGTGTGTGTTGTGGTGTGTGTTGCAGAACGTGTGTGTATGTGAGTGTGTATGTGCGTGTGAACGATGTCGAGGTAGCATGCGGGTCGCCGTGGCCTACATTGAGATAATAAAAGTGAGAGGTTAGTGGTGTGAGGGGGAAGGGGAGGATGTTCGACCGGCCGTATTCGCACGCAAAAAGAAAATTATCTGTCAGTGTTGAATGCATCAACTACTGCACTCCTGTCGTTCATCAGAAATGTGTTCAGCGGACACACACGACTAGAAGTATACGACAAAGTGTTGGACACTGCTATGCTTAGCATAAGAGACCCATATGCATTTCATACGGGCAAAAAGTATTGGACTGGTATCGCTGGCAACCAGAATGTGTTGAACACAACACTCCCATGGGCCTTTTAACTTGGCATTGAATAGTATTCAATTTTTGAAAATGAGTGTCAGTTGACCACTTTAAATTATAGTGTACCGCACTAAAGCACGTGACGCCCGCGTGACACGTGCCGCTGCACTGATATCTAAACCGCTCGCTAACCACTGCGTGTGGTGCGCGCTTAGTTAGTGTTTTCCTTGCGCGAGAGGGGCGGGGCGGGGTGGGGCCAGCTGACCCCACAGGTTGATACTGAGCCGAACCGACGCGACGACAGGCAGCATCGACAGTCCAGTTTACGGACAGGGGGGACAGGCGGGTGCCCGATAGTGATCGGTGCGTCGCGCCCCGCCCCCGCCCCGCCCGCGCCCCGCCCGCGCCCCGCCCGCGCCCCGCCCGCGCCCCGCCCGCCCCGCCCGCGCCCCGCCCGCGCCCCGCCCACCCCCTCCCGCCCCGCACGGACCACGGCTGACCACCGGGACATGTGCATCCTAACACCGCGCTCCGCCCCACCACTGCACTCGCTATGAATAATGCATGGTGCTGCAGCCCCACCACGCCCCGCCCCGCCACCACGCCCCGCCTCGCCGCACCCCGCCCCGCCGCCACGCCCCACCACGCCTTCTGACCGTACCCGCCGCACCCGCGAGTATTGCCGGCCCCTTCCGTACCCTCTCGCCGCGTGAGTCTGCTGAACCCGCGGTTTCGCTGCTGTCCACGTTATTACTGGTAAGCATTTGACAGCATGCGAGTGTGTGTCGGGGTAAAAAGGAGGGGGGGGGGTAGAGTTGCAAATCTGGGAGATTTATCCTAGACAAACTCTGCCTACAAGGCAACCTGCCACACAGTGGTGTAAGAATGTTGCCAAGTAGGCAGGGTTTGTCTAGGAAAAACTTCCTATTTGCAACTCTTGGGGAGGGGGAGGGGGTACCGGGTAGGACCCGACGAATCCCCGGCCCGCAGCTCACAGCGCGCCGCCGCTCCTCCGACCACCTCACTGTCGTGGGGCGAGAGGCGGGCGGGGAGGCGCGAGGTGGGGTTGGGCGGGGCGGGGCGGGGTGGGGTGGGGTGGGGTGGGGTGGGGTGGGGTGGGACGGAGCGAGACGCGCGCCGTCCGATACGTCCCTGTTAGGTGCGCCACTTTATGGAAATCTTTTTGCGCTGGGAAGAGAAACTGGGTAGGGCCCGGAGCAGCGGGGCGGGGCAGGAGAGGGCGGCGGTGGTAGCCGGTAGTGCCAGGGCCATTCGGCACAGCACCGCCCCCCCCCCCCCAGCCCAGCCCGTGCTCTTTAAAAAAGAGATATAAAAAGAAGATTACGCGACCGCAAAAATCGAAACCATAGTCCAGGCTGTCATGTGACACGGAACGTGTGGGGGGGGGGGGTGTGTGTGTGTGTGTGGGGGGGGAGTGTGGGGGTGTGAGATGCGCATGCACAGCACGCCGCACGTGTGATGTGCTGTAATAAGCCACCTGACCAGCGCGTTGACGCACACAACTTTGCCACCGACAAACACCGTGCCACCACCGTCGCGTCCAGCCAACGCGTGTCCCGCGCGTGTCCAGCTCGTGTCCGAGCGTGCCCGACGTCCCTAACTGGCCCGGCAAGCACCGTTCCTACCCATTTTTCCTAACCCATTTTTCCTAAATATACATTTTCCTACAACTGTTTTTTCCTAAAATATCAATTCCTAATTTTAGTTTCCTAATTGTACATTTCTCGTAACCCAGAAGTTGATGGTGTAGCCGAGTGCCGAGGGGTGGACGATGCGTACTTTCGGTGTGCACACGAGTACGGACTACGCAGAGTACAGTCGGAGAACACGGCGTACTGCATGTCGGAGCACGCGGGGGTGCGGTTATTCACTGTGCCCGAGCCACGCAGCCCCTGCCTAGGTGGCCTGGGTGAGGGAGGGCTTGTTGAAATAGTGATCACACTGAAAATCAACGAGTCATAATTCTCGCCCCCATACGAGTGAGAATTTGAGGGCAACTTTATTACTCATCTCTGGAGAGTAAGAATTTTTTTTCCTCGTTCTTTATGAGAAAGAATTTTGAGATTTCGCCCTAATAAAGTGAGAATTCGTGCTCAAATAAAGTGACGTTAAAAAATCCTTACTCAAATAGAGCGAGGTTAAAAAATGTCTCGCTCAAAAAGAGTGAGGTTAAAAATTCTCACTCCAGTTTAGTATGTAAAAGTGTCCTCTCCCATTTCGGGTGAGAAATTGGATTCCAGGGTTTGCAGTGCATTATATCGGGAAAATAGCAAGTCATACATACATACATACATACATACATACATACATACATGCATACATACATACATACATACATACCGGGTGTCCCAGAGAACACACGGCAGTGTTGCGGGTCTGCCTACCCACTCCGGCCGTAAGGCGCCATAGCCCCTGCAGCTCTGGCGAGTATGCAATCCCGCAACACTGCCGTGTGTTCTCTGGGACCCGGTACATACATACACGGTAATAACGATGTCTGATTTTTTGAGGAAAAAGGGAAAACTTTCAGGGCCTTGGAAACTTTGAGGAAAACCCTCAGATTTTGAGGAAGTCTCCTCAAAATTTGTGGAGATTTACCTTTTTTTTTGAGGAGCCTTCCTCAAATTTTAAGGCGTTTTCCTCAAAGTGCCCAAGGCCCTCAAAGTTTTCCCTTTTTCCTCAAAGAATCAGACATTGTTTTTACCGTGTACATACATACATTTATACAAACAAACATACTTACATACATACATGTACAAACGCACACACACGTGAAACAGAGCGTGTCGTCGGCGCCACGTTTATCAATCAACGTTTAATTAATGTAAATGCTGACGCGCATGGAGAGCAGAGGGCGCAAGCTCGTCGTATATATAATCCCTCAAGGGCGGGGCGGGCGGGGGCGCACACAGCAGCAGCGGGCAAAGTACGTACGGGAGGGAAAGTATTAAAGGCTATAGAGGCGCGGACGTTTCAAAATGGGGACGCGGGTCGCGTCGGGCGCAGCAGCGGGGTCCGGGGAGCCGAGCGAGCTCTTATGTATACGGCGCGGCCCAAGCGAGGCGCCGCCGTGTGCGCGGGTCCCGCCCGGGCCGCAGGCGACAATTCTATGCGGGCGAGCGGCGGGGCGTGGCGTGGCGGGGCGGGGCGGGGTAGGGGCGGGGCGGAACGGAACGGCGGGCTGCGCCCATAGACTCTATATGGCTGCACCAGACCAAACACCACGACATTCGCAGTCCGGCACGGCTCGGCCGACGCCCTTTGTCCTCGTTCTCCTATCGTTCGTTTGGCAGGAGGAAATACGCTGGGTGTGAGGAGAAGAGAGGAGAGGCCGAACTGTGGCCGAGGCAGGGGATACTGATTTCGTTTCGACTGCAGATTCATGGGCATATGTCCTTCACGTTATTTATTTTTATTTATTTATTTTTTCCTTTCCTCGTCCAGTTTTTGTCCCTTTTCTTTTTGTGTCTGGAAAGGGGCGTCGAGCAGGACCAGGACAACGGAAGGCCCGTTAGAGCCCCCCTCTCTACCCCTACATCCCCCCCCCTCCAACGCCCCCCACTGTAGTCGGGGGGAGGGGAGCCCGCGAGGAGCCCGGCATTATTGAGGTTTACTCTCGGCGGCGCCTGCATACACGCAGCCCCCCGGAGAACATTGGCGCCCATTAGTTACGCCAACGTGTTGCGTTTTGCCTCCAGACGCCCTTCCAGATACGGCAGCCGCGGAGCCGCGTCCGCTCCGTGCAGCGCCAGGCCCGGCCGCGCGGGGCGGGTGTTCAAGGGACGCATCACTGGGCCTCTGATTTACGGTGGTGGGAATAGTGGACGCCGGAAGAGCACCCGGGCCCCGCCCCGCCCCCCGCCCCGCCCCGCCCCGCCCCCGGCCCGGGCGCGCCACAACGGCCGTGGCGGCGGCCCCCATCCCATGGATCCCCTCCCACCCGGGGCGCTGCGAAACGCACCCTGCAAACCCCGGTGGGAGCCGCGCTCGGAACCCCGCCACGCCCCGCCACGCCCCGCCCCGCCCCGTCCGTAACGCGCACAGCCGCCGTACACTACTTTATCCACCGGGCCGCCCCGCCACGGCCAGACACACAGATCTTCGATAACAAACCTCTGCTCAGTCGCAGTTCTTTTGCTATATATACAGCAGGCCGGGCCAGCCCGGCAGCTTTGTCGGCATAAGGTTGTCCTCGGGGCCCCTAGCCCAGGGCGGCGCGGGTATAGAAGATAAAAATGTGCACCCTACCCCGTTCTTGTCGTGACCCCCAGCCCCAGCCTCCCCCGGCGGCCGCGCCCGGTCCAGCCCCACGGGAGGAGAGACGGTCCCCAGCGCCTTCGCTACTCCAGCTCGCCCGAACGAATCACAAGGCAGCAGCAGACAAAGTTGTGCCAACTTTCCACGCATATTTACCACACGCTTCTGACTGGTGGCTCGGACAATGCTTCCCATGGGAAGGACCGGCGCCCCAGAGCTCGCGCCGCCCCCGCCGGTCCAGGGCCGGTCCCGCCGGTCCGCGGGGCAGCGGGGAGACGAGAGCGGGGCGCATTTTTATCGGGACGAAACGGCAAACGAGGGCGTGGCGTGGCGCGGCGTGGCGGCCGGGAAGGCAAAACTCGGGGACAGCTAAAGGCGGATGGGGGAGAGCCGGGAGAGCCTCGCCTGCGGCAGTGCAGGGCGGGGTAGCGGAGAAAACGAGGTCGCGCTGCTCCCACCGCGGCGTTTCCGGCGCACGTTGCCGGCCGCATCAAACCGCGCGCCGCCGGCCAAGTTACATATCCATACGCTCAACACTAACTCTGATGTTAATCCATGCATGCGTGCATTACGAATATTGTCGAAAACATAAGTAAAATAAGACCATGATGCAACCAACTCAAGAGGCCCTTCCCTTCATAAAATATTCAAGAGTACACCGATTTTTCTGAATATTCCGTTTTTTTTTGTGATATTAATTCATTTGTCCTGTTTTCTGCTTTTTCGATTTTTTTCTGACCTTTGTTTCTGATTTTTTCTCGATTTTTTCTCTGCGTTTTTTTAAATTATTTTTTCGTGATCTTTTTCTAGTTTTTCTTGATTGTTTCTGATTTTTTCCTGATTTTGTTTTAGAGTGCACACTTTTTTCTACAAGTGAAGGACCCCTCGGACCAACTTGACTGCTGACTCACCTCGCATTTGGGGAACATCTCCGGCGGCCGCGTCACCTTCCAGCCGAGCAGCGGCGGGATGCAGATGAGGCCCGACAGTATCCAGACGAGCGTGATCATAACGGCGGCGCGGAACGGCGTACGCTTCTTGAGGTAGTCCACGGCCTGCGTTATGCTCCAGTAGCGGTCCAGTGAGATGAGGCACAGGTTCATGATGGACGCAGTGCACAGCAGCACGTCCATGGCCGAGTGGATGTCGCACCACCAGTTGCCGAACACCCAGTAGCCCATGAGCTCGTTGGCCAGCGAGAAGGGCATGATGATGAGGCCGAGGAAGAAGTCGGCGACGGCGAGCGACGCGATGAACCAGTTCTGGATGTTCTTGAGCGCCTTCTCGGTGGCGATGGCGATGATGACGAGCATGTTGCCGACGACGACCACGATCATGAGGAGCGTGACGACGAGCGACGCCAGGACGATGTGCAGCAGAGAGTAGCCGCTGGGGAACAGCGAGTACTCGATGGCCGTGAGGTTGGCGTCGGTGCCGTTGAGGCTCCAGTTGGCGGCCGAGTAGGAGGCGCCCGTGCTGAGGTAGGCGAGGCCCGCGCCAGAGCCGCCCGAGGACGCGCCGCCCAGCAGCGAGTAGCCGAAGTTGGCGAGCGAGGACGAGTCATTGGCGCCGAGGCCGCCGAGGCCGCCGACGAGCACATAGTCGTGGTCGAGCCGGAAGAGAACGTCCGACTGAGAGAGCGAGGACTCGTTGGCCTCCAGGCCGTCCTGGACGTCCAAGAAGTCGTCCAGGTCCATGGTTTCACGACGTCGTCAGCACGAGAGCGTCCCAGTCCGGAGCGCGTCCCGCGGCGCGGCTTGTTGGCGGGGCGTAGGCGGCGGCGGCGTCGTCGGCGTGCTGGCAGCCCCGCGTCCCCCCGCGCGCGCCCCGCACGCGGTGGCGGGGGCCACGGGGACGCCCTTCAGGGGGAGGCCCCGGCGAGTTGGGTGTCATGGGGTACGCGCGCTCCCCGCGCGCCTCCGGCCGGGGCTCAGCGCGGGCCGCGGGGCAGCCGCGCCCGGCGAGGGCTGTGACAACGACGGGCAGACATGCCGGTGACGTCAGGAACCCCTCTCCCCCGTACGCCAGGAGGTTAGGTACGGCGGGTGGATAGTGGGGGGCAAATGTGTACAAATCTAATGTAATGAGGATTGGAAGACTTGGAGTGGACGAGGGGTGGGGGAGACGGGTTTGGGAGGTATCACTCTATCGCACAATACCCGTACGGACCGAGTTGTCGCTCGCAGCCAACGTGGTACGGCAACGCAGAAACCTCAAAACGGAAAGGTAAGAAAAAAAAATATTCTGTCATATAAGTAACAATTCAACGTTTTGCTCTCGTAAATAATTAAATTGGTTATTTGAACTTAAGTCTGTGTGAAGAGAAAATGTCCTTGTTCACGAAAATTAATATACTTATGCTTAATAGACAATATTTTTAAAATTTCGAATTTATTAAAAATGTATAAAAATACTCAATTTCCTAGGCGACGGCAATTTGCAAAATACATCGCATTTAAACAAGTGGCGGGAAGATTGGCTCAATTGTTTTGGGTAAAACTTCCTTAACCTCTAAGGAACGCAACGAAAAGACTCCCTTGTATTTCAGTCAAAATGAAAGACTGTAAACCCTACAGTACGAAAGCAGAAAAAAAGGGGGGCCAGCCCTACTTCAAGCGGGAGCGGAATCCCCTACGAAAAACGGCGCCTGCTCTAATCTAAAATAAACACTTTTCCTCGACTGCAGCCGTAACTGCAGTCTCTTATGTACAGACTTCAAATTAGTTAAAGCAACTGTTACCATACCCGGCGCTCAGGCTTCGGGATGACCTTAAACCTACTCGCTACGACATTCATGTCCACACAAACACACACACACACACACGTGGATACGTATGCCTTCACACACACATACGGAACAGGAGAGGAGGGGAGAGGAGGGGGCGGCGGGGCGCGGCAGGGGGTCGCGGGTCTTCACAACACGACTAACAGACTCTGGGACGCGACCAGCCGCCTAGGTTGGTCGCCGCCGCTGCAGCCGCTGCCTTTGGCGCCGCGTCCACGATCAGCTGCTCGGACTGGGCACTCGGCTGCATCACTCGGCCATGCCTCCTAGGTGGGCTGCAGCCGGAGCCTGAGGGCCGCGCCGGCGGCGCCCCGGCCGGCCCCTGGGCGCGCGGGCTCGCGGCGGGCGGCGCGCGACATGGAGGCCGTGGTGGAGGTGAGTGGAGGCCGAGGCCGGGGCCGGGGCCGGGGCCGGCGTGCCTGCGCTGCGGTACGAGAGCGGCGCCGCGCGCGTCGAGAGACGAGGCTCAGAGGCGAGAGCGAGCGGCGAGCGGCGCGCGCTGCGAGAGCCGTGCGAGAGCTGTGCGCTGGAGGGGCCCCCTGTATCGACTGGCCCTGCCGGCGCGGCGGAGCGCTCGCCGCCGTGCCAGCGCCAGCCGCCCCCCACCCTGCCCCCCTGCACCTCTCCCTAAGGGGGAAAGGAAGCCCCCCCACTCTGATTCATCTTAAACTTTGCAGCAAATGCTTACCCAATCAGACCCCCGCTGCACCCGCACGAGACGCGAGCCGTCGGTTTGAGAGACCCGCGAGGCGACGACCCGAGCGCGGCGGTGCGGGGCGGGGCGGGGGTCACTCCGCACCGCACGTCGAGTCAGTAATCGGATGCAGTGCTAAAGCGACAGCGGTCCGGTCCGGTCAGCCTGATGGGGAATAAAGAGCGGGCGCAGAGGGGCGGCTGGCCCAGCGGGGTGATTCAGTAGTGTCCTCTCGCTCGCTCCTTATACAAGCGCCCCACAAGTGCGACAAGCAAGGTGACAAGGGCAGAGATACGAAACCACTGCGTGCCGAATCACCCTGGTGCGCGGCCCTGCTCTCTGCCCTTGTCTCACTCATGGGGCACGGCCATAAGGACCGAGAGAGAGGACACTACTAAACGCTGTTCCAGGGTGGCCACTCTTTCCCAGAAGCGAATTTCCCTGACTTTTCCAGCTATTTCAGACAAAAATTCTGATTCTCCAGGCGTTTTGGACGGTTTAATTTGTACGGTTTTCGCGGACAATCGAGGTTCAAAACATGTCAATCAAGTATTTAAGGGTATACAATACTAAATAGGGCATTGAAATAGGGACTGTTTTAAATTTTTAAAAATATTATTTATTTTTAGTCAAATTAGTTTAAAACAATTAAAACAAATTTACAGGTTGTTCAAGGTTCCCCTTATACCCAGCTCTTCGTCAATTGCATTTTTTTCTTTTTGTTTGTCGGCTAGTAACTTAAGCTGGATTCGAAAAACGATGCGGTTGGCGGCTTTTCGCGATTTTCCAGACAATATTTCTGTTTTCCTTGACTTTCCCGACACTTTGATTTTCCCTGACTTTCCAGGGATTCCAGAAGAGTGGCCACCCTGTGTTCGGAATCACCCCACTGCAGCCCGCGCTGCACCCGCGCTCCCCGAGGACAGCTTCGTCTGCTTGCGCCAGCTCGCTCGCGCCAAGACCGACCCCGCCCAGCACAGCGCACCCGCCTCAGTGTTTCGAGGCGACACCCAATATTTTGTGCTGCCCTTCGGGTAAACGTGACGGGCCAGCGCGCTATGTGGGGGGGAGGGGGTAGGAGAAGGGGAGGCTGCGCTTGGTGTGGCGGAGCGAGGCGGGGCGTGGCGGGGCGTGGCGGGGCGCGTCCGCGGGACAGATTGTCGGGGTGGAGAACTGGAAGGCGGTGGAGGGCGCCGGCGGGGAGGACGGGGCCGCTCACCGAAGGTCAAGAGGGGCGCGTGCATGACTCGGACATTCCCTGGGCGTCCATCAGCACTCCACTCCCGTTGGAGCGCAGCCCGTGCCGGGGCAGGCCTGGCGGGGCCCTTCAAAATATCAATAGAGAGGCGGCGGATCAACACACTTAGCTACGGACAGCCTATACCGAGCCCCCACCACCAGCTGCTGTGTGGCGTGATAGGCCGGAAACTGCTCGTCCCCACCACCCCACCCCGCAGCCGTGTCTACCACTCTGCCGGTCCACCATCGACCACCCCGCCCCGCCCCGCCACGCCCCGCCACGCCGCAGCCGCCACAACATCACCACGCCTCGCCCTCGCTGGTGGCGCCGCGTGCCTTTCTTACGCAGTCATCCTGTCGTGGGTCTAGGCTATGATCACAGCGGCGGCGTGCCCCATAACATCATCGTTCGAGATCAGAGGCTGCAGACTGATAAAGAACAGCGCCTTCCTTGTAACAATTGTACACGCAAAACAAAAATATAGTTCGCGTCAGGGCAAAACAAATTAGCAGCAGGTGCACTGATTTTTCAGCTGTACACATACAGGCACTGTAAAATTTGTCCGTAATTTTACGAACTTTTTCATCGCACTTTGTGAAATCGGTCACAAAGCGGAACTTTCACCGGCTGCAAGGTATTCGGGCGTAGAGCGAGGCGTCCATAGAGTCTTCTATATACAGGACTTTAGTTTGGCGCACACGTGCAGAGAACACAGGTGTTGAGCGAACAGTTCGAATTCGAACGAACATCGAACTGTTCGTGATCGCTCGAACACGAACATAATGCGTTCGGATCCGAAATGTTTGAGAACCACAAGAACACCTGTCCGTTGGCGAACAATATTGAAGACAATAAGGCCAGAAAGATGCATCACACTTTCAAATATTTCGATCGTATATATTTTAACGACATCGATCGTTTTTGACATTTTTGATGACATCAACACGAAAATTGGCGAGACAACCCTTAATATCATTAAAGTATTGGGTCAAATTGTTCGTGTTCGGATCGACTATGAACATGAACACGTCATTGTTCCTGTTCGTTCAAGTTCGTTCGGAGAGAAAAATTATTGGTCGTGTTCGTTCGAAGATTTTAAGACCAATTGTGTTCGAATTCGTTCAAATTTGAACTGGCCTGATCGCTCATCTCCATTCCACAGCACTGCTGCAGATCTGTCAACCCCCCGGCGGTCAGCTAGCTGGCTCGTCTCGAGGCGACAGGGCAGGTCCGCGCGGGGAGGAGAGGATGGGGGGGGGGGGGGAGTGATGCCGGACATCCGGACACGCAGCCAGCCCAGCAGCCAACAGGAAGGGGAACTGAGGCGGGGAGTATCTCCGCAACCTCGTCTGGAAAGGGGTAAACCCGTAGAGAACGAGCAACATCCTCGCTCTGTCTCTCTTGCAGTCGTGGGGTGCGCTGCATAGGCACAAGAGAGATAGAGCGAGGTTCGCGAAATCAGTCTGTTGAGCGAACACCCAAAAGAGACAGTCCCGACGCGCATCGCACTCCACCTGCCCAGAGGACAATTTGTCAACGGTTATGGACAAATTTTGTGTGTAACTGGACACAATTTTAATTTGTCCATAATTGGTAACGTACTGTGAAAAATTGTCGTAGGTTTACGGAAAAATTTTCCACGAAGTAGAGTTGTAAAATTACGATCACTTATCGTAAAATTACACGCAGTACCTATCGACTTGAAATTCAATTACAAGCAAGAGTGGGCTGTCGTAAATTTACAACATTTTTCGTAAGTCGTAATTTACAAAATAAATCGCAAATCTACGAACATATTTTTCACAGTGTGGGTAACGTTTAAATGTCTGTAGAATGTCTGCAAAATTGCTGCCAAACAGTCCACAATTATGTCCATAAATATTTTTTTTTACCACACTAGTCGTCGACAAAATTGTAGACAACACTTCACTGCATACCCTGGAATCCAATTTCTCACCCAAAATGGGAGAGGACACTTTTCCATGCTTAATTGGAGTAAGAATTTTTAACCTCACTCTTTTCGAGCGAGATGTCTTTTAGCCTCGCTCTATTTGAGTAAGGATTTTTTAACCTCACATAATCTGAGCACGAATTCTCACTTTATTAGGGCAATGTCTCAAAATTCTTTCTCATAAAGAGCGAGGAAAAAAATTCTTTCTCTCCAGAGAGTAATAAAATTGCCCTCATCTCGGATGGGGGCGAGAATTATGACTCGTAGATTTTCAGTGTTTTAGTAACAACTTAATCGTCACTGATCTAAGGAAAAAGGAGTCCATAGGTAATGTCCATAGACGAGTTTTAGGGTACGGACCCACGGACCTAACTCCGCGCCTGGTCGCACCCTGTCGCCTATCTCAATGCACCCGCTTGGCTAGGCCCCGCGCCAGAGAGAGAGAGAGAGAGAGAGAGAGAGAGAGAGAGAGAGAGACGGGTCGCCGGGAGCGGAGGAGAGGGGGCCCGGGGCTTGGCGGAGCGCGGGGCAGCACCAGCAGCGGCCGCGGGCTTACGCTACGAATATGGGGAGCACAGCGGCTCGGCGGCATAGCTCTCGGCCTCGGCCGCCCCGGCCCCGGCCCCGCCCCGCAAAGGAGGATCAGGAGAAAATGACCGTGGATAATAGTGCAGGCCCCACCGCGGGGGTGAGCACGCACGAGGCCGGCAGGCCGGCCCGGAGAAAGGGGGAGGGGGGAGGGGTCAGAGTGTCCACCGCGCTTTTGTTGTCAGGAGTAGGGGAGCTGCGGGCTGCTGGGGGTGGGGGCTGGGGGTAGCTGTGTGGACTGGGATGGGGGGGGAGGGGGGAGAGGTATAGGGGCTGACGATCCGGGGTTCTAATTGATTATCCAGGTCCAGAGCGCGGCGAGGCGCGACGTAGTGTGGCACGAATACTTCGCTTGACCTGTTAGGGGCCGCAAGCCCTGATCCTCGCCCCCTCCCCCCACCCCTTCCCCCTCCAGTCCCCGACCGCCTCCCCCTCCTCTACACCGGCCCACCCGATCCCGATCGTGTTCCTGGTCCTGGATTCCTCCATCTCCCCCACACACTGTCCGCTTGCTGCAGCTTCGCTACTCTTTGAAAACATGAATATATTTCGCTATTGCGGTATTTGTTTTGTTGTCGGTCGGATATGTCAGTTGTCATAGCAAGCCGCAGCAGCGGGGGTGGTGGCACGGCAGGGGCTGCTTCCACCACCGGCCTCGCACGGCCCCACCCGCCCCCGCCCCCACCCAGCCCCGCCCCGCCCGGCCCCGCCCTCGATCCCAGCAGCACTACCCTCCACCTGTGGCCCTCGCCAGCCCCGCCCCGCCCCGCCCGTCCATAACGCCCCTACCTGAACCCGCCGCGCCGCCTCGACGCAGAGCTGGCCGGGCCGGACACCGCGTCCACGGACATAAATTTCCCGAGGTTCTTTCACTCGAGTTAATCCAACAGGATCCAGCTTATCGTTGAGCAGAGGGCCGAGCCGAGCCGGACCAGAGGCCGGGCGTCGGGCCCTAGACTGCACGCTAATTTTTGCACAAACAAAACGGCAGGGGAAAATAAAACTAGGAGTACGTGCGGCAGGCACGAAGTGGTGAGCGAAGCGACATTAAAATTTTAAAAATACATACAGTAAGTCATATCGTTGTAGAGGATGGGGCACTTGTGGTGCCTTTTAGGCGGCAAGCGTGTGGGCGGAAAGTGGCAAATTGGGTTAACTAGACACACCAGTCGGTCGGCACTCGAATGGAGTGTTAAGCAAGCAGTGGTTGTAGAGGATATGAGACTTGCAAGACACGGGCGCGCACCGACGGGCCGGGTATTGAAATTACTGGAAATGGCAGACAAAACGATTGGCACCCCTATGGAGTACACCGGACGACAGAAAGTCACGTTGTTGTAGAGGATGGGGCACTTCGAGTACCTTTTAGGAGGCTAGCGTGTGGGCGGGATGTGGCAGAATGAGTGGATTGAAGATTTCAATCGATTGGCACCCGAGCGGGGTCGATAAGTGGTCGGGAGAGCAAGTTGTTGTAGAGGATGGGGCACTTGAGAAAGCTTGTAGGAGGCCAGGACACGTGCGCGCGAGGTGCGCGCGGACGGGACGGGCGTTCAAACTATTGGATATGTGAAACAAAACGATTGGCATCCTTCTGGAGTACACTGGACGGTAGTAAGTCAAGTTTTTGTAGAGGATGGGGCACTTCGGGTACCTTTTAGGAGGCTAGCGTGTGCGCGGGATGTGGCAGAATGAGTGGATTGAAGATTTCAATCGACTGGCACCCGAGCGGGGACGATAAGTGGTCGGGAAAGCAAGTTGTTGTAGAGGATGGGGCACTTGAGTAAGCTTGTAGGAGGCCAGGACACGGGCACGCGAGGTGCGCGCGGACGGGACGGGCGTTCAAACTATTGGATATGTGAAACAAAACGATTGGCATCCTTCTGGAGTACACTGGACGGTAGTAAGTCAAGTTGTTGTACAGAATGGGGCACTTCGGGCACCTTCTAGGAGGCCAGGGAGGGTGCGCGCTCTGCGCCCATTAAGGAGCATGAGCATGGCGCTATCACTATCTTATTGAGCAGCCAGGCCCATTGAACGCCCTACACATACACAATATCTCTTAGAGACGCCCTTTGTACATGATTTGGCACTTCTTGGCCTTGAACAGGATGAAGGGACAGATGTGGTGCATCGCCCTATCCCAACAAATGAAGCACCCTTGGGTAAACGCCAAAGACATCAAATCTTTTTCATCAAGAAGTGCAAAGTTTGGCTGCCCCACACACACACACACACACAATTCTGCTACTTCTGGATTATGACTGTCCCCAAGTTGACTCTAACAAAACAGTGTCTCATTAATAATTTTATATGCTAGAATGTTATAACCATGAATATTTCTTACGGGCGCTTAGAATTGTGGATTCAATTCTGAAATGAATGTTCGGAATGTTACAGATACACTCCATAAACAGTGAAACGCATCTGTCATTTCATTGATCATATGAGTCTACTTAAAAGAACACTTCAGTGAAATACTTGGGCTGATGTACTGCAAATATTTCTATTTCCACTAAAAAATAATATTTTTTGTGTAAATCACCCAAAAGGTAGAGCTATACTACCAGATTTGTAAAAAAACGACTAGTTATAATATTTATTACGCCCACTTTCTCTTGTATAAATTCTAATCCAAAACGACTCAAAAATATCTTAAGTTTAACACACAGGACAGCTCGACGTGAAATCATACCACTAACATGTAATAACAACTCATTTGCCCAGATAGTGTCACATCTACTGTTTTCAGCATTTTGAGTCTAAAAGTTAAAATATTATAATCCACAAACTATACCTAAATGCCCTTTCACTAGAAAAATATGCCTCCAAATATTACTTTGTATACATTATGACTAATCACCGTTGGAGTGTGGCATACAATAGGTCAAAAAATATTACCACACTGGGGAACCGAGAAATGGTCTATAATATATAAAGGGAAATTAAATTAAATTCAGGAAACCATGTCTGAGATGGCACCTTTCACTTAGGCAGTATGCTCTTTTAATACTGAAACTATCCTTACCTGCGGACTGTACAAAACAGACATGGGATGCTGCTTTGCAGACAATATTGTTCTTGACTAATAGGGTTAGGTTACTCACTAAAACAATAAGTCCAAAAGTAAGTTGAGTCGACACTGGCTGTCATTTCCGTAATCCATGTTCATTTCACAAATGCACAACAAGTTTATGTCATCTTGAACTATTACTTCGGGACATGACATACCCACCCACCCACCCACCCTTCCCCTCCCCCTCCCCCTCGATGTAAACATTCACAACAGCACATTCGTTTCTTACTTCTACAAAATACAGGCACTTGAAACTTTGTGTGGGGACTTCTGTCACTCTAAAAACACTTGCAGACCACACACTTTGTTTATCTGACGGCAAAATATTTAACCTAAATGTTATTAACAGCCCAGCAGAGCCGAGCCCTAGACCCGGTCGGCCACTCCACAAATTACGCGTTCGCACACTTCCACACACTGACGACACTTGAAACATCGTGTGGTGACGTCCGCAACTCATAAAACAACTTCAAAGAGCACTATTCGTCTATCAGACGCTTAAATTTTTAACTTTCATACTGTAAACAACCGAAGTGATGACGGTAAGACGGAAGGACAAGACCGGCGCTGCAGCGGTAGCGGTGGCGCGGTGCGGAGCGGTTGCCGCTAGATGGCGCTAGTGTGGCGTTGCCAACTGCTGAACTTTTAATCCATTCACTAAAATAATAAATTATTTCAAACTCCGTCAAATGCAATGTCCTTTCATTATTTTGAAAGCCCGTAACTTGATGTTTCGAAAACATATTGGGTTATCGCTGTACTTGCTGTAGTCTAAGAGGAGAAGACTGTTGTTACGCTTTCTTCTCACAGACAGACACACGACCAAAACCTCCCCGGGTCCCTTGCTCAGGAGAGTGAGCTTCGCTCACAATAAAAAAGAAAACAACTGGAATGGTGGGAGGGAAAGTCCCTGCGGCACGCACGGCTTCTCTATCCTGCTCTCTCTCTCTCTCTCTCTCTCTCTCTCTCTCTCTCTCTCTCTCTCTCTCTCTCTCTCTGAACATAAGCGTTCTAGACTCAGATAGTCTTATCGTGTTGTCTAGTACAACCAACAGACGACTATTCGCTGTGCTACTAATTTCAAAGAGGTCTTTTTCTTGTGCTGTAGGCGTACACATTTAGATCGAATTTGTGTATTTTTTCCCCACTGCGAATTGTGAGTCGTTTAAATTGTCACATTAACACATCTTTCATCTTGTATGGAAAGTACTCTCCGTAAGCCTTAACAATTCATCATCAGTGAATACTAAATCGCCCAGTTGCGGGTTGATTTTTTTGACTTCTGTGAAAAAAGCAGAGTTAGTGACACTCTTATAGGCGTGCCGCTAGTATTAACTGTTTTGAAAACGTATAGCACCCCTTCCCTTCCCTTCACAGGCACAGCACAACGTTCCCTAAAAGGTCCTCTTCTTTCTTTTCTTTTTTCCCTTTGCGCACAATGTGCCTTTCTAAAGGCCCTCTAACTTAGCACCTTTCCGAGGCAAAATGTCCCTGTTCTACTCTGCAAATTCAAGTGTGATACTACATGTCAGCTTAAACTGCAAGACTCAAAAGAGTAGAACTCATTATAGTTTTGCAGTATAAACTGACGAGCTCGTGAGTTTTGAAGAGTACCTCTGTTGTTGTTTTTTTTTCCTTTCTTTTTTTCCAGTTTCTGTTTTTGCGGGTGTCACGTTACACATGGGCGTGTTGCGGTGATGCGAAAGCAGCCCTGGCGGGACGATAGCGTCGTGTGCTCCATTTGCATCACGTATTACTGAGGCAGCGAGGGAGGGGGAGGGGCAGTGCGATAGTGCTGCAGGGTGGCCACGCGGGACAGTCCTCACCTGGAGCCCCTCCCCCCGGGGGCGGCGCAGGGGAGAAAGGCCGTACACAGTTGCAGCGCGAGGGACAGTGATTCCAACGCGAGTAATTGCCACAGTTGATGTCGGTAAACCCGGAGGAACGTGCCCACCACTTTGTGAGGGAGAGGGAGGGAGGGGGAGAGAGGGAGGGGGAGAGAGGGAGGGAGGGAGAGACATAGGGGTAGAGTGAAATTTCATACGCCCATTTGCAGCACTGGGAAAACTAATGTGACGCTTAGGTGACACCACGCTTGGTAAAACAAGCGTTTGGCAGCAAAACGCTGAAGTGTTTAGTTTTCGCTTCTATATGCATGTAATATTGTATAGCAGCGACTAAACATAATTAGACGTTTAATAGTCTGTACACATTGCAAACATTTAGGAAGCAATTTTGCAGCGACAGGCTGTCAGTATGTTTGTGCGTTACCACACTTATGGACAAATTTTATTTGTGGACAAATTATCGATACAGTCAAATGCCCTAATTTCGGACGAATTTAGCGGTTTTTCCTTTCTTACGTGTAGGCATGATAACATATCAAAAATCTGTTGCGATTGGAAATACTATGGCTCCGGACACGTCGGATGACACCCATGCCGAATTTCTATCTAAATGTGTGTAGCTACAGCAGCCTTCGAGAGAGTGTCCGAAATTAGGGACGAAAGTGCCCTAACTTCGGACACGTGCTCTAAATGGCTAGTTTCGCTGTAGAATGAAATTTTATGGAAACGTTTTTCGTTGTAAATTTAATTTTAAATAATTTTGTTTTTATGGTCTGCAACGATATCTGTACTAGTTTAGGCTCTATAGCCGTCTATAGCCCTACAAAGGAAACAACTTCAGCACACTATTTCTCCTAAACTAGCAGAGATATCGTTGGAAACTATAAAACAAATCTTGTTTAAAATTACATTTGCAACAAAAAACATTTTCATAAAATTTCTGTAGGACACACTCTAAAAATCTCCATGTATTTAGCCCATAAGAAAAAGTGTCCGAAATTGTAGCACTTTCAAAAATCGTCCCGTACCAAAAAACGGTTTGACTTACAAAATACATTTTTACGTAGTTCTGTAGCCAAAATACCATACATTCATTCGTTAAAGGACCACCCATGGGGCAGCACACACCTACATGAGCCCCGGTTTTTGGGGGAGCTTATTTCACAACAGCAATTTTGTTCTATATGCTTTTTTTAACTTTAAATTCCTGTGTGCTGTAAAACTTTAAAGGTACTTCAACCGACTTGACGAAATATGGTACTCTATTCTGCAAACTCTACGATGCCGTTTCCGGATTTTGAATATCTCAAAAGGTGACCGAGATAGGTTGAAATAAGCACTTCTCTGCAAATTGTCCGAAATTAGGGCACAAGTCCGAAATTAGGGCATTTGACTGTAATTTTTCTTTGTGTTACAAAGACAATTTTGCTTTGTATAACGGTTGCCCAGAATTCTTTGTAATACAAGGAATTTTCTTGGTAAGAAGTTCAGAGTGAATAACGTACTAAACCTTGTCACTGACACTGCGGACAAAAAAGTCCACCGAAAAAGTGCATAGACATTTAGAGTGCGGGTTAAATGAGGTTGCCCTCGGGTAGTCCTTGACTCGTTGTGCCGTATAAGTGGTGTGGGTTTCCATGCATTGTCACCAGCCACCCAGGGCCGCCCCGCCCGGCCCCGCCCTTTCCAGCCCCACCCCGCACCTAGCTTCCCATCTAATCCGTGGTGATGGTGGTGTGCCCGGGACCCGAGAGGGGAGGGCGGGGTGCGGGGATGGCGGGTCCTGTTTGGACAACTGCCGCCGCCGCGCCTCCTCTAAGTACACAGCAAATTAACAATCAGTCGACCGCCTCTCCAGTTGGCTTCGTCGGCTCTTCCCCCCCCCCCCCCCTCCCCCTACCCTCTACCGGCCCCGGCCCGGCCGCCCGGTCCTATGCGAGGCACCGCGTGGTAACCTTCTCTCCCGATGCTCCGTCGTCCTCCATAATTAGTGCAAACCCACTAGCGGTTGCGGCGGCCAGGTCAGCAACACCATCGCGTGGCACGCACGAGCAGCGGGCGCGGCGGTGCGGTGCGGCGTCGGAGAGAGCGGCCAGCGCAACGGTAGCGAAGTCACAGAGTATTCCTGCGGACGGGGCCGGGACCGAGGGGTCGACAACCCCCTTGGCCGTGTACGAGGCAGTGTACGTCTATTGCCAGAAATGGAGGTAGTTTGCATGTAATATAAAATACTAATAAGTAATATATACTTTCTAAAAGCCTATGGCCTTTTTCTGTGGACTGTTTTTTTTTTGTCCAGTTTTAGTTACAAGTTCCTTTGTTACCAATGATATGGTCTGCAATTTTGTGAACACCAATGGACAAATTTCTTCATAGCTGTCAACAAAATTTTCCTATGGACTTTTTTTGCGGACAGAGTAGACGCAATTTTGCAAACATGCTGTGATATTTCTACGCATTACCAAACCTATGGACAAATTTTATTTGTGTCTAACTGTACACAATTTGTCCAACATCATGGACAAGCTGTCGATAATTGTCAAATAATTTGTCGCCAGCTTGGAAACGCTCAATTATGTTTCTAATTTGTCCACCAAAAAGTCCATAGCCATTAAGTGTGAAAAAAGTAATAGAACAATATAGGGATAAAATATAGGCAAATTTGTGGTAATATGCAAGTAATATATGGTAATATACAGGTAATACAGCTACCGCTTACGAAGTAATACACGAGTTGACGACCCCTCGGCCAGGACACGCGTCCTCTGAAACGGTCTCAAACAGAGCCGCATGACAGGTTTGTATGACGAGAGTGATCTTCCTCCGCAGATTTCTCCCGGCAGACGAGATGCCGGTACCTCGGTGAGTACCCGTTTCGCTGGGTACAACCGCCCCGATACAGAACCATATGAGCCAGTTCTGTATCGCCATTGCTCCTCGGCCAACGCAAAATTAGAGGAAGATGACTGTCATAATGATAATTCGCAACGATTCAAGCTAAATTGAATCACTCAATGGCTGCTAGGAACCGAGCGCGGAGCCTCTGGTGCCCGTCAACATTCCAGATCCATTATTGACGAGGAGGACGCCACGCCTCTGAATCAGCGCGGGACATTCGAATTACAACATCCAAATCCAACACCGCCGAACGGTGACGCCTCTTCGCAAAATGAAGCGAAGCCTCCCTTTATTTTATTTTTCTACTTTATCCCATCCTTTGCTCCACTCCGCAGAACAGCTTAACTTTGTTGCCCTTGGGCTTGGGCTTCTCTCCTCCCCCTCGCCGAACGTGGCGAGAGTAAAAAAAAAGTGCGGAGTAAGAAAAGAAAAATTGCCACTTGGGCCACTTAAGGGTCGGCGAGTCGGGCGCGGCAGGGCACGTCGGGGCGGGGCGGGGCGCGTCCGCGGTTATGCGTGGTGCGGTTGTAGAGAGCCGCTCAGGGTTTCCGATCCGACGAGAGCTTTCCCCGTTGCCGGGACCAAAGCGGGGGTGGGATCACAGCATCAAGCTCCGGCCCGCTGGGGACATGAGGGGGGCGTGGGTGGAGGAGGGGCGGAGAGCGGACCAGCCCGCGAGGGGAAGGTGGGGCAGGTCCGCGGTCAGCCACAAGCAGAGGCCTTTCAGCACGGGGGCCAAGGCGCCGCACCCAGCCGCCTGTAGGCTGATTCCGCACAGTGGTTCCGTCTCTCTGTCGCTCCTATGGGTTAGGTCCACAAGGAGCGAGAGAGAGGTCGCTACTAAACGCCGTTCGGAATCAGCCTGCTGGCGGAGGGAGCGGGGAGGAGGTGGCGGGGGAGGTGAGCACGGAGGCCGCAGCTGCACCGAGGAGAGGCGCGCGGGCGGGGGCGAGCCAAGGGCACCCCTGCCACTCAAAGTGAAGAAACCCGCTCAACTATGCAACAAAACGGATGGCAGGATTAATTTCCCCGGGGTATCCGCCGCTCTGGAGAAAAATGTGACATGCGTTCCGTCAATTTTGTGCGAGTAGTTTTTGTCACACCACGTTATATCACTGTGAAAAATATTCGTTAGGGTTACGGGAAAATTTTTCATGATAAATGTCGTAAAGTTGCAACTTCCAGTTGTATTGTTACGATAATTTTTTTACATCGTGTATCGACTTACTTTTCTTTGACGAATAAGAATTTGCTGTCGTAATTTTAATTACGACTGCGCTCGTAAATTTAAAACTCTGTGTCGTGATTACAAATTACGAAAAAGGTCGTTAATTTACTAGTACTTTTTTCACAGTGATGCTACCAAAATTAACGTTAAACTATGTGACACAAACGCCAGCTCCAGGGTGGACGCGGCATCTCTCTCTCTCATTTGGGAGGTCGCATTACAAACGTGACAAAATCGACGTCAAACTTGCAAGTGTGACACATTCCACATCTTACCCATTTTAACACCGTCTTGCTTGAATGATGCCACTTAGCGGAGGGGTTTCCTTTGCCCGGCCAGAGCTAGAAGAGGGGCGGCACACGTGAGGTTGGAGGAGCCGTTTTGTTTTTGTGCCCGCAGCCGGCGCCCGGAGAAGGGTGCCGCCCACTGTCGCACTGCACAATCAGTGTCAGTGTCGCGATCAGTCATGTACGCGTAATCCTGCGGTGAGCGGGGTCCGACCGCCTCGCTGTGGTAAGGTCTCTCTCTCTCTTTCTCTGCGGATATGGCGGCTGCTCGGCTCGGCGCTGGACTGATCCCCCGCCAGTCTGCTCTACAGTCGGCTCCCGCAAGTTAGTCTGCAGGGCGATTCCGAACAGAGTCTCTCCCTCTCTCTCTCTCGCTCCCTATGGCCGAGACCCGTGAGTACGACAAGAACAGAGAGAAAAAGAAACTATGGACTACAGCGGGCCAGGCGTTACGTTCGGCATTACGGCATACTTTGCTGTTAAAAATACTCGTAAATTTACGACATTTTTGAGAACAATTATGTCGTTTTTAAACGACACTTAAACGACACTTTCAAGTTACGACTTGTGTCGTTCGTGAACGACGAAGTGATTGCTAATTTTCAGAGCGAAACACTTCGTTTTCAAACGAATAAAGTCGTAAATTTACGACTTTGATCCTAAATGCACGATTGATCGTAAATTCCTTGCGCAGGATGTCACACAGATACCACTTCATTCAAAAATTTAAAACTTCGGTCGTAAATGTGCGACTTCGGTCGTAATTGAACGATTTTGATCGTACAGTTATGACACAAATCGTAAGTAAACGACTAAAATCGTCACATTTTACGAACTTTTTAGGCCTTCAATGCTAGAAGAGTTTATGAAAATGTCGTAGAGGAATGATTTTATAGTCGTTAGTTTACGACAAATTCGTTCCAAAACGATTGCAGTCGCTATAAAAATTAGTGACTTATTTGTCGTTAATTTCCGATAAAATTTCTAACAGTGTTGGTCTCGTCCCGCAGCGTCCTGGCGCCGGTCGGCTCGGGTGCAGGCGCCGCGCGCGCCGCGCGCGCCGCGCCGGCATAGCGGACCCAATTAGCAAACTCTGGACAAATCGAACAATTGTCCGACCCGACGTCCACGGCACCCTACCCTGCCTGCGCAACAAGGGCCAGCCGGGACGCAAACTTAAAACCGGAAATAAGAAAACGCGCGCTTCACTTTCTCCTCGTCTTTTCCTCACTTCTTCATTATTCCTTTCGCTCTTCTCCGCGTGGTCAGGACACTTTCTTTCTCTTTCCTTCTCTCTCTCTGCCTCTCTCTCTCCCTCCCCGCACCCTCAAAGTTTTGACTCGAGCAGGAAGTCTCGTCCAGACGCACGCCGCGGCGCCATGAAAAATGGAAGCGGCTTGCATATGCGTGCGGGCCGGCGCTGGGCGTGGTGGGGTAGGGTGTAGAGGGGTAGGGTGCGGTGGGGTAGGGTGCGGTGGGGTAGGGTGCGGTGGGGTAGGGTGCGGTGGGGTAGGGTGCGGTGGGGTAGGGTGGTGGGGTAGGGTGTGGAGGGAAGGGTTTGGCCGGGGAGGGGTGGGACCTCGGGAGCAAGGAGGGGACAGACATCTCATAACTTTTACCAGTGCTGCTCAGCGGGCCTGCCCGGCCCTGCCCGGCCCTGCCCGGCCCGAACCATCACAATGCGAGCTCACATGAAAAGGCGGCGGCTGGAAGCAGCGAGGCTCGGGACTGGCCGGCACCCCCCGCAGACCGGCAGCGCAATCCTATATAAGACGGACTTTTGTTGCTGAAAAGACCTCCCCTCTCTCCTGTGCCAGTTTAAAATATCGGCACGCAGGACGCGTTCTTGGTCAAATCTAGCGGGTCTACCCGGTCCACACTTCCACGGGGGGCTGCTTGACCCGCCGGCGCTGGGTCATTCAGACACCCACACAGGGGCAGGCAAACTCTCTCACACACACAGACACACGTGTGCACACTCAGACACAAGGTCAGCTAGAAGCCAGCTCCGTTGCTTTTTCCAAGCAAAAGGGTGGGGGAAAAAACCACGACTATGGGTCCTAAAAAAAAACCATTTGAGTGTGCAATGAGTACAGCATGTTCTACTGTTACAGCCGTACCCTAAAACGCGTCGTGGCAACGGGCGGAAACCTCTCTCACAAAGATAAACGCCCCTCACTACTCAAAACCGAAAATAGTACGAGCGCCTCGTGCGTCCACTCAATTACTCCAACAACAACAGTAACGACACTTCTGGTATGCGAAGAATGTTCGAGAGAGGGGAGCGCTGGGAGTTCAGTCGGTACCACGTCCCCGCCAGCGCCGCTACAGACGACTTATGACAGCTGTCTAAACCGATGGGTATTCAGTCGGTGAGCTATTTCCTGCAAGGCCAGCAGCAAAACGGACTCATGTGCCGCGTGTATACAGACTCAAGATCAAACAGTAAACAAATAGCTGACGACGGATTCCTTCCGACGCGTGAGCTGCTCGCGTCCGCCGATGCGCTAAAATGAAGGTTAGGGTTAGACTACTGTTAGGCACCATAGTGCTTGGACCACCCTCCCACACCCCCAGAATCTTCTTTCATCTGCTATTCTCCCAGCTCAGCTCGATACGAATCCCTGATGAAATTACGTTCCCTGTCACACCCAGATACAAATAATACAAATTCTTCACGACTGCGTGTCCCCGCGGCAATCGGGACGTGATCGGTCGGTCTCTCTCTCTCTCTCCCTCTCCTCCCTCCCCCCCCCCCCCCACACACACACACGGAGACATCGTTAGTCATTAAATTGCGGGATGTATAACGTGGCTACTACGCTACATGAATGGCAAGAGGAAAAAATACGATTTCAGGATATCATGGTAGGTACGAAGTTTTTGCTTCACAAAATACTTCAGTTGATGGTTCATGTAGAAATTCACTTAAAAATTCCCAGCCTTTTGGGTGATGTTATTGAATTTGTTTTATCTCGCGGTTTGATCTGCATCACAACTAGAGCGGATCACATGCAAAATAATTCGAACTTTCTAGCTCAAACGATTTAGAAGTTGGTCTCTAAACTGTTCGATCGGCTTGAAATTTGAACAGTGGGCTCGTAATGCAATGGTCATACGAACACTACCTTGACATTTTTATTTTAACATGTTCTTCCAAATTTTATTTTTTGAACTACTGTGCATGAGCTGCATCAACAGGTCCCCAGCCACGGTCCTCCTCCCCCACGCACTGCGCAGAGGGGCCGAGCTGAGCACCTGCCACAATACCGATTCGGCTTGGCTACCCTTCGGGACCAGCACTGTCCTTGGGGGTAGGCAAACCCGTAGTCGCCCGGGGAAGCGCCGCGGTAGAAAGACAGAGCACGTTTGAGGTGGGAGTGCGCAGTCCTGGAACTACAGTCCTATCCAACAATCATGAAGCGCGGGGGCCGGCTCTTGTGGTCACGTTTAAAACTGTCCTCGTGGTGCATCCTTTTGCACGGCGCGAAACTCTCGGCGAAACTGCAACTATAGTGACGTGACCACGCCGTGCTACGAAACTTTTTAACGTCGAGGTACAAAGCAGCAGGCTAACTTTTTCATTGGTTGGAAAAAAACAGCGAAATAATGTTATTGGTCAGAGCCGACTTGGCTCCCCTTTCCGCGTTCGCTTTCCCATGACGAGTCTAGTATTACCGTAGAAACAAAGCTTTCAACTCCAAATTTTTTAAAATTTGCCGCGAACTTTTGAATGCCGTTTCAGCAGTGAACTAACCGGATTTAGGTCTATACCTCTCTGCCAAGTTAAATAGATATCCTTCGAAAATTTCGGTTTTGCATAATGGGCCGTGCTAATTAAAAATAAAAAATTCGGATCCTGAGACAAGACCATAATAGGCGAGATCGTGCCTACAAAGGGGGTGGAAAAATCGGGAAAGGCAGATACCTGTATGTCATGAGAGAGGCACACTGCGCTGCAGCGGTGCAGGATCCTGCAGGGTTCCGCAGGGTTCCGCAGGGTCGCCACGTACGCCAACGCGTCGGATGTGTGCGGCCATGAAGGAGGCGCAGCAGTCGCAGCAGCACTCCGCGCCCTCCGCCTGCCTGTTGCGGCCGGACAGAAAAACTTTCATCGGAAATCGATGTCGCGTCCAGGTCGACAGTTAAGTTATGACGTCCCCAGTCTCCAGTGCTCTGGTTGCTGCGGAACCAAGGCAGGCGGGGGCGGGGCGGGGGCGGGGCGGGGGCGGGGCGGGGGCGGCGCGGGTGGGGTGTGGGGCGGGCGCTCCCCACACCGGGGGCGCCCAGGGGATCAGCTCCCATACCCCACCCAACAGCCCCCTCCTCGCTTGCCCAAATTGCTGCTCGCTGGGTTTTACTTCTGCAGCAGACGAGCGAGTTCCCAATTTCGCCAGCGGCGAGGCGGAGGGGGCGCCCTGAGCTCGGCCCCGGCCCCGGCCCCGGCATGCACCCGACCGATTCTTTCCTGGATGTCAAGTCAGCCGAGGCGGGGCGGGAGCGGGTAAGCCCCGGTCCGTCCAGGACGACTACCGCTCCCCTTCCCGCCATGGTCTGGCTATTTGGCCACGGCCCGCCCCCTGGTGTCCCCGCCCCGCCCCGCCCCACCGCGCCCGTGGTGGTCCCGTTGATGCCACGGCCGCCACCACCGCCGCGCCACGCCAAAGCTCCGATAGGCCCCTGTCCCGCCCCGCCGCGCCCCGCCACGGCCGCCGCGTTGTGGTAGATTTGAGCTGGCGTAGAGCTCGCACTGGGGAGGAGGGAGCACCCCCCGCCCTCTTCCACCCCCTGCGCCGCCTGCGGCTGCCTCCACCCGCCGGGACGCTCACCAAATGATCCACAACAACAGCTGGCGAAACATATGACAGGGCAATTAGAGAGAAAGAGAGAGAGAGGGGGGGGGGGGGGCGGAGGGAAACGTCGTCAACGGACCGCCTTTATTATGTGGACATGTTTTACACGAGCGGTGGAGGGGGCGGTGGGGAGTGGAGCTGGGGGCAGAGCGCACGCTACACGTGCCGCCTGCGTCGTGTGTGGAAATGTCGGGACACAATTTGTTGTTGCCATAGCGGAAGGCAGCAGCACAGCACAGCCTCCTCGCCACCTGCTTCTCTACTCGCTCGCAACACTGGAGAGGAAAAGCGATGGGGAATTTCATTTCCTCGTCTCTTTCGTTCACCACGCCGCGATTGGTAAACCAAAATAAAAAAATATCAATCAAGATTGGTATTGATAGCAGATGATACCCGCACCGCAAGAGAAATTGCTATGGGGTGCGACAATTTGTGTGTGAACGCACACGATGTAAACGACGAACGACGCCAGCAGCGCCGCGCCGCGTGCCTGCGGGGTTGGGAGGGAAAGGGGTGGGAGGGGTCCGCCGGCGGCGTGGCGGACCTAAGCGGTCGCTGGCAGGGAGGAGCTGCGCGCCGGGAGAAGGTGTCATTGTTCCGCGCAGACTGCGCGTCAGGCGGCCATTTGGGCCCCCCCTAGCAGCGCCACCCTATATTATTGTATAGTTGCGATTGGTTTCTGGACTCGAGAGTACAAGCTAGCTGACACCTTAGTGTCTTGTACTGTTCTGAAAGTAAAGAAACTAAAGGTATCATCTGCTAAAAAATACGATTTCACGAAATCCTGGTAGACAACGGAGTTTCTATAACTATGGTAAAATTATTGTGAGTGTATAATAAGACTGTAAGAAAACGCAGTAGTTTTGTTTAGTTTACAATAGTCAAGATAGTGACTAAATAATTATAAGTTCGATTTGATGAGGCGGGTTTCAGGCAATGAATACTCTCCGGCAGTTAGGCCGTCATCTAAACGCCAGGAAAAAGAGAGAAAAGAAGCTCTCCTTCTGACGGCAAAAAATGGGCGGCGAGGTCACGGCCGGAGCGGAACGTCAACAATACCGTCCCCTCCACCGGGCGCACTGAAGGGGCGAACCGGGGGCCCTAACTAATACGGCTGATACGCCCAGGACATCGCGGGCAAGCGCGCGATGAATTCTGCTCACCAGATTGAAGTCAAACTTACCAAACCGTTTTCTGCAGGTAAAAAAGTACTATTTACGCATTCAGTTCGCCTTGTCAACGTTTCGATAACTTTATACGATGATTTAAAGTCGCGAGGTGGGAGCCTCAGCTCCCGGCCGAGGCGGCCATGGTTGAAAGACGGCCGGCGACACAGCGCACGAGCGCACGCGCGTCCACCTCAAACAAACCTTGTTTACACAACGTGCCAACCTAGAAAACATGAAAAGGATCACTAATCCCTCTACGTTACGATTTGAAATTATTATCTTAGGTTGGCAGAAGTGCGCCGCAGTTGACTGTTCGTTCGGTAAAAATGAAGTAGGTTTCGAAAGGGCGGTATGGTGGTCACGTGCGAATTTCAGTGGTGTCATCTCTTTCTTGAGCGTTTCACTGAAGCAGAGCTTTGTTTGAACGCAGACTTTAGAGGTTTCTCTTTCGCTCCGTGTTGGCTCGACTCCGCCTAGGCCCCACCACGAAAAACTATCCCCTTCTCCAGGTGATTTCAGCTGACAAGTCGAGCATTACCATAGCAACTGAAATTTCAATTCAAATTTACAGAAAATCTGTAGTTTAAATTTCTATTAAACTTTCAGAGTGAGTATACAAGTTTACATACTATAACTGTAGGTAATATTATAAAAATCGTTGGAGCGGATTTTTTCCTCCCGTAAGGGGCCATATAAAACAATTGACAGACGTTTCAAAGCGATTTTAGAAGGCAACTCCGTTCCCTAAAAACGATGCCAAACTCGCAAACGCTCAAATGCATCACAGGATTTTTAATTTTTAAAATAAAGTATCTTGGGTAGGGCGGACACACTGTAAATCTGAAAGTCATGTTTCTGACTGAAATTGAGCGAGGCATATAACATCGCCCTAAAGGAGTGAGGAGATTCTATATCGCTCATTTGGAGTGATAAGCCTCACTCAAATCGAGCGAGATCACTAGATATCGCTCGTTTTGAGTCATAGAAGCGACTCAAAAGGAGTGATATTTAATAATATGACTTCCCAGGAGTGACAAAATTTGGGTCACCAATCTCGCTCTCCTGAGAGCGAGATTTCTCACTCCTCGATTTACAGTGCACTGTGAAAAATACTCGTAAGGGTTACGGGAAAATTTTCCATGATATAAGTCGTAAAATTACAATTTGAAATTGTACATTTACAAGCACTCTCTATCGACTTGGAATTGACCGACGAGCAGGAATGGGCAGTCGTAAATTTACGACATATTTTGTAAATCAAAATTACAAAAAAATGTCGTAAATTTACGAGGATATTTTTCACAGTGGAGTGCGACGCGTGTGTGACAACACACATGCAGGCTACCCCCCCCCCCTCCCACCTCCCCCCGCGCAGCTGCGAGCGGGCCAGGCGCGCCCAGTGATGCGTTCTAAAACGATGTGTCGATAACCTTTTATGCGGGAGCATCACGGCAGAAGAGAGCCGCGCAGAGTGAGCGAGAGAGAAGCAGCAGGGCGAGAGGGGAGGTGGAGAGGGAGAAAGGAGGGCGAAAGTGGTGCGCTTGTCCGTCCGAGCCATTTTAATCAACATGGCGGCCAAGTTGCAGCCCCCCACCCCCTCACCCGCTCTAGGACCCCACAGGGGGCTTACGCGACCGGACCGGGGTGCGGGGCCCCGCCCAGGCCGCCCAGGCCGCCCAGGCCCATGCCCTCCCCGCTTCAGGACGGCGGCGGGCCGGGACCGCCGGGACTCAGGAGGGCTCCCTCATTTGCACGAGGCTTGCGCCTCGGTCCCGACCTGACCCGGCCCGCGCGCCGCACCGCGCCTGCCGAGCGATGCCGAAGATCGCTTTCATACCTCTGTCCCCGTCGCACTCATGGAGCACTACCATGGCCAGCATAGGGCACCGCTGAAGGTGCAACAAGGACGGAGGGATGAGAGCGATCTTCTGAATCAGTCGGCAGCATTCCCCATCGGCTAAAAGTCTCCCCCCCCCCCCTCCTCCCTACCTGTCCGCCCACCTGGACTCCCACTAATAAACAAAATTCTACAGCAAATAATGCAATTAATTTAAAAAAAAAAAAAAAAATAGGCAAGTGTGTGTATAATCACCATCGTGTTTCATTAACTCCCCTAGCCTAGATTCCCACACACCAAATGGCCCAGGGGTCGTCAACTCGTGTATTACTTCGTAAACGGTGGCTGTGTAACCTGTATATTACCATATATTAATTGCATATTACCACAAATTTGCCTCTATATTATCCCTATATTGCTATCTTTTACTTTATACACACTTAATGGCTATGGAATTTTTTGAAATTGAATTAGAAACATAATTGAGCGTTTTCAGGCTGGTGACAAATTTGTTGACAATTATCGACAACTTGTCCATAATTTAGGACAAATTGTGTATTTGTCCATAGGTTTGGTAACGCACAGAAATAGAGACAGCCTGTTTGCAAAATTGCTTTTATCTGTCCGCAAAAAAGTCCGTAGGGCAATTTTGTTGACAGCTATGTACAAATTTGTCTATAGCTGTTAACAAAATTGTAGACCATCTTATTGGTAACAGTGGACTTGTCGCTAAAACTGTGGACAAAAAGGTCCACAGAAAAAGTCCATAGACTTTTAGAGGGCAGGTGGTTCCGTCAACATAGCATATTGAAAAACAAAAGAAAGAAAAATATAGGAGATAGAAAATCGTCACGGTTTACCCTCCCTCCCTCCCTCACGCTCCCGGTTTATATACTTTTCTTGCACGTAGCTACGTTAGTCTACACTGGTAAAGCAAATGTTTAGCACTAAACATCAATTGGTGTGTAGTTCCAAATTATCAAACGCTATACACCTGCTGGTGTATAGTTGGACCAACTAGACATCAATTGACGTTTGAAAAGTTCAACTATACAGCAGCTGGTGTATAGTTTTTAAACGCTTTGGAACTAAACACCAATGATGTATACGAACTAAATATTTGTTTTACCAGCGTATGTGCATGCGTCCCTTGCATAAAATTTCTCACATATATACGAAAAAAATCCGCCGTGGTTATGCACAATTAATGCTTATTTATGCGTTACTATGTACGATTTTTACAGCTACGTACAAAAAAGTACAGAAACCGGGAGTATGCTCCGTCCAACCCCTCCCTCTCTTGCCCCCGGTACCCCGCCCGCGTCGACGACGACGGTCCTGATGTTTAATACAGCGCTACCCGCCGGGAGCGCGCAGTGGCGCACCGAGCAGCCAGGCGGAGGGAGGAAGTGTTTGCTGGCGCCGCGCAGGCCTGGGAGGGGGAGCACCACAGCGCCAAGAGTTTTCTCCCTCCATTCTTCTTCTCTTTCACGCCCCCCCCCCCCCCACTCTCTCTCTCCCTCTCTCTCTGGCCCCCGTCACGGCTGAGTGTTGTTGCGGCTGGATAGTCATACAACAGGCCCTTGAACATGAGAACCTTGAAAATGGAATCTCAAAGCGCGGAAGCGAATGGCTTCCCGCCCGGGCCGGCCCAGCTGGGACTATGGGATGAGGTGTCCAAGGGAGCATAGGCCCACCCAGACCCGGCGGGCCAGGCCAGGGCCGCACGCCGAACGGGCACGCTGCGGAACCGATCACCTTACATCCTGAGATTGTTTGGGTGAGTGAGAGAGGGTAGGAGAAAGTGAGTAAGACGCACAGAAGAACACTGGTAAAACTACAAGGCGTACAGTTACGCTTGAAAAAGGCGTACAGTTTCGCTCGAAGAGGTTACGCTTGAAGTAACGCTTAGGACAGACATTCTCCCATACATTTAGATAGGACATACTGGAGCGGATAGACTTTTTTCGCTTTATTTCAGATGTCATCTCAGTACCCTTGAGAGAGGGCGATTACGCCCTAGTTCTACCAGTGAAGGTAGGAAGGTAGGGATATATAGATCACAGATATCAAGAGGAAGAGGCACCTTCAGCCGGGCCTTCAAAGAAAATTGGCAAGAATTTGTATTCGCTTGCACTAGTCGGGAAGAACAATCACCGGCGTGCCACACCCGAGTAAGCGTTGACATAGAGGGGACGGAAGCTCTGGTTGCATGAGGCTGGCGTTGCAGTGAGTGGGAGGCCGGTGGGCGGGCGGGCGGGCGAGGGCGGGAAGCCAGCACACTGAGGGGCCCTAACGCCGCGCCCCCCGCCGCGCCGAGCCCCGCCCCGCCCTGCCGCGCCAAGCAGCGTCCCACCCGGACTCGCACATCGATTAGTGTAAAGCGAATGGGAACAAATTGGGGGAATCAGGGTGAATTATAGGGAGCGAGAAGTGCAGGCGTGAAACAGAGAAAGAGGGGAAGAGGGTGAAAGGGCGTGAGGGAAGACGTGAAGGGTGAAAGCGAGGTACAGGGGCAAGCCGCTGGACCAACAGGATGCACAAGAAAAACAATGTGTGCGAGTCAAAAATGCGCCAATTGAAGCGAAGCAAAAAAAAAAAAAAATTAAATGTCTCAAACGCCAGCCTATTTATAAACAACTACACAACGACAGTGGAGCTACATTCAGAAGGGACCTAAAACAAACAAAGCAGAGAAAAATTTATCTGGACCAAAGGCGGCGTGAGGCTGGTGAAGAGAGATTAGAAAGATGCGGAACTAGCCGTCAGCCTGTGGGGTAGGCAGTCCCGCCGCACAGCGCTGCCAGCACGGTGCCTACCTCCACGGGGCTCTCCAGGTAGGCAGTCCCGCCGCACAGCGCTGCCAGCACGGTGCCTACCTCCACGGGGCTCTCCAGGTAGGCAGTCCCGCCGCACAGCGCTGCCAGCACGGTGCCTACCTCCACGGGGCTCTCCAGGTAGGCAGTCCCGCCGCACAGCGCTGCCAGCACGGTGCCTACCTCCACGGGGCTCTCCAGGTAGGCAGTCCCGCCGCACAGCGCTGCCAGCACGGTGCCTACCTCCACGGGGCTCTCAAGGTAGGCAGTCCCGCCGCACAGCGCTGCCAGCACGGTGCCTACCTCCACGGGGCTCTCCAGGTAGGCAGTCCCGCCGCACAGCGCTGCCAGCACGGTGCCTACCTCCACGGGGCTCTCCAGGTAGGCAGTCCCGCCGCACAGCGCTGCCAGCACGGTGCCTACCTCCACGGGGCTCTCCAGGTAGGCAGTCCCGCCGCACAGCGCTGCCAGCACGGTGCCTACCTCCACGGGGCTCTCAAGGTAGGCAGTCCCGCCGCACAGCGCTGCCAGCACGGTGCCTACCTCCACGGGGCTCTCCAGGTAGGCAGTCCCGCCGCACAGCGCTGCCAGCACGGTGCCTACCTCCACGGGGCTCTCCAGGTACGCAGTCCCGCCGCACAGCGCTGCCAGCACGGTGCCTACCTCCACGGGGCTCTCCAGGTAGGCAGTCCCGCCGCACAGCGCTGCCAGCACGGTACCTACCTCCACGGGGCTCTCCAGCGCGCGCGCCAAGAAATCTTTGTACACATTTTGTAAGAACGCCCCCCCCCCCCCCTCTTTTCCCTTCGGATTTCCACTGGGTTCCATCACCTTTTGCAGCACTTCTAGCTATTTACAGAGCAACGTGTAAAATACGCCTGTGCACTGTGCACGGGAGGCTTGGCCCGAAACCGGCAGCGGCTCCACACGCCTGCGAAAGTGTTTAGGAGAGAGTTCAAGCGTAATCTCAATAACTTTACACATTAGTTCGGCTGCATAAAGGTCCGCGACCGAATGGGCAGAACGAGGGCAGAACGGGCTGAGCGAGGTGGGTGGGAGAGGTAGAGAGAGACAGACAGAGTGAGGGAGGGGGGACCCGGCCCGGCCCAAGCCAGAGCGAGTACATAGAGACGAGGGCCCGGGGCAGAGCGAGTACAGAGAGAGCTGCTGCGGACGGAGACAGCAGAGCAATTCCGGTGCATGCACTCTTTGCTCCATCCCTCTCACTCCCAAGGTGAGGGCACTGGCTGGCTCTCTCGCACTCAGGGAGTGCACCTACGAGGGTGTGCACCGAAATCACTCTGATGAGCGAGTAAAGGGAGAATCCGGCGAGGGGTCCTTTACTTTAAAAAATCGGAGTACGTCCTCAAAAAAATCAAGAAATTAAAAAAAAAAATGAATAAAAATCAAAAGTTACGAAAAATTCAAAAAATCAGGTTAAGTCAGAAAAAATTAGAAAAACTCGGACAAAATCTAGATAAAGAACCGGAAAGTTACATAAAAATCTCAAGAAAATCATAGAAAATCACAAAAATTCATAAAAATCATAAAAAATAAAAAAAAACCTTTAAAAATCAAAAGTCATAAAAAATTCAAAGGATCAGGAAATATCAGGAAAAGTCATAAAAATTGGTCACACTTGCAAAAGATCCGTTCAATTTATCAGAAAAAAATCAGGGAAATCAAGAAAAATCTTTTAAAAATCATAAAAAATCTTAAAAATAAAAAAAAGTTACGCACAATTCAAAAAAGTTACTTTTGATTACAAAAAAATCAACAAATCAGATTAGTTAAAAAGAATTAAATTGATTTAAAATCGGTGTACGCATGAATTTGGAGTGAAGGACCCCTCAGCATCCGGGGCCGGGCACATCACATCACAGGTGTGCCTGCGCGCGAGAGAGAGAGAGACTAGCCACCACCGCCTACGGTCATCTGTTCGCCGATCTCAGAAGGTACATTTCCCGATGGAATCGATAACTTGGACTAGACCAGGGGCAGGGGGGGCACGGAACCGCGGCAGCCGCGTGTAGTTCGCTACGTGCCAACGCCAGCAGGGGTGCAGCCTGAGAGGAGTTTGGACCTCCTGGACCCGCGGGCCTCGGCGGCTGGTGGGGTAAGGCAAGGGCGGGGCGGGGCGGGGCGGGGTGGGCGGGCGCTAGCTAAGTGTTGACAGCGCTTGGTATTCCAACAATCTCGTGTCAACCTTCGCACTGTGATGGTGACATTTCTGCGGTACGCGGTGGGTGCCGAGGCCGGAGCGGGGCCGGGGCCGGGGCCTCCGCAGCACACCCTGCCTGCGGCAACCTGCACATCCCGCTTCTGCGGCCTCCGCCCCGGCACGGCACGGCCACCTCCCCTGGCAGCAGAGATCAAGTTAACGCGCTCCTATCGTGCGCCGCAACCTGCAAAGGCAGTGCAAGAAACTCGGGACCACCAGCATCTGTCTGTCTGTCTGTCTGTCTGTCTGTCTGTCTCACTCTCATCTGACGTAGTCGGAAGGAAAGCGTGCCGACTGGCTGCTCCTGCTCGGCTGCGAGGGCGACTGCTGGGTTGTCTTTTTATGCGGGGGACGGCCGGGCCGGGCGCGCTGGGCAAGGCCGATACAGACAGGGCGCTGTTTACATTCAGACATGGACAAACGGGACGTGTATTTACACAGGCAGCAGGGCGGCGCTGGCAGCCAGAGAGAGAGAGAGAGAGAGAGAGAGAGAGAGAGAGAGAGAGAGAGAGAGAGAGAGAGAGAGAGAGAGAGAGAGAGAGAGGGGGGGGGGGGTACCATTCCTACCGATCATCCACCTCGATCGCGCTTTGGCCTAGCAGCCAGCTGCCAGCAGTAGCAGCGGCATAGGCCCGGTGAAGGGAAGGAGAGAGGCGGGGGAACTTTCGCCCCACGACGGAAGAGAGGGGCTAGAAAACAGACTCAGGGAGAGCAGCCGAGCAAGCAGGCGGGCAGGCAAGGCAGGCAGCAGGCAGACAGTGAGCATTCGAGGGCCCCAAGGACCCATCCCGAGCACACTACTACCGCTGCAGCCAGGGCGGGGCGGGGCGGGGCGGGGCGGACCGTGAGCTGAGCAGGGCAGAGCGGACCGAGCAGACAGGCAGCCTCACCCCCCACCCCCACCCCCTTCCGCGCTCCATCACTCAGCCCTCGCGAGCGTTATAGCGGAGCCAGTAGCGGGCCGGGGCGGGGCTGGCTGGCGTGATCCCCCATCCCACTACTGTAGGAAGATAAGGGCACACACGCGCGCTCACACACACACACACACACACACACACACACACACACACACACACACACACACACACTCCCGCCTCACTTCTCCGTCTAGTCGGCTACCTCGCGCTCTCTCGCTCTCGCACGCACCTGTTCGATAAAGGCCGCCATCGCATATGGATGGCGAGGGAGAGTAAGTAGTAGGAATACGCGGTAGAGGGGGGTTGGGTAGGTGTACAAGGCACTAGAGACAGCGGGAGTGGAGATGGGCGCGTGGGGAGACGGAGCCTCTCCACAACCCCCTCCGGCCCTCCGGCGCGTACCGGGAGGAGAGGGGAGGAGGGAGGTGACGTTAGACAGTGACGGCCGAGGCCGGGACCGCTGCGCTGTGGCTGCGAGCCGAGGCCGGAGGCCGTGCCCGGCCCCAGGTCAGGAGGCTGAGGCTGACGCTCAACGAAAAAAGAAAGATGCGGAGCAGAGGCGAGATTCTGCAGATAAAGTGAAATACCGTAATTAACGGAGACGCCAGCCTCTCGCACCTCCTCTGCCCCTCCGAACCGTGGTGGGGAAGGGCGTGGTGGGGAGGGGAGGGGCGGGGCGGGCGGGGTGGGTGGGGAGGAGAGGGGGAGGGGGGGGGAAACGCGCGCGTCCGCTACGCTCCAACCCTTGAGTCCTCCCCGCATAGCCTTTTGTCCCTGTTCCTCTCTCTATCCGCGTCCATCCCCCTTCTTTCGAAACAATTAAGTTTTGTCTGGAATGCAGCATCATTACTCAGGACCTGTGAGTGCGGCGGGGGGGCCCAGCGCTGGCGCTAGGCTGCGCGGAGGAGCCCGGAGGAGCCCTGTAACCCGTACTAGTGAACACCCGACTAGCAAAGAAAAGGTGGGAGAATGGCGTGGGTAATTTTAGTTATTTTTAGGTTTAGGGCGACAGAGAGTAAAACGATCCCCAAAATCTTTACCTTCGACAGTGCATGGATATTAAAGATAATTTATTAAACTTTAACTGAATAAAGATATATAACAGTCTAAAGAAAGAGAGAGAGGGGGAGAGAGAGAGAGAGAGAGAGAGAGAGAGAGAGAGAGAGAGAGAGAGAGAGAGAGAGAGAGAGAGAGAGAGAGAGAGAGAGAGAAAGACGCTTGCCTTGAATAATCCTAGACATTTTCCCTCCCGGCGACTCTAACGTATCGGAGCGACAGGGGAGTCCTTTGCCCCCAAGCATCGGGTCCCCTGCCCCCCCCCCTCCCCCCCCCCGACCGTCCCCCTGGGCTCCGCAGAGGAATTGTGGGTTCGAGGCGGGCCGGACGGGGCTGGCGGGGCGGGCCTTGCACCGATAGAGGGGGTTGGGAGCAGTACGGTCCAAAAGCTTTGACGCATCGCGTTTCGTCCGTTCTCTCCTGCCTGAGCGCCACCAGGCCCTGGCCCAGGCCCCAGTCCCCACCGAGCTGCAGACTCACTCTCCTTCATGGGCGGGGCGGGGCCGGCGGGGCACCCAAGGTTAAAGTTAAATGTGCTGCCCATAACCGTAGAGACACACAAGTGCGCAACTCTCGCGCCGGCGAGGCCCGCGCAGCCCCAGGGACTAAGACGACTAAGGCCGCCATCATGCCGTACATGGGAGCCGAGTCGGGCTGGAGTCACGGGGCCACGCCACGCACCGCCACGCCACACCCCACCACGCCACGCCCCACATACCCCACCACGCCACGCCCCCCCCCCCCCCCATCCCGCCACGCTAAGTCTCAGACTATTTCGCAGTCCCTGTGATTTCCCCCCAGTTCCTACTCGGCTAGAGGCGGCCCGACGGCTAGTTAGTGAATTTTCGAGAAGCATAGATATTTGTCCACAGATATGACACACACGCACTGAAAACTGCCAGCCAACGTTCAGCCGTACCGGCCTTCTCTCGATCGCGAATCGCCGGGGGAATCGCACTACAATTGCCTGAGTGTATGCCATCCTGCTCCCTCTCCTCAACAAGCCGTTGTCCCTATCTCCCTCCCACTCTGTGTGTGTGGCTCGTGAAGTGCAGTGAAGGGTCGGTTGGCTTGCCCACCAGCGCGTCATAGAAAAGGGGTTTCTTGGTCTCTTAGACGTCCACTTACGGCGTGGCTGGGGCCGGCACCATGCCGTGCAGTGCTCGGCACCTCACACCGTGTCTTTGTACTCCTGAGGTGGGCTGGGCGCTGGGCCGGCTGGGCCCCTGCAGGCTGATTCCAAACAACGTTCCGTGTAGTGTCCTTTTTTTTTTTTAATTAGAAAGTCATTTATTTGTCATATTTACATTTGCTTGATAGAACTGTTGCCCGTGGGCCTTACAGGAGTTTAGTTATTTTGGTTTTACATTATTTTATGGGTGTGTGGTGTGTGGTTATTATTGCTCCTAATGGCCGAGCCACTTGAGTGCGACAAGGACACAGAGATGAAACCACTGTGCAGAATCACCCTACTGACGAAATACCATCGCTTAGAAGAGGGGCGTTTATGCGAGAGAGACAGATAAATCTCACACGATCCTGAGGTGCCAAACTCTGCATTCGCAGAGCTGGAATCGAGGCTGGAATACCCAAAAATTCAGCGAGCGTGACATTGAAATACCAGCCCCACGCCCACATCTTTGAGCTACAACATTGGCGTGAGGGGATGCTAGACCAGCACGCTCTTGTAACTGTAAACTTAACGCGTTTCGTTGGCAGAGATTCGCGCTACAGCCATCGAATATGCGACGCGATATTCCAGTCTCACACGCACAGAGTCCGGACTCCCACTCCGCTCTGTAAGAGTTGGCGATTACGGTCCTCCGCCCCTGTTACCAACCCCCCACGTCACCCGCGCAAGCCATGCGCCTTACAATTTTTCGAACGCCCCGGCGGCCCAAAACCCCCCAACTTACCCCCGACGGCACATCGCACCAAGGCCCCGTGATATATATCTGCCGCCTCGGTGCCGGCCCATTCTAGCCCAGCCAGCGGCGCCCCGCGCGCCCCGCCGGCCCCGCCGGCCCCGCCACGAATAACGTCCCCAGAGTCTAGATAAGCAGCGAGCGCATGAGCAACAGTGGTCTTGAATGGTCCTGAAGGGATCTGCGGCCTGTCCCTCGCGGCCGCGCGCGGCCCGGGGCGAGAACCGACTCTCGGCGGCCTCGGCTGGGCGAGTGCGGGCTGTGTGAGATAGACGCGGAATGAGAGGTGGGGGGGGAGATATAGAGAAATGCCTTGAGGATTGGGGAGCAGGAAAATTTTCGAGGCAAGCGAGAGCACCCCCTCCCCCCTGTCCCGCCTCGCCTCGCCCCCTCTCCCACCACACCACACTCCCGTCCGGCGCGCCCCTTAAAAAAAAAATGAAATGGCGCACACAATGTAGCGCCATGGGATGTAAAAAGAGGCATATTATTGCAGTGGGCGCCGAGGGGAAAGGGACGCCTGGCTCAGCCCCGCCCGGCCCGCCGGAGCGAGAGGCCGACAAAATTCCCAAAAGTATGGTGGTCGGGAGTGCGGCTTGGGAAAAGAGCAACAGGAATACGAAGATGGAAAACGGCGCGTCGGGCACGGGGTTGGGGAAGGGAGGATAGACGGGGGGTGCGGGGCAATCCCACCTTGGTCGGCTCCGGCACACACCGCTAGAATCACAGACCCCCTCCCCCCTCTTTTCTTTCCATTCTTTCATTGTTTGGTCAAGACATTTTCCTCTCCCGGGCATCTCCTCTCCGCCTCTATTATCCTCTTTCATTCCCCTCCCCCCCCCTTTTCCTCTCCACTGCCGCCCCCCACCCCTTCTTTTTACCCCCACTATGCCTGTCGGCTTACGGTCCTCACCCCCTTTCTAACCCCTAACACACGCGCGCTCCGACTCCCGCGCTGAGCCACTGAGCAGCCTAAGGCTAGGAGCGGGCTGGAGCGTGCTAGAGCGGGCTGGAGCGTGCTAGAGCGGGCTGGAGCGGGGGCTGGAGCGGGCTGGAGCGGGGGCTGGAGCGGGCTGGGGCGGGCTGGAGTGGACTGGAGCGGGGGCTGGAGCGGGTTGGAGCGGGCTGGAGCGGGCTGGAGCGGGCTAGAGCGGGGGCTGGAGCGGGCTGGAGCGGGCTGGAGCGGGCTGGAGCGGGCTGGAGCGGGCTGGGGCGGGCTGGAGTGGACTGGAGCGGGGGCTGGAGCGGGTTGGAGCGGGCTGGAGCGGGCTGGAGCGGGCTAGAGCGGGCTGGAGCGGGCTGGAGCGGGCTGGAGCGGGCTAGAGCGGGCTGGAGCGGGCTGGAGCGGGCTGGAGCGGGCTGGAGCGGGCTGGAGCGGGCTGGAGCGGGCTGGCTGGAGCGGGCTGAGGCGGGTTGGAGCGGGCTGGAGCGGGCTGAGGCGGGCTGGAGCGGGCTGGAGCGGGCTGGAGCGGGCTGGAGCGGGCTGGAGCGGGCTAGAGCGGGGGCTAGAGCGGGGGCTGGAGCGGGCTGGAGCGGGCTGGAGCGGGCTGGAGCGGGCTGGAGCGGGGCCAGGAGGCGCGGGAAGGCGTCGCGTCGCCCCCGGGCGCCAATGCAATGCAATACGCGGCGCCCCATTGACGTCGGCTAATTACTCGGGATGTGAGTCTCCTCTCCTCCCGGGGTGTCCCCGGGCCGCACCACTGCTGTCCCGGAGCTGTCCTCCCGCGCCACTCCCCGGCTGTCCACAAGTTTCCACACACTACACAATGAGCCGTGGCTGCGCTGCGGGCCAGCGGCCAGGGGCTGGGCTGGCTGGCACGGGGCTCTCTGCAGGCCCTGCCCTGCAGTGCACTACAAGAGTCTTAGCCTCGTCCCTCTCCTCCCACATCCCCGGCTCTCGCGGCTCGTACTTCCACGGCAGCGGGGAGTCGCAGGGGGGTCGTACCTCCAACCGCCACCGCAGCCGCCCCGCCGTCTACCAGGCTATCATGAAGCTTAACCGAGTGTTAAGGCTGAATGTACCCAGGGTAATTCAAGTCCCAGTCACATCGCAAAACGCTCGCAAAGATTCAGATAAGTTCCGGTGATAAGCCATGCCCCCTTCCCCCTTTTTCGCCCTATGCTACCTATCCCATGTACAGACACTGGACAAAGGCGCAATTTAAGGGTCCGCTGACCCGGGAGGAGGGGGGGGGGGAACCATATAGCAAAATTCAGAAAAATGTCGGAAAATTCAGTAAAACTAAGGAAAGTTTACCAAAAATTAGGAAAAATTCAAGCAAAACTCCACTCCGATTTCGGACTGATTACAGGGACTGCAAATTAGTTTTATGGGATTGTAACGGAATTTTGTGGAGTTCCTGGGGCGAAAACTCCCTCCCTGTACGTTACACTGACTGGGTGGTTTTAGAACATTTTTCAGGGATCACGTAGAGATTACCGGTACATTTTCACATAAGATTTCGAGAGTGGAGGTCCCTTCGGATTGACCAGCGCCCGACGGGTAAGCAGACCATCACACGTCCTTGCCGCAATCGTTCGACCCTCCCGACCCAAGCCATACCGCGATTTTTAGGCGGAGGGGGGGGGGACGATGGGGAGATTTCCCACCCCTCCCCCGTCAGGCCGAAAGGGCACCTGAAAACTAGGCAATTTGAGGCACAAAATCCCGGTGTGCAAGGCAACACACAGCACATCACAAGGGTGGGGTGGGCACGGCATACCTCCAGTGCCCTGTTTAGCGCCGCGCGCGCACTCCCCCCCTCCGAGCCGCGTGCGCGCGTGCGGTGCGAGCGTCCCAACAACTAAAACAACTATCCGCACTGACATGAGAGCATTCCGTCCGGTAACTTCATGACCCGCCACGGCTCGCCAGCCTGTTGTTCCGCGCCGCGCCGCGCCGCGCCCGGCTAATGGATCCATTAGGTATGAAAAATGAAGCGGGCGGAGAGGAGCACTCACTACTTCTGGCTCTGGCGCATTCCTCGCGCATGCCTTCAGTGTCGGACGGGCCGGGCGCGCGGCCGCTGCGGGGCGGGGCGGCTTGGCGGGGCAAGAGCAAGGCAGGAGCAGCACACCACCGCCACCGCCGCGCCCTGCCCGAGGGCCAGTCCCGCCCGGGGCCCAGTTGCTCCTCGCCAAGACCGTAACGCCGAGCCCTCAGAATTCCGCCGCTAAATTCCTGAGCGTGCCTCGCTGCGCGTTGGGCAGGTGGGCGGTGGGCGGGTAGGCGGCGGGCGGGGCCTGTGGACGAGAGTATGAGGCCCCCTAAACAGAGCCCTCGGCACCGGGGTGCACCCGCACCCGCGCCTCACCACGGGGTCCTCCTCTCCACCGCCGGCGCACACCGCAGCGCGCGGCGCCACCACCGGCCCCCCAGCCGCCAACACCCGCGCCCAATTCCTGCCCAGCACAAGATGTACGGCGCAGAACAACCCCTCCACCTCCACCTCCTGCGGCCCGACCTGGCGGAGCCTGCGGCCGCGATGTACACGGGTCGCCATGGGTGCGGCGGGGCGGGACCAACTGCAGTGGCGAGAATCCCCCCCTCCCCCCTCCACCTCACGCTCGCACTAACTCTGTGTCCGCATCTGGTGGAAACGTTTTCTGCAATCACAAACTGAACACTTGAATAATTTCTTCCTGGGACGCGGATGCGGGGTGGGGGAGGGGGGTGGAGCTGGCGAGGGAGAGGCGGGGGCGGGGAGGCCGGTCGGCCGGTCCTGCTCGGTCTGTGCAGAGGAGTCATCCGCGAGCCGCGCAGGGGCGGGCGCGGTCTGGCTGTGCCAGCTTGGCCTGAAATGAGGCCGAATTCTTATTCTCATCGCCCCTCTACTTATTCCCCGACGCGACGTTGGGAGTGGGCGAAAAGGGGGGGGGGGGAATCCGTCCGGAGAAAGAGTTTGGACTTGGAGAAGGGAGAGAGAGGGAGGGACCCGCGGGCCGGGACACGTCGGCGATGGATATCCGACTCACTCCTCCCGATGCCGGCCGTCCAAGTTTTCGGAGTGAAAATTTGTTCCGGCGGTCAAGCTCGGATGGCATTTGGCATAGGGACTCGCGGGCGCGCCTTGAGCGGGGGTGGGGATTGGGGGTGGGATAGTGTTGGGTGCAGCCCCGCTGCCCCTCACGAATAAGGTCTCCCGAGGTTTCTCATAAATATACTCCAACTCACTTTACCCTCGGCGTTACCGTTCACTATGGCTTCGTAATACATCCGATCAATTCTAAGGTAATTATGAAGTGTTTGCTACTGGGAGAAGCTCACAAATATACAGAACAGCTTAATGCCGAAGCAGATTAACGCACAAGTGAAACATAAACTGATCAAATAGATTTAAGATCACACACAAGTTATCTAACCGAGAGGGTGAAACCCAACTCAACACTGAACAAGAGGCATATAGCCTAGCAAAATTACAGTCTCCTATCAGAAAAGCCATAGTGAACGATCCATGAAACAAATGCAACACATAACAGCCTAACGGACAAGGCCGAGGCAAAAGAGGCTCACGGTACAACCTGCTCACGACAACGGGGGTTAAAAAAAAATACTTGGTCCGGGACGGAGAAGGCTCAAGCACGGCGCTGATGGATGGGAGCCTAGGCCACCAACATCCGATCTTAAAAGCTGGCATCAGAGAAAACAGCTGGAGCCGAATCCATCCCGGGGACACGACGAAGACGAACGTAGCCGACCATGATGGCGTTAATGAAACGCGAATAATCGAATACATACCCTGAAAATGGCACAAGAAACATGGTCAGTACACTGGACACCAATAACCTCACCGACCGGCGGCCCGACCGGCCTCGTCGAGGAGCAGAGCAGAGCCTACGTACCGTACATTGGCAAGGTCCCACGTAGAGAAAAGCAGAGATGAGGGGTTAAAACTATGAAGACGAAATAACGCGACGCGAGACATGATCCGAAATAACGGTATAAAAGTTTCCCGACCCGAGCTGCTGCTTACTGACTGCTAACTGCCGACTGCCGAGCGCTGCGCTCTGGTGGCGGATGTATAAAGCTCATGAGCGTATGGACCACTGATGGAAGGCGAGGAGGGAATGACCAGGGAATGACCAAGGGTGAAGGGAAAGTGAAAGTGGAAAGGGGTGAAGGGAGAGAAAAAGAGGAGCGGACGGCAGATAGAAAAACCAGAAGAAAGAGAAAACAAGGGCTAAATAGAACACAAAATGAATTTTGTCGAATATTGTGATAAGTATGGAACTCGTTATTCACATAATTATGTGCTACAGAGGTAGAAGTGTGTGATGTGAGTCGAGTGAGTCCATTTTCATCTCAGATTGTGTTAGTGTGTGTGTGTAGGGTGGAGTAGGGGAAGTTTTTCACGGGACACTCTGGCCCTTCTCGTTCGACCCTCCCGGTCGAAGTCCGATTATCGGGGAGCACAAAGAAGCGCATGCCGACTCGGGGACTCAAAATCGCTTAGAATGAAAACTGGCACAAAATTTGTTAATAAGAGTTCTCAAAATAATTCTATTGAACGTGAAAATAGGTTCATTGTTGAAATTCAGACGAAGGTTTCTAATTCAGATTAGTACAAGTTTCATGTCTGTAGGTATAGTGCTCTCTGAGATTGAAAACTCCACTAATAAGAGTTGGGTTATGGACTTAAACTTAAAATGAAAACATACAAAAGTTGTTAAGTGTTCTCAAAATAATACTATTTAACTTGAAAAAAAAAAGTTCATAGTTGGAATAAATATCAGCATTTCCAGTTTAGAATGGTATCAGTATCATGCCTTCAGGAAATGTGAGATCTGAGCTGAAAGCGGAGTAGAGTGTAAAGGGTTACACTCGACTGAGAACAATAATACTCGTTCTTTTCACCAATAATGAGAGAGATGGTGGTAAAGAACGAGAGTAAAAAGCGGAGAGGCGGAAATAATAGGAAAAGGTAAATTACAGAGAAAAGAGAGGCGGGCCGTTACATCACATCAAACTCCCCATCGCCAGTAGCCTCTCTGCTACTCCCCACGCTCCAACCAGCTCCATCTCTCCAGGACACCAATATCACCTTATTCCAGTTTACTTCCGCGGGAGGCTGAATTGAACAGTTGAACTAGGGGTAAGGGACTTGGGGGAAGCAGGTGCAAAGGCTGCCCATCACGAGAGGTCGACCGTGCATTTTCGCCCACCTGCTATCCAGCCTCTCGTAACTCCCCTCTCTCTCTCTCTCTCTCTCTCTCTCTCTCTCTCTCTCTCTCTCTCTCTCTCTCTCTCTCTCTCTCTCTCTCTCTCTCTCTCTCTCTCTCTCTCTCTCTCTCCGCGTCCAGTGTCGTCTGTTTGGAGAGGCAGGCCGCCCGCGCCGCGCTGGTCGGGTCGGCGCGGGTAACCGGTATGTCTCGGGGGATAAGTCCCTGTGGGGGACGGGGGAGGGGGAATCTCTGGTCGAACGTGACGCGACGTCTGGGATTACGCGCATTCCCAGAGCGAGCCCAGTGGCGCCTGACGGCGCGGTTAGGCCCCTGTCGAGCGTGGCCGTAGCGCCGCGAGCAGCTGCGAGCTTCCCCGACCCGGCCCGACCCGGCCAGCCGAACGTTATCACCCCGTGATATCGCTGAGCCGGTAAAAGTCAAACCACCCCAATCTCGACACACAGTGGCTCCAATTACAGATGTTGCGAAACATTAAATGATGTCGATTTTAAGCATGATTACATAACGTTTAATCAGTGGACTCATGACCAATGTACTATTTTTGCTCTCTTGACCACACGCACGCGCCTCAGGCCAAATGAAAACAAGGTAACACGTCGGGTAAATGCACACCACGTGATAAGCATAGCTTACGAAACGTTTGCGAAGTGTGTGGTAAAAAGAATAGCACACCAATGGTACCAGTGTAAGCAGGCCAATAAGATATTCTAGTGGAGTAACTGTTCAGGAAAAGAACAAAACACAAGGAGGGGAGTGCGTCACCATCAACTCTAAATTTTAAACGCACAATTTTTTTTTTTTTTTTTTTTAAGGGAAGTCTTTTAAAAGAATTGCATAAAAGTTTTGTTAAATATAACATCAAAATTTATAACTTTTTATAAAACTTTTTTTTCCGAGGGAGGCCATTATTATTCACATAAGACCCCGGATGCCTCTATAGCTCTTGCGCTCGCGGATTGGTGGAGGAGGGAGATGAGGTGCACCGGGTGTGGATCTGAGTGCAATTTAGAAGGGTTTAGCTGCCGGCTCCGTCCGCACCGCACCAGCGCACCAGCGCACCAGCGCGCAGCAGCCACCACACCGAGCTGAGCTGACTCACTCCAACAGCAGACGGCAAGGGTTGACGGGGAGGTGCGGTGCGGGAGAAAGGCGCGAGATGCTCTTTCCTTCGCGTCGCATCGACTAGCAGCGGGAGGGGAGAGGGAGGGAGTTTGTGTGTGTCTGAGAGAGAGAGAGAGAGAGAGAGAGAGAGAGAGAGAGAGAGAGAGAGAGAGAGAGAGAGAGAGAGAGAGAGAGAGAGAGAGAGAGAGAGAGAGAGAGAGAGAGCGCCGAGGCGAGGTCTTCGATGAGGCCTGCAGATTACGAAGGGTTGGGCTATGGACGCCAATTTATACGGGATTTGGCAGTTGTCGGCAGGAAATTGGTGCTGGAGAAGTGCGCGCGAGGCGAGGCGGGGGAGCAGGGAGCCTGCACAGCCCATCCCGCGTGGTTCACGGTGGCCCGGCCCGGCCCGGCCCGGCCCGGCCCGCGGCGCGGCGGCGGCGCAGCGTTGGGACCAGCCCAGCCCAGCCCTTTTCCTTTCCAGAGGCCTTGTCCGCTCCCCCTCCCTCTCCTTTATTTGTCACCGCAGCAGCAAAGAGAAATAAGAGCGGAGAAGGTGGGAGGGGAAGGTTTCCCTCCCATGGGGACTTGTAGTCCAGCAGGGGCCGGGGCGGGCTGGTCGGGCCGGGCCGGGCCAAGGGGCCCCCCTCCTTGTCGGTCGATTTCGGCAAATATTTAACTCCGCTCTCGTAGTGTCTTCTGCCCGCGCATTCAAAGGAGGGGCTGGGCGGGTCGGCGGTAACTCCTAGCACCATTCCAGACTACGAGCGACGAGTTTGACCAGCCGCACCACGCCACGCCACAGCCGGCGCCCCAGGGTGCCCCGAAGAGGAGGGGGGGGGTCTTATTAGCCAATCCCTAATCTCGCGCGCTCCCGCTCAAATACTCAATCCGTCAGTTCCCGTCTCCTGCTCTTCTCGAAGACGACCGGTCTCTTCCCACCACAGTCTTTGCCCTTTCCGTCTTTCCCACCCCGCTGACCGCACCGCACGGCAGCCCCTGGGCCAAAGCCCCTCCCGCCTTGTCCGTGGTCCTCGGCTGGGCTCGCCAACCAGTGTCCTGCACGGTTGTTATTCTCCAGCCGAGCCTCACTAAACATGATTCGCTCTGGACCTTAATAAAATGTTTTGGCAAATATTCCGAAGCTCGGGGGAAGCACCACCGACCCCGCGACGCCCCCACCCCCATTCATTTATTTTTTTGGCCCTCGGGAGCCCACAACCGCGAGGACCCCCTTCCCCTTCTCTATCGGCCTGTGTGACGTCAGACATGGCGACGTCGTAAAGCGTGACGTCAGCAGCAGTGAGCAGCGCCCTCTCGCGCGGCGCGGGCGCCAGCGGGCGCCCCTGTTCCTGTCCCTGCTGGCGCCTGCCTCTGGCTGCACCCGCCCGCCCCCGCCCCCGCCATGAGTCCTATACTCCCGCCCAGCGTCCCTCTCTCTCGCTCCACATGGACATGCCGCACGAGAGAGACAAGGACGGAGAGACGAAACCACTGTGTGGAATCACCACGGTGGTGGAGGGAGATACGGTGGCGGCACTCCGGGTCTGGGTGTGTAGGCAGTTTTGTCGCTTTCTGGGTTTCTGGGGGACACATCGTGCTGGGGGATGAACTTCTAGTCGAGGCAAACTAACATGCCGGTCCGGAGTAACTGTGGTCGGGACTGCCTGCGCAGGTATGGGGCTGCCCCGACTTAGCTTGCGCGTCTTGCGCGCGGCCGACCGTCGACCGGTTAGAGGTGTGCGAGGGAGAAAGGTGTCTACGCGAGAGAGACAGAGGGTTCTTTTTGCCGAGCCGCACCAAAAACAACCTGTCTCTCTCGCTTGGACACCCTTCTCTCTCGCACACCGGGGGCCAGTCGACGGTCGGCCGCGCGCGCGCGCAAGCTAAGTCTGCTAAGTCGGGGCGGGGCAGCCCCATACTTGCGCAGGCCGTCTCGACCACAGTTACTCCAGACTGGGACGTTAGTTTGCCTCGACTTGAGAGCTAATCCCCTAGAACGTGACAAAATTGCGGACACAGGTTCCTATGCTGGGGGGAGGCCGTGGGAAACACCCTACTGCCCCGCCCCGAGCCCCGCGTGCTCGTCCACAGGGCGGAAGCTGTGCTCAGCACGGGGCGGGGTTACCACCGGGCAGCGACGACAGACACAGGGACAGGCACAGGTGGACAGCAGAAGTGTTTGCGAGCGGATCAGAGTTTCCAGGCACACTGCCGCGCACAACAAAATGCACTTCAGCACAGGCACTGCTTTCAAAAACAACAGCAAGCCTATTTCAAAACCATCAAATGATTTATATGATTCAAATTTAATTCATAACAGTCTGCTATTTTTAACAAATTAGCGCAACAAGACAATAATGTGGCGTAGCATTTTGATAACGTGACAATCACTTCTTTTTCTTTCCTTTAGACAGCTTGCGCATTTCTCCCTGCTGCATGGCTGCATGACCAAATATTTCCTTGACTTTCTCTCGTCGCTCAGCATCACTAAAATGATATAGATAAAATATGGTGAGGGAGAGTGCAAGAAATTTTAAGTAAGAAAAACATCAGAAAAGCAGCATAGTGCATACCTTTTGAGTTGTTGTTTGATTCTGATCTTTGCTAAGAAATCACGGTCTTTACGAATTTCTCGTAATGCACCCTTCTTTTCTCGTTTGTACCTATGAAGAAGTTTCTCTCTTTCTTGTTTTTCCTTAGAAATAGGCCTATGTTGTTTTCCATCAGCATACCTTCAAATAAACAAAACTGGAAAATCAAGCTGAACTCTACGAACAAATATCATCATATAAGACAATGACTTACACTTGCTGAATATTAGGTTCATACAGTTTCAGAGGCTTCGGCCGCTTAGGAGCAGACACTAAATGGTTCAGAGATGTTTCCCTGACAGAGGCCATTTCTTTCTGAGCTTTCTGAATCTCTTCTTTTATTCTTTTTGGTAACCTATCCTCCTAGAGAAATTCAAAATCATTTGAACATTAATGGGTTAAAAATGGACTGTTACAGATTTTTTAAAAATAAAGCGGAAAAGTATTTTCTTACCATGCATAAACTTTCTAGTAATGGTGGGAAGGGACTGAAAATATGACGGCAGGCAGGAAGAGACGAGAGTTGTGTGATCATTGAGGATAAAGCCCTTAATGATACCAATAATGCAGTCATACAAAAATCAATATCTACTGGATCTTTACTTATAAGGTCACTTGCACACAGGCGGTCAGTAGGTTCATAGTTCCTAATACAAATAAATAGGTGACATTATCATCATATGAACTTACAGATCCAGATGCAAATCACAAACTTTACCCTGTCTTGGACCCCGATTTACCTGAATGAACTTTCACCAAAGTTTGGTCTCAATGAAAACCTTGGCACTGCGAAAATCTTCACTGGTGGAAGAGGACGAACAACAGGAATCTTACCTGCAGATGTGACCTTGTGAGTGTCAGGAAGACTTGTACTCAGATATAAAACATTTCTGAGAAAATTTACAGATTCCGGAGAAAACCGCTTTGAGAGAGCTGTAAACTGGAATATGATTTTTGTTCAGTTTTATAATGTTTGAAGAAGCTATGTCTCATTAATAAAGTACATTTTTAGAACCGATAAATACCTCAAGAAAAAGAGAAACTAAAAATAATCCCTTAGCAATATCTTGCCGTGTTTCCAGTCTGCATGCAGACAACATTTGCCCCATAAATACTAAAGCTGGAGTTACAACAGGATGCCTGAAGTCTGATGTTGGAAATAATAAAGATATCAACTTGAAAAAAAGAAGCTAAGGAAAAGGGAATAATGATTAAAACCAACATCAATCGAGCAGCCAGCTTAAAAACTTGCATCTGTGATAAACTTACTGTTTCTACTCCTGGAAACTTTTTTCTGCTTTTGCTATACTCCTGATGTTTTTCTTGAATCACATGCTTTATACATTGTGCAGTGTCATCCGGACACCACTGCACAATGTCAAAAAGAGATGGAACTAATCTGTCTAGCACAGCCCAGCAAACCTGTAAGAAACAAGAGAAAGTAAATGGTACAATTCAAGTCAGAAAGCAATGCAAAGATTAGATTAGATTTTAAAAAATGAACCAACATTTTCATTTGCATCAGCTGAGCCAGCATCATGCAAGTGTTGCATTAGAAGGGTAAAAAGATGAGCCAGCTTCTCCTTGTTTCCGTTTGCTAAGCTTGGATGAGTGCATTTTATCATTCGCTCAACTATTACACCTTGATATTCAGGTGAACGACCTGCCAAAACTATCTGTAGCTCCTCATAGGTACTTGGCACCTCATATGTGTATGGCAATTCTTTACGTGCTGCATCCATCAATTCTTTTCTTTTCCTCAGATCTTCTCTTATTGATTCAGCCTTATCAGAAAGGGCAGCAGTATTTTCTGATGGGTAGATTTGTAAGGAAAAATCCTGGCAATTAGACTTGTACAGGAGTTCACACTATGAAATATATGAAAAATACAGTGGAACTTACTTCTATTTCCAGTTTGTACTTTGGAGGAATGAGGCTCTGAAAGGCATTTGGCAATATTGCTTGTGGATTCAACCTCCTCATGGTCAGAAGTGTTTTCATTGTCACTGGAATCATATCGCAGATCATCAATGTCATCATCTTCACTCTCACTGCTGTTTTCACCATCTCCATCATCAACCTCCTCAGCTCTCTCACTGTTCATGTCATCATTGTCACTTTCGTCAACATCTTCATCTGCACTTCCACCATCTTCATTTTTCTGTGATTCTTCATTTTCACTCTCATCTTGATCAGTATCCATAGCAAACCTGTAACATTACAAGTGAGTAAAATTATTTAATAAGATTTGAGTAGACATTATACAATTCAGTCCCATTTATAAGTCCCACCCATCATCAAGGTCATCTGCACTGCGGTGTTTGGGTCCTGAATCAGTCGAAGAGTCAGTAATACCCTGCATACGGCGAAGCCGGGCTGCTTCTAGCTCTTCAAGCTTTTCTTTTTCTTCCTTTGCGACTTCATCCTCAGACTTTAATCTATCTGATGGCTGGAAGGCGAGTTAAAATTAAAAATGCGCGATAGGTAATGGAAACAATTCATGGCATTTAAGACTCATTACCTTTCCCCGTGCTTCAAATTTGAGTTCTCTCATCAGAACATCAAATGAATCTGGCTTAGGTTTTTCAACTTCAGCTGCTTTGGGAGCACTATTTATAATTGGCAAAAGATCTTTCCAGTCCGTGTCAAGTTTCTCAGTTAGATCCAAGGTCTGCTCTCTCAATTTCTGTTGCTCGGCTTTCCTTTTTTTGGATTCTGCGATAAGCTGGTCAATCAAATCTTTTCGGCTCTTGGCACCATCTTCATGAGAGCGAGATAAAAGGCCCCCACCAAAGTGAGCATCACTGACAAATTCAGCTACAAATGGGCAATACAAGGACAAGAAATTAGTACGAGATATTTTTTTGACAAAACAATTCAGATGGAGGAATTTCAATTAAAACGCAGTACCATCCAAATTTCCTTTAGCTTGAAATGGGTTATCTTGTTCATCGTCATCATCATCACTCCTTGGGTCTTCAAACTTCTCTATTTCATTTAAAGTCTGACCCCTATGGGTTAAGACTTCTTCATCAGCTAAGTTAAACATTGCTTTCTGAAAAATTCTGAAATGGTAAGTAAGGTGTCCTAGTGAGGGATAGTTAAACAAGATATTGACGGTATACCCTGGTTTGAGCTCTCATTCTCTCAGCAGTAAATCTTGCAGTCATTTTATCTTCTACTGTCATAGCTGAATTCCGTTCTCCAATACGCCGATCAACAAATTTATTGGATTTGTCCTTCAGTTTGTACTCTTGAAGTAGAGTTGCTTTCCTCTGTTTTAAAAGGGAGTTTACATAGACATGATTTTTAATGTATCGAACTTGAATGAGATGACATCAAATATCAAATTCAAGAAATTGTTGTAATAAGACACAATGTCTTTGCAGCAGACAATTACTACCAACAAATAAGATACCTTTTTCAGAGCTTTGGCTCGCGCCACACCAGGCAAACCACGATCAGTTTTTGTTTTTCTACCTAAAACTTGAAACTTTTGTCTGTTTACATGAACCTCAAATGGGTTAAGGGCTTTAGGAGGAAGTTTCTTCTTTCCGGCATCCGATGAGCCTTTCTTCGCCCCCTTCTTCACTTTGACCATGACGTCGTTTAAAATGTGCCGGCACACGCAAGAGTAAATAGAACAGGAGTGAATACAATTTATAACAAAATTTAAGAGAGACCTAACCAAACACACAACGTGTAGACGTTCTGATCATGGTTCTGATGCATGTGTTGTGTTGTGTTCACATTGACGTCAGATCAGCAGTCAGATTGCTATTCACGTTCGGACGTAGGCTATCACCCTAGTATGAAAAGATTACGAGATTTCAAAGTGTTGTTATCTTATCTTTGTTAAGTGATTGAAAACAAAATGGTTTTCTTCTTTTTAGAATTAGAATAAATACTAACGCAAAATATTTAACAAAAAAAGAAACGTGAAGATATCAACCTTTTTTTCGAGCATCGTGAACAGTGCGACAGTGCAAGGATATGTCTAGCCTCTCTCCCGGGTATGTTCCAGCTTTATGCCAACTCTACGATGCAGCCGACGCGCCAGCGTTCATAGCGTTCAGCGAGACGGATGCCCATGCCGTGCTGAGCTGAGTAGTGTTGTCTGCGTGGTTGCAATTATCCTGGAGATCTGTAATTCGTTACCGTGTGTGACTGCTGTCGGTCGGTAAAGAATCTTTCTACCCGTGGCGAAGTTGCAGAAATGAGTTCGAACGCCACAGATGTGTCCGCGATTGGGCCGGCAGATGAAGCTCCCCAGGAGAAGACTGCGAAACAGCTGGAGAAAGAGGCCAAGAAATTGGCCAAACTTGAAAAGTTAAAACAAAAGCAAGAAAAACTCGCCAGCGTGAAGCCCAATGAGGAGAAAAAGGAGGTATCTAAAGTCACCTGGGTTTACTTGCAATGTGCATGTTTTTCTTGTAGGTGTCGTGTAAGGTTATGGAATGTTGCGTCAGTGCTTTTTCTAAATTTGTCTCTTTTTCACTGACGGTTATTTGCACACAATTTCCTTTCAGCATTGCATTATGTTAAATTTTAAGTGGTGTCTCTGTCAGTACATTTTACCATGGTTGTCTTAGTACTGCTTTGTGATAGTTATGAAGTACTGTTTACCCTTGGAAATCATACATTTTCGCCTAGCTGACACGGATTCAGGTGATTCTGGGGGTCTGGGGGTAAAAGAGAGGGTGGGTTCCAGCACGGAGTCAGCTGACTCCATGGTTGAATGGAGGGGAAGGGTGCCTTGGTCACTTAGGATCTCTCCTTATGTTGCCCGGTCGCCTCTGGTACTGTATGTGCTTCGCGACGTGCCCCTAATGCCCCATCATGCTCTTTGACAGCTGGGCTGTGACTGTTTCCCAGCCCCGTGCCGTGGTAGGTGGGCTTCAATCCGTCTGAATTAAGACAACAGGGGATGTCCCTTTCTCTCCTTCTCCCCCCCTCCCCCTACCCTTTTCACTGGGAATTCTCCCCCATCACAACTACCCCGGATATTACCTGGAACCTCGCCGGTAACAATACTGGCTTATTTTAATATGGTTTTTGGGAACCTGTATAACCTGTGTGTGTTTCTTCTCGCAGAAAAAGGAGAAGAAAAAAGAAGTCAAGGAATCTGCAGTGTACACTGTTCCAACTGCTCCAGGGCAAAAGAAAGATGTGACAGTGCCCATGCCTGACTCATACAGCCCTCAGTATGTGGAAGCTGCATGGTATAGTTGGTGGGAGAAGCAAGGCTTTTTCAAACCTGAATATGGAGTAGGTTCATCAATTTTAATGAATTTATCTTGGCAATTTTCTATTTTTCCTAATTTACAGTCCTATTTCAGAGAAAAAGTGTGTCTGATGTAAATCCGAAAGGAAAATTTATGATGGTGATTCCTCCTCCAAATGTCACTGGGTCTCTACATTTAGGACATGCCCTCACTAATGCTGTCCAAGATGCCATCACAAGATGGTATGTAGAAAATTTTTAGAAGCTTCCACTTTGGTAAAAAATAAATGAACTCTACAAGCACATCAATACATTCTTTCTTCAGGCACCGTATGAAGGGAAGAACCACTCTTTGGAATCCTGGTTGTGACCATGCTGGCATTGCCACTCAGGTGGTGGTTGAAAAGAAGCTTTGGAGAGAAGAAAAGAAGACTAGACATGATGTAGGAAGAGAGAGATTTGTAGAGAAGGTTTGGGAGTGGAAAAATGAGTAAGTAGTTTTTATGAGAAGTAATTTGAGCATGCTGTTTGCATCAAAATTCTAATAAGTAATGTGAATTCTTAGGAAAGGGAATCGTATTTATGAACAATTAAAGAGATTAGGATCTTCATTTGATTGGGATCGGGCTTGCTTTACTATGGATCCTAAACTTGTGAAAGCAGTAACTGAAGCATTTGTAGTCCTACATGATGCTGGAGACATTTATCGTAGCAACCGTCTCGTAAACTGGTCTTGCACCCTGAAAAGTGCCATTTCTGACATTGAGGTATGTGCTTACAGAAATACCACTTATACTTTCTGCGCCTGTCCTGTTAATTTTTTTTTTCTCTAGATCTTACACATTTTTATTTCATAGGTGGATAAAACTGAATTGCCAGGCAGAACTTTCCTTTCGATTCCTGGGTACAAGGAAAAAGTTGAGTTTGGAGTGCTGGTGTCATTTGCTTATAAAGTTGATGGTGGCTCTGATGAAATTGTTGTTGCTACTACTCGTGTCGAAACTATGCTCGGTGACACTGCTGTTGCTGTTCACCCTGAAGATGCAAGATACAAGCATCTTCATGGGAAATTTATTTCTCATCCATTCTGTAATCGCAAGATCCCTATCATTTGCGATACTTACGTTGACCGTGAATTTGGGACAGGTGAAAACTTTTATATGTGTTTATATCTTCCATGGAACTTCCTTGACTTTTTCAGTAAAATAATTTTTAAAAGTAATTATTCCAAAATTGATTACTCTTATTTTACATTTTAGGTGCTGTTAAAATAACTCCAGCCCATGATCACAATGATTATGAAATTGGTAAAAGGCATAATTTACCCTTTATCAACATCATAGATGAAGATGGTAATATAACTGGTGACTGTGGAGAGTTTACGGTATGTTAGTTTATTTCATCAATTCTGCTCTTAATGTGTTGTAAAGAAAAAAGAACCTTTTTCTTTTCTTTTTTGTTTTGTTTTTAATGTAAGACATTTTAAACTACTTTCGTCCACTTTTTTTAAATATTCTTCACTTTCTAATCTGCAGGGAATGAAACGGTTTGAAGCTAGAAAAGCTGTGGTTTCAAAACTGAAAGACCTTGGCCTCTACAGGGATACTGTGGACAACCCTATGGTTGTCCCAATTTGTAGCAGATCTAAGGATGTTGTTGAACCTCTCATCAAACCTCAATGGTAAAGGCAATTTAGCTTTAGTAAATCAGTTCTATGCAATTTTTCTTTTCTTTTCTTATGATAGTGAATATGTTTTTCTCTTAGGTACCTGAAATGTGATGATATGGCAAGAAAGGCCATAGATGCTGTGAACTCTGGTGAACTAAAGATCATTCCTGAACAGCAAACGAAGATTTGGTTCCATTGGATGGAAAATATAAGGCAGGTGTTATATTGATTTAAATACTATCATTTTTTTTTTCTACAATAAATGTCATTCTCTCCCATTGAAAAGTGTTATGTCATTGTTTTCATGATTTTTTCTAGGGATTGGTGCTTGTCTCGACAGCTGTGGTGGGGCCATCGAATTCCTGCCTATTATGTATCAGTGGAAGACTCATCCTTTAAACAAGGAAGTGTAAGTAAAGATTTTTACAGAAGATGAAGATTTATTAAATAATCAATCTACTGTATGGTATGACATGTGGGTGGGGACGGCCGGGGGTGGGGTGGGCCAGCCGCTCCTGGCCATGGTGGCATGTCTCCTCGCGATCTCCGCCTGCAAGGCGATTCCGAACACCGTTTTATGGTGCCCGCTCTCTTGCTCCCTATGGCCATGCCCCTTGAGAGCGACAAGGAAAGAGCGTTGAAACTAGTGTCAGGACAGGGGCTGACCAGGGTTTGCTGCATGACAGTGCACTGCACGCACCAAACGCGTAAGTCCAGGAGGACCCGTCAGCTTAATTCCGCGACTGTCCCCTCTGCTTGCATCTGCTTCTGCTGCACGTCCTTTCTGATCATAAAAGACTGCACACACTGACCAGAGTCCTAGACACAGTCTAGGGCTCTAACACTGACCAGGAGGGTTATTAGAGAGCTCCCAGGTTTTCGATTTCCGGTTCTGATTGGTTACAAAATGTCAGTGTTTTGTTTGCAAAAGGTAAACTAAAATCTTGATAATTTTAAGACAGTATCTGAGATCAGGAACGAGAGTTTGAAAAGCTGGGAGCTCTCTAATGACCCTCCAAGGGCACAAGTGTCCCTTGGTATCTGGGGCGCCTGGGAGGACGGGAGGGTGTGTGCTGAAGAGGGTTCCATTTCGATCAAGGTCACAGCTGTTCCTGGGCCACTTGTGACCTTGGTGCCTGGCTGGGCACCTTGTCTGGGGCGCTCGGGACGACGGGAAGGGCGAAGAGACTTACGCCCGCGGTCAGGGGACCGCCCCCTGGCCGGGCTGCAGCGACCACTTCACACCTTTTGTACCTGGGCTGCTCTCCCGGCCTATTTCGCCTTGCAGCCTGCCTGTATGTTGCTTGTATCCTTTTGCTGCCTGATTGTTGTTACGCATGAAATAAATGCAAATCGTCCTCTGCTTTGGAGGGGAGCACCACTTGCCACGCGTGAGCTAGGCTGCCGCCGCCACCCTCTTCGCCCCCATCCCCCGTCCCCACCGTCCTACCCCGCTTAAACTACCAATGATTCACACTACGCGATTAGGAACAAGGCCCGCGGTCGCCGCGCTTGGAGTGCGGGGGCAACCCTTCCCACTCGGTTTTCGCTTTCCGACATGGCGGGTTAATCATTGCAGAGGGGGAAACAACTCTGATTACTGGTGTACTCATTTTGTGAATTTTCGTGAATTTTTATTATATTTCTGTGTATTTATGCTCGAATTTCACTTAATTTTCTGCATATTTTTGAGTATTTGTAATTTTTTTTAGAATTCTATTGAATTTTTCTGAATTTCTCTGAATTTTTCTGAATTATACGGTGTACAACATTTTCAGAGTTGTTTCCCCCTCGGTCATTGCGCATTTAAGGTAACACTATTTCGACGCATTTAATGTGCATGACGCGCATTTAATGCGCATAACGCACATTGAACGCGGGGAAAATGTCTTACCTTTTATGCGCATTAGCGCTACTAGGGGCTGGGGTCCCGAGCCGACGGCACCTGCACCTGCCCACCATTCTATTTCTCTTGTCAGAAGTTAAATGGTGTGGAGCATGGCGGTGAAATATTATCAGATTGATGTGAAGGTGTCTGCACTGTGGGTGTGATATCTAATCTTACATTATCTTATCTAATCTAATCTACTCTAATCTAATCTAATCTACTGTATGGTATGACATCTAACATGCAGCGTAAGAAGCGTAGGAAAACCAAGAAAGCTGTAAATAACATGGATGATAGACCTAAACATGGCGCCGAGGTAACAGAGGTACACAGTCATTACATCATTGCATGAAGGTTGAGTGTGTACCTGGTGTACAATTCAAGAGAGTGGCTGTAGTTGTATTGCATCATGTAATTTTTGCTTCTCTTAAATATTCTTCTTGCTTAACTTTAGAAGGGTTTTTGTTCTTTTAAATTTAAAAGCAAAATGACACTTTTATATCTAGTTTTTATGTGATTTTTTTAAAAGTCTTATGCTTTTTTGAAGTTTAGATGAGCTCAATTTTGTAGTCAAGTGATTATACATATTATCATTGAAAATCTAATCCTTCTTGTTTTTTTGTCAGGAGATCGATAATGAGTTTTGGGTCAGTGGCCGTACGGAAGAAGAAGCTCGAGCAAAGGCTTCTAAAAAGTTCAATGTGGATAGCTCCAAAGTCAAGCTGCGCCAGGACACTGATGTGCTGGACACATGGTTTTCATCAGCACTGTTTCCATTCTCCATCTTTGGCTGGCCAGATGATACAGAAGATCTTCGTACATTCTATCCTGGATCACTTCTTGAGACTGGTCATGATATTTTATTCTTCTGGGTCGCAAGGATGGTGTTTATGGGTCAAAGACTCTTGGGAAAGCTACCTTTCAAGTAAGTCTCAATTATTGTCTCACTATTTACCCTTTAATACTACTCTTTTCATTTCCTAAATATACTGTATCTGAACATTTTTTGTGGCAATTTCAGAGAAGTTTATCTACACCCTATGGTCAGAGATGCACATGGTAGAAAAATGAGCAAGTCTCTGGGTAATGTGATTGATCCTATGGATGTCATATGTGGCATTGAGTTAGAAGTAAGACAAAATTCCAAACCAATAAATGCAAACTTTCAATTCAGAGAAATTTATTGGTTCTCCTTGTTATCTTTTTATAGAGTTTGCACTTGCAGTTGCTTGAGAGCAACTTGGATGATAAGGAGATTGAGCGTGCAAAGCAGGGTCAAAAACAAGATTTTCCCAATGGTATTCCAGAATGTGGAACTGATGCACTCCGCTTTGCTCTTTGCTCTTACATGTCACAAGGTAGTTCATTCGCCATGTTCGTTCAAGATGATTTTCCTCATTGAGCTGTCTGTAATTTAATCATGACTTTTCTGTTATTTTTCAGGCCGAGACATCAACCTTGATATTCTGAGAGTGCAAGGCTATAGATTCTTTTGTAACAAACTTTGGAATGCAACCAAGTTTGCATTGACATACCTTGGAGAAGGTTTCTTGCCCAGGTCTCAATCAGAGATGCTCTCTGTAAGTCAACAAATTAATGTGAAGATGCATAATCCACTATCTAATCCATCCTCATTAAGTCTGTCTTCACTTAATGATCATCTATCAATACATAGTTATATTGGTGGCTATACACCAACCAAGGATGATGATACTATTTTCCATATGCTTGTCGGTAAACTCTTTGATCAGAATGAACTTGTCCATCTCGCTCGATGGAAAACTCATATCCTCAGTTTTAGTGCTGAGGAAAAACGAAGTTGGGAGGGTCAAAGTTTCTCATTTCTTGGTGGTATTGGTGGTGGGATTAGTGGTGGAGCTGGTGGTGACTCTGGTGCTATATCTAGAAGCACAAGTAAGGTGGGTTGATGTGGCTTCTCAATTGCATGCAATGCCCATTTTTGTTCTGTCTGTCTTGTTCTGTCAGTTTTCTTTCATTTTTGGCATGTTTATGTACTTCCTCTTCTTTTCTTGTTTATTTTGATAGAATTGCACTGCTTTCTAGGAAGGAATTTTAGCCCTGGCTGTCAGCATGACGTCAATATGGTCCCTTACTTTGATGTACTCTCTGATACCTCTTGATATCATTCTCACTGTGTTTTGGAGTTTTGAGTCAGATCACAGTCAGAGTGACACCAAGCAAAGTCACATGTAATGTCAAAAGATAGGACCAATTTGACGTTATGCTGATAATCTTTGCTTTATAGTATGCTCTGATCTCCTAAATGATTGCCTGTATGTAGAGAATGAACTAGGTATTTTATAAGTTTAATGGTCGTATGTGTTTCTTTTTAAAGGTATCTGGGAAAGAATCTCCTATGGATTTATGGATGTTGAGCCGTGTCTCTGCAGCCGTTGAAAGTTGTAATCAGGCCTTTGAGACTTATGATTTCCCCATGGCCACCTCTGCATGTTACAATTTGTGGCTTTATGATCTGTGTGATGTCTACCTGGTCAGTAATGTAATTCTCTTAACTTTTCAAAAGCCAAACTGTAAGAGTTCCAAAGTAACAATTTTTTTTTAAATCTGTAGGAATATCTAAAACCAGTTTTTCAAAGTGGTGATGAACAGAAGAAGCTCATTGCACAGCAAATCCTGCATTTTACCCTTCACACAGGTCTCCGCCTTCTTTCACCTTTCATGCCATTCATCACTGAAGAACTTTTTCAAAGATTGCCGCAGTGCCCTGATGAAGCACCAAGCATATGTGTATCGCCATACCCCGAGGTCGAAAAGGTATCCTATTCCCCCCTCCCCTTTTCCCCATTCTTTCTGTTTGCTAATGTCATTTCGATTTCAGTTTAGTTGTTTGTGGTTTGAGAAGATAATGATTCTAAATGATTTTATATTTCATTTTACAGTATGTGTGGAGAAATACTGAAATCGAGTCCTCAGTTGAGTTTGTACAAAAGATAATCCATCTGATTCGTTCAGCCCGTTCAGATTATTCACTGCTCAATAAAACAAAAACAGAAGGTATGTTTAGAATACTGTTTAATTTACTTAAGTACAGTGAGTCTTTTTATTTATATTTTTATTTATTAATTCCCAACACTTGCTGTTCAGCATTTTTGCACTGCTCCGACGCTGATTTGGAAAAGTCATTGCATCAGTATTGTGAAGTAATTGGTACTCTAAGCAACTGCAGTTCTGTAACTGTATGTTCAAATCCACCTCAGGGATGTGCCATCTTCACAGCCTCAGATAAGTGTGAAGTGCATCTATTATTGAAGGTTTGTACCAAAAATCAGTCACTTGTAGCTTGATGTTACATGATAATCATTTAAATGGGATTATTATTCTTAAACTGTATTTTGTTTTAGGGGTTGATTGATCCTGCCAAGGAAACAGAAAAGCTCCAGAAGAAACAAGAATCACTTACACAGCAAGTGAGAAAACTAGAGCAGTCAATGGTGGCTCCTGACTATGATAGTAAAGTACCTGCTGAGGTTCGTTTGGCAAACTCTGAAAAGCTGGCTCAAAGTAAAGGAGAAATTGAGCGCCTTGCTGCTGCTATGAAGCAGTTATCTACAATGTAATAGTTCTGACAAGTAGTAGATTGATTTCAAATTTCTGTCACTTCAACTGAAAGAATATGACGCATATTGTCAGCATGTCATTTCACTTGAGAAAGGGAAGAAAGAAGTGAAGGGTGATGTCAAATTTTACCCCCCATTGTGACCAATATCTGTGAAAGGATGATATTTAAATCTACTTAATCTACTAGAACATTTTTCTGTAACAGCGGTGAATTTTCTTGTAAGGGATTACCTTTACGTAAAAATAATTTTGTACCGTTCAATTTTGTTATTTGCATTGTTATTTTACGGTCTTCAGAAGCATGTGCCCAAACAACTCTGGTTACCCAGCATTTTTTAAAGCCTCCATGACTTTGCTCAACTTACCCTACATGTCTCATTGTATTAATGTGATTTTAGTGATAAATACAGAAAAGGGGCATTTTTTATCTTTCTATTACATCTTGTACAACTATTATGTGGTAATTTTGTTTTTCATATTCAAAATTTGCCAACAATCACAGGGTTTCTTTATAAAAAAAATTTAAAAAAATAGTAAATATTAAAAAAGACTATCTTTTAAGTTACATGTTTAATTTCTTTTTAAGTAAATATAACTTTTCCTCCTCCAAAGATATTTAATTCTTACATTGACTAATACTTTTGGTGGTGTAATGTTCCATAATTTATTTATTTATTAAAGACAGTCAGGGTTTTGCATATTTTTGGTGCACAGTATTTCCCTTCCAGATTAGGAAAAGAAAAAAAAATCATGGAGATGTATAGAAAGTATTATTTATCTTCTGCATTAATAAATGTATTTTCTGGAAAGTGGTACGATTTCATGTTTTGACCTTAAAAATCAAATCAAGTGGCATTTAATATGTGACATGATGGTTTGCCCAAAGACAATACTCTGTGCAGTTCATAAAAATTGTATTCTTACTATACACTTCATTGGCAAATGTGTTTTATCCTTCTTCAGGACTAAGTTGCAAATATCTTGATTTTAATATTGCATTTGTTTCTTGAAGGCATGCTATTTCTTTGTCCTGCTCTTCAGATATCGTCTCAAGCTCTGCTATTCTACTTCTTGCTGTGGCCAATGTAACTTGTTTAGAGGTTCCACTTGGAAGATCCATAGCATCTTGCAATTGTTTAAACCAGGCTGCCATTTCAGCACGCCTCTGTCTCTCCATTGAATTATGTAACACCATCCGCCCTTCTGGATCACACTTTGTAGAGGATGAGTCTTCACTCTCATAAGAGTCAATATCAGGATCTGACGTTTTGACTTTTGACTTATGCATCAACATGTGACTCTGTGCTTCACCTTTGGTTCTAAATTTTCGGAAGCACATTGAGCAAGGAAAAGAACCACTTGCCAATCTACCACCCCATGAACTATTGTACGGATTGGAATATTCATTTTTATCACAGTTCTCAAGATCAGTGTTTGAACTTGTTTCCACAGAAATAATTTCTTTCTTCATGGGGGCTTTCTCCCCACTCTTCCATTTGTTTTGGTTTCGTTTTAGAACACTACGCCTATTGAAAGACTTTGAAGGTTTGAAACCAATTGAATTCTTTGATGTCTTTCGCCATGATGAGTTTAAGGTTGATTTCTTTTTTCTTCTTGATACTGAGAAATTACCTTCAGTTCCATCAGTATATTCCACATCAACAAAGTCATCCTCCTAGAGTTAAAGAATTTTTTTTGTTAAATTGTAAGAAATGTGCAAGTGAATCAAAGGGGGATAAAAATGCTGTAAATGTACCTTGTCAGATACCTGAGCTTTCTTGCTGCAGCGAGAAAAAATCTTTTCTTCAAGACAGTCAACCCTAGAAAATTATCATAAGAAAGTACAACTAATTTAAATGTTGACTGAAAAAGAAAGAAGAAAAAAAAAAGTAAAGCAAATAGTAACTTCATAGGCACTTACATACTAGGAGTCAACTTTATACTTAATAGGCCTAGTCTTTTAATTGCTTCATCTGATACCTCCTCGAAATCACTATCAACAGTTACAAAATTCATCAAAATTTCCGGAATTTCATCCTGAGCTCCAAACACTGCATCAACTCTCATCTGAATAGATACATAAAAAATGGAATTTTCTTTTAGAAAACAGCAGAGAAAACCAAAAAAAATCTGAATACAAATGTACACACCTTAGATTCCCTTTGTAAGTCTTTGTCATTATATTTCCATCTGAACTTATGTTTATTTTCTTCAAAAGGTTGCAAGTTTTCTTCACTCAAAGGAACACTGAAAAATAAAACAAACTACATGTTATACTAAATAACATGAAAAAGAATTAAATCTTTTGAAAATAATCAAGACTTACGTTACTGAAGCTCCCTGAAGTCTGACATAGTAAAATACTGAACAGTCTGCTTCATTCAGCCGTACACTCTCCACCTAAGGTGAGATCAAATCCATCATGTTAGTTCACAAATATGGGCATGGTGGATAAAACTTAATCATAGCAAAACCAAAGTGTATAGTTTATAAATGATTGGGCAGGGCACCCCTTTCAACTGCCTCCAAGAAAAGAGAGAGAGAGAGAAAGGAACAAAGAAAGAAAGAGAGAGAGAAAGAAAGAAGTTCATTTAAAAATAAGATTTACTCATTTAAATTTTAGTGCCAAAACGGCCACAACTACGCATACGTTTGACGCGCATGCGCGCTTCTTTAACCTCTACTAAATGCAAAGACAGGTGACATAATCACCATTCCACAAACAATTCAAGGCGTTTGAGAACAAGATCACCACTTAAGTACATCCAACGCATTCCCCACGTAACAGCAACAGCCAAAAACCAAATTTTGGAAGAGAAGGAACGTCAGTAAAAAGTACACCGCGGACTCCCTGAAGCGGCGTGGCGGGCGTGGCGGGTGGTACAGCCACTGTGTGGCGTCATGTGCTACGAAATATTAACTTACAAAAGCTGGAAACGGTTCAAAATACGTCACAGTTGCAAATACATCTTCTCCTACTCTGAACAAACGTTTCATTTCAAGTAGCAAGCTTAATTTCGGCAGTGTGAATCATAAGCTCATAAGCTGCACGTGCTGTGTCAACCGCGTGGCGTTGTGGTGCCCAATGCCGAAGTAGGCCGGACCGGAAACAGGACACCGTTCGGTGCAGCTGGGTAGCTGGGGGGAAGCATGGCAGCATGGCAGCATGGCATTGCGTCTGACGTGATAGCTCGATGGCACGTGGTCCCAGCTGTACGCACTTACGAGTTTTTATTTGTTAGGTAATTATTGCATTTACAAGAAAGAGTAGGAAATTGTTTGTATTATGCTATTTTTTTTTTTAATGGGCTACGTTGATTTCCTTCCCCTTTTCAGAGTTTTCAAAAACCAGAAGAGCAGCGTAGCAGCAGCCGACTCAATAATAACAATAGGGCAGTTGATCACGAGGCCCCACAGGACTAAATGGCTAGATATAAAAAATAATACCAGTATTTTTTTTATATATTTTTTTTAATATAACTTCCAAATGATATCATCTTTAATACAATAACCATCTTCTACAGCACCAGATTTGACTTCTCATTAGCCACTAGCACATGACAATAAAACAATAAAAGATGACACCAATATCACTTCAAACCAACTGATATAACATAAAATTACTTCTAAATAAAGTATATAGTGTGTATCCCAAAATGCCTACTTCCTCTCTCATTCCCATTACATTAAAAATAAGACTAGAAAGTGAAATTGCTATCTGCAGATGGCTTAAAATTTATTTAAATCACTTATTGTATTTGGTCTTTTGTACAAAGGGCTAGAAAATTATAACTAGCTAAGACAATAATAAAATATTTACAAACCAGCCAACACAAAGCTTTCTGCGTTAAATAAAGACTTCCTGGTTTATTTTCTGGAAAAAGCAAGGAAAGTAGGTATTAAATTGCTAAGTGAAAATCTGTTTCGTATACGCTAAGCAAATCACAATAAGTGCAACAGACAGCTTCAGCCCACAAAGGAAGAGAAATGCACATCTGTTATAAGGCAAATGAAAGAGACAGACATACAAATTAATAAAGCCAAACATTAAAAGAAAAATGAAATAACCATTACCCAAACATGGACAAGTTAAAACTGTCTCAAAATTGAAGAAAGACTCAAATGCATCACTTAATACAAAGTGTTTGTGGGAAATGCATATCCAAACGCACTGCCCAGCACTTCACAGAAAGACTTGGTAAAAAATTCTCTTGAAATATGTTATTTTCATCACAAGAGATACTTTGTTTTGGTCATGTAGTTAAAATTGTTTTCAAATAACATTTACAGACGAAAAAAAAAGCACAGCTTAAAATAAATTGATTGTATATCCCAAGTTTTTGAAAATTTCAGAGAAATGGTATTGTGAAAAATAAGCACACCATAGTTCTTTGAGTAAGAACCGAATCATCAAATATTGTGTCACAAGGTAGACCTTTCTGCTATTACAAGATGCTATTTGTTCAATCTGACTGACATTGCCACTCAATACATTTTAATCTTAAGTTGTATCCAAACATATAATACCCTTCACAGCTGTACTATCATCAATGCTTAGCATAGATAGAAAGAACAATAAAATCACAGTCCTCAACTTAAATCAGCTTTCACAATCTGATGTTACCAATCTAATATTACTTTATCACAGTAATGAGGCATGCCATAAATTGTTAATAGAGCACATACTGTACTGTGAGGTTTACCAAGTTAGCGAGGAGATGATTGGATAGTGCCTGCCTGATACACTACAACACATTAAAGCAGCAACATATTTCAAGAACCAAGTGCTATGCTAACTAGAATTTGTGTTACACATTACATCACATATTGAGCTTTATTAGCTTCATTCATTAATTCATTTCCCCTTAAACAAAAGAAAGCTTTCGGAATGGTTGTCCTTCACAAATTTGGCTATTGCAGCAAGTAGGAGGTACACAAGGAAAGAGATTACAGATGCAAACTCCTTAGCATGAGACCGGTGCACTCACTCTATATAAATGCACATGACAGCAAGAGCTGAATAGAATCACATGCTACAATGAAAACAGCCTACATACACTATTAACCTTTTGGGATGCACATTATCATACAACTATGAAATAAACAAATAAAGCATTGACTTGGAAATTAATCCAATTGGCCATTGATATAAGAACACAGAATTCACCATAACACATATGTAGAACACCATGACTATCTCCATTTCTGTGCAAACAATGGTCAGTCTCCCACAGATAGGCTGCATTTAAGTTCAGTCTTTTTCCAATCAAGAAATAAATTTCTTACAGTCTAGGCCACACTCAAATCTTCTGTAATGAATCACTAATCTCTATACAAATTCATTAAATAAAATTCTGAAACAAGTAAAGCACCAAAGTCCAAATTGCAGCAGGCTCAGAAATCAACTTCCTATTTAACATGAAAAGACAAAATTGCATCCATCCAGTACTGATAACACTCTATTGAAAGTAACATGAGATTTCTATCCAGAATGAGACAAAATAGCCCACGCTCTTTTATCTGTTTGATGAAATGTAACAAGGTTAAACAAATACAAATACAGCAAATGATGAAAAAAGCACAAGCAAGCTTAATGTCTTGGCATAAACAAAAAGGAAAGGGGGGAAAAAAAAAGGAAAAAAGGAAATAAAAAACAACAACTTAATTTTCACATGAGAAGACGATACATCCATAAGCAATGTCACTTACAATAAAGAAAACTCTAATAAATATAACTCTGTTCATTGAACTAAACAAACAAATATTAATAAAATAAATACCAATATTTAGAACTACTGTAAAAACAGCTCACACATGTAAAAATTTTTGTTTATCTTTTTTATATGTAGATATAAAAAGGCTTATCACATACCTTGTTTCTCCAATTCTGATATTAAAAGCATGATCTCCTGATCATAATCTCCATTGAGCCATAAGTATGATTCATGTATTGTGATGCTTCAAGATATGACTTGTGGGTACGTTTCCCTTGCATCATATTATTTTGTCATATACAGGGTGGCCCATTTACCCCGTTGTTTGTTGAAGTATGCAACCCATTCTACTTCAGCTGAGAGCAGGCAAGCGGGGAAGTGGAGATCGGCCGAGGAGCAGCCCCACCTCACACATCCCCCTCGCTCGTCGCTCGGCTGGAGTGGAATGAGTTGCATACTTCCAAAAGCAAAAGGGTGAATGGGCCACCCAGTAGAAAGCTCATGAAGTGGGAAGAAAAACAAAAACTATTTGGCACCTAAAATATTACATTGGAACTCAAAGGTCAGACGGAGAAAAACAGCTCTATCCTATGTCAGTACATAATTATATACTCCTGGAACATAATAAAAACCAAAATAAAGAAACCGAATTTAGGACCATATATATAGGAAAGACGGTTGCAGCTTTAAACTGTTATTAATGTTTTCTGGCAAGCTAATATGCAAACATTAAATATTTCTACTTGAACAATTTCATGTGAAACAAAATAAATAAATAACAAGGAACTATGTTCTTTTAGGACAACTGGAAGGAGAGGAGGGTGGTGATTCTAGGTCAATTGAACTTGAGTTTGACACAGTATTGGTGATAGGAGAATTGACTTGCTGCCTCGCGGGAGGGCCATAGACAAAGCGCATTCCTGATTGGAGAAGCGGAGCAACAGTCGTTGGCTGGAAGTAATATCCCGTGGGCGCAGCAATGTGTAATGCACGCAGTCCTGTTAAAGGGCTAGCACCTAGATTGATGCTCGCACCCGATCCAAACCCTTCACCTGACTGTGGAACTGGCACACTCCCCTCTGTCTTGGCTGCTGCTCCTGCTGCTAGTCCGGCTTGGGGTACTGCTGGGACTGCTGTTGCGACTTCTTGAGGACCATCGGGAATCTTTGAAACACACACATTTGTCATGAGAAACTTAGGGAAAAGTGTTTCATAAACTTAATACTGTATATCTGACAGATGGTAAAATAGTCCCAATGAAAGAGCGTTAGTGAATAAAAAGCAGAGAGGAAGAGGCACAAAATTACCTGGCAACCCCTAGCAGGTGAAGTCGGTGGCGAGGCCCCGAGCGCCTCGTTCTGTGACCCAGTTTGGGATCCAACTGGGGACTGGGGGGCGGTACTGTACACGAGGCAGTCCTCCATGCTGCCACCTCCCGCTCCCCCGACCCCGACCCCGACCCCCGCCACACCAGCGAGCGAGCCAGCCTGACCGACTGCCATTCACCACGATACCACCACCATTAGACATGCAATTGACACATTCAATACCACTTAACAAACTAAATGAAAATTGACTACATGTGATCCAATATGATTAAGGCATGAGCCCCATGAAAAATGCCACCCTTCAGAACGCTAATAGGATTATGAATGCTCTTTGACTAGCATTTCAGATTTTGCTAAACAAAAGATGTAGTGAAATGAAGATGGTGAATGTATGGGAACAAACCGGCCATAAAGGCGACAAAGACCCAAAGGTTAAGATACTTTAGCTGAGGAAACTTCTAAGCTAATCACACCAGTTTATATCGGAAGTACACGGATTTTCTCACCTTGGCAGTGAATAGGAGAGAGAGCTTGGTAAAACACAGGTCTTGCTAACATGGCTGCAGCCTCGTGAGGAGAGAGGGACACAAGACGTTGAACTGCAGTAACTTGCTGTGGGCCCCCAATCATATTTCCCAGGCCAACCTGCATAAAAGAGAGTCACATTATTGTTAGAGGAAATGAAACCCATTTTGCTAGGGGACCTATTAGAAGCTGACTAAATTTGAGTCTTCCAGGACAATAGAGGCAATGCAGAATAGGCAGAAACAGGCTACAACATTTTCTGAAATTTGAAAATCTATGAAAATTTAGAGAAAACTTTAGCACTATATTGAAGATGGTCATAATGATAATAATTTTGTAGATTTCTTCAATATGAAAACTGTGAAAAGTTCATAAACACGTAGAATAAAATTGCCAAAATGCACTGTATTTTAATAAAAACCACGATATGGTGCACTAAACCAAATGTAAGTACAGACTGACATAGAGAAACTAATCATAGATCATTTGACATGCAGACCTCCATTTTCTTGTGTTTACTATCACATTAATGGACTGTATTGTCTCTGCACATTACTGTCCACGATACTTAAAAAGTGTGTACCGGTAGTTGAAATGAAGCTAAATACATACTTCTAACACTTACTAAAAACCTCCTCAGGGTTGCTACAGGATTCCTAGAATGAAATTCCTCAAATTTTCCCTGATTTCCAGTCCAAAGTTTTCGTTTTTACAGAACTCTTAACGATGCAAGTACCGTTCTCAGCGAAAGTAAAAAATGAATGTTGATTCTAATCTAGTGGCAAACATTAAGTATTGAAAGACAAAATGAAAGTTGTCACCCGCCTGCGTCGAGTCACGTTGCCTACCAGCTGATCGGCCAGGACCTGGCGCGGTGGCAGCATGTCGCGTTTGTATAAGGGTATTTGATATTTTTCCCTGACCTCTGTCAGAATTGCCTGACTTTTCCCTGATTAGATTAAAGACAAAATTTCCCAACCTTTCCCTGATTTTAACACCTGTTTTAAACTCCCCTACTTTTCCCTGATTTCCAGACCTGTTTTAAATTTCCTGACTTTTCCCTGATTTCCCTAACCTGTAGCATCCCTGCTTTTCTAAGGGTCTATCAAGTTATTAAAATCTACATTAATGCAACTAATGTCAGCTAAATGTGAAATAATTGTTCTTTATCAGCAAGACATGTAAGACTTGCATGAGTTTGCCTGCTTTCTGATGGGAGGACACGCAGAACGATGCGGGCAAAGCAGAGTCAGGCTGTCAACACGCACCTAAACAATGCACGTTGAAGTAATAAGGGGAGACATTAAGCTTGACTACACAATCATCGAAATCTTAAGATTTGTTTGCAAATTGCTGGCAACAGATTTTTCATACATGCGTTGCACAGGAAAAAAAAAAAAAAAAAAAAAAAAAAAAAAAAATCACAGGTGTATTTATTTCTGAGTCAAAAATTTCTTACTTCTTCATTAACTTTGAAACAGAGCAACAAAGGTCATCCTAAAGGCTGATCACTAAGCCACATGCTATTCCAGTAATATGGATATATAAAATAATACCACTACCATTAAGCAGCATTAAGCAAACACAATTCCAAACTTAATTTACACAAAAGTAGTTTCAAAACTAGTATCTCATAGAGTACATGTAAGTTGTGATTTAGACTAAATCACAAGGTAGGATAATACAAAAATAGGAGACGAAATTTCGGGCGGAGAGAGAGAGAGAGAGGGGGGGGGGGGGGATTTGTTGTTCCTTACCTGGCCTTTACCATGCCGCGCCGAAATCTGTGCTCGCAATTTTTCCACTTCTTCTCGGTGCCGCCTTTGCATAGCATCAAGTTCAATTTGTTGTCTGAAAAGGACGCATATTTGAGTTAAAATACAATGGTATAATTGATACTGAAAAAATTAGAGAAAAGGAAAGCAATGTGTTGATGTTTTATACTACCTTCTAAGTAGGTTCTTGTACTCCTCATTTTCTTCTAAAGGAGCATCATCAGCATTCTCCTGCTGTCAACAGAAAAAAGAGGTATGAACCTTTTAATCTAGCACAAGCATTATTAAATTGAGATAAGAATATTAATGATTGAGAGTGTTTTTGAATTGGTTAATGTGCAACCTAAACATTTCATATAAGCAAAAGGTTTTTGCTATACTTGTAAATCTGTGAATGTTCAAATAGGTTTTAAGAGCCGAGCAGTGCACGATGAGAAAAACGGTTCGTGTCATCACTTCCCATAGACCATGTGTCCAATGAAGAATCCATAGAAGGTGCAGGATGGCTCCTTGGACTGAAACGTGGCATGGGCGCTCGAGAGCATGGGTTTGCATGTGGCAAGTACGAATGCAGCAAACAAGACTTCTGTCCCTCCTCTTGATGGTGAGACCACTTTGTCAAGTGAACTGGTGGTCGCATGCCAGCATGTACAGTGTGATAAACTGGCTCATATTCTTCTGGAATTGCAGCAGGCTCAGGTACAGGAACAGGTGTGCGAGAACGATACGCACTGAAGAATGGCACCTCTTGATCTGGTGATACACGAGCACTTAGAAACTCTTGACTTCGAGCTTGCTTCATTCTTGCTTTCAGAATATCCCAAGGCTCACTTCCTGAAGACTGATGTTTATGAGGGTGATGATAACCTACATGCTGATCTGAATAAGTACATTTATTCTCCATACTGCGCCTACGAACTCTTTCATTGGCTTCCTTAGTTCCCTCATGATGGCTGACATGAGAGCAAGATAATGGAAGTCTCTCAGAAGACGGATGGTGCAGTCTAAAATTTATGTCCTTTGATAAAGAGAGATCACCATGGCTTGTCCATCTGTGCGGAGCTGGAGGACTGACAGATCTACTGTGAAACTCTGACAGACTGCCAGTCGGACAAGGGCATCTAGTTGAGAACTTAAATGATGAACCTGCACTGCTAATTCCAGGCATACTGGTTTTTCTTGGAGGAGAGTTCATAGGTAGGTTCTTTCCTAACCTATCTGCTTTAACAGGTATAGGAATTTTACTTGATCTTTTACCATCTTTACTATCAACAAGGTCTGAAGCAGATGGAAATTTAGTGAGATGATGTAAATTACAATGGTGAGGGTCTTGAACACTGCGGATGGATTCAGGTGAAGACGAATACAGTTCTGGAGAATAAGAACCATGCCATGTAGGGCTAGTGGGACTGGTGGGACTTGAAGCCTCTTCTTCCTTTCTGGGAGAACGGAGTATTCCAGTTCGATAGCTTTCCATGGTTTGCGCACGAGGCCTCTTAATTGGCACAATATTTTGTGGCAATTTAGGATGCATGTTTGATGAGAGACTCTGAGAGATGCCTCGAGGAACACTTGCAGGATTGAGTTGAGGTAAGCTCTGGGGTAAATTTTGTGAAATAGAATAAGGAATGAGTAGAGATCCTGAGATGAGCTGTTGAGGTACAGCACTTTCATGAGGTGCAACCAAAAAAACGGGTGGTGCATGTTGGACAGCCTGCTGTGACTGAGACTTCGGAACCAGGTTGATTTGATGAGTGGTCCATTGCTGAGATGATTGCGTTAGCAGGGCAACAGGCAGGATTCATGAAAAAGCAAGGTAGCACACAAAGTCAAGAAATGGAAAAATAATTGTACTGCAAACAATGAAACAACAGAAACACAAGAGTTATCCACAGATGTGCACAACTAACTAATTAAATAAATAACAACAGATACTCTAAACAGAGGTATCATACTTCATAAAACTTGCAGATAGAAGAGGTCTACATTAAAATAAAATAAATAATTATGACTGATAGGTCCAGCAATGTAGGTTAAACATGCATATAGGCAAAATTTTACATAAAAAAATAAAGAACAAGGACAGGCAGCACCCAATATACAACCAAACACTATAAGATTTGATTCCACACCACCAAAATACCAATGCAACTAATCTTCTTGAAAAAGGAGTGAACTATAAGATCAGTTTTATGTGAGTTCTAAGATACAAGCTCCATTAGAAGAGCATGTAGTGAACATATAGTACCGTGCATAATCAATTTATTTAGAAAACTTAAAGAAAAAAAAAAAGTAGTCACTAAGGGTTTTTTTTTTTTTTTTTTTTTTTTTTTTTTTTAAATTAATTTTAAAGAAAATACCAATGCATTTGCAAAGAAAAGTTTGAGTACCTTGGTTATTACAATTATTTTCCCCATACAAAGAAATGCAAGAACGTAATTTATTTGTAGTATTAGGCCTTCCTTTTGTCCCAGGAAATGAGATTGTTTCAGTTGCTAACATCTGCTTTACCTGACACACAAGGTTTAGAAGGAATGTGTTTGGTAGCTAATTCTCTATAATCAAATATTTCAGTACATACCTGTTCGGGGTGCTCCTGTTTAGGCATATGTAAGACATGGAAAACAGTGGAATCTGCAGCAGTTGAAGCTACAATGATAAAACAATTTTTGATTAAGGTGGCTTATACTGTAGGGCAATCAAAGTTATGCCACAATACTCACAATTAATAGGTGATGGCGGTGTCGCATCTACGGGTGAGCTGATAGGAGCAGATGTGTCTCGTGAACTTATAAGACTTGGGTCAGGGTGAGTCACAACACTAAATCGACCCTTACGGACAGCAGTAGCTGTGGCAGGCGCAATTGGGCTTGCACCCATGCTGCTGGGCACACTTTTGACTCTCTCCTATTTAAAAAAGAGAATTAAATTAATGAATTTCTTCTCTTTTTTTTTCTTTCTTTTTTTTTTGTGTGTGTTTGTGTTATTACCTTTTCAGCAGGTTTGTCTTCTGGCACAATACTGACTTGAAATCTGGAGGGGCGTCTTTCTGGGTGATTCACAGAAGTGGTATCTTGAAGTCCCTCAGTTTCTTGATTGTTGTCGTCCTGAGTTTCCTGCAAAAGTATTAGCAGAATTAATTAATTATAATGTGTAGCACACAAATTAAAAATTTTTAGGTAAGAAATGATTGGTTAGATTATCTTTTATTTTGATGTCAGTCATTAAAATGTCTAAATAGGAAGTACGAGTTAGAATAAATGCCAATTAAAGATTATCACCAAAGAAAGAAACACTTGTGATCAAGAAACAAAACATATAGGCAGTAGTATTAAAATTGAAAATTGTCATGAGAACTGGTTCCTCATATACTTACTGCCTGTGCACAAGCTTCTACTTGTGCAAGTGTGGGGTCCTGTGGCCCAGTAGATTGGCCTGTGGTTGCATGCAGTGGGTGCAGCGTGCAAGGTATGGCCCCCATGGATAATGGGTGGAGAGTAGTTAACACCGGCTGAGGTAGAACCTGCACCAACACGCATGCTCGCAACTCACCACACACCAACATGCTAAACTAAACCCACCAACTTAAACTTAATAGAACACAGTAAAATGCCTCAAGATATATTTTATGTTAAAGATACTTTGAGATAAAATAAAGCCATTTTTTAACCCAGACTGTAAAGATTTAATTTCAACAGCACATGCAGATTGATGGGGACCAAGCACTAAAATTAAAAAGATGACTTCAATGTCAATGTCAAAAGTAAACATGGTAAAGCAAACCAAGCTCAAAATAATTTCCTCAAAATTTTGGAGCCAGCTGTGGTAAATTTTTACTTTAAACATTCACACTTAACATCTAACTTTTGAATTTCAAGTTTTAGGTGTCCTTCTAGGCTATTCCAAAAAAGAAGAAATTTTCAGTAGACAGAATAAAAAGTCGGATGTCCGAGCGCAAACCCCCCCCCAAATAAACACACAGTCCTGAGTCCATTGATAAAAGACGTGGATACAATGAAGAAAATTTGTACCTGCTGTGGTTGTCCGATTAAATAATGTGTTTGAAGGTCTCGACGATACCCAGTGTGGATCTTGGCAAGTTCCTAACAGTTTCAAAGATAGATAATTATTAGAAACACAAAATTAACTTATAATGACAGAGTAAAAGGAGAAATTTGGTTACTTGTTCAAGATCAGCAAGATCAATTGCAGCTGGTCTGGGCCGGTTTGGGCGATTCATTTCATCTCGGGAAGAAGTTTGATTGGGGGACATTACCCCACTGCTCATTCCACTTACTTCACCCACAGGGGTTACAGTTACCTGCAAGAGTTGGATTCAATAACATTCTTGACCACAGCCTGGAGTAGGCTGCTGATAATTCAAAAAGAAGAGAAAAAAAGAATAATGCAATTCTTTACCTGCTGCAAGAGAGTAGCACCAGTTGATGAGTTTTGTCCAGTTGTAGCCAGAACAGTTACAGGTTGAACAACTGCAGTGAGAGGAGACTGAACAGACTGGAGAGGCTGAGTAGCAAATTGCTGAACAGCCAACTGTTGCTCTGATGGCAAGAGTGAGACTCCTTCCAAGCCGATGATACCCCCTGCAGGTTGAAGGACCTCAAGAGCTGCTGGTAACAAAGTTCCTTGCACGCCTGATGCATGCAATGTACTGTGAGGTGAGAGGGGTCCCTAATGAAAGAACAAAAAAAACTGCATTAATCTGTATTCACCAGATAAGAAATTCAGTCAGCTTCTTCTATAAGTACAAGAAAGTCCCTCGAAAATAAAAAAAAGAAAGAAAAAAAAGGGGGGGGGGAGAAAAAAAAATTAACACAGAGTACAATTGAAGCATAAAGGAGGACTACCACATGCGGCCAAGAGAACTGAACTGAGCTCCAGTTAAGCTCCATGATTCAAGTCACTCCCCCCACCCAACCTACTCCCCTCTCAGATCATCCTTAAGAGGGACAGGATGGACAATCACTGCCAAGGTCATCCCTTTATCAACTTGCCAGGCCTGACTAGGCTCGGACAGGCCGGGCAAAGCCGGGGCGTTCCGACCCGGACGAAATTGTGGTTGTAAGAAAGAGCAAGGCATTCTCATAACCCCCCGAATTTGAAAAAGATGTTAATATGCAATTACCAAAAAATAAGACACATAAAGATCATTCTTTTACACACACACCTCAAAAAAAAAAAAATCAATTATTCAGGCAAGAATAAGAAGAAATACAGCATTCAGAACACTGCAACCAATGATATACATACCACATGTGTACCTCCAGTCATAGATATAGATGCTAGTTTCTGTTGGAGAGTTTGCATATAGGTATCATACGATAAGGGCATATGAGGAGTGGCAGGATGGGAAGGAGGGGTACCACCTATGCCAAGCTCAGAGGGTTGTGATGTTAATTGAGCTAATTTTTGCTGTAAATCTTCAATAGTTTGAGGTCCTCTGAAAGTTAAGGGAAAGTAAAGTTATGACTATGTGATGACTAAAATACTTACAGATAGTTTACAACGTTATCTTACGCAGCATCAGTCTGAGATCCAAGCTGTTTTTCAAGAGAGTTTTGCTGCGTCAATTTGATGTGCAGTCCATCTTGACCAGGCAATACTGTATTTTCTGGGGTTAGATGTTGACTGGGTGAATCTCCCGATATTGGGGTTCCTCCAGATACAGGTGTGCCTCCCCCCATAACATTACCATCATCCCCATATAAATAGCTCTTCTCAGGGATACTTCGAGTTAGTTGAGATGATGTTTCATCTATCTCTGAAGAAGTCGTTGCAGAGCTCATAGGTTCAGGAAGACTTATTTTACGAGTTTGTTTATCAATTAAAGGACTTAGACTTGAAAGAACTGTTTCACTGCCAATACGTGCAATAACACCCTTCCCTGAGGACTCTAAACTCGGTTGAGCTTCAGTGAATGACATCTGTGGCTCAACCACAGAGCCTGATTCCTTTGGAAAAATACTTAAGATTAGGTTAAAAGGACAAAGCAATATAATAAATAGTAATTGTAAAAAAAAGGTTTTTTATACTAAAAAATTAAGAGAGTCTAGGATATTGTTCTAACCTTGACTAGAGTTGCCCCCATTGGAGTAGGGGACACAATGGTATCAGTCACCGTACTGACAAGAAAGCGTGACACTTTACGAACCTGATGGAAAGAAAATCAGACAGTAAGACTTTGCTAAACAAGGTACACTATATCAGCTAAGATTAAGCATTTAGTTCTCACCGGTGCTGGTTTAACCACAGGAGCATGTGCAGTGGGGGAAACATTTGCTATAGCTGATATTGACGGTTGGTCTGTGAGTGACACGCGGTGATGCACAGGGCTATTTGGTGCAGAACCAACAAACGGTACTCCTTCATCCCTCTGAAAGAAAAAACAAATTCTAATTGAAAATAAAATGAATTTTTTGACAAAACGAGAGCACCGAAAAAACTGCATGTGTTTTCTACTTTTACTTGTGGCTGAGCCACCTTAAATTTATAAATTTAATAGAAATCTAAATCTGAAAATAAATCTAAATGCTCTGCCATGGCCTTAAGGAGTAGAGGGAAATGCAAATGAAAACATTCTGAATCCCTTCACTTTCTGCCAACCTTGGGAACATCACGTCAAAATGTAAACAAATTGAGTTGAATGAGCAACTTCATCATAATGTTGTAGTTTTGTTATTTTCATCAATGTTAAATTTAAAAAAAAAAAAAAAAAATATTGAATTGCCTGAAAGGCATTGAAGCTCAAGTCTTCAACTTAGTTTCTCATAATGTGTGCATTTAATGTGTGCATTAATGTGTGCATTTAAAATGAAGAGGGTGGAAGTCAAAAATACTCAAGTCAACACACAGCTTCATCCACAATAAGAGCCTGTATGGCTAGGGTACAAAACCTTAACATTAAGAGCTATTTGTTCTGTAAAATGCTTAAAATTTTTGCCATGCAGGATATCACACAAATCACAAAAGCAAAAGAGGCAAGGAGAGAAAGAGGTGGAAGAGAATAATGTGCCTAATTAAAGCGGGAGAGAGTAATATATCACAATCTAACATTACGTAATAGAAGCAGAGTTAACAGAATTAAGTTGCAAAATAACAACAGAGAAATGTAAGAAATTTGTGACCAAGAAAATTCAACAACATGAAAAGAATTACATAATATAACTGCAATTACCTACAAATTTAGAATAAACAATGGATGAACCAAAATACATTTGGAGTCCACAATAAGAATAAAAAAGTACTTCAACTATGCTTGCAAAGGGTTTACAACAACACCATGCTGAAGTGCAAGCAAACTTACAGATCGGTGTCGGCGATGCTGTTTTATGGAAGATTTGTAGGACCGTTGACGGGTTAATGAAGCATGACGCACCTGACAGGAACCGGACAAATATCAGCAGAGCCAAAGTGAAAGACACAAAACCAATTACATGCATAGCCATGAGAATGCACATTGAAAAGGCAGTTTTTTTTTAACTTGCAGAAATTTGCAGAAGACAGATAGGCCACATGTGTCATAGTGCAACCTCAAACCAAAACTTAAATTTGTTCATTGGGAATCATGAGCGAAAGATACTAAAAGCATCTTTCATATCTTTAGTGACAACTTTCTTGGATTTTCTCATGATATGCATGATATGGATATGAAGATCTGAACTAAGAGCATTAAACTGAAAAAATTGGGTAAAGAGTAATTTTAATTTTTAACCATAGATGCGGTGACAAGTGTTTTCACTATGTTTACATTTAATAAATGTTAAAAGAAGTGTTGTTACTTGTTGCACTTTTTAAGTACAGGGCAATCTCACCAATGAAACAAATACCCAATTACAGAGTAATTTTCCCTGGGCCCTACATTCTATCTTAAGGAAAAGGTCCTTTCATAGCGAAACCCCCGTCATAACACAATGACAAGAGGGATCTTACTTTCAGGAATTGACAGTATGCAGTTAGAGATAAGCAAGGTATTAACAAATAGGCGAAAGAGGAGAAATCGACACACAAAAGCAGAAAGATGAAGACAAAGCTTGTTATGTCTCTTAACACCTCAAGACTCTCTTCTTTATACACATTGGAAGTATACTCATTTTTCTTTCAGGGCAACCACACACAGGGGTCCGTGACTTAACATACCTTTTCACACAACAAATGTTAGAGCGTAGCAAATAATAATGTTATTACTTTAAAGTTGTTAAATAACTTAAAAAATTAAAAAATTACGTAATCAATTTTAAGTTGACTAAATGATCACGGCAGGCAATCTAATGCGAACATTAAATTTTGGACACCTAACATGTTAGATTAAATAATACTTCTAAAAGCTGACAGTTTAAAAGGAAATTGTTCTAACTTTAACTTTTATCCTGTAATTTTTGATAAGTTACAGACCCCTTACCACAAAGTCCCCAACCAAGGATGAGGGCAGGTAAGAATTGTGCACCTAGATTGACAGTAAATTGATAAATGCCAGGAATGGTCGGTAAATTTTATCTGACTCCTCAGCAAAATGCAATAGTGAGACAGCCTTGAGGAAAAGGATAATTTTATAATCACAGCCTGAAATTAGGTATGGTATGCAATTCTTCTCTGACTTCACTTTCTGAAAGACTTTATACGTCTCAAGAGATCTAGTAGCATATGGAACTTAATACCTTAAAACTTATTTACTTACTCGACCAATGTCCACAGCAGAATCATTATCGCGTTCTCTTTCTCTTGGTCTATGAGCAACAGGGCTCCCAGAGGTATCAGATGGAAAACATTGAGACACTACCGGCAACTTGCTAGGATCAGCCTTCACTTGCCTGACAATCTCTTGTATCAGCTCAGTAAATAGCTCTGCCTGGCTTTCAGGCAGGAGGTTCTCAGCAACCTAAGAGTTTTGAATAAGACTTAATTATTAGCAATGAGGGCTGGGACATGTGAAAGCAATAAGTTTAATTCCTCAACATTATTGTAAAGAAAAGTATTTCAGCCTACCAGGTTTTTGGCAACATCCCCTGGCACATAATCAGCACAGTTAAATTTAAATGTAACTGTTTTATTCCGAGTTGTTTCTAATTGACACTCTACAGTTGGTCCTCTGCTTCCAGAAGGGCTAGTGCTCCCAGACAATTTTTCAGAATCTTCACAGCTGCTATTTGTGCCATCATGGTTAATACTGAGGACAGTCAATCTATTCCCTCTCTCATTTGCAGCCTTGTTGCGCTGTCTTCGTTGATTCGTGCGACGATTCCTTCTCTCGGTTGCAGTTTCAGGTACAAGGCCAAGGCCGCCAGCAGCGGCAATAATACTAGATGACAGAGCCTCTGCTGGATCGCTTGCAGTGCTATGGAATGGAAATATCAGACATTAATTTATTTTTGAAAATGTTTTGAGTTATATTTTTGACACTTTTTAAAACATTTTAGACACATAATTAATTCATAACAATAACTGACCTATCAGCACGTGACAAAACACCAGAATCAACTGTTGTCTGTGAGGAATGAGTTAAATGATCGCCCCCTTCGACAGATTCAATCAACTGGAAATTTTGAAAAAGATAAAATAAATCAAATGAAATTGAGCAATGACAAGCTTGTAAGTAAGATGAAGAAAAATGATGACTAACTGTTTTTATTAAGTAATACACAAACAGAGAAACAAACAAACAAAAGAGGACGAAAAAAGGGGCAAAAGAAAGCTTGCAAAGCCATGCAATCAGAAGAAGAGGCAATAATTCTTGCGTGTTTCAGTTTTATATTCCTTAAGAAAATGAGATGATGATTGAATCGAACAGAATAAAACTAAAATGCATCAACTGCAATTGAGGGGTAAACCACACTCTACTATATGAAAGTTTCCATTCTGACTGTGTACAGATAAAAACTGTCATACAGTACGTGCAAAAAACAAAGATAAAGGGTGGAAAAAGGGAGAATAAACAGAAAAAATTAGTTTGTACCTGAGGGGAAGTAGAAAGTTTAAGTATAATAGGATCCTGGTCCATAGAGGCTCTCCTAGAACTAGCCTCTGAGCCCACACCATATGGTGTTGATGTACCTGTGATGGACATCTTAATATCTGACACAGCACCATTTTCAAGGGAAGCCTGTTTGGAATCTTCTCTGGTACTTTGACACCGGCTTGTTTCAGCATCGCAGCCAACATCTAGTCCTTGCATTACATTGGCCTCTCTTTTCACTAACTGCTGGTCAAATGATTCAGGAGATGATGTGTAAATGTGAACTGGAGGGACTGTTGTTGAATGCCCGTGGAGAGACGGAGAATCATATTGATACTTCAATGCAGAGGTCATTAATTGTCCCTGTGATTCAGCTGTTGGTGCACAGACGGCTGAGGTCAAATAGGGGCTGTTCTGATTCACTTGAAACTGAGTTGAGAGATGAGTTGTGTCGGGAAACACAGGCGTTATGGTGTTAGAGGTCGGCACAGGAGTTGATGGCGGGACTGGCGTCTGGATAGGAGTAAGCGAAGGTGACTGATACTGAGCAACCTTGGACGCCTTGCTAGCATCACTCACAAGGTAAGCCGAATTTTGCTGCACCAGGAAAATCTGTGGCTGGGGGCCAACTGTTTGAACCATCTGCACACATGGCGACCCACACGCCGACGATAGCATGCTTGAGGGGTGGGTAGAAGCTAATGCCACACTTTCAGCCCCAGCAGTAGCACCACACACTTGCATGGAAGCGCAACTTACATTATCAGAGAGCGCAGCATCAATTGATTGCTCCCCACCAGTTTGACTTGCCTCCAAGTCTTGAGGGCGAGAATGAGGCTGCGTGGAAACAGTAGAAGGCTGAACCAACACCATTCCTCCGTGAGCACCAGGCCCCACCACAAGATTGCCATCTAATGAGGGAACAGGGAACATAGTTTGCAACAGAGATGGCGCTGTGGCAGTACCAGTCATTTCCAGCAATGCATTCTATAAGAAAGGAAATAATGATAAAAAATGAATTACTGGGGGAAAAGAACCAGTTTTACTAAAAACATTATAAGAACTACTCTCTTGAAGTTTGTTTTCTTTATACCTGTCCAGACTGAGAAGTTTGAGCTAAAATAACTGGTGCTGATGTTTGATGCAAACTAGTTGCCACGTATAATTGCTGTTGAGGGGCTGGAGATCGGAGAGTTGCAGGGACATAGGCACCCCCAGAGGGATGAAAGACTGGTGTAAAAGTACCTACATACCCTCCAGTTACGCCATTCACACTTCCAACAGTGCCCACAGGCAATACCTGAGCGGCCTGTAATAAAAAACAGGGAAAATTCAAATACCACATGAAAAGTGGATTTAATAATCATCTTTTGACTTCCACAACTAAAGAAAGGAAAATGAAACTCACCTGTTGGAACACCTGGGTGGAATGAGGAACATTTGATGAAGATGGAGGCAATGTTACTGTATTGTATACAGGCTGTGATTGGTCAGGCTGTTTGACTTCTTCTGTAACAACTGTTTCTTGAAGTTGTTCCAATGGGCCAGTAACTTGAGTCAAAGATTGTGTGTGTTGCAAGTTCTCAGTATCTTTACTGACAGGTGGATGAAAAGATTCTGTCGTGGAAATTTCTGGACCAACAGGTGCTGAGATAGCAAGATGAGCATCATGAGACAGTAACTGGTCATTTCTAGAAGACATTTGCTGTTGATTTTCGGTTTGAGGTGCAATGTGGACTTCAGGTTCTTGAGATGGATTTCGAAAGCTTTCATTTTCTTGGAGTTCTGACTGATTGATTGAGTCATGTAAGCTTGATAAGTGCTGAGGTTGATTCTGTGATGTATGGGGCTGTAGCTCAAAAGCTGATTGTAATTTTAGTTGATCTTCAGAAGAAAGTTGAGGTAACAAAGTTGTTTGAGCTTGTCCCTGAGGCTGAGTGGAAACAAGTGTGTGAGAAAGAGTTGATTGATCCCCACACTGCTCAGACTTTTGTTCAGCTGTTGCTTGAGAGTGTTCTGTTAGGTCTGTCTGAGGAAGTATTTCAGAAACCAACATTTCTTGTTGCGGGTCAGAAAATGGCCTAAGAGAGGAATCCTGTTTGCTCTCAGGCAAAGTGTCGTATTGCCCAACAGCGGGTTGATCTTGAAGTTGGTCTTGCGATTGATCTTGAGTTGAGGGCTGAATCTGCAGTGGAGTGAGAGGTTGCATATGAACTTGAGATAGAGGCTGAGAAGGAATTTGACCTGCAGAATGACTTTGACTCAAAGTATTGGGACTTTGCAGCAGTGAGTGGGGCTGATTCTGGGGCTGAGGAATTTGAGGTGTAATATGACTTTGAATAACAGGCTGCTGCACATTAGACTGGTTCATGTCGCCCAACTCTACATGTTCCTCAGTCTCAGTTATCTAGAAAAATAAGAAATAATTAACTTTAATCACTACCTTGTAGTTTGTGAACAAAGATGAACAAACTGACAAGCCCTACCTGAATTGATTCCATTCTCTGAGGTGCCATGACCACATTGGAGGTGTCAGGTATATAGGTCATTTCAGTAACAATGGTTGTCTGCTGATTACCTTGCATGGATATGTTGATTTGCTCAGTTTGATGGACTGTCACATACCCAGAATCTGGAGAAAACTCTGATAAAAGAATAAATACACAAAAGAATTGGCAGTTTCACATTACTTTGTATTAATGACTAAAGTGTTACCTGCTCCAGAAGGTAGGTCACGTTGCTGCTCCTTCAATTCACCAGCCTCCACATCACCAGGATGAAATTGTCCTGAGGTAAGCTGGCGGCGTTCTTCTCTCTCTTTTGTTAGGGATTGTATTTGAGCCTTAATAAGTTTTGCCACAACTCGAGCATCGTCTTCCATGATCAGACCAGAATTTGCCTTAAGAGAAAGAAGCCAGGAAAGAATAAATTTTTAGAGCAAAGAGAAACAGAGTAGATGGAAATACACATGTGAAATTATAAAAAATAATGAATTAATTACCATCTCTTGAGACACCTCATCAGCATTATCATTTATAATATCAAAATCGAACTGTATTGCTTCATTTTCTTTATGCTTATTTGACCGCTTCTTAGGGTCCAAAACTCTTAATCTAAACTCTACTTTAGATGCAACTGATGCAACTGCTTCTTCTCTAGAAACCAATTCCACTCGCAATCCACAATCCTCAGCAAAAAACTCATTATTCAGTAAATCTTTTATTCCAGGTCTAGGAAATAAAGAAAAAATAGCATCAATCCAAAATAAAAATTTTGAACCAGACAGGGACTAAAACCAGAAACACATTATACAGAAAAAGCTGCTTATGACGTTCCTGTTCTTGCGCCGAAATCACAATGTTTAGCACGGAATACGCTATCAAAGGACATTTTTACCGGAAATGAATCTTGTAGGTGCATGGAAAACATGATGCTTCATGCAAAAACGTTACAAGCCGGAGACGTGATAAGCAGATTTTACTGTTACATAAAGCATACCTTTCTTCCCTCTTCAATCTAATACAATGTTCAATAATATCACGTATTTCTGGATTTTCTACCTTTTCAAAACTTTGAGGTTTAACTCCCTGTGGGGTAGATTTTTTGAGATGAGACTTTTCATACCCACAGAATAAAAACAAAAAAAAATTCATGATGATTGATACTAACACTTATGACTTTCTTGTAGATTTGTGCTGGGCCTGTGCATTCTGAATAAGGATATTCTGAAGTCGCCATTTCAAGCATACACATTCCAAATGCATAAACATCAACGCTTTCATCATAATGTTCCTCATACATTTCTGGTGCCATAAATTCGGGAGTACCTGAAAAAGATTTCGTAAGATAATGTAATTTTCATCTGAAACTTATTCAGAGAACACTTAAAAAAATTAATTGAAAATACAAACCAATAACAGATTTTGCAAATGATCTGTTTTTAAGGGTGGCAAGACCTAAATCCCCTATCTTTACCGATCCAGTAGTACCAGTAATAAATATGTTGTCACATTTTAAATCTCTGTGTATGATAGGTGGGCTCCTACTGTGAAGGAAACTCAGCCCTTTCAGAATTTGACGGCACCATGACTTCAACACTTTGGGATTTATCTTCTTAAATCGGCGCAAATACCTGAAAGACATGTAAATTTAAATTAATGACTAAGCACAAGCTAACAATGAAAAAAATTAAACCGTAGACAACTTGCGTTTTTAATGTGCCCGATGTCATTAGTTCAGTAACAAGAACAATGTACTTTCTCTTTGTGAGAGTGACTTCCCAATAATCATAAAATCGCACAATATTGGGATGTTGTAACCCTTTCAACATTTCAGCCTCTTCACGAAACCTCAATCTTTCAGTTTTATTCAATTTTTTTTCCTATAAAAATGTATGAAAAATTGAATGAATCAAAAGGATACTTTATGGGGAGTTAAAAAACATAGTTGAAGAAAACAAAGACTTTTGAGAGCGTTTACCTGCAATTCACACCAGGCAACTGCTACACCAGTTTGTGTGTCCAAACCTCTATACACTGTTTTAAAACTACCCCTGCCAATCTCTTCCTCAAATTTTAAGAACCTGGAGAGAAATACCGATGTTACTTCACTTTACCAAAGCAGGAAAAGTACTGTGACAGCAAATAAACAACAGACCTTCCATCTGGAGAAACACCTATAGCTTTCTCCTCGTCGTCATCCTGAATCTGCCCCTCAGACGCCACAGCGGATATAACAGCTGGCAATGTTTCAGGTCCTGCCAGCAGCACATCCTCCACTTTTGTCTCATTGTCGAGCGCAAGAAGGCCATCATCAATGACATCCTCAACAGCCTGATTAACCAGTGTCGCTCCTGCAGGCCTGACAGTGACGGACGCCTTCGCACTACTAGCAAAGGGACATTCCTCAAGTGCTGTGGGAGTGCTACATCCTTCATCATTTTCAGCTTTGTTTGGCGCAACAGGGCTAGAGGGTGCATTTGTTGTGCGTGTAAATCTGTGGGATGGAATGTTCGCATTTTTCTCCTGTGACGGTGCATTAGAGATTGCATCTGAGCGGCTTGGTGATGGGTGCTGCACACTAGAGCTGGAGCTGGAGCGGGGTCGGGCGCGGGATCCACGCCTCGACCCTCCTCGACAAACGGAGTTTGAAAAAGAACTCCCCTTTTGGGCAGAATTATTGCATATAAAAATTGTAATTGTGGTAAAAAACTGGGTACCTCATTTAAATTTAAAAATACACATACCCTAGGTGAATGTCCGAGGCCAGAATTTCCGGTCCCCGTTGTGCCGAATCCAGTACAACTGCTGAAGTTGCTATTGCGGCTTTGAAAACCAGTTACTCTGCCTGCTGGGGAGTGTTGGGAAGATTGCAACCGGCCCTTACCAGGGATAGGTGAACCATCTTGTCTTGAGCTAGAAGGAAATTTTCCATGTCAAAAAGAATTTATGTATGTACTCTCCACACAAAAACTGTTTAAAAGGCACAAACCAAACAAAAAATGAAGAAAAGCTTAACATTTTTAGAAATTAGTTGATATAAAATATAAATTGTCTCATCAAAATGATTAATAAGTCTGAGGACGTAGGAAATAAAAACAATTCTACACCTATCTAAGTCCATTTTTACTCTCTCTTTTCCCCCCTTTTTTTTCCTTTCACACATAAAGAGGAAAGGTACCACAGCCTTATCTTTTCTGTTGTAGGGGCTGCCAGAATGTCTGAGTCTGTTCATCAACTAAGAGGCCAGACCAACCAGCAATAAAGATAGATAGGTACATAGACAAACAGATCGGTGGGTGGATAGAATAGACGAACAGGCAGACACGCCGGCGGATCAGATAGACGGTCGGACCCTACGCTCGGCTCGGGCATAGCGCCAAACTGTCAGCCAGCTGCCACTGCCGCTGCCGCTGCCGCTGCCGCTGCCGCGCCGACCTGCGGGCCCGTGCGGCGCGGCGGACGGCAGACGAGCGGACAGCAGTTAGGCCGTCCCTGTTCCTCCAATCAAGTGTTATCTGTACCACTTGACATGACTTGCCCACAATTCTTTGGACAAAACCTTAGCCTGTTTAGATCTCGAAGTTGGAATGTATCGGGAGAAAAAACAAAAATGCCTGACCCCGATTTGAAAAAGAAAATTATAAACCATTGCAATGCATTGTTGGAGAGGGAAGTCAAAATGGTAATGCAAACTGCATATTGTCATGACTTCTAAAGGAAAACTTTCATAGCTTGAGACTTCTACTAAAAAGCAACGTGCATTTCTACAGGAGACATAAAAACAACAATGCATCTAGAACTCCAAGAGTATGAATAAGGAAGTCACAAGAAAATTATCGGTGACCTTGAAAATTACATAGGCAGGAATAGGATTTTAATTGAAATCGTTGAGTAGCATGGCCCACATACTTACCTATCATTGGTATCCCTGAATTTATTAGGCGAGCGAGAGATACTTGACGAATTTTGAACAGTATCACCTTGCACATTTCTTTTCTTACTAGGAATAGTTCGACTAGGTCTATTCACTCCACCTCCACCATCACTGTCTTCATCTACTCCTGATGTAGAACCCCTCCAGTTGCTACTGCGTGCAATACGTCTGTTATGAATGCTACTATTGTCAGTTATTACTGAAGTGTTATTACTAGATACAGCAGGGAGAATGTTGTTATTTCCACTTCTGCAAACACTTCGGTGGGTTTTGCTCATTGCACCACCAGCCCAAGCCGGTTATAAATCTCTATGTCTATATCTGTTGTAAATTTTTCTCAACAGGTCTCATAATTGCAAATGTACCACCAAATTCTGACCTTCTGCCATTCAAAGGTTTTTACTATGAAAAACAATCATATTGTTGTTCAAATAGAGCAGCAAAAAGATAATATCAGCCTTCTCTTCAAGTAATTCTTCACATACTGAAACATAAAAGCAGAACACAATAAAAATCACTAAATACGCTGTGTTCGGTTGCCAAACTATTTCCTACTGATGTACATGTGTGCAATTTTCATAATAAAACTATACAGCATCACTTGAGGTTACTCTAAACTGCTAAAAATCCATTATGAGGAAACTAAATCACAAGATATTTTATTGTCTTCTATGCATAGGAACACAATGTTATGTTAGGTGTCCTTGAATCAGAACTGAACTTTCTGCTTAGCATGTCAATCCTGATATGTATGTCCTAGTCAGGGAGATAGAACGAACTGAATTGCGTGTCAAATAGTAGTTCCAGAGGCAATGAGCCATTACATATTTGACATTAGTTGATGTACGGCCACTCTAACCTACAAACAAGAACTGTCAGATATGCATAACAGCATAATATTTTATGACTTTGAGATTGGCTAGGTCTACTATGACTGCAATGTTGAAAAGAGAAAAATAAAAGGTCTAATTCAACAAGAATCGACGTTTTGGACAGATGTTTCGCCTTTGCAAGTACTGCTTTTCCAGCTCTGTACAAGGGCGCTAGGGCCAGCGATATCTAGTAAGGCCTACCAATAAGAATAACGCGAAAAGCACGAAACCTTCCTTAACACAGGGCGCTTCAATAATATTCATTACAAAGAATGCAATCAAATATACTTTTGGAAAAATATTTTACTTGATTCCTCACAGACTTGTAGTTGATGTTCCCAACCTTCAGATTCCGATGAAATTTCAGGCCATTGATCGCGAGACACTTAGCTAATATGAGTGTTTCGTACAATATAATTCAGCCAGCAAAATAGTGTGCAACAAAACATAATTTATGACTAAAAACTCACGTTTAATTGGCCCTACAGACGCAAAAATTTCAGCCTCAAAATTACGGGACCTGCCCAAGGCGCATATAGGCTTCAGTGCCTCCCTCTCTCGGCAACTTCTTGAACCACATTTGCAGATGACACTTCAATGAAGAAAAGAACAACAAAAAAAGGGGGGGGAGAGAAAGGAACGAAAACAAAAAGCGATCAGGCTGTACCGCTCCCGCTTCCCGCTCCCACTTCTCCTTGCCTCGCCCATTACGCCCATTGAGTGCGTTGCGGTGTCAGTGACAGCTGACAGCCGTGGCCGCGGTGCGCGGTGCGGGTGCGGCCAGGACCTCCATCTCCACCCGGAGCGAGGAGAGGAAGGACCAGGACGATGCCGTCGCTTAAAGTGACGCACGCGGTGGTTTGTCGCGTCCCCGAGTCGTGGTCCTCGGACGCTGCCCAGGTCGAGGCGGCTCGTCGCCAGCATGAGGCGTACGTTCGCCTGCTGCGCGAGCTTGGACTGGACGTTGTTGAGCTGCCCCCGGACGAGGGACTGCCCTGCTGCCCACTGACAGAGGACACCGCCGTGGTCTGCAATGGTTCGGCCCTCATCACGAGGCCTGCCGCGGCCAGGGCTAAGGAGGTTCGTTAATTAGAAGTGACGGCGTTGGCGCCCCGCCCCGGACGACCCCCCCTTCCCCTCCCCTCTTGCAACAGCAGTTCCAGCAGTACCCTCCTGTGTCCTGAACTCCAGGCACAACTTCAGGGCATCTGTAACTGCAGAGTCCTGCAGGGAAGTGCTTAGTGGCTCATGGACCATGTTTTTCGGTGAAAAGTATGACTCGCTTATTGTCCTTAAGTCTACCCGATTCAAGCTATGGGCATTTTACTTCTGTTTGACATAATCATAACCCCGTAGGTAATGTGTGAAGCTGTCAGCAGCTGTTCCCTTGTTTTATTTTTCCGTAACAAAGACATTTACACATAAGGGCCTACCACTGGGAAAACAATAAAAATACTTTTAAACCAAGAAAACTTTTTCTGGAGCAATCTCTGTTTTTGTGTTACAGATTGAAACAATTCGGGCGGTACTGAAAAAGGAGTTGGGCTTGCCTATTATCGAGATTGCTGATGAAAACGCCAAACTTGAAGGAGGCGACGTCCTTTTCACTGGTGCAGATATGATATTCTTGTAATTTTCACAAATTCTGTGCCTCAAAATAATGTTACAAATTTATTTTTTCTTGGTTTTGCCTAGGCCGTGAATTTTTTGTCGGAATATCAGACTACACGAATGAAGCTGGAGCTCGTGCTGTGGCAGCAGCGTTCCCTGAATTCCCTTGTACTCCAGTTAAGGTGATTGCCGTTTTCATATCATACCAAAACCAACTGATCAATCCTAGTGGCTGTTTAATTCAACTTGGCTTTCATTAGGTATCTGGCAATACTCATCTGAAAAGTTTGGTGTCAATGGCAGGACCAGAGTTGATGTGTGTAAGCTCTGGTAAACATTCCCAGGAAGTTTTAAAGGTAGACAACTGTTCAATTTGCTATTAATGTCTGCAACATACAATTTTGTAATTTTTTAAAAACAATTTTTTTCCTTGTAGAGAATTGAGAGAGAAGCAACACACAGCTACCAAACCCTGACAGTCCCAGAGGACAAAGCTGCCAATGTGATGTACTTAAATGGTACACTCATACATAGTGCTGAAGATGAAATACCTGAATCTACAAAGGTAAGACCTAAAGTTAGATGAAAATATTCTAGAATAAGAAAATACAAAACAAATAAAGGAAGAAGTCAAAGGAACAAACACACTTGATATTGTTAAAAGTTTTCTTTTTGTATCTCTTACAGATATTTTGTGAAAGGATTGATTATTCAAGAAAAGCAGTGAATGTAAATGCATTGACAAAAAAAGGGAATGGCTTGAGTTCTTGCTGTTTACTTTTGAGAAGGTCAAAACACATTCGCAGTCTTTAATAATAATTGTCATTTGACATCAAAGAGACCATGCTTAAGTAATCTAATGGTTGTTAATCTTTTTTCCTCGTAATTTTTTGTGGTATTTGTGGATTTTTCAAATTTTTTCATTCATACTTTCATTCAGTAAGCCACCTATGTATCCATATGTACTAATAAGAAAAAAAACATGTCATAACACTTTTAGCACATTCAAGCAGAAAAGCATCATCTTTTTATTTCTTTCCTTTAGTTTGATGCTTTTGCAACAAATTCTTCTCATAATTTGATCTTAGAAATGACTTGTGTTGTTCTTAAACCTATAGCTTTTTTATTAGTTTGCCACCCAGTTGGCACAGCCTGTGAGCCTGGCAATTCCTATGTATAAGAAATATGTTTCAGCTTGTGCCTGATAGACTGACAAATATCTTATTTAGATAATGTTAAATGTTGATGTTGTTTCCTTTCAATACTCAGTGAGAAGCCCATTTAAGTGGGTTTGTGTCATGTGCTGCTGTAATTATATATTGTTTGCATTAGTTACTTGTTAATTTCTTTTTGCCAGCCTTTTATTGTAAGGATCTATATTGATTGCAGTTTAATTTAAGTACATTTTTGTTATTTTTTTTATTTTTCTGAAGCCAGCTTGCATTTGTTTACCCTTGTTGCTCCTTGAAGTGCAGTATCACCATTGTTTCAATACCAGCTTTTGTTGGGGGCCTTATAGAATATTATTCATGCCTTGGAATTACATGAAAAACATGAATATCCAATGTTTTAAATTTTTAATAACTGTATTTTGATCATAAATGGAATATTCCACACCTGCCTACTTCTCAATTCTTGTGCTTCGATTCACTACTAGCTGATTCTGATTACCCATCAGCATGATATTTTGCAGGTTGTAGGACTTTGGGTTGTATTTTAAATAAAACAAGACTAATAAGATTGCTTGAAGTTTATTGAATAGCCCCCAGAGGCAGAATCTTGATTTACTTGAAAGTTATCAGTTGAGAGTCCAAATGGACGTAAGAAAAGATTACCCAGGTCCTTGAGTTTAGCTGCAACAGAGTGGGTTTGGATTAGTTCAAAAACAGCTCATGGATTCAAAAAACAGGAGATAAACTTTTGAGGTTCCACATACACATCATCTCAGTCTTCAATTTCTCATTTCTCTCAGTTATGAGGCCAGGAAGTCTCTATATTAAAAAAATATATATATAAATACATGACCAAAACGAGATAAATTGTTTTGAAAAACTTAAAAATAATCTTCTAACTCTAACAAGGTGGGACTGGCGTCCAGTTGTGAATAGTCACTCACTCACCCTAATAGCTATATTAGCTTCTCTGTGGCTAGGGTCATTCTCCAAGATTTTTTTGCAGTCCTCAAGAGCTTCATCTAATTTATCAGCTGATTCATATAGCTGAGCGCGACGCCAAAGTGCACGAACAAATGTTGGGTCAAGTTCCAGTGCTTCGCTACAATCCTCTATTGCAGACTTAGATAAACCCTTGAACACAATTTTAAAAAAGGATTACAAATAAAAATTCTGTGGGCCTTATTAAGCACTTTATTGGACTCACCAACTTCATTTTGGCCGCAGCTCTGTTTGAATACAATTTTGATCTATTAAGGGGGTAGGATATAGGACAAGTCCTGAGTGCTAGAGTGTAAGAAACAGCTGATTCCCTAAATTCCCCTGAACGAAACTGTTCATTTCCCCTTTCTTTGATATTCTCAGCCTCTGCTCTTAAGCGCTGTTTGAACAACAAGGAAAAAATATAATAATTCAATACCACCTCATATATTAACAGATAACACTTCAAAACGCACCATCTTTTCCTCATCAGAGAGAGAAATTTCTCTGTCTTTCAATGATATATCATCTATGACATCATCCCAATCAATGGACTCATTTATTTTGGAATCGTCATCATCACTATTTCCAACATTTCCTTCAGCAGGCTCGGCACTGAGATTTTTAGGATCATCTTCAGTGCCAGAGTTGGTTTCATTACTGATGGCTGTGGTTTCTGACTGGGTTTCTTCACTCACGTTGGAGTCCATTGCTTCGAGAAACTGCGTAGAACAGGAAAATAACACAGAGGACATGAAAGTCAACCTAGTACTCTATTGCTCAAATGCAAAGGTTAGATTCTGGAATTGCAAACAACAACAAAAATTATTATTGCAGGCATTAAACAGAGAGAAGATGTAGAGCATTTAAAAGAAGAACAATCTAGTTGTCTTTTGAAAACTGGTTACCGAAATGTTGTTAGAGGAATGCGGGTTGAGTTGTCATCTGTCATGCATAAGTAAAATGTACGATAGGCATACTTACATGGTCCCAAACAGTCAAAGACCCATACAGCAATTAGAGATTGAATAGAAAGTGCACAAGTGCCAATGCTCAATGATTAGTAAAAACGCTGATATTCCAGCACGAATCTGAAGAGCTGTTAAGATTCCGAAGAGAATCTTCTTTTCTGGCCAGCCAGCTGAGCTAGCTCGTTGTTCTGTCTGCTACAATCAGTCCTGAAAACCTCATAAAGCCTAGTTTCATCATATTTCTGACTCTTATGACACTTGTCTTACATTAATATATTTCAGCCTATATCACCAATATCTAATGTTTTGTGGCTGCTAGGACAGTACGATCGTTTCCTATCATTATTTCTTTGTTTTGTTTGCTTTTAGAAGTTGTCAGTACATTGTAGGTGTGGTAGTACCAAAGCTGCGGGCGGTTATTTTCATGTTTCATTTCTTTATCTGTTCTGCTGGATTTTTTTATTTTATTTTGAAGTTGTTGGATTGTTGACGTTCAGCTACATTAAGATGTAAAAGATTTGTAAGCTGGGAGTTCTTTCAAGATATCTGGCATCAAAATTCAAGGCTTACTTCAACAATTCATTCTTAGTATTAGTTTGTCATTAATTCCTCTTTTCTCTGGATTACATTAAATCTCAACTTTGGTCTCTTCATATCATTAAAATCTTAAAATGAATTTCATATTCCTTTTCAGATTGGAAGCAGCACTAACCAGTCAGTAGACATGCATAATGGTGCCCTGAATTTTACATTCAAGTTGCCAGTGCTCTCAACTTCAACTTCTTTGCCTAACTTGCACCCCTTACCAAAACATGAAACGGAGCACTGGCATGGCACTGTTCAACTAATTATAGTTCCAGTTGTAGCTTTTGCTATTGTCATCATCTTATCTGGTTTGGTAAGACTTTTCAAGCCCCTCTAAATGTACCCTTTCTTGCAGCACATTGATCAGTTCTTACTACAGGTGATACTTTATCGAAAAAAGAGGCGCAATGATCAACTGAGACATCATTTAATGCCTCTTTACGATTTCGATGCCTCTGACGATGACCAGGAGTGGGAAACTGAACTACTGGATGAATTTATGGAACAACAGAGTGTTAGGATGGTAGGTAGTAGAATCTGTTCATGCTAATTCCAGCTGAAATCAGAGTGTTTAAAATTCGTTTCTTTCCCACAGGGATACAAATCCATAGAATTTTTGCCTTCACTTAATAGGAGCTAATTTGAAGCCACAAATGCCCAAACCTGACAATGGGATAAAGTTGATACTTCAATTACGTGAAGATTGTTGTCTTATGCTACCTTCTGCATTAAGTAATGTGTCATAATGATGATTTTTAATTTTTCAATGGTAGACAATAAATGTTTTACTCATAGACAATTGTCTGCAGCACCATGCAAAGTCACATCATGAAAGGTTTGATGGAAGTTACAAGTAAACACACACACTATTTTTCCAACTGACATTTATAAGAGAAAATGAGATACATTTGTTATGACTGCAATGGAAAATGAGATTTAAAGTGATGAGTTTCAGGAAAACAATGACATGAGAGATGAACGATGACATTAAGGAAAAGCTGGCTTAATAGAGCTGTAATGACTGCTTTGACCACTTTAACATACCAGTCCAGTTTCCATAAAATAAAATAAAATGCATTTCTATGTGAATGAATGCAGTTATAAGTATAAAAGAAATGGGCATGTCGAAATGATGGCAGCAATAATCTTACACAGTTCATCTAGAGGAAGATAGAACAATGAGCTACCAAGTCAATATAAATCATAATCAAACAACCATGGCCATGATTGAATTAAGAAGATCATCATTTCTACACATGCTATGGCTAAGCCTGCTGCTTTAGGGACTTTCTGTGAACATCCCTGCTGAGATGACAAATAAACATACAATCACATTTGTGCAGTCTAAAATATAAGGTAAGACAGTTGGCCAAGACAAACAAAATGCCAAAATTGAAGTAGCTGTCAACATGGAGATCATCTCCTTCTGGCAGTGTTGAGTATCCTATTCAAACAGCATACATGATACAATTACAATTCCCATGATTCAATTTTCTTCCTCTGCCTCCTCCTCCTCTTCTTCTTCCTCTTCTCCAGCAGATTCAGCCTTCTTCTCTTCTTTCTTTGGGCGGCCACGGCCACGGCCAGTTCCAGTTGCAGGTTTCTAAAACATAAAAAAATATTTCAGGCAATCAGAATTTTGAGTGTTGTAGTCACAATCAAAAGGATGGTGAAAGCTTACCTTTGCTGTTTTGGCAGCCTTGCTTTTCTTGCCAGAGCCCTTAGGCCTTCCACGCCCTCGTTTAGCAGGAGCCTCCTCACTCTTTGCAGGTGAGGTTGTGGATCGGGCCCGCTTCTTGGCAGCAGCCTATTAAAAAAGATACTAATTTCAGAAATCTATCCGATGTCATTCAGTAAAACTTATAAAGTTTGATACACACCTTTTCAGCGGATGCCTTGCCTGGGGGACGCCCACGCTTCTTCACTTCGGTTACAGCTCCTTCGTCAGACATGGTGAGTGAAGTTTTCAAAGAAATGAGATAACCACCTATAAAGGAAAAAACACGACAACACATTAGACCGACACTTGAGCAAATGTCAGCTCTACGTCCAGAATTTACTAGCTTTCTTGTCACCTTAAAAAAAATGTAAGTACTTTTTTCTTTTTTTAAATTTTTAAAGGAATTTTTGAATTTATATGACAAATCTTGAAATTCATAACAAAAATACTGGAAAACCAAATGTATATGATAAAATGTCAATCTCAGAAAACTAATGTTGAGTTTCAAATTTTTAAGATTTAAGTCAAGCTCTATATGGGGCATATATAATTAAAAACTGATGAAACAAAAAGTGAAGGCAAGGTTGATGAGAATCGTTGCTTGTTTCCTGTCTTCATTCTTCTGAGGTCCTCTTAGTCTTGATGTTCGCAAAACTTGAATTGTTTGAAGGATTTGTTTTTAAATGAACTCTCCAAAATGTAACGGAACTTCATACAATTAAAAATAAGCTTTCAACCAAAAGTATGTTTTGATGAATAATGCATTGTTGCTGCTGAATATTAATTAAGATGGAAAATTAAAAATCAATGAAAGATGTCTGCTTCTTTAAGTAGGTGTTAGATATCTTGATGTATTGAAATGCCCTTTGCTGTTAATTTCAAGTTAACTCCTTTGCTTACCTCTTGGTGTAATAAACAGAGGCCTCCTCTTTGCATGTGATTCCTGCGGCCCCTGCTGGAAAATCATGTGTAAATATAGGTGCCTTCAAGAATTGAAAGCGTTTGATATGATGAGTCTCGCCAACAAGAATTCAAGAGAGATTATGAAATTGAAAAGTGCTACTTTGAAAAATATCCAATTTGAAAATTTATAGCAAAGATTACTATAAATTATAGAACTAAATTTTGGATATAATTTTTACTTCGAAGGTGTGCATTTGGGCAAAGTTTGAATCTGAAAGTACTTTTTTTGTTTTGTTAAGAATAACAATTAATTGACATTGGATAATATTAATATTAAATATTGCACTTAAATTCAGTTAAGACAATTCTTGAGAGCCAAATTCGTCGAAAAGGTTGCAAGATGGTCCCGGCACGGCAGCGTGAGCGTCGACATCTTCATACGAAGGCACCACCGCTAACAGCGTCGCTCCAGCGTCGAGACAGGACGGGGACGCCAGAAAACCGCGCACGCCCTCCCTCACCCCCCACCCCTAACTAGTCATACTGTTGAGATTACCTCAAAAAATAAAATTGGGCCTTAAAGTTGAGGGCTCGGAAAGGAAAATCGATCACAAAGAAAATATCTGGCAACACATTTAGTTTAGGGATACAAGCACATCAGAAGTCTTAAAAGACCCCACTCGCGTCAAGATTTTCAGCCAGCTGAACGCCTATTTCTAGACTTCTACGATTCAACCCATTGAAAAATACAGTACTCCAAATCAAAACGAAATAAAAATCATTTTTCCTTGCCGAACACCATAAACCAAGGCCCGTACTATCAGAGAAATTCTACTCCGGCTTAACTCACAAGTATCCAATGGACGCGCCCGCCATTTTCAAAAATTGATTAGGTGAAGTTAGAGCTTTAGGAGAATATATCAGTTTTAAGATAAAATGGGAATTTTAACTATGCGAACAAAGTTTGCGCAGACATAGACCTACCCAAGGAAAAATAAAAGACTACCGAGAAAATTAACTGTGACCAGAGAGAATCCAAACAATGAACGGTGCTGCTCACAGGCTTGGGGCGTCAGACGCCATGGAGGATCGGTCCGTCAACCGAAGGGGAAATCGTGTACCCTAAATAAATTTTCTCTGATATCCATAAGGGTTTATTGCCGGTTCCAAACTGCTTGAAAAATCCCTTACGATCTAAAATTAATGAGACGTGTATTTCCTGAACGAAATTGCATCTACTTATGGGATATCAGGCGGAAAAGAAACGCAAAACTTACTGCTCTCGCTCCGACCGGCGCGGTGAACTCGACAGCTTACTTCAGCCAACTGACGCTCTGTACGCTGCGCCAACGGCCAAGTCGCAAAGTGCGCCTTAATGTCTGGTGTGGCACCCAGAGGGCTCTGCTGTTCTCGCGCCAAAAGTCTCAGTCGTTCACATATACCTTATGGCTAGATATCTCTTTAAATACGTATTGAAGGATGAAAATTGTTAAAATATCAGGGTATTTTTTTTTGGCCATGTTCACGAATTTAAATTGACGATTTTTGTGTTGATTGACAATAAACACTAGCCTGACAGTCGCAGTAAAATGCCCTGTTGCCAGATCGCCGTGTTTATACCATTTTAAAAATTGTGTTTTTTTTTCCAAATGCGGGAATGAAGATGGTTGTTGTGCCTCTAGTGATTATTTTTTCACCCCTAGCTTCGTAAGTTAGGTTGGGTAAATATTTGCGCCCGTTTGTGATGTCGAAAGTGAAGCAGTGTTGTTTTACTTTGATCTAGCTTTGATTGTACACTCGTTCGGTGGCGGCAAGCACTGGCAACAACGCGGAGTGTAGTTAAAAATGCTCTCGTTTTTTTATTTATTAAACTCAAGGTTGTGCTAAAAACGACCTTTCTTGTAAGGGCGCTCAATGTGGCTCACCATTTTTTGTCGCGTTTTCCGCAAATTTAAAATTGAGGCATTATCAAGTTAAGGAAAAACCAACGATAACGGTCAACGTAGGTCTTGTGGAGAAGGGGGAGGGTGAGGGTGGGGGGAGAGCAGCGCTCGTTGATCGTTGATTTTTCCAATTTTCCCTTAATTTCATAAAGCCTTATAGGTCTACTAGTAATAAACTTCGAGATCGGGGGTGTCCGCTTTTTGTGCTATCTCTGTCTCTCTTTACCCATTAGAAGGTAACTGGTGCGAGAGAGACAGGAGTATTGCCCTCACCACACCCCGCACCCCCGCACGGTCGACCAATGAAAGGGCCCGGTCCAGAAAGTCCCTCTGTGATTAGTCAAGGCATTGTGATGATCCGGCAGCAGACGATATCGATATTCCTCCTGTTCTTCTAATCTAATTCGTAAAACACCTCATCTGATGAATCTGATTGGCTGAAACCAACTTGAAGCTTTGGCAGTGGCTGCAGGTAAAATTTGATAGACGTTAGACAGCACAACGTGGTACAATGGTCTCAAAGAAAAAAAGACCTAACACTGTAAGTTCACCCTCATTAATCATTTGAATTTCTTTTTCTGTAATATTCCTGAAAAATAAAATTATATAATAATTTGTCTAATTTTTCAAGCCTGTGGTGGAGGTTGAAAGTGCTAGCCAAGCAAATTGTGTGGCTCCTGACCCTGACACTCAGAGTCCGTCACCAGCCACTGCAGATGTAGAAGAAAATCGGGATGAAAAGAGATTGTACTTTAAAGATCCAGCCTTTCAGGTATTTTACTAAACAAATGACTGCTTCAAGAAACCTTTTTCATCCTTTTCATTTTACCTTTGTGAAAACATCTGCAGCGAGCGAGCAAAAACAGTAATATTAAGAAGAAAGGTGGCCGTTCTTTGAAACAGATTTTGACACAAGAGAGAGCGTTGCCCTGGTTGCCAACTTGCATTTTGTGTAGGTGATAAACAAAAAAATTTCCTCTTCTTGCCATTGCATCGTATATCAAATGATGTTTGATTTTTCCTTCTTGCAGACAGCTCCATAAATGCTCCACCGTCTTTTAAACCATCCAAAAAATATTCAGATATATCAGGTTTACCTGTGAGTATATGCCTTAATCTGTCAGCTGGAATTTGTTGTTGCATGTCATCTTACAAAGAATTTTCTTTCCTTCATTCTTTTATAAGGCAAAGTACACTGATCCTCAGACAAAATTGTACTATGCAAATTCAGATGAATTTAGTACCATCAGACGACTTCCCAGTGACATTGTTGCTGGCTATTTATCTCTTAGACGAGCAAACAATCTGATCAGTTGAAATAATAAATATATTAGTTTTTTGTACTTGTACTGATAGTCCTTTATTTATAGGATCCAAATACAGTATATACTGCAAACTGAGAAATCAGCCAGAACACATAAGTAAATCTTCATGCTAACATCAAGGATGAAAACATTTCCCTCATAAAAAGCCAAAAGGCTCTAGATTAAAATTGAAGAAAAGAATATTAACAGATAAGTAGAAAATTAAAACATATTCTTTAATAATACTGTAGGAAACATTATTGTCAGAGTTGAGCATTTTATGGGTTGGTAGGAACTCTATTTCGAAGGCAGATTGTTAGCTCATAAATAAGAATTGAAACCAGGGAACCAAAGACATGTTTATGATACATCTGTTTCAGTTCAAAACCTTTCTTCAGGTACAGTTCTCTTGCACCATTGTGACATTCTGAAGTTACAAGCTCTAATGCATTATAGCCTTTACTAACAGAAAACTTAATTACTTCGTCAACAAGTTTGGAAGCAACCCCTTTGTGCTGGTAACGAGGATGAACTGCCATGCGACGTAACCAAGCAGTATTTTCTTCTGATTTGCTTTGGGTCACAGCAATAGTCCCAATGACTTTTTTCCTTAGATGTGAAGCAAGTTGAACAGACTGCCGTTGCATTTCGCCCTCTGTCATCACTAAGTATTTTGCGTTCCTTGGGTCTTGAGTCATAAACATTGGTTCACAAGCTTCAGCTACCCAAAAGCCTGTGTAATCTGAAGACATGTAGAAACGCGGGATGCTGGATATATCCTGCATCATCTCCATTGTTCTAAAACTGTGGGCCAGGTAGATGACCACATACATGGCTATAATAACAACAGGAATGGAACCTAAGCAAATGCTCAGAGGTACTCCCATGAAGATGAACATGACAGCAGATGTGACAACCATAGCCTGGAAAGTTATTTCCCTTGTCAGCCCCGCAATAAAAGCGGTGTTAACTGTAGACATGGTCCCTTCTCGCAAGATCTCCTTGCACTGGAGCTCATCTCCAGGCCGGTAGTCACGAATGACGATGACATGGTCCATGAGCAACGTCAACAATACCTCCTCGATGAATCTAATAAAAAGAGAAACGAGGTAGTGATGATAATTGGACAATTCTGCAGGCGTCGAGAGTGAGTGCACGCACACAACAGAATTCCTTCCTCTAACCGGAATGTTGACAACAGCAGTTTCACACCAATAGGTTGAAAGGGCTTGAGTCTGTTCTCCTTCTCCGCTCTAGTACTGCTGCCAACGTCGCGCCCTGCCAGTTTATTCGTACAGCGACTAAGCCAGGGATTGTTTTACTTCCATAGTAGAAAGGACAACATCTCTTGGGTGTAATACTGGTTCAACTTATCTCTTCTTTCGACGAGGACCTAAGTTTACGTAATCGAAATCGTTCAAAATTGTCCTTCAGTTTACGAATGTTGGTGAAACTAGAAGATGAGAAATTTGGAAGAACGACAATTTTTCATGATTCAGTTCACAACGCTTGTTGTCGTTGTGTAGTGTTTGTTGTTGTTGTTCGTGTGGTTTCGGAACTTGAATTTCATGTAATGTCAGTTAAAACCCCTTAATATATTTTGTAGGGATGCGCTGTTTCCTTATTTATTGAAACAGTGTTTCGCGAGGACTACTGAAATCTTTCCCACGCCATGGATGGTCCACAGATAATGTACACAGACCCTTCTCTGGTTGATAGAATTGTAGGCGAACTCAAATCACAAGGAACTTTTGATCAATTTAGAAAAGAATGCATAGCTGATGTTGATACCAAGGTAAGAACGCTTGCTGTTTCAAGTTTTGCGCTTGCTGTGACTTTACAGCTGTTCATACAGTTCTTGCAATGTATCAAATTTTATAACCCTCATCTCATTAGATGTTACATCACGTCTATCTATTCTATCTCCTTTTCAGCCAGCGTACCAGAATTTACATCAAAGAGTCGAATCTGCTGTTGCCAACTTTCTAGAGGGGAAAGTATGGAGGCCAGATTTTAACAAAAATCAGTTGCGAGATCGTTTACGGAAACATATCCATGAGTAATATATGTGATGGCTCTTTGCTGATTTCTAACATTATATTATTTAATTTTTCTGTTACAATTATTTTTTTTTAAATGTTACAGAATGGGATTTTTGGAGACTGGTGTTGAACGTATTGTTGACCAAGTTGTCAACCCCAAAGTTAACTCTGTTTTCATGCCTCAAGTAGAAGATGTAGTTTATCGTGTTCAGGGTATTCCAAAACCGGAAAAGAAACCTTCAACTACATCTGCACCTGTTGTAGGATCAACCTCTAAGAATGGAGGTATTAAAACAAGTCTCTTGCCTTTTATATTGTTTTCTTTTTATCAATTTAGTTTTGTATTTCGTTGTTAATACATAGATTACTTTTTGCCTGCGAAGAAAACTAATTCATTCAATCTATTTACTCCAGGAGTTTTCAACTCTGGCCTGTTTAATCAGCCTCCTCCATTTTTGCCTGGACTTTCTTTCCTACCTGCAGCTCTACAAAACCACATGCAGAAGGCACCTACATTAGCTGTGAGTGTGGGATATGCCTTCTTACTTTAAATACTTGAAGCAACAAGCCATTATTATCTTTAGTATTATTTTCTTCCCCTAGGACTTGCTTCCAACTGACCTAGATCCTGTCTCACCAGAGAGTAGTAAAGATTCAGAAGATGAAACAGAGCTCAAAGATGATGTTGAAATCTCACCTACAGTGGAAGAAAGTGGTATCATTCAGCACCATGAAGACTCCATGGAATCCCAATTGTCTGGTATATCTGATCTAACTAGTCATGGAAGCGAACATGGTCAAAGTAATAAATCAGAAAGAAGGCACTCAGGTTTATACGATGCGGTTAATGATGATGATAGTCAACTTTCTAAAGTTTCCTCCAACAGCAAGTAAGTTTAAAACCACATTTTAAAAATAACAATTATTTATTTTTCTTTTCTTCTTTTTGGTGTATGTTTGTTTCACATCTTCTGAACCAGTTCCTATGGTCCCTGCAGGTTATCATGTTATTCTGAAACCAAAGAACAGAAGACTGAGGTTTCCTCAGCTGTAGAACATGAAACACGAAAAACTAATGGTACCCACGAAACTAATTTTGAAAATGACAATGAAAAGTCCGCATTCCCAAGTGGTTCTGTTGTTGAATATGGAGAGCAATTCACTGTAGAGGAAGAAGTTGCTACCACTGTTCATAATGAAGATTTGCTTCATGGAAACACTGCTGGAGATGGGAAACAGTCTGAGGATACTATGACAGAGAGAGTTATGGTCAAAAATAATAAAAACATTGATGATAATATACATCAAGAGGCTTGCTCTGAAGCTGTAAAAAATTTAGGCTTGATAAATGAAAGTTCTAATGATACTATCATCAAATTTCAGGATGATAATTCCATACCTCAAAGTGAAGATTCACAGTTCTCGGGTTCTTCTGATAATAAGCTTCATATTGATGAAATGAAGGAATTTAACTCTCAGTCAGAAAATTCACATCAGAATGAGGATGAGCAAAGTTACATGAAGACTTCCTCAGAAGGTTTCTTAAGTGAAGAAAGTAGCAAGGGTAAAAGTTCTGTAGAGAATGTTGTTGAAGCTTCTGAAGAGGCAAGGCATGGATTTGATGACAGTCAAGATGCATTAGAAAGACAGCCCCCTCCTTTGCCTCCTCCTGCCTCCAATTTTACAAATCAACCTCCTCTACCTCCAATGCCTCCCACTGACAGTAACTCAGACGAGAGACCTCCACCACCCCCATCACCTGGACTTGAAAGGAAGAGTGTTTCAGAGAGGTCAAACTCACCTTCCACCGATTTTGATGACAGCAGGCCTGCTCGTTTATCTCCACTAGAAACTGAATGCGGTCGTGAGCACCCATCACTACCCCTTACGCCACCATTACTTGATGGGTTAAGATCAGAAAGGCAAATCTCACCCTCCACAGAATGTGCAACTGTGCAGGAAGTCTGTAAAGACTCCAGTGAATGTCACTCTTTGGCACTGACGCCAGCAAGAAGACTAACTGAAGTTCCACCTTTACCGCCAGCCACACCTCCTTTACCACCAGTAACTCCTCCCTTTCCACCTGCTATCCCTCCCTTACCGTCTACAACCCCTCCCTTACCTTTTACAACTCCGCCCTTACCGTCTACAACTCCTCCCTTACCGTCTACAACCCCTCCCTTACCGTCTACAACCCCTCCCTTACCGTCCACAACCCCTCCCTTGCGGTCTGCAACTCCGCCCTTACCGTCTACAACCCCTCCCTTACCGTCTACAACCCCTCCCTTACCGTCTACAACCCCTCCCTTACGGTCTACAACTCCTCCCTTACTGTCTACAACTCCTCCCTTACCGTCTACAACTCCTCCCTTACCGTCTACAACCCCTCCCTTACCTTTTACTACTCCTCCCTTACCGTCTACAACCCCTCCCTTACCGTCTACAACCCCTCCCTTACCGTCTACAACCCCTCCCTTACCATCTACAACCCCTCCCTTACCGTCTACAACCCCTCCCTTACCGTCTACAACCCCTCCCTTACCATCTGCAACACCCCCTTTTCCATCTACAACCCCTCCTTTACCTTCTTCAACACCACCTTTGCAACCTGCACCTCCAACTTTGTCTGTTCAATCAGACGTAGCTCACAACTCACCATTTCAGGACACAGGGCGCAGAAATAAGAAAAAAAATTCTGAAGAGGAAGTTAGTCACGACTCATATATTTCGCCCCCATACGTTGAAGGTGCTATTCCTAAAACTCCTCGATGGGAACCTAGATCCCCTAAAGAGGAAGAAAGAGATACATTTTCTTCATTTGAGTTTCTTTGTAATACAAGCAAAGTACCACAAAGTTTTATTCCTTCAGTGAGAAGAAATGATCAAGGTTGGTCACATTTTCTGGACTGTGGATTATTTTGTGTTTAACACTTCTTTCATTTTTCTTTATTTTGCCCCTTTTTTTAGTAGAGGAAGAATCACAATCAGGTTCAGAAGAAATGCAGTTGGCATGGAGCCCGCTCTCTGCTCATGGAGAAGATGGAAATGAAGATAATGGTGGAAGGAGGTCAAGACAAGTACTAGATCAACATAGTGAAAATTCTTCTGGCAAGACAGGTGTATCTCATCCAGAAGCTCCTGATGTTCCAGCTTTGGAAAAGTTACCTTCTTCCGGAGAACAAAGGCAAGAAAGAGATAAAGCAGGCAGCAAAAACCCTGCAGACAGAGACAAGAGTAAAGAAAGAGAGCGCACGAAAGATGGAAAAAGTAAAGAAAGACGCAAGGAAGATGATCGACCTCACAAACATTATTCAAGCTCTAAGAAATATGATGAAAAATCAAAACACAGCAGGGATAGAAAAGACAGCCACAGTAGATCAAGACATGATGACAGAAGTCGTTCTGACAAGGAAAGAGATCGTCATTCATCTTCATCACATCATAGATCTGATGATAAAAAGAGGGATGAAAGAGAAAGGAGTTCATCATCAAGGCACAAGTCAAGTCGCTCTGATGACCGGCATCATCATAGAGATAAAGAGCGGAAGAGCAGTAGCAGTGGTTCTAGCAATGTGCGATATGAGGACAAAAACCGTGACAGGTCATCTAAATCTGAGGATAAGGTGAAATCATCCTCTAAAGGACACTCTAGCGAACGTGATAAACGGGAGAGAGACAGAGACAGAGAAAATCGCGACAAAGATCGCAAATCAGATAAAGATCGTTCCAGGAAAGATTCTGTGAGGCACGAAGAGAAAAAGCGGGAGAAAGAGCGTGAGAAAACCAGGAAGGAAAAGAACTCATCAGTTTGCCGACCAAAAAATGAAAGACGGACACCTGATCCAGATATCAATAATGGGTCTATGTTTGGAGGAAGCAATCAGACCTCATTTGCTTCTGGTAATAAATCTTCTCAGGATAGCAATAATCATGAAAATGGAAAAGGAACAGGATCTATTGACTCCAATAGCAAGAGTAGCGAATCAAGTCAACAGAATGGTAGCTGCTCAGAACCCTCTTCATTATTGACTCCTAATGCTCATGGTCCTTCATCATCATTGCCCTTCAAGAAACGACCACTCTTGCAAGATAATGAAGCAAAAAATGAATATTCTGGTAAATTAATATTATCAATAAAAAAATTAAATAGAAGTTCAAAGAACATAATAAATATGAATGCAAAGAGAACAAGAGTAGTACGAAAACTTGAGAAAAGATCTATTAGAAATTTAATTTACTTCCCCAAATTCAATGAGAAGGTAAGTTACATTACTGGTGCAACCTTGAAAGTGTCTGATTCTAGGTCTTTATTATTTTTATTTTTTCCCCCCCAATTTTGTCCTAGATCTTAATGCAATTCATATTTTCAGGTTGATAATGCTACTGAGCTGCCTCCACTTGATGCAGTATGTCCAACAAAGTATTTTGAATCTGATTGGCCATCTAAATCAGATGATAAGGCCTTCCTTGCCTATGTTCAAGACTTAGAGCGTAGTAAATCATTATCTGGTCTATCAGATTATTCAGGATCTGATTCAGAGGAGGAAGAAATCTTCCCTTTGGATGACACCAAAACCACTTCTCAACAACTTGAAAATAATATCCTGTTTTCTTTATCTATTCTAACTGATGAGCAAGCTTTACAATCAGCCTCAAAAAGTCTACCTGCAAGTAAAACGAAAATGAAGCCAATGGACACAAAGAGAAGCAGTGTCAAAATAAGAAACCAAACCAGGCGAAAGAATTCCAACATAGATGATTTTGAGGGGAAGCGCCGTAAACTTAATTCAAAGGAAGTAATAGAACCTGCCCCTTCTGAACAGAAATCTCGGCGTGCAAGGAAACCCAACAAAAGATACTCCAATGATGAATTCACTTCAACCTTTGATTATGAAGATTCAGAGGAGCTAGAGCCAATAGTTGAGGATACTAAAATGGTATACTAAAATCTTGGCACAAATTACTGTATCTGTTAATTAATTCCAAAGTGGCAAATAATCACAATTGTCTTTTCCCCAGGAGACTGTGGATGTTCATAGTGAAAAAAAGAGTTCACAGTGCAGATCTAAAGAACAGGTTTTCTCTTCTTCAAGCTATGAGTCAAAAGTAAGAAGTCCTTTTTCTATTATTTCTTTTTGGCTAGACTCTGGAATCAGTTTTTATTCCTCAATGAATGATAATTACTTTCAGGAACTTGCAACATCTGCAACTAATGATCAACAAGAGAAAGAAAACAAATTCGATATCCCAGAGGGAACTAAATCTACAGCTGTTTGCCAACCTCTGAAAACAGCATCTGGCCAGAGTAGGGAGCCATCATATGCATGGAATAGAGACTCATATAATTCCAATAGTGAAGTATGTAGCTCTCTATTTATCTTTATTTAGTTAATAGTCAATGAAATAACTACTTAATTAATCATTATTCATCACTGACTCTTATTTTACAGGATGAAATAGAAAATATAAACAATGAAAATGACTTGATTGGAACAGCCCTGAAGAATCTTATGATGGAGAGTGGTTTGGGTGGGCCAGATGAAGGTGATTTGTGATTTGATGTGCTACTGCATGGTTGATTTTGAAATACGACTATTTTTTAATTGTGTTTTTAATTTATGCATCCGGGTTTTTGTTGAATCTTAAAGGTTGATTGTGATTGGTTTCTTTGAGAGGGTTGCTTGGTTTTGTGCTTGGGGTTGTCCTTGTTCTCTCAAAAGTGTGTGTGCCAATGCCTTTTATTTTATTTGGATTTGTTATTGGAAGGATTTAGTGTGCTCATCAAGACAGATAGAATTTGCTGTGATTATTTGCTCTCCTCCTAGTTCCTTCTCCTTGGTATCTGTCTGATGAGAAATTTAAATGAACAGTATTGAGCCTTACTGAAATACAATACTTTGTGGGGGCGAGACTAGTTTATTTCCTAGTAGACTTAAAAGTTTGCAAAAACTTTTTTTTTTTAAAAAAAAATTTTTTTTTTTAAAGAGAAAGATGTATGGGATGTAGTTAGAGTTTGCTTCATTTACTTAACACGGTTGATTTTTTTTTTTTTTTTTTTTTTTTTTTTTTTTTTTTTTCTAAAGTTTACTGTTCATGCAATAATAGAAGTAGATAAAATGTTGTCAAGTTCTGGTCTGCTGTCAGCTACATTTACCATAGACAATATTGTAGTCTTGTTTCTGTTGAAATTTGTAGTTTCCCTGTCCTCCTGTACTTACTGGTTGCAGTATTAGTATTATCGTGTTTTATGCTTTAAAGAAATGCTCTCAAAAGTTTGCAACATTTTGGCGCCTCGAACAAAAACTTATTGTCTGTCTTGTCGTAAAAGTTTCAAAGTGCTGGCCATCAAATTTTAATAATATCCCGAAACTTAAGTGTTAATCAGAGCCAAATACAGTCACTTTTATTGTTTGTTGGTCTTGGTTTCTTGTCTATGTTTTGTTTGTTAAGTTATTATCTCCCTTTCTATAAAGCCTCTGCCTTACTTGAGCCAAATGATCTCACACATGATTCATCTTATGTTCACTTAGGTGAAACGTTCCAAAATGCCAGAAAAGACTAGTGTTTGTTTTAGTTTCTTTACTTATTGATTGAAATAAATCCTATCTTGTATTCTGTGTCTTCTTTGACCATTTTATTGTTTCTGACAAAAACTTGTGAAAGGCTACTTCTACTTTAGATGTACCTACACAATGTGGCATTGACAAAGTTTTGGTATCTGGAAGTTGCAGCCTTACCTAGCTAATATACTTATATTTAAATTTAAAAAAAAAAATTAAAAAATTGTTGTGTGTGTATGTGTCTGTGTGTAATATATATTTTTTAATGTGTTTCTTTGTGCATGCATGTAACAGTGAAGAGATACTTATCAAAGAAGTGCTCATTTGTTGCCTGTTGCCATTTGCTCTCTGGTGGATTGAAAAGTTGATTTTAGTGATGCGTAAAAATCAAGGTTTAAGCTATGAATGATTGTTTTAGCTGTGTTTTTCTAGTTCAACTTACATGCTCAGTTGTTAACCTATTGATTTATCTATTCATGATATTATAATGTTGTAGGTACTCTTTTATTTTATACGAAAACGAACTGTTGTTAGAACCGTTGTAAGAGTTCTCTGTATGTTTGCAGCATCAGGATCTGAAAAGCCGACCTCAAACACTGAAACAAACTTTACCAAAACAAGGTCAGGAAAACAACAGAAGACAATCCCTCTCTCCGGTGTCAAAAGAGTTGGTCTCAGCAAAAACTACAAGGGTCCCAAAAACCTTTCAGTTAAACCAGCAGTTGGTGTAACTCATAGTGAATTCTCTCTTCCTCTTAGTCCTGATAGTGACGTCTCAGCATCCACTTTTGATAAAGTACCAATCAAGAAATTGAAAGGTTTGTTTGGATATACCACACATATAAAGTCATATCTTGCATTGGACATTTTTATTCAGTTTTTTAATTTATTTTTGTACAAATATATAGCTGCTTCTGGCTCAGAAGGTTTAAACAAAGATGTAGACTTTGAAAGAAACAGGACAGATAACAGGTACTACCTCTATCTTATACCATTTTTCTCCAATCATCATCCCTCAATGTATATTACTTCAACTTATTGAAATTCAAAACTTGCAGCCGCGTGAAACAGCATTACAGTAGTGATGACTTATATAAACCTCGTCCGCCTCTCAGATTGACGTCGAAACGTCAGCAAGTATCATCTGATCATGAAAACAATGATGTGTTTTGAAGGAAACTTAACAAAGCACAATATGTTGTAATTTATTACTTGTTGTTAATTTTCTAAAAATACTTACAATAAAGAGCACTTTAAGTTCAAGTTAATTTGATTTAAAATTTCTTTCACGGCGATTTTGGGGGCTGAAGGCGAGAGCGTATTGCAGACGGATTTGCAGGGAAGCTCCATGCGACAGTGGGCTAAAGAAAATAGATCGCCTATTTCGACCAAACTCACAGGATTTCTTCTTAGGGATCCATGAAACGTTAATAAAGTCCAAGGAGCCCGGTGACAGACTTATTTGAGGAGAATGTCGCTTTGGCGTAGGCACTTGCCTCTGCGCTGTGCAAGGCTGGCGTCAGGTACTTGCTGTAAACCCCGGTCCCGGTGCCTGGAGGAGAACCCAGAACACCCCACCACCCCACCCCAACGCGCCCTGCAAGGCGATTCCAAACACCGTTTTGTAGTGCCCTCTCTCTTGCACCTTAAGGCCGTGCCCCATGAGTGCGAAAAGGAGAGAGCGACGAAACCAGACCAGGGTGCGGAACGGAATCACCCTGCTGCCTCGGCTCGGCTCTGAGCCACGCTACTCCCTGACACGGCTCCCTCGGTCAGCCGGGTGGTAGAGCGGGGAGAGGGTGTCCCGTGGGTGTCCCCCTGCGCTGCCGCCGGCTCCACTCCATCAATCGCAATAAAGCCAGAACTAGTTGAATTTTAAAATAAAACTAAAAAAATAAATAAATAAGGGAATGCCCCAGAAAATACACGCACATCTGATCCGAATTATTCTCTCAATTACTTGATTAAATAGGATTTTCAGCAAATTATTGTGAATTATTTCGATTTATTCCAAATTATTGGAAATGAACTTGAATTAATTTTGGAAATTTTTCAGAAACAAATTTTGCAGGATACGTCAAATTTGACTCGAACCCGTCGCACAGTTCAGGCGTCGTGGCCGGTCGTGGCTCAGTTGGTAGAGCGCGCAACACCGGACCGAAGTTCGACTCCCACTCGTTATAGTGTTTTTCGCGCTTGACATTCCCTTAGCTCGCTACTCGATGTCAGGTGAAATAGAAATTAAACACGTCTCACCGCACTCTTAAAAGCTTACGGTGAATTTCACTGTAAGCTACGGTGAACTTGGCATCACCGTAACTTACGGTGGATTTCGCCGTAAGCTACGGTGACATTCACCGTAAGCTACAGTGAAATTCACCGTAGCTTACGGTGAATCAGGGGGCATGACCGTAATCTACGGTGACATTCACCGTAGCTTACGGTGAAAATTCACCGTAAGTTAAGGTGATGCCAAGTTCACCGTAGCTTACAGTGAAATTCACCGTAAGCTTTAAAGAGTGCGCCGTTGGCTCTTGGCTCGGTGGCGTTGGGTCGCTTCCCGTTCTGGCTGTGTGTCAGCTCAGTGTTAACTTTTACCTAGTGTAGCTGCAATATGTCGATATCATTCTGCAGCTTTGTGCTCACAAACAGGGATGTGCTCACTGCTCGCCCGCCCTGCGCCTGCGTTATCTCTGAAATATGCGTTACAGGTACATGGGGTTTGTGTTTCGCCAATTTTTTTTTTAGCGAAATGACGTTAAGATATTCCGCATACGATCACTTTAATTATGCAGTAATTATAAACTTCAGACTTCAATATCACACTCATCGAGACACACTCAAAACAATCTAAACAGTTACTCGCCTCACCTCCTCACCTCCCCATGTTCTTAAATCATTGCAGGTACAAACATTTCAAAGTCCAAACCGAATAAGCCGTATCTTGCGCCCAAGGAAAACGCCGAAGTCACGAATATGTCACTGTGACCTGCCCCTGACTGATTTTTCAGTCACGGGCAGGTCACAGTGACATATTCGTGACTTCGGCGTTTTCCTTGGGCGCAGTTCCAAACATCACAGAAACTTCAATATTAATAATCTATATACACAATGAAGACGACGTGTTACGCGGCGCTGAGGAGCGCTTTCTCGTCCATCGGCCACTCCATCCCCGTGCTGCCCTCCTCCATGTAGCCGCAAGGCTCCGCTCCTGGAAAACAGCAGGGCGTGAATTAGCCGTACGCAATAGGACTGAGCCCCCTCGTCGCTACCCCGCGCCCCGCGGCCTCAGCTGTACTCCAGCGGTCTCATTCCACAGAACGCTCTCGCGACCGCGACTCCGCGCCTGTCGCAGTCATGCGGCCGAGGGGTAAATAACTCCGAATTTTGATGTACACCACTAATTCAAAATTCACACTTATTCAAACTAATTCACGCGAATTCAAAACGAATTCAAGTAAATTCACAACAAATTCACAATAATTTCAAAAAACTTCGCAATAAATTCAAAAAATTCAAAGCTAATTCAAAACGAATTCAATTCAATTCAGACAAATTCAATTCAAATTCACGAAATTTGTACACCGAATTCAGAGTTGTTTAGCCCTCGCATGCGGCCCAGCTATCCCCAACACAGGGCACTACCGCGCCGTGCGAAAAGAACGGAGCGATCCCCAGAATCCGAGGGCAGGTGACTTATGCCTGGTCCAAGGCCTGTGCCTGGGCCTATGCCTGGGCCTATGCCTGGGCCTATGCCTGGGCCTATGCCTGGGCCTACTGGACCTTCCTTGGCCTGAGCCTATGCCAGGCGCGGACTAAAGGGGGGGGGGGCGATTGCCCTCCTCCATCGGTCACGAGATAGCGACAAAACCCCTGCATGTAGGCAACCTGGGGTGCTCCCCCCCCCCCCCCCTCTGGGCCTATATCCGGCGGGCCTGGACCCCGTCGCCTCGCCTGACCACTGCAGGGTGCAGGACAGCCTGGAGGACAGCAGCGCACGGCGTGCTTGGGCGCTTTGAGCCGGGCTTTGCTCGGGACCCCTAACCGCCCAACGCCCAACCACGCCGCGCCGGGTCGGGTCGGGCCGAGTGAGCACAACGCACGCACCAGGCGAATCTCCGGGGCTTGAGTCCTCGTCCAGGATCACCCTGGCGTTGCACATGTCGGGGAACTTGACGTGCTTGCGCATGCCGCTGGCCGGAGGCAGGGCGGCGCCCAGGCCCGCGCCCGCCCCAGCCTGCTTCTTGGAGTGGGGCGGCGGCGGCACGGCGAGCCTCAGGACGCCCGGGTCCAGGGCGAGGCCGCCGTTGGCGTCCCCCGAGGGACTGTGTCCGTCGTGGACGTTGGTGTGGGTGCCGCGCCGCGTGCTGAGGACGCTGGTGGCCGTGGGCTGCGCCAGGTACCTCACGGCCGCCAGCTGAAAATCAAGACCAGTGTGCCCGTCAGTAATTCGCTCGACATTCTCTCGTCATTAATTTCGCCATATTTTTGTGCGATTCTCGAATCATTCTTTCATGATTTTCTCGTCCTGCCCTAGATGACAAGAATATGACGAACTGATGCTTTAACAGGCTTTCCGGGCGTTCCTTGGTGTATTTCCTTATTTTAGGGGCCTCACGAAACTTGACTTCCGTGCGGACGGCATCTGCAGTAACTCACTTACCCTCCGGAAGCTGTCCTCGTCCACAGCCCGCCCCCGGCCGGCCTTGTACTCCTGGTACTGCGACACGACGCACAGCAGTGAGTAGAGCTGCGGGCAGAGAGAGGAGCAGTGCGGCTGAGCCAGGCCGAGCGGCTGAGCTGATCCCCGGGTCGGGCCGCGGGCCGCTCAGCAGAGTTCTCAGACTCAGACTGGTGGGTCCGAGGTCCGGGGACCCGGGACTCTTTCAGAAAAGCGCTATCCTCTCTCTGTCTCTGTCTCTCTCACTCTCTCTGTCTCTGTCTGTCTGTCTGTCTGTCTGTCTGTCTGTCTGTCTGTCTGTCTGTCTGTCTGTCTGTCTGTCTGTCTGTCTGTCTGTCTGTCTGTCTGTCTGTCTGTCTCTCTCTCTCTCTCTCTCTCTCTCTCTCTCTCTCTCTCTCTCTCTCTCTCTCTCCTCTCTCTCTCTCTCTCTCTCTCTCTCTCCTCTCTCTCTCTCTCTCTCTCTCTCTCTCTCTCTCTCTCTCTCTCTCTCTCTCTCTCTCTCTCTCTCTCTCTCTCTCTCTCTCTCTCTCTCCCCTTTGCAACGCGCTGAGTGCGAGGGAGACAGGGCGAGGAGAGCGCTCTTCGGCATCAGTGTGCAGGGGATTCCGAGTCTTCTAGACCTTTGAACGGCGGTGCTACACGCAGGCCAAACGACCCTCTATCCGCCGTAACGAGAGGTCGCCCCGTCCCGCCCCGCCCCGCCCCACTCCACCCCGCCCCACCCCGCCCCACCCCACCCCACCCCACCCCACCCCACCCTGCCCCACCCCACCCCGCCCCGCCCCGCCCCGCCCCGCCCCGCCCCGCCCCGCCCCGCCCCGCCCCGCCCCGCCCCGCCCCGCCCCGCGCCGTTCCGCCCCGTTCCGCGCCCGCCAGCGCAACGTTGTGCCTTTTTGTAAGAATGTGGGCATCACACTGATGACGCTCCGCGCCGCGCCGGAGCGGCAGGAAGAAGAGGAGGAGGCATCAGTATCGCCGTGTGATATATGGCGGTATTTTGCGCCGGAGCCGAGGCCGAGCGAGCGGCAGAACGGACTCGGCCTGGCCCGGCCTCGGCCCCGGCCCCAGCCACCGCCCCGGCCCCGGCCCCGGCCCCGGAGGCGGAGGGCCCGGCCGGGCCCCGGGCTCGGGCCCCCAGAGCCAGAGCGTCGTCGCTCTAACGGCCGGCGCGGCGGAGGGCGGCGCCGGTGCCGGTGCGGTGACCAGACCAGGGTGCCAACGATCCCTCCCCTTCAGCTTGCATAAATTGTAAATCACAAATCACCCCAAAGTCTTGCGGTCGCTTCTGCAAAACTTTGTAGGTGGTAATGAATTATAAAGACATGTAACACTACTGTGTCCAATAGGCGTGCTTATGTTTCGTCGTTTTATTTGTGGCTGTAGTTGTTGTTTTCAAATGAATCTAAAATCTCTATGGGGTAGGATGCGAGTTGCTGCATGGCGAGCATGGCCGGTGCCCGAGGCCCTGGCCCGGCCCCCGCCCCCGTCCTCCTGAGCCACGGCGCCTTCAGCCGGAGGAAATCGAAACAAATTAGGAGCCGGTTCTCTGTTCTCTGCTCGGCTGCGCGCGGCGCCGCGGCTCGGCTCCAGGCGCCACCCCCACCCCCACCCCAACGCCCTCCGTCCCCCTGTCCGCACCACGTCCTGCTTTCGTCTCCTCCTGTGACTCTCCTGCTGATTTGCCTCTGCCTCGCAGGCCTATGCCGGGTCGGGTCGGGCCGCTCAGCCTCCCGAGATCTCCTGGGGCATAAATCAATGTCTTCCGTCGGGCGCCCGGGCCCCTGCTTGGCGGCCCCCGCTCCTCCGGGCCGGGCGCCTCCCCCGCACCGCGCCGGCACGCTGTCCAGCATCGGGTAATCCACTGTAATCCGGGGTGCGCCCACTACCGTAATGGACCAAGGGTCTTCCACTTTGAAAAATCGCCCACGAGGATTATAATCGCAGACGATTATGGTGATTATCAATGATTATTTGACTTTACCTTTAGCATGTTTACTGATTATTGGCCAGTAATCACGCAACCTTTGGTCAAATTTAATACTATTTCTCCATATTTTTTTAAAAAGATTTAGTATTTAAAAAATTTACATGAGTATGATTATGTGATTATCAATAATCATCTAGAGGGGTGTACGGGGATTATGGAATTATGGACATCCCAGTTTTTTTCGCTATAGATTTTTAAGACTGCACTGGAAATCCAAGTGCACGAATGTCGCACACTTGTAGGTGTGTGAATGTGCATTCGCACACTTGGGGGTGCAACTTTTTGACTACCAATTAAAATATAACTTCTGAGGTCAGCATCATCTCGGGCGTAAAATTTCCTTTCAAACGAGCTTGCACATGATAGGGTAGCGATTTACATTGAAGTGGGTATGTTCATCAAATCAAATGTCTGAGGTTGTATTTAAGGGCGAGTCCATGGTTAAGTAACAATCTCAACCCTATCACATGCGTTTTCGTTTGAAAGGAAATTTTACGCCGGAGATGATGCTGACCTCAGAAGTTATATTTTAAGTGGTAGTCAAAAAGTTGCACCCCACCTGTACGCGAATGAACATTCACACACCTACAAGTGTGGAACCAAACGTAAAACATACGGCAGGGGATAAAAAGAAACGTTTAAAAAAATCAGATATCAAATCTCATGGCTTTGCATTAACTCAAATGGAGAGCCCAGTGACCAAGTGAGCCAAAACCACTATTAACTTACATTAAGGCTCAGGAGGAAGAAATCGACGGTGAACAGCATGGCGATCTCGGGCTTGAGGTTGGCCTGCGACCGAAGAGAGCATGTCTGAACAAAATGCTGTGCTTGCGCTGCCGACAGCCTGCAATAGGGGAAGTACCGAGGGAAGGGGAAAAACGAGTAGTAAAAGGAGTAAAAGACGTGGGAGAGAGAGAGAGGGGGTATCCGATGAAAGAGAAGAATGAGCGGTACTCACGTCGCTGATGAAGACGACGTGGAAGATGTGGGAGACGTCCACGACCGCTGTCAGCGACACGACGATCATCCAGGGGATAAGGAGGATCCTGTTGTCCTGCGGGAAAAAATGTCATTACCATCGAGTTGCCAGCTCAGCGGATAGAAATGAGAAATTCACGATGTTGAGCGTCGCGGGGCTGGGGGTGCAGGCGCCCGTCCCGCCCGATGTCGCAGCAGATCTGTACCGTTAGACCCCCCGCGGGGGTATACGCCTTTCCATGTGAAGCCTCACCCAAATGTACCTATACTTCTCAAAATGTGGAACCTCTATACATCTACGAAGTGTATAGGTGTTAAACATCTTGTCATGTTTAGTTCCTGCTACATATAATGTCATGCATAGAATTGCCAACTATACACCATGATGTGTGTACCCCTGTTTAGGCAAACCACAGTGAGGGCTTACCTTATCCACAAGACCTTATAACGCGCCTGGCGCCTGGCTTGAATGTGGCGGACTGGCTTGGCTTGCCTTTTGATGGCGCCGGGACGGCCACGCACGCCACGCCAAGCCACGTCCTCCACGCCCCGCCCCGCCCCGCCACGCCACGCCACGCCACCTGTCTCACGGCGGAGTCACACCGACCTTCTCTCTGAGAGGCGCGCACAGGCGACTCTGCCCGTCCAAACGCACGTCTGCCACGACGACCACAGCTTTTTTCTTCTTTCTTTCTTTCTTTCTTTCTTTCTTTCTTTCTTTCTTTCTTTCTTTCTTTCTTTCTTTCTTTCTTTCTTTCTTTCTTTCTTTCTTTCTTTCTTTCTCTATTTCTTTTTTTCTGTCTTGCTTTCTTTCTGGTGAACTACTACACACTAAGATTTGCAGAGTATAACTTTCCCAACCGCATAAAAAATAAATTAAATCCGCAGCGCAAACCCGAGCGCCAGAAAATTCGGACTGTCCCTCGTACGTACACATCGTACATTCCATCACAAATAATATCGCATTTATTTCATATACCATCTTACAATCATGTACTCCATAAATTCCAGCTGTTCCATCTCTTCCAAATATTCCTAATTTTTCGCGTCCATACCCTGCGAACGCCCCGGTCATTCTACGCTATATACTTTATTTTGGAATAAATTCCTTCTTGTTTCATACACTGGTAAAACAAATGTGTATAATTTTTATACATGATGGTGTTTTGTTTGTACTTGTATGCACGATGTGGTGTGTAGTAGTAACTATTCATGCTATCTCACTCACCCTCTCTCCTGCTCTATCCCTCTCCTCGGGCTGGCCCGCACCCTATGAGCGTCGCCATGCGTCAGGGAGCGCCCCTCGATCATCACTCTCCTCCTCTACTCTCCTCGGCCCGCACCAGCCAAGCACCTTCACGTTGGCCTACCCCCCCCCCTCTCCCCCTCCCCCCCCCGCCCCGAAACGGCATACAGTCCCATAGACAGAGAGAGGCAGACAGCGGCAGCAGGGATAAGCGGGTGAGGAACGGAGATAGAGGCAGCTCTCTCTGGCGCTTCCTTGTCACACACTCCAACAACTTTGCGCGCGTGTATCTATGGGGCCTTGTCTTTCCCGGAGAATATCTGCCAAGGCTCTCTCCCCGCTCCACTCACCCCTCCAGCCCCCCCCCCCTCTCTCTCTCTCTCTCTCTCTCTCTCTCTCTCTCTCTCTCTCTCTCTCTTCCCCGCTCGGCTGTCGCCCGATTCTTGGCCCACCGAGGGAAACGCCGGGCTTTTCTCTGCTGCTTATCGAGTGAACGATGGCTGTGCCTTGGTCAGCGGGCAGCACCCGTGGGGAAGACCACCAAAAAGGAGCGGAGAAACAGAGGGAACGAGCGGGCGAGGCGGAGAGAGCGTCCACGAAGGAGAGGGATGTGGCCTTCGGGGAGAGGGAGAGGGAGAGGGGTGCGGCCGTCGGGGAGAGCGAGAGGGAGAGCGTTAGGGATAGGAGATGGAGCGCGTTGCATCAGGGGCACGGCGGGCAGGGAGGGACCGTGATTGTGTTGTCGTCGGTCGCCATAGGCGTGGTGAGGCGTGGCGGGGCAGGGCGGGGCGGGGCGGGGGGGCGGGGTGGGGCGGGGTGGGTGACGCCTATAGCCTACAGCCCGCAGTGCATGATGCCCACGAGAGGACGAGGCGCTGCGGGCCGGTCAGGCACCCAGGGGACCCCGAGCCCCTCCGCTCCGTGCCAGAGGGAAGTCCTGCTGGCCGGGCTGAGCCGCTGGGCCGCACACAGTGCTTAGGGTCGAAGCCTGCCGAAGCGAAGGCGGCAGGCGGCAGACAACAACGTCAACCCGGAGAGCTCTTCGTGTTTGTGGGCACAGCGGACGTTTTTTTATATATATATTTTTTTTTTTACATCACTCCGTGAGGCATGCGGCCGATCCACACGACACTTTCTTTCCCTTTCGGTCCTGCATGGCGGAAAGGATCCTGACGTAAGTTATTCCGTTGCTTTTGGTCTGGCCGCGCCGCGCGCATAAGTTTCAGCGGGTCTGGCACTCCCGCACTTCTCGAGACAGGGCGTGGGGGGCGTGGGCCCGTCCCGTCCCGTCCGGTCTTCTGTCTCCGTCGGACAGCACACGCAGGTCATGTGGTAGCAGCCTTCTCTCTCGCGCTCCACCGCGCCGTACAGGCCGTACACTACACGACACGCCCTGACAGCTCGGCGCCGCTCCCAATGCCGCCCTGCCCCGCCCCGCCCCGCCACCGCGCCTCACAAAGCCACATAAATCTCAGCACTTGTGATGAGAGCTGGAAGCAGGGAGATAGAATAGGCCTCCCCTGGTCGGGTAGAGTGCGTTGACCAGCGCTCTCAGTGAAGTTGTGCTCCCAGTGGGCGGAGCCCATAAAGTGTATACTTGAGGCAACTCCATTTACTTTCACGTACAAAAAGGAACATGGGAAAAGGCTGAGTGTAAGCTATTCTTTTTCCTTTTAATGATGGAATAGCGTGAAGATTGTGGACTGGAAAAATGAGAAAAGTCCTCATTTTCAGACTACACCGTCGAGGACCTTCAATTGGATCCTAACGTTGCCCGAGTCTTATAGGTTGTTTCCGTAACTTGCGAACCGATTGTCGCACGACCGCGATTAAAATCTAATTTTGCTTATGACAAAACACCTACTTGTATGATGGAAGTCCGACGGTCACCAGATCGCAACTTTAAGTTCTTCAAAATTGTTAAATTTAGGAAGAAAGCAGCCGTGAGACAATAGGCGACCCTTCAGACCGCCCGTAGCCCAGCCTGCCAGGCCCGAACTGGACCGCCAGACAATAGCTTTTGCCGGCCTCGGGGTCAGGGTCTGCCGGCGGGCCCGGCCCTCGGAACACGGCGCTGAGAGCGGCTGAGCAGGCTGACCTACGCGCCGCTCGACGCGAGGCTCTAGCGAGGTACTCTTACACCGCGTTGGCCGGCGTCGTTGACTCCATGTAGCCGAACACATTCTGGGCTGGGCGGGGGCGGGGCACTACCCTGTCCTCTGCTTTGTCTGGTCGGGATGGCTCCCCTGCGGACCTCTCTGGAGCGAGGCCTTTACTCCCCCGAGAGGCTGCCCCTTTGTCTCTCTCTCTCTCTCTCTCTCTCTCTCTCTCTCTCTCTCTCTCTCTCTCTCTCTCTCTCTCTCTCTCTCTCTCTCGCTCTCGCTCTCGCTCTCTCTTTCTTGCTCACTCGTTCACTCGCGCTCGTCGGTCTTTCCCGTTTCGGCTTCACTCTTATTGGACGAGGGACTCCCACGGGCCGCGCGCGTGCAATTTTTATATTTTCGTCTTTGCTTCTCTTTCTATCCAACGGGGGGGTCGCGCGATGTTTGCTCTCCTCGCTCGCTGTCGCTCGCGGCTAGCAGGTCCTATAGCCGGCCGGCTGAGCGGAGCTGAGCGGCATGAGGCCCTTCTTCCCTTCCTCCTCCCGCTGAGCTGAAGCGAAGCAGAGCGAAGCAGCGAAGCGCTGTAGTTGTTGATGTTCGATTTATGTCTCCGCCACAAGTTTCCTCGCTGGCTGCGCCAATAAATCGCCCCGTCCCGTCACGGTACGCCCCGCCCCGCCCCGCTCCGCCTCGCCCCGCCCCGCCTCGCCCCGCCCCGCCCCGCCCCGCCTCGCCTCGCCTCGACGCGGCTCGGGTGCGGCGGCATCACGGTGGCGGGGTGGGCCACCGGGCACACACTACTACTTGGTTCGCGGCGGCGGAGAGGAAGGGGAATAAATCTGCTGTGAAGCGGAACAAGGGGTTAAGTCCAAAACCCATACTTTTCAGGAAATTGAAAAAACAATTGGCACGTAACTTTTCAAAAATGTTATGATAATATTAAAATGCAATTCCATGTAGGATATTACTTCCTTAATGATTTTTTCAGTGTCATGCTTCTACGCTGAGATACAGGACTTGACTCCTTTTACCATCAACAACATAAAGAAGCAAGTCAACTTGACTCTTTTTACTTGTTGAGACTTTAGAGTTAAGTCATTGAAAACTTGGAAAAAGGAGCTAAGTCTACTTAACTTTGTTGATGAGAAGATGCATAAAGAGTCAAGTCGCCTTGCCTCCTTATGCCATTCTGTAAAAAGGAGCTAAGTCGTTCTACGCTAATATGTCATTTTTTACTCTTTTTAAATCTTTCAGTGAATCGAAGACAAAATATGAAGGCAATAGTAGTGAATCCTCATAAATAATTTTCTGGTTCAAATAAGGTATACAATTAGATAACAACTAGGTCTAAACTCAAACTTTAATGCAAAGGATACTCCGAAAGCTTCACAGAAAATAAAGAAATATTAGAACTCCTTCAGTCAACTTCTAATCTGGAACTCAGTTCTGTCGTGCCACTACATAATAAAAAGAAATATGCTTGCTATTTTTTTTTGTGCAAAAGGGGATAAGTTGGCATAACTTTTTTTAAAAATCTCAATCAAATGGAGTCAAGTCCACTTAACTCATTTTGTTCAGTTGAAATTTTAAAGACTTTTGAGATAAGTCGACTTACCTCCTTTTGCTGCGAACAAATGTATTTTTAAAAGGGGGTATGTCGACTTAACTCCTTTTACCAACCCTTATATCTCCCAACCTATGGGGTTCTTTGCTGTAATATTTTGAGGGTAGAAGCAGCCTATAATTGACTATAACATGGCATAAAAATCTCATTTTGGGGCTAAGTCAACTTATCCCCTTGTTCCGCTTCACAGCAGAAATGGGAGAAAAATAGGGATTATTATCTGTCTCTCTATGGCCGGCGTGATATATCTCGGCATGGTGGATACACTGTAATTTGGGGGTGTTCCAAATGTATACGCCTTAAGGCGTTTGCTACAGGATCCAGAGCGACATTTGACGCCTACTTTTAGGACACCTTTTGGCGTTTAGATTCTAGTCACCTTTGCCCATACCACTCCCACATCACAGCACACGCTGAAAGGGTGTACAGGATGTGAGCACCTTTCAGGATGTACGTATTATGGGCACCAGGTGCATGCCCTGTGTACACCTCTGGCCACTGGTCCATGCTGTGATGTGCGAGTGGTATGGGCAAAGGTGTCTAGAATCTATACGCCAAAAGGTGTTCCAAAAGTAGACGCCAAATGTCGCTCTGGATCCTGTAGCAAACGCCTTAAGGCGTATACATTTGGAACACCCCCAAATTACAGTGTATCCACGGCGCCACGCTGCAGCCCACCTCCAAGGTGTCGAGGCCAGCTCGAGAAAGTTTAGGCTTCGATGGGGAGTTGCGACGAGAACCCTGTGTTACGACCAAAAGAATTCTGTTTTCAAAAAAAAAAAAAAAAAAAAAATCTTGTTTGAAAGATCAAGTAGGTGTTACAGATAAAATGTGTTCTTAAAAACCTAAGTACAGTATTTGTGTTACGAACACTCTTTTTTGATAAGAGCGTGGTGTTTCCCACTTCTAAGAAGATTTTTATTTCTCGTGTCGGCACACTCTTTGTCCTCTTCCTTTCTGCTATTCCCAGTTATTACCGTTCTTTATGTGCCTACCATGGTCCTCACTTATTTCTCTTTTGCTTTCTCCTAGTGGTTATTGCTTTGATAACTGCAAGTACGGACAAATGGTGCGATCGAGCAAATCGAGACGTGATGCTACACCACAGCAACAGCAAAACAATTATATTATTACTCGTTCCTTTTTGCTTTCAGACGCGACATTTTAGGCTTTCCGACAATAGGTCTCCGTCTCTCGGAAAAGAAATCGCTCGGCTGAGACTAGATGTGAAAAATTAGCACTACGGCTAAAAACTTGAAACAGCGGAAAAATAAATATCAGGGTAGCTAAGCACGGTAGCTTAAAATTAGCCGCACCTTTACAGCACATAGAAGAAAAGAAAAAAAATGTACATCTGCTAATCTTTTTGCTCTGACGAGAACTATATTTTTGCGTGCTCACCGCAGCCGTGGATAAACGAGCACAATCTTTCTCCTGGAACTTACAAAAAATAAATGAAAGGGCTAGTCCTTACTTTGACTTCAAACTTGAAATGACGCTAAGTAACATCAAACATGCTTGCGAACCACTTGGACAATAAGGCTGGCTAAAAAATATAGCGATATGTACAATAATGTTTTTAAAAAGTTCCAGAGAACGGAACGGGAAAGCAGATGATACGTTTTGTTTCAATAAGGGCAGAGGGGTCGGCTGGCGGCCGGAGATTGGCAACGCTGAGGGCGGGGCGGCGGACGGGGGAGGGGAGGGGGGAGAGGAGGAGAGGAAGGGGAGGGGGAGGGAAGGAGGGAGGGGGAGAGTGGGACTGCTGAGTGCCCGTGCCCCGGAATGAATACGCTCCAAATTACCAACAGCAGCGCAAACACTTTGCGGCATGGGGACATTTGCTATTTGCCTACATTTAGGTGGATTGTAACTTATGTTGCCTACACATCAGTCGGTTTGTAAAGAAATGATCGGGGGGGGGGTCATTTGCGCCCCCCCCCCCCTGTATCCGCGCCTGGGACGTGACTGTGGGCGGAGCCGTGTGCGGATGCGTGGCCGGTGGCCGGGGACCGGCTGGCTCAGGCCTGGGCTGAGCCAGCGCCCCTGCGGACCCCGGCATAGGCAAGCCCGGCGAGTGGGGCTCTCGGGCGGGTCGGTATTCAGCCGATTGCAGGGGCTCCGCCCGGCTCCGCCCCAACGCCCAACGCTGCGCGCCATGGCGTGGCGTGGCGTAGCGCTTCATGCTCGCTTCTCTCTCGAGAGTCTGAAGAATAGTGAAAGCAAATTAGGTCTCAGTGATGCAGCTCAGTCTGCCCTGCCCCGTCCTTGAGAAGAAGTAGTGCGTCTGCGCAGCGATGGGCGCTGGGGCGGAGCCGACGGCGGACCCCCTGCAAACGGCTGAATACCGACCCGCCCGAGAGCCCCACTCGCCGGGCTTGCCTATGCCGGGGTCCGCAGGGGCGCTGGCTGCTGGCTCAGCCCAGGCCTGAGCCGGGCCGCGCGGCCCCGGTCCCGGCCCCGCACCCGCACCCGCGACGCACACGGCCGCGGCCCCGGTCCCGCACCCGGCCCGACCCGGCCCCTACAGAGCAGGGAAACGAGCGAGCGCAGAGGCTTGTATGCGTCCGAAAACAATGGATGAGAGTGAGACGTTAGAACTAGGACATCTCTCCCTCTCCCTCTCACCTCTCGTTGATTTCGGACGCATACGAGCCTCTGCGCTCGTCGTGTTCCTGCTCTAGGCCCCGGCCCCGCTCCCGGCCGCTGGGCGGGCGAGCGGAGCGTTCCGCTTTACTTTTGCACGCTGCTAATCTGCCCGTGCGGGGTGCGGCGGGAGTGACGGACCTTCCACTCCTCGGGTCGGAGAAAGACATCAAACGCTCGTCATCCCATCCCCCTAAATACATTTAAATACGATATCCATAATGATGGGCGACCAGAGAAAGATATTATCACGAGGAAGGGGAAAATTACTAAAGATAAAAGATTTTTTTTCCTTTTGTCGAGCAAAGCCATGTATTTAAAATAAATTTCTATAGACTCGCAGCCGAGCCGTACAGGCCTGGCTCAGGTGTTAAGGGGGGCGAGGAAGGCAGACGGTGTGTGGGTAATGGGGGGCACATGGGGCGCGGGGCGCTGCGTGGAGTGGTGTGGTGGGGCGGGGTGAGGTGGGGCGGGGTGGGGCGGGGCGGGGAAGTGCGGCGCCGGTGTAGATGAGTCTGCTGGGAGCCGCGCAGCGTCATCAGAAAACAACCCGCCCCGCCCCGCCCCGCCCCGCGCCGGCGCGGCTACCGGCTACCGCGCACGCGCACACGACCTGCCGCACGGGTGCGGCCCCGCCCGGCCCGCGGGTCATGTGGCTGGCTGGCGGAGCACGACTCCCTTGAGCGTGAGGTGGGCTGGGAGCCGGGCAGGCCGGTAGGCCGCGGCAAGGGCGAGGAAGGGAAATATCCGTGATAAAAAGGAGAGTGAAACGGAGCCTCCGCGGTGAATAAGGTGATCACGCGGCGGCCATCGACGTGGAGACCCAATAACAGATTGTGCGAGGGAGACGCATTGCCCCGTTAAAGTGGACCAGCCAGGGACCCTTGTGGGGGTGGGGGGTGAAGGCCCCCCTCAGCCACGTAGTCAGCCCGGCGACATGTGTGAACCGCACATAGTGAGGCGAGGGGGGGGGGGGGAGGGAGGGGGAGGGGAGAGTGATGGCGCCATCCATCTCCATCAGGCTGATACGTGCGAGGCGCGCTGCGGCGTTGCGGCGCGGTCGTGTTGCAAGGGGCGCGACCCCGGTGCGGAGCGCATATAGGTAGCGGGGGCGGGAGTGCCGAGGGGAGACGGCTTTTAGTAAAGTTATTATAACCGTAGCGCCCGCATTGCGCCAAAGGGCGTCTTCAGCACCAGTCAACCATGTACCGGCACTGTTAAAAGTTTTCGTCATTTTACAACATATTTTGTGACAGTTAATTCATGTTGTGTTTATGACATATGATCTGTTTATGTAAAAAAAAATTCTGAAATTTTGTGAAATGTGATTTTTTTTTTTTTTGTCTTTTCTGTATAACAAGGAAATTGTCTCCATATGACTATGTTTTTGTCTGATATTTGACAAAACATCTATCTTTTGACTAGAAAATTATCAAAATCGATTGATTTTAGACGAGTTGACATTGACATTGTCATTGGCAAATGACAAATAATTTTTTAAGCTCATTATGGCAAATTTATCACGTTCCACTTTTATCCGAACGATAATTGTCAAATGACAGACAAAAATTTTACAGTGGGGTGAGAACAAGGTGCGGCATGTGCATTATTCCCCGCGGTGATTTATATCCTCGTTGATTTCTTCGGATTTCTTACCCCCGGGGGTTTAGAGCCTGTAGTTTCACTGTAAATCGAGGAGTCAGAAATCTCGCTCTCAGGGGAGCGAGATTGGTGACCCAAATTTTGTCACTCCTGGGGAGTCATATTATTAAATATCACTCCTTTTGAGTCGCTTCTATGACTCAAAACGAGCGATATCTAGTGATCTCGCTCGATTTGAGTGAGGCTTATCACTCCAAATGAGCGATATAGAATTTCCTCACTCCTTTAGGGCAACGTTATATGCCTCGCTCAATTTCAGTCAGAAACATGACTCTCAGATTTACAGTGTTGTTCATCCCCCTTAGTACAGGAAAGGAGGGGGTGAGCATTAATCACCACGGGCGCGGCGTGTGGGGACCTCCGGCGCCCCCTCGTGTCGTTTTGGCACCCCCTTTCCTGGGGCACCTCTTGGCGCCCCCCCCCCTCTCCCCCCGACGCTTCAGCCCCCCCGGGGGGCAGCTGGGGCGCCCGGTGCGATTACTTAAAGAGAATAAAAGGAAGTCGAGTTACAAGTGTTACCCTGCTGCGTCGCTCGTCAGTAGCGAAAACAGAAGCTTGATTTAGTCGGCCAAGAAATAACAAAGCCTATTACGCCTTTTGACTATATGACTTCTATTTTCGTAGGTTTTGGGAGTTCGTAGCCTCTCTCCCCTCACCCCTTTAAGCTTATCATTACCATAGACACCAGGCAAAAATCGATACTCCGCTACTCTAACTCCAGCGCCTCTGAACGGCGCCTCCAGAATCCCATCCCCCCCCCCCCCCCGCCAAAGTTCCGCCGCGCCTGAATCTCCTCGGTGATTTGTGTCCCGGTGATTAACATTCCCCGAATACATCTTGCTATAATTCACTGTAAAAATTTTTTGTAAAAAAAAAACGAAAAAAAATTACAGGTTTTGCTGTTAAATCGGTGAACAGATTTTCTGTTGTTTGATGAAACATTTTGTGAATTAACAAGAAAAATCGCGAAACAACAGATAAAATTTGTAAACTTACGGAATTCTTTTGTAAAGTTACGGAATATTTCTGTAAAGTTACCGAGTTTTTTTTGTAAATGAACACGAATAAAAAGTAAATTCACTGTCAGGTCGTTTAACAAAATTCACAGATATTACCTTGTTAATTTACGACATTTTTTTTTACAGTGTGTTGAGTAAAATTGCATTTAGCTCCTTCGAAACCAGTCACATTTCTTAGTTGTCACTTGAATCGAACATGAGAATAAAACCTCGCTCAATGGTACATGTGCGAAATTTACATCTGGAGAGCCTGCCTTAATCCTCACCGCGACGGACCCCCCGCCCCGCCGCCAGTCACTCCTCCCCCTAAGTCCACTCCACTGCGCCGCGCCACCCCGCCCCGCCCGGCTCTCAATTTGTCGGTAATGACATTCGCGCGAGGCAGCCCACACCGCCCCGCCCCGCCCCGCCCTGCTCCAGCCGCTGCTGCGGAGGCTGTCAGTATCCTGCATGCCAAGTGCTCCCGGGGCCGGGCCGCTCGCCTCCCTGGAGTGCCTGGAGCGGGGCGGGGCGGGGCGGGGCCGGCTGGGGCCGGGCGGGGTAAGGGAGGGGAGGGGCGGGGCCGGGCGAGACTTAGGAAATTACGTTTCCCCTCCCACCCCCCCCCCCCAAATAAAATATTTTAGGGCACAAAGACCAATTTGATCACTTATTTCAGTCATAAGGTAACGATATTAAATTGCATTCTTAGCTCTTTAATGAACTATCGCTGGGCAACATACCTCACACCGTTCACGGAATATTGACGAAAAGACTTTTCGTTGCACCATGGTTGCACACCAAAGCTTTTATATCAATATCGCCAATCTCAGCTAAACTTTAGCTACATAACTCCGAAAGTTAGCTGCGTCCATTTCCAGCTAATCTTTTTTCTCCGTGTGGAGAGGACGGGACACGGGACAGGTCTAGACCACCCTGTCCCCACCCTACCTTGAGGTTCGTTAGCGCTCCTTCACCTCTCAAACTCCACCTGACACCGGACCCGGCAAGCCCCGGGCCCGGGCCCGGGCCGTCACCAACCCTCGCCTCCAGGTCTGTCCGGGGGCGGAAGGGGGCGGGGTGCGGTGGGGCGGGGCGGGTAGGTAACTCCCCGCGCTCCTCAGGCGACGGCAGGGCTCGCTTTTCGGTTAGGCTACTGACTACTGTACATCCGGGCGCAAAGAGCGGCTTGCATGACATGCGGCCCTCGTCTGCACAGCACCTAGCAGAACCGTGACCTTCCGATCGGAAGGCCCCTAGGGGCCTTCCCCCCCTCTCTCTCTCTCTCTCTCTCTCTCTCTCTCTCTCTCACTCTCTCTCTCTTTCTCTCTCTCACCAACGAGCCGGCCGCAGACAGGCCATATTTCGTCGCGTCTCCACCCGGCCTCGGCCCGGCCCGGCCCGGCCGGCCCGTTCAGCACAAGTAGTCCACTCCTCTCCGCTCCCCGTGACAGCCCCCCTTGACCTCGCGGGCAGCACGCACTACCCGCTCTGTCTCTCTCGCTCTCAAGGAGTCTGCGCCGAGGGTGCGCGGGCGCTCCGTCTCTCTCGCACTCACAGAGTGGGCCTACGAGCGCGCGCATCGCCAGCCCGTCCCCGACGCGCGCGAGGCCGCGAGGCTCTTTCCCGGCTCCTCCTGCCCGGCTCCTGCCCGGCTCCCTCCCGGCTCCCGCCCGGCTCCCGCCCGGCTCCTGCCCTGCTCCTGCCCGGCCCCTGCCCGACTCCTGCCCTGCTCCTGCCCGGCTCCCGCCCGCTGCTCCCGCTCCCGCCTGCCTGCAGCAGGTGTGGAAGGGTACAGTGGATTCTCCAATATCTCTTTCTCTCTCTCCCGCTGCACAATGCGGATATTTACTCTGCTCGTCTGCCGCTTTCTGCCTGCCCCACCTTCCACCTCGCAGGAAACACGCTCGCCCGAAATCTCATCTCTTCGCTCTCCGTCCAGTCTCGTCTCGTCTCGTCTCTTCTCGTCCCGTTCCGTCCAGACGGCCGTCTCTCCTGGTCTGTATTCGAAACGCCGAAAAGGAGCACGCCCTACCCCACTCGGTCTCTACCCCATGGCGCCGCTCTGTTTCCAATCAGCGGTGGAAGGAAACGTGCCCTTATTGGGTCCCAACGAGAACGCTTTAGCTATTATTCCTGAGTTCAGTCATATTGAAACATGGGAGTCAGGCTGGTTAGCCTGACTCCATGATTGAAAAGACTTTCGATGTTTTGTGTGCACCAGTCGTGCAAATTTCTGTGATATATTTATTCGCACCTTGGTGTGGATAGTCACTAGGTACCGAAAATGAGTCTAAACCACCGGCCAATTTTTCCAATCTCCTCGAAGAGTTCCATATCAATGCTTATTTTCTCTCTATCCCCGGCGCGGCGCGGGTGGCGCGTGGCCTCTGGTGGTCAGGTGCGGCTGCTCTGTGTTTCCAGAGCTCAGAGTACCAATATTCTACCCGCGCCGAGCCGAACGCCCCCTACCGGACTGTACCTGGTGTTTCTCTGAATGCGTAACAGTGTTGCGGGTTTGCCCAGCCAACTCGCCCGTAAGGCGAGATGGCCCCTGCAGCGCTGGCGAGTATGCAATCCCGCAACACTGTAACGTATTCAAAGAAACACCCGGTACACGCTACACGCCCCGGCCTGGCCCTGGCCCGCGCCGGCTGGACCGGACCGCAGTCCTGGTCCTGTTCCCACGCGACCATAGCGGGGGTGCGGCAGCACCGAACACCTAATGAGATCGCGTGCGTGAATTAAGGGAAACAAAATTTCTTTGTATAATCTAAAAGGTTGCCTACCAAAACAGCGGTTTGGGTTGAAACGCTCCCTGGTATTTATTTTAACACTGCACTTCGCTCAGCAACAACCCCTGTCGCACGCACTCCTTGTTTATTTACTTTCACGTTAACCTCTTCGTATAAAAAAAAAATATATATTGTGATTCAAGTTGAGTCGGGCAAGGTGAGCAAACTTTCGCAAGTGAAGAGGCAGCCCAGGGTTCTCGTTAGCGTCGGAGTGGTGGCCCCTGCTCGTAGGCTTCAGACACCCGCAGCCCCACCCCGCCCCACCCCACCCCGATTTTTCGATGGGGCTCTGATCCACCTGATCCACAACCGCGCAGCGAAACGTCGGGACACAATCGGAGCAATTGCAGGTGGGGCGTGGCGGGGCGGGGCGGGGCTTACCGGGGGCGTGGTGCTCGCGTGGTCAGTACCCGATGCATACGGGGAGTATTATTTAGGGCGGGGCCCGTGATGACTCATGGTAACGGCATGAGAGAAGGGCGTCCCTTTGGCTTGCTGTCTCCTCTCTTGCTGCTCCTCCCCTTCCCCCTCCCCTCCCCTTTCCTCCCGCTTCTTATTCCCTTCCTCGCCCGCCTGTGCCGGTCCCAGGTCCGCTTAACAGCCCCTAAAGCCCCTCCTCCCTATGAACCGCTCCGGCTTTACCCCCTTTTCACCTTCTCTTTCTTCACTCTTATAAAAGCTTACAGTGACGGGATGCGGTAGATTTCACTGTAAGCTACAGTTAATTTTATTGCAAGCTGTAGTGACTCACGTTGCCTTGCAGCACTGTAACTTTCACTGATATTTACCGAAGCCTGCGGTGATATTCACCGTGACTTGCGGGGAAAATCACCGTAAGCATATAACAGTGTTGCCATCTCTCCCGCCGCGCCTCCTCCGGTCAGCTGGTGCAGCACCACCCGTTCCAGTTTTACACAGAAAAAAAAATAATCTAAAAGTTAAGGCTCCTTCGTGCCTTAAGAAAACGACGGAGGGGCGGGTTCTATGCAGAAATGAACTAGCAGCTGGTCTCTGGAGACAATTTCCTGCTCCTCTGCTTTTCTAACTCAATAAGGCTAAAAAGCTAAAAAGTGTGTCGCGCAGCCGAGTCGTATGGTCAATGAGATCCCAAGACCCCAGGGGGCGGTGCGGGGCAGCAGGGCAGGGCGACCCCCCGGGGGCGGCAGTAGCAGGAGCAGAGCAGCAGTAGTAGTAGTAGTAGTAGTAGCAGCAGCAGCAGCAGCAGCAGCGGCAGGGCAGGGTGCCCCCCCGGGGGCGGCAGTAGCAGGAGCAGCAGCAGCAGCAGCAGCAGGAGCAGTAGCAGCAGCACTAGCTCAGGGCTCAGGGAGCGCGGGTGGCTCCCCCGTGACGGCCGGTCACTACGTGCCGCCCCGCCCCGCCCCGCCCCGCCCTGGTCCGGCCGCGTCTCCGACAAGTGGGTCAATGGGCCCGCGCCTGGCTGCGGGGGGCGTTGACCGTACGGGCGACCAGGCGGGGCGGTGGTGTGCGGTGTGCGGTGTGTGGACAGATAATTAAATCCCCGAGCCAGACATACGAGGGCGGGCGAGGGCAGCGTGGCGCTCCACAATCGAGCACTAAATTTTCCTTCATGCGATATATAGCGGTGCAGCGGCTGTACCGTGGGCAGGACGCGGTGAGAGGGGTGATGTGTGTGTGTACTGTACCCGCCAGAGCGGAAGCCGCGAGGCCCGCATAACGACGTGACCCGCGCGCAGGGTTCCCGTAGTTCTCCACGCGCGATCATCAGTAAACCACTGAAATTTTAAACTTCTCGGAGACGATTTTTAGAAACACGCGCGTGTTGCTTTCACGTACTACACTTCCCTAATTGAGCCTTTTATTTTGCCCTTCTCTTCTCGTGATACTTTTCTCTTCCGCCTTCTGCTCTCAGGCCGACGACGGCCAGTTCTCTGCTCTTCCTTATTACCGTGATTGCGTTACCCCCGCGCCGCCCCACCCCACCCCGCCCAGCCCCGCCCCACCCAGCCCCGCCCACCCCACCCCGCACCGCACCGCCCTCCTTTCCGATCTTCTTCGTGGATGTCGCGCTGACACTGCGCGTCGCCCGCCCCGCCCCGCCCCGTCACCTGTCCCACTTTATTTATTTCATTTCAATTTTATTTGCCTCTTATATTCTTCCCCTTTCGACGACAGCGCGAGTGGGGCGGCGGGGGCCCGCCTGTGAAAAGGAATAAATCACTCGTGAAAATAATGATTAGATGCACAAAGACGGGCGTGCCCCGACCCGTCAATACAGCGGCGTGGCGGGGTATGGCGTTTTCAGGCGTTCCGAGAGGGGCGGGGCGGGGCGGGGCGGGGCGGGGCGGGGCGGGGCGGGGCGGGGCGGGGCGGGGCGGGGCGGGGCGGGGCGGGGCGGGGGCGGGGCGGGGCGGGGCGGGGCGGGGCGGGGCGGGGCGGGGCGGGGCGGGGCGGGGCGGGGCGGGGCTTGCCCTTTGATTACCGTTCTCGCCACGCCGGGCCCGTGCCTTGCCGTGCTGCGGTCCGCCGAGCCCGCACCGCACCTAATGGTTCTTTTAGCAAACTTGCCCGTAAATAGCGGCCCAGCGCAGGCCAGGGCCGCCAGGGCCAGCGAGCAGAACCGGAACCAGCGCGCGACCAATGAAAAGTTGAGCCATTACCGGATCGTGCGCGAATCGGGCCCGGCCGGGCCTGGTGGCAGTGACAACGGTTCGCGCCGGCCCGGGGCGGGGCGGGATTTTGTGGGTGTGACGATGCGCACTTGGTCCCGTTCCGGTCGGTTTCCTCTAGCCCTTCACTTCCCCCCCCCCTGCCCCCCGCCACTTGCCTCCTCGCCGATAACCATCCCCAGTTTCCCGAAGTATTAGTCACAGCCAACCGTTAGTCAGGATAGGATCTTCAAAGCCGCGATCAATGCATCCTCTCTCTCCCCAGCCCCAAAACAACGTTTCCCCACCCCCACAGTAAGCCCCCTACGATAAAGAATCTTGTCACATTTATTCGTAGGAATAAATTGTGTCACATTCGTTTGCACGCGAAGCGAGGCTCCATCACGGGCTCAATGGCTCTGATTCATTTCAATACGAAGATGACAAAATACTCTAACGAACGAACGTGAAATGATTCTCAGTCACATAAATATACACTGTACAATCTTTACGAAGTAAAATCCTTGTAACGTTGCGAAGAATTTGTCCGCGTATTCTTTTCTTCGCAAGCCCTGCCTCACGAAGAAATTTGTTTGTAGGTACACTACGGAGAAAATGCTTTATGTTCTTAATACGAAGCAGCCGCATGCTTCGCAGCTTACGAACGCTTTACGAACGCTTACGAACAATTTTCTTATGCGGAAGGATTAATCAGTATGACGTCATACACTGGAAAAACAAATGTGACACATGTCACATGTGCTGGTGTGACCGAGCTTTAGATAACGCTTTGTGGTGTGACCGAGCTTTTGGTAACGTTTGGTGATGTGACCGAGATTTTGGTCGCGTTTGTGGTGTGACATCCTATATGTTATGCCTGTTACGTGGTCGCATCACAAGTGTGACCAAATAACCTTATGTCGCATCACGTGGTGTGACCAAACTCATGTCACATCACATGGTGTGACGAATACTGGTCGCATCAATGCCGTGACACATGTCACATTAGTTTTTCCAGTGTACACACCTTGAACAATAGTGAAAATGTTTTTTCGAATGAAAAGCCACCTACGGTCGAACACACATGGCACTTCGCCCGCTTTCGTTTTCTTCGTCGTTCCTGTTGCATTTTCTCTTCTCTCCGTGCGCTGTTGATTCCCTCAGCAAACTTTACCCTTCCCGTTGCCGCCCCCTGGCAGTGTCGGAACATGTGCGTTGCTGCTACGAAGCCCCCCCCCCCCCCCTCACCTCCTTTCCCGTCTCAGCACACAGGAGCCACACAACGAGTTTGTCAGTGCAAGTGATGAGGGGCGCTTCTCTCCACAGCGTGCTACGCTCCCCCCTCCCCCGCCCCCTCCCCCTCCCCCGCCCCCCTACCCCCTCCCCCCAGCCGGGTCCCATTATACTTGCGTTGCTGACAGCGGCCCATCATCCTCCAGGACGCTCGCACAGTCTCACACACTGCTGCTCAAACCTTGCGGTGAATTTCACTGCAGAACTGCAGCACACAGCGACATTCACCGTAGCCTACGGCAAACACGGCAAAAACGAGTCCTCGGTTTCCCAGGGGAATTTGCACATTCCCAGGAGGTATCATCTTTCCCAGGGGATGTCCTGGGTTTTCTAGGAAAAACTCCTGGGAAAAGCTGCCTTTTTCCAGGACATCCACTGGGATTCCAACTCTCCTGGGAATCCCAGGACTCGTTTTTACCGTGAACACAATATTCACTGTGAGCCGTTGGTCCGTTTGTCCCGAGTGGGCTGCAGCAGTGTGGCGGTGCGCATGTTTTGTTCGGCGGCTGGGCCAGGCTGGGCGGGGCTCGGGATGGTGAACAACAAAATACAGGGCAGCCGACGCGACAGCGACGCACCCCGCCCAATTTTTTTTCGGACAGGCAGATTTGCAAACAACAATCTCTCTATGAAAAGAACATGGAGCGTAGTAATTTACTTTTTCTTTACAGCCAATATTGGCAAATTTATGATAAGGAGAAAGTTTGCTGTTGCGGGTCTGCCTATCCGAAAAAAAATTGGGCCGGGTTGCGTGGGCCACCCTGTAGAAACGTGAGATGGGGAGTAAGTTAAGACCCGAAAACAGATCCGAATGGGCCGTAAAAAAGTGCAGGGGAGGCCGACCCTTTTCCTGTTCCTGTCTCTATGCCCTTCACAGATCTGGACCTATGGCCGGAACAAGGGAGAACCTTAGCAAGCGGGTGTGGCGAGTATATTTTAATACATTTAAGCTAAATCGAATGAAGCACTCTTTTAATAGAGATTGTTAAATGAATAAAAACTGGCGCGGATCATGGTTCGTCGGTCCAATAAGGCGACTCCTCGGGCGATTCTTTCCCGAATCTTCAGTGACTTCATTACGTCGCACGTTCTCCCTGCCGGTTTTTAAAAGAAATTCTCATTTTGGAGTGCGAAAAAAAAAGCGTCAATTAGCCTTACCATCCCCACCCCCCTTATCATCGACCGTCACTTTTCGCCCCCCCTCCCTTCCCCACCTTAGCTTTTGTGCACGCCGCCTGATGGTTGTAGAATCTGATATTAAGACAGGGAGACTACTCCTAATTTGAAAATCGGTCCCCAAGACAAATTGTGACGTCACGATCCGCGGCAGCCAATCAGATCACGAAGGATCTACTGCCACAACGTACTGTTGCTCGCACAAAGATACCGTTGGCAGATGCAGCTGACTTACCAGCCGGAGCCCAACGAGCAGCAGCCAGGTGGTGAGCAGGCCGCACGAGGAGCACACGAGGACGGCGACGCTGAACGCCACGGCAGCTGCGGAGAGAGAAGACAGAAATACTCAGCATTACGCCACGTGCCCCCCGGCCCGGCGCTGCAAGGCACATGCTGCCACAACTTAGAGTACAAACTTAGCACTCGAAGAAGTTTTTACAGAAAACCGTCCCGTCCCACAACGGCAAGGGCCAGTGTTGCCAGGAAAGCTACACGGAAAAAAAAACGTAAGTTGCAGTAGCTACAGGTTAGCTGTAATAGCTTATATGTTGGCTACCCAGGCCCTAGCTAACATTTTTAGCTCTCGGAGCTAAACATTAGCTGTGGTAACCGCGCATTAGCTGTGAGAGGTAACGCGTATCCAAACGAACTTATGGCTTTCGGGGGAACACCTTACAGTGCATTAGGTGATGTGGATAACACGTTAGCTCTCTCAGCTAATGCGCAGCTACCACAGCTAATGCGCAGCTACCACAGCTAATGTTTAGCTCTGAGAGCTAAAATGTTAGCTAAGGCCTGGCTAGCTAACGTGTTAGCTATTACGGCTTATGTTTTTTTTCCGTGTAGGCAAAAAAACGCGCAATACTCCTAAGTGCAGGTGGCGGCATCTCTGCCTGCCTACTGGGCAACTCCCCCTGCACTAGTGCACTGATATTGCGTAGCAGGAGCAGGCAGGCGGAGATGGAGTCCCTTTACGCACACGTGTGTTGCGCGGTTTTTAGCCGAACTTTCTGACAACACTTGCACCGGGCCGCGGCGCCAGCGGTCGGGTCCGCTCCAGGCACACTCCAGGCCCGCACCCGGCCCGCTCCAGGCACACTCCAGGCACATTCCAGGCCCGCTCCAGGCACACTCCAGGCACACTCCAGGCCCGCACCCGGCCCGCTCCAGGCCCGCTCCAGGCCCGCTCCAGGCCCGCACCAGGCCCGCACCAGGCCCGCTCCAGGCCCGCTCCAGGCCCGCTCCAGGCCCGCTCCAGGCCCGCTCCAGGCCCGCTCCAGGCCCGCTCCAGGCCCGCTCCAGGCCCGCTCCAGGCCCGCTCCAGGCCCGCTCCAGGCCCGCTCCAGGCCCGCTCCAGGCCCGCTCCAGGCCCGCTCCAGGCCCACCCCAGACCCGCTTTCTGGCCCGCTGGGCCGCCTTAGTGCAGCAGATCTTCAGTGATGGATAGACGCAGGAATGCCGTGCAGCGCGACGACCGTGAGGAGAGGAGAGGGTGGGGCGGCGAATGTAATCAACAGCCCTGAGAGCTCCCCCTGTAGTCTGGGGTCCCACCCCCCATCCAGGCGCAGCGACCACCCCAGCTGATGCGTCCTCACCGACCCGGCCCGGAGGAGCACAGTACAGAAGCCTGCGCGCCCCCTCCCCTGTTACCCGCGAGGATGCGTCTCGTCTGGAATCTCTCTTGTCTGCTGGAATTTCCACTCCAGCGCACCGCTGGATAGCTGCACGCTGCGCGCCCGATCCTCGGCTGCTTGCGGCTGCACGCCGACCGAAGGGAAAACAACTCTGAATTTTGGTGTATTTAGTGAATTTGGTAAACTTTTATTTTTTCTAGAAATCTGTGAATTCTAGTAAATTTTTAAAAGTTCATTGACACCGCCGCCGCGCTGAGTGGAGCGCCCCCCACCGGAACACGGCAGATCTCGAAGCCGCCAGAACCAACAAAAACTCTTTTTTTCCTGTTTCTCCACGTTTTTCTCCGGGTTATCGTTGTGGTCCAGCCAGCACCGCGGGGAGGACACGCCGCACGGGGATACAACTTGGCTCGCCTCGCCCTCGCCGCGCCCGGCGCCCGCCCGCCTGCATTCACACTTGCAAGTACCCCCTGGGGGTGGGGTGGGGTGCGCCAACACACTGTGATCTCGGGCCGGGCTGCACTGTAAGAAATGAGAATCCTAGTACGGAACCGATGACGGAAACGTTCCGTACCATGATGGGTACGGACGAATCCTTCCAAGCTGTGATCTAATTTTTCTCGTACGGTACTGCAGAAACAACCATATACTACGGACATCTGAACGTACGTTTCCGTTTTCATCAAGTACGGAAATGTCCGGAAAAAAATTAGCCGGAAATTTCCGTACATATTTTTCACAGTGTGCCGGAGCAGAAACAGGCAACAGCCGGGGCGGGAGTGCAGGGCTGGCGGGCGGGGCCCGCGCCTCCAGGTCAGTGCAGAGCACACGCAGCAGCCTCAGCAGCAGCAGCAGCAGCAGCAGCAGCAGCAGCAGCAGCAGCAGCAGCAGCAGCAGCAGCGTGAGCCCGCGCAGCGCACGGTCGAAACTTTCCGCCATAATCCAAGTTGTTTGCATCCCATGTGCAATGACCCCCCCCCTCCCCTCCCTCCTTTCCCAGCTCGCTCGTAATCTACACCTTTTCTATTTTCTCGCAGCGCGCTTGCGCCACTTCGGCGTGGTGTTCAGCCATTCAGCTGCAGCGACCCCCTTTATTCGTACGGGTCCAGGGCCACAAAAGTAAAATGTCCAAGTAAAATGACGAGGGAATAAGTAAAAAGGAACGCAGTTTATGATTATAATTAAGACTGTCGTGCATACTTTGCTATAGCGAAATAAGGAGAATTAAAATTGTGCTTTGTTTACGTTTTTCTTCTTATTTGGAAACGTTGAACTCAAGCGGACATCGGTATGAAATGAATATCTCGCCAGTCTGGACCGAGCTGGGCTACGCGGTCACGGGCCGGGCTGAGCTGGGCTGGGTCCAAATTAGAGAGACTGGTCCAAATCGCGCTGTTGCACCGCTCGCTCACCGCCCAGCCACCGAGAACTTTGCGCCGCTCGGAGGCGGTGCCGCTGGAGCAGATGCTGGAGCAGACGCTGGAGCAAGACGCTGGAGCAGACGCAGAAGCAGACGCTGGAGCAGGTGCTGGAGCAGACGCTGGAGCAAACGCAGAAGCAGACGCTGGGGCAGACGCTGGAGCAGACGCTGCAGCAGACGCTGGAGCAGACGCTGGAGCAGACGCTGGAGCAGGTGCTGCTGGAGCAGACGCTGGAGCGGGTGCTGGAGCAGCGGCCTGGCTTCAAGCACAATCTCAAACTCATAAGGCGCTCGGCCCCGTTACGTTCAGCGCCGCTCGGGGGCCTAAAGCGCAGCGCGTCAAGCCGCCGACGCGCGTTTTAAGGGCTTAGGGCGGCCCGGGGGCGGAAGTGTCGGGCGGCACGTAAACCAGCCTACGTCTGTGGCGGGGCGGGGAGTGGCGGGGCCGGGCTGGTCTGGGCTGAGCTGGGCTGAGCTGGGCTGAGCTGGGGGGTGATTCCGAAGAGCGTTTCGTAGTGCCCTCTCTCTTGCTCCATATGGTCATACCGCATGAGAGCGACAAGGACAGAGAGACGAAACTACTGTTCGGAATCACCCTGCTGGGCTGGGCTGGACCTCCTATCAGCGGCCGGCAGGTCGCGGCCCGGCCCCGGCCCACTGTACCCCGCAGCAAGTACATTTCAAAACTTGAGCGGGAAGAAAAGAGGAAAAAAACACTTTTCGCGTTAGTCACGAATTTCACGTCGTATATTTGGTATTGTCGAGCGACAGTAAACGTCGGGTCGTTAAGTGATACCCCTCCCCTTCCCCTGCCCACCCCCGACGCCGCCGTGGCGGGTGGCCGTCAAGCAACCGTGGAAGAAAAAGTAGAGGGAGGAAGAAGTTTACCGCGAGCAGCGCAAACCAGTCGAACGTTACGACACGATGGCGGCGCAATTAACATCGCCCCAGCATGGCATGACCCAATGACGCTGACCTGGAAACCCATCCGCGAACAGCCCGAGCCTTTCGGCCACCGCACCCAACCCACCCATACCGCTCCTCGCCGAGCTTCGGCCCCTCCTCTCCCCACCCCACCCCACCCCACCCCACCCCGACCCACCCCACCCCACCCCACCCCACCCCACCCCACCCCACCCCACCCCACCCCACCCCACCCTACCCCATGCGACTGGGCGGCTCTCTTAACCACCGGGTCGGGTCCGACTTGGCCGCAGCCACACAGACTAGACCGACCGCTCTTGCGACAAGAAGGAGGCCTACTGGGAAATGGCCCGTGAACGCGCCACTAACGTTCTATCATCCGCGGATAACGGCGCAACCGTTCTTTTCTTCTTTTATTTTATGTTACGGTCGGAATTGATCACCGTCGGAAAACGCTTGCAAGAGGAACGGTCACAGAAAACATTGCAGAAATAGATTAATATACGAGCAGGAAACCAGAGTGTTTGTAGGCGCTAGCCACACAATAATGCACGAATAAAAAATCACACCCCCTCATGTGTCGAACATTTACTCACTTGTGTTTCGAGTGAATCAACTCGAGATTTTAAGGGTCCAGCCTTCCCCACCTGGCCCCACCGGACAGGGCAGGGCCGGGCTCTTATCCAAGCTCCCACCTCCTCTCAGTGATAGATAAGTAGGCAAAGGATCGTACGCATACACCTGTGTGCGGCAGACGGGTATCTCCGCTTGCCTACTAGGCAGAATGTGTTCTCATGTGTGGAGAGTTTGCCTAGTAGGCAGGCGGAGATACCCGTCACCCGTCTGCCACACACAGGTGTATGCCTTCGATTTTTTGCCTACTTATCTAACATCACTGCCTCCTCTCCTCTTGCAGCGCGCTGCTGCTGCTGCTGCTGCCGCCCGAGCAGAGTCGAGCCGAGCCGAGCCGAGCCGAGCCGAGCCGAGCCGAGCCGAGCCGAGCCGAGCCGAGCCGAGCGCAGCCAAACGGCTGCCAGCCCCTGTCGGCGTCGGCCCCTCGAAAACTTTATGATGAATAGAAGCGATTTGGAGAGGAGCCGGAAGAGCCCCGCTCTGCCCCGCCCTGCGCCGCCCAGCCGCTACGTACTGCACTCAGCGCACAGCTGCACGCCCTCCGCCCCGCCTCGCCCCGCCCCGCCCCGCCCAAACCGTTTTGCTTACTCGCTCGTTATGACGCCGCCCGACACTCGGGCAAACAGACGGACGGTCGTGCCGGGCCGGACCGACTCTATCGTATCGTATACAATGTTGCAGCGAAGGGCGGGGCGGGGCGGGGCGGGGCGGGGCGGGGCGGGGCGGGGCGCAGGGCCGATGCCAATCGCGGCGCAGTTGGGCGGAAACTCTGTGCAGAGAGCTGAGAGGTGCAGAGCGCGGCGCCGTGCGGACACTGAATATAACTGTCTGCGAGCAGGGGAAGGGGGAGGGGTTGCATCACCCGCACCTGCCGCTCGCCTCCGTCACCAATAGCATCTCCATCCCCTGCTCCTCCCCGTAACCGCTAATCGGTCCCCCCCCCCTCTCTCTCTCTCTCTGCGAGGCGGGTCACGTGGCTGCCCTGCTGACGGAAGGATAAGGGGGTGCTGGGGATGAGGGGGGGGGAGGGGCTGCCGCGGACGTATTCGTCTGCTGGTGCACCCCTGCAAAAACAACCAATACAGAGAGAGAAACGGAGGGGGAGAGAGAGAGAGAAAGCTGTGCAGCGGATCCACGAACCGCGCGAATCGCGTCCAAGAAGTTGTTGTCCACCAACAGTTTTCTTTTATTTTTTCCATGCCTTTTTCTCTCTCTTTCTAGACTCCAGTGTTTATCTTATCCCCTTCCCCCTATTTCTCTTTCGTCTTCCACGCCGTGTTTTGCCGGCCATCAGAGGCATCATCCAGATAACGGCCTCCAACGCCGTGGGATCCGGGTCGGTAGTCGGATTACACCACAAATCCCCCTGGCTGGCCGTGCCGAGCCGTGCCGGTGCCGGGTTCAAATCCCCCCGCCCCGATACACACAGTGTCGGCCAGCTGCCGGCCGGGCCCCGGGCCCCGGGCTCCTTGGTGCCAGCTACATGTATACTGCCCTGGCCTGTCCCTGACTGCCCCGGTGCACGAGCTACGACGCCCTGATGGACTCAGCTTACCTCCGGCCTCGACCTCGGCCTGCAGCAGGCTGACGGTGGTGCCCGCGGCGCGGGTCGTGTTGGCGGCCGTCACCCCCACCTGCTCCTCGTACAGGTAGCAGCCCACCACCAGCGTCGTGAGTGAGAAGTACACCTGCAGCGGGAAACAGATGGAAAAAAAAAATTAACAAATTAGGCAATTTTGAGTGTGAGCCGAGCACCTGAACCCCCAAAGTGGCAGCTATAGGGGTGCCTATGGTATGCCTAAGCTGTAGTTCACCGGACGCTCCAGAGAACGACAAACCCTTACAAATAAACGCATTTCAAGACCGTTTAAAAGATTCGGAGGGGGGGGGGATGTTCCAATTTGAATCTTATCTCGGTGATTTGCTGCGCCCGGCAGACGAAACTACCAGAAATTTTGGTCCTCTACGGAAACCAAAGGGCGATAGCCCCCATTGCCCCCCTCCCTCTGCAGACCAACGACTGAAAGGGGGCCGGTGGCGTACTGCCCGGTATCCCGTATGGCTTGGGGAAGGGGGCTGCCCTTCTCTGTTTGTTCGAGCCCGTCCTGTTCTAGGCTCACCCCTGGCGCGGGGCGGGTGCGGTTTGGGTCGCTGGCACTGGGGCATTCCGTCGTTACGTAACACACCCTAGCCCCGGCCCGGCCCGCCCTGGCCAACTAGTGGGCGGGCTACACAAAAAGTCATAACACTCCCTTTGCACGTGACCCCCGTGTAACCACGGGTACAGATGTTGATTTAGAACATTTTGGCCCGAAGAAGCATTCTCAACTACACTGTGAGAAATCCTTGTACCGGTACGGGAAAATTTTCCATGAGAGGTCTTGTACAATTACGATTCATATTGTAAACTTTTTATAACTATGCTTATCAACTCAGAATTGATTGGTGAGCAAACAAAGTCGTAACGTGTAAAGTCGTACATGTACGAGATATGTTGTACATAGTGAATTACAAAATATATTGTACATCTACGGAAATATTTTTCACAGTGTACTCCACGACTGGAAAATTTTATAGCGGCAACAGAGTTTGGTTTTTTGCTGGTAAAATAAATGTTTAGCTAAAATACATCATTGGTGCGTTTAGTTCCAGAGTGTTCGAAAACCATACACCCCAGCTGGTTGAGCTTATTAAACGTCAATTGATGTCTAGTTGGTCCACCGCCATATCACCATCAAAACCGTTTTTTTCATGTCACTGTCACTTTTTTAAAGTATCTGTTTCGTCGCGCTTCACAATGATCTACGTCCCGCCCACAAAGGCGTCGCAGTCTCGCGTCAGAGACAGAGGCGCCCTGGGCATCGCTCCTCGTCACACACCCTACCCTCACCCCACCCATCATGTGGGGGAGAGAGAGAGAGAGAGAGAGAGAGAGAGAGAGAGAGAGAGAGAGAGAGAGAGAGAGAGAGAGAGAGAGAGAGAGAGAGAGAGAGAGAGAGAGAGAGAGAGAGAGAGAGAGAACTGAAACTGTCTGCGCTGCACTGTGCTGGTGCAGTGACTCGAGTCCCAATGCGAGTGGAAGGTGCGAATGGTGGCTCCATAAAACGTATCATCCGGGGCTGTCCTCTCCGGACCGTAAAGGCGTCGCGCCGGCGAGCAGCGGCAGGGTCACAAACTCAGAGGGAGCGATCGGCGCGCCGTCAGCGCGGCGGGGCGGGGCGGGGCGGGGCGGGGCGGGGCGGGGAGAGGCAGAACGCCCCGATTACAGCGAGTTGTCGCTCTAGGATAGCCGGTGCATTCTGAGGCAGTGGTGAAGGGCACACGGCATTTCTCTAAGTTTCGACCTTAATTTATTGTTTCGCGCAGGATGTACTTTTTTAGGCATTTTCAAGACTGGGGCACAAGATACCAAAATAAGTTCTAAAAGCACAAAAATTTCGAAAATTGAAAATTTATTAGGTCATATACGCTTGTTTTTTTGGTTTTTTTTTCTTTTAGAGTGCCCTTATTTCTTTGACGAAGTGGACCACAGCTCTTGCTCCCACCCTTCCTTCTCCTCCCCTCCCTCCGAGTCCCTTTTCCGTCAAGTGTTGTCGTCGTCCACATGGCCGCCCCGGCCGCCCCGGCCGCCCCGGCCGCCCCGGCCGCCCCGGCCGCCCCGGCCCGCCCTGATAGGGTCTCCTGCTCGTGTTTATCTTTAGCCGACAAGTCTTGATTACGGTCCCTTGCGGGCGCCCCGCCCCGCCCCAGAGCATGTGCGTGGAGGGGCACGACCCTGGAGCCGAAGGGCTGCGTGTTCCGCTGTGCACAGCTCTGCGCCCCGCATCCGCATTGGTTAAGCGTAGCCGTACGCCTTTTTTTTCAGGCGTACACTGTGAAAAAAATACCAGTAAATTTACGACTTAATTTGTAATTACTACACAGAGTTGTAAATTTACGAGCGCAGTCGTAAAATTACAATAACAAAGTCTTACTCGTCAAAGAAAAGTAAGTTGATACCTGGTGTAAAAAAAAATCATCGTAACAATACAACTGGAAGTTGTCACTTTACGACATTTATCATGGAAAATTTTCTCGTAACCCTTACGAATATTTTTCACAGTGTACCACAGCTTATTACGCCCTTCTTGAAGCGTAAAACTACGCTCGAAGGCAATTCCGTCGACGCATTTGGATAGGAGGAAATGAGCGCACGAGCTCTTGTACGCTTTGAATAAGGGCGTACAAATAGTAATACTACTCGTACAGACTCGCACGCTTCAAGAAAGGCGTACAACTATAGTATACGCTTTAGCTTCCACAGTGCGCCCCGAGGGGGCGACAAATTTGGGAATCATGTGTACACAAGCCTGGGAATCATCATCATAAAAATTGAGGGAAATCAATGGAAACCATTGCAACAAAGCAGGAAACACCTCCAGGTGAATGATTCCAGGGAATCAGTTACGATTGGCCGAAGTTAGCGTTTTATGTGGCCAGAGACAGTTATAGAAATTAAAAGATATGGAATCATTGGCAATTAATCATTCCGGGAATCATGAGTACACATTTAAGGGGAGTGGTCGCCCCCTCCCCTCGGTGCTCCCCACGCTTGTCCGCGCCCCCGGCCCGGCCCTGACCTTGCTTCCACGTCCTTCTCTTGCTGCGCGCCGCGCAACCGCCCACCTCCGCGCGGCCGCGGCGCCAGTCTACGTGCCGCAGAACCTAAACAAGCCCAACACCCGCCCCGCCCCGCCCCGCCCCGCCCCGCCCCGCCCCGCCCCGCCCCGCCCCGCCCCGCCCCGCCCCGCCCCGCCCCGCCCCGCCCCGCCCCGCCCCGCCCCGCCCCGCCCCGCCCCGCCCCCTCAAATCCACTCGGCCCTATCCTCTCGGCGGGCACGTGCGTGCCTCGCCTCGGAAGGGGGCGTGGGCTGAGCCGGCTGGATGAGCGGCGTGGAGAGACTCGCCCTGCTTGATCTGCGACCTACGTCGTATGTGTCTGGTTTGGTGGTGGTAAGCGTGCGTGCTTTCGCCTTCGCGTTACAAAATGTTGCAATAAACTCTTTTCCTCTAGAAATAATTCAGGCTCAGCTCATTTTATTCTCATTAGGTTTCTAGCTTGGCCGTTTGAGTGGCAGCTGGCAACGTCTATGGCTGAGCTAACGGAATCTTCCCCTACGTCTTCCAGTCTCTGCGAAGCCACCATACATCTCCAGCCGCGGATGACAACCCTGCCGCATGAACTCGTAGTTTACTGTAGAATTGCTATCATCATCATTACCGCCATCATCGCTGTCGTCCTCATCGTCGGGCCGCGCTCTCCGGGCGAAAGAGAAGTCGCGTCCATTTTAAATTGACTAAGATCGTTACTTCCTTGTTCCCTCTCCGCCAGGCTGGGGCGTCCTGGGGGAGAGAGGCGACTGAGCTGGACAGAGAACACCAAATACGAAGACCGAGGGAGAGAGGGGGAGAGAAAAAGAGAGGGAGGTACAGAGAGAGGGGGGGGGGGGCTCTTACGAAGGACGCCCCGGGTCTCCTAGCGAGAACGAGAAAGGGGGAGAGAAAAAGAAAGGGAGGTAGGAAGAGGGCTCTTCCGGAGGACGCCCCGGCGCCCCGGGTCTCCGGGTCCGGGGTACGCCTGGACAGGCTCGGCTACATTAAAAACCGCACGCGAATTATGTATGTACCGGGCGTTTCTTTGAATGCGGAACAGTGTTGCGGGTTTGCCTACCCCATATCGCCCGTAAGGCGCCATGGCCCCTGAAGCCATGACGAGTATGCAATCCCGCAACACTGGTTACGCATTCAAAGAGACACCTGGTACATGCCAAGGTATTCTGTAAATGGTGTGTACATGTACATAGGCATGTACACACTTCGAAGTTTCGAAGTCTGCAGTGAAGAATGAATCCTTGTACTACCGAGGGGCCACCACTCTGTTTACGGACGTACACCGAATAACAAGATTACTGGGATTACATGTACATTGCATGCCTAATTTGAGGTGCTAAATCGTTCAATTTTCGGATGTTTGTAATATTTTGAGTCTTTTGACGAGTGATTAGTGGGAACGTGGATTACAGGCTAACGTGTACATAGGATTACAGGCGTTCACTGAAAATCAGTTACTGTGACGTCACACTCTTTATAATGTAAAAACTGTCACATTGGCCAGAATGTGATGTCATATTCGTTTTAATGTGAATCGGCTGGACTTTGCGGTCTGAATTGTCCAGTCACATTCAAAAGAATGTGACATGTGACAGGAATAACCAAAAGAATGTGATAGTTTCCACATTAAATAGAACGTGACGCGAGGGGCGAGGGGGGGATCCGAGAAGTACCTCACCTTCTCCAATCAGTGTACACCCTGAGCTCCAATCATTTTCCAATCACTATCCAGTCACATAATTTTTCGACAAAAATCTATTTTAAGCACCTTAAGATTGCAAAATATCGGATTGGTGTCAACAATTGTTTGCTTTCTTTAAAGTTTTGTCAAATTTTCCTTCCAATCACAATGAAACCCTCCAACCAGTGTACACCCATTTTGAGAGTGAGGTACCCCTCGGGGGGATCACTCATACAAAATATGTACAATGATTTATTTTTGACTTTTGATTTGTTTTGATTTTTTTGATTTTTCAAATAAAATATGTCTGTTTTGGGGTAAATTTTGATCTTTTACCCCCTTTTTTTTTTTTAACTTTTCCCCGATCTTTTACCCCAATCTTTTCTACTTCATTTTGGTTTATTGTTAATTTTTTCTCAATTTGCCGGATTATTCTGTAACCTTTTCGCTTGATTTTTTTTTAAATTTCTAAGTGATTTTTTTTGGAGCCGCACAATGATTTTCCGAAGTGGCTTCCCCGTCGACGTGACGTCACAGTAATTGAATAACAGTGTTGTGGCCCCCCTCGTGTACGTACTACACACTACTTTGTTTCCAGAGCGGACTTGTCCCTAAGCCTTTTGCGTTCATCACTTGATGTTGAGCGTTTCGGTTCGGAAGCCATGTGCTTTCATCTTCTTGGCGTGTCGGTCGGCGCGCGCCGTGCGGCTGGAGCGGCGGCCGCCTCCTCCTCCAGCCTAGCGCGGCATGCCGGCGCTCCCCAAGGCCCCGCGCGCCAGCGCCCCACACAACCCAGGCGTGCACAAACTTAGCTCTAAAGGCGCACACAATTCACGCAGGCAGGGCTAGCCAGGGCGGGGCGCGGCCGGGCGGGGCGGGGCGGGGCGGGGCGGGGCGGGGCGGGGCGGGGCGGGGCGGGGCGGGGCGGGGGCGGGGCGGGGCGGGGCGGGGCGGGGCGGGGGCGGGGCGGGGCGGGGCGGGGTGGGGCGGGGTGGGGCGGGGCGGGGCGGGGCGGGGCGGGGCGGGGCGGGGCGGGCCCGCGCCCGCAGGGGAGAGGAGCGTTGCCCTGCCGCGCCGCGCACGGCCCGCGTGGCAGGGCGGCACCACCGGCACTCCAGCAAGGGGGCGCGCAGTAATTCACTTAGTGAGGCGCCCACTACCCCACCCCCACCCCACCCCACCCCACCCCACCCCACCCCACCCCACCCCACCCCGCCACGCCACGTCACGCCACGCCCCTCCTAGTTTGCCGAGTCTTCTCCAACCGCACAACCATCGAGTCGGGTCCGTATTGGTCGGTGCGGCGGTGTCCGCCGCGGTTAGGCCGGGTTTGGCCCCCCTCATATTCGCATCCTCGCTTTGGACTGCGGCCAGTCTGTCTGGCGTCATGAGACCACCGCCCCGCCCTGCACCGCCCCGCCGCGACCCAATTCGATCGCTTCGCTCTAATTCTGATTGCTTTATTTTTGGGCATCGAGGTGCTCGTGGGGTCGAGGGGCTGGCTGGCGGGAAAACCCGCTGCGCCCGGGAGAAAAACTTATGTCGACAGCAGGCGGCTTCACCCCCCCCCCTCCCCTCCCCTTCCTTTGACCACTCGTGCTGCCGCGCCGAGATAAAAACTTTACTTGAGCCATGAATTTGCCTCTCGCCGATATCAAGCCTCTGTATCCCCCGCGAGAGCTGGTCTGCTCACGGCGGTCCCGCTGACTTCACTGCACCTTTTAGCATGTTGAGACCAGTTTCGGTTAGGTTATTAACTTATTAAGAAAAGGAAGGCAAGCGGGACAAATAGAACACAAAATAAATTGTGTGGTGAGTATGCAACCCGTTCTTTACGGGTGTTGTACTCGGTCAGCATTTTGATAATGCAGAATGCATCGTTTCATTTTCAATGTACACACTAAATGCCTATGGAGTTTTCTATGGACAATTTTGAGCATGACTAGAGATGATAACAAATTTGCTTACATACATGGACAATTTGTCGACAGTCATGGACAAATTTTGTGTACAATTGTACGCAATTTTAATTTGTCCATAGCTGATAACGTTTAAAACTGTCTGAGTCTGTCTTCAAAATTGCAGCCAAACAGTCCACTTTTAAGTCCATTATGAAATTGTGTGACTAACTACGTACAAATTTATTCGTAAAGGTCGATAAAATTATAGAACACCCCTTGTAGTAACAACTTAATTGTCACTGAATCTGAGGACAAAAAAGTCTATAGGAAATGTCCATCGACTTTTATGAAATGTATAATGAAAATGAAATTGATAAAACCTACTCACATGAAATTTATACTATTCAAGCCGATATTTGGCCGCTTTATCTGCTACACAACGGGGGTCCATTCCGAGCGGTCTATCACTCGGTTCAGGAGAGAACACACGATTACCGATTACCAGTGCTTAGCAACAGTTTTCGGTAGAATTTTCAAAGATACTTTGCAATTCTTGTAATTTTCTGCCTATTTCAACGAGGGAAAACCAGAAACAGCGTGAAAAACAACGGAAAGGGGAGTTTTGGGGATGTGATTACCAGTAATTATCAGACAAAGTGTACACAAGATTACCAAGTGGTTGACCCCTCGGTCCGTTCCCATAGAGGACCAACTAATTGGAGACATCTTTTGCGGGCGAGCTAATTTGGCCGGCTAGCGTGCTGATCAGGGTGGGGCGGGGCAGGCGGGGTCGGGTGGTGTGCGGGAGTGCGGCGGGGCTGGGTGATGGGGCTAACGACGAACCTCGTCACTGTGCTGAGAGCCGCCGGGTCGGATCGGAGGCCGGAGCGGCCGAGCGGCGCTGGAATGGGGTGGAATGTGGCCTCGCCCATTCCGTTGGTTAGCAGCGACCTGTGCAGCACCCGAGAGGTCCACTACTCTGGTAATGCTGTGTACACGTTGTCCGATAACTACTGGCAATCTTGTTCCCGCAGAACTCCTCTTTTCGTCGTTTTTCGGGCTGGTTTGGTTTTTCCCTCATTGAATTGAAATATGCAAAAAAGTTACACAAATTTCAACGTTTTATCAAACAACTTGCCTAGAATTGTAAGTAATCACCGGTAATCGGCAATCGTGAGTACGCTCCTAAACCAAGTGAAGTGATCACAGTGAAAAATGTCCTCGTAAATTTACGACATATTTTGTATATCAAAATTACAAAAATGTCGTAAATTTACGACAGCCCATTCTTGCTCGTCGGTCAATTCCAAGTCGATAGGGAGTGCTTGTAAATTTACAATTTCAAATTGTAATTTTATGACTTTTATCATGGAAAATTTTCTCGCAACCCTTACGAGTATTTTTCACAGTGATGGACCCCTCGGCGGCATCCCACCCCGGGCCGGGCCGTGATGGGAGGTTCTCAGCCCACCACTCCATACTGTCACACGTACTTCCTACCGACCAGGAATTGACCGACGAGCGATAAGAATGGACAGTCATGCATTCACAACATTTCTCGTTAATCAAAATTCCCAAAAACGTTGCAGATTTGAACCTTTCCCATTGAAAGGTTCACCCAGCGAAAACTTCGGAAAACTTCCCCATTCGAAGCGAGAAAGAAATATGAAATGACAAATCTCATGCCTAGAAAGGTTCCTCTCGCGGAAGTATGTTGCAGCGGCCGCGCGATCAGTTTCTAGTGAGGACGAGGGAGAGAGGAGGGGGGGGGGGGGAGGAGGAGCCGGTCTGCTGCCTGTTGGTGACGGGGAATCCCTTTTAGAAGTGGCGTGGAGTGGCGGGGCGGGCAGGTCGGTGGGAACAACTTCATTAATTAGGAGTGGACTGCGTGCGTGCGACAAACGAGGCAGAGGGAGAGGGTGGGGTGGGGCGTGAGCCGGGGCGGGGCTGGGCGGGGCTGGGCGGGGCTGGGCACACCGCACACGGTTTCCGTCGCTCTCTCCTTGTCACTCTCATGGGACACGGCCATAAGGAGCGAGAGAGAGGCCAGTACAAAATGATGTTCGGAATCTCCTTGCTGGGCTGGGCTGGTTTGGGCCGGGCAGGGCTGGCTCTAGCCGACAGTGCTGCGCACAGCTGCGCACCGCCACGCCACTCCGCATCAGGTCCCTGGGACCTGGGACGGATGTAGACAGCAGTTCCAGGCAAAAAGAGCCGCTTTGAAGGCGATTTTGTCCGATCGGGCCACTAGCGTGTTTTTAGTTCATTGTATCCATACGAACTGCCGAAGAGACATGGATGAAATCCGACACCCCTTGTGAATTTGGTTGGGGTCAAAACACCCTAAAAAGAATTGTTCGAGTTCGGGTTTGGGACTAGATGGGCCTGATGAATTGAGTTAAAAATTTCCAATCTTGTGAAAATGTGATTTTTCTGTCTTCAGAGTTTGATAAGCGTCATAAGTATAGGTCACATGCCAAATTTGAGCTCCCCAGCTAAACGATATAGAATTAGCTTCTCAGTATGGAATTGTCCGATCAATTTCATTTTTGAACTGCAGGCTCGTTGTGCAATGAATATTCGAACTCTGAATTGATATTTTGATTGTGGCGTGTTCCTTCACTTTTAATATTTTGAACTACTGTGCATGACTTGAATCAACAGCTCCCCGCTCAGAGTCCTCCTCCTCTGCGCGCCGCGCCGAGGGGTCGAGCACAATGCCGACTCGGCTCCGGGCTCCGGCTCCCCCCAGCTCCCCTTTCCAACGCTGCTTTCCCGTGTTCCCATGACAAGTCGAGTGTTACCTTAGAAACGGAGATTTTAGATCGAAATTTCTCAAAATCGTCCGCTAACTCTGTGAGAAAATACCACGGTAAATACCTACGGTACGCGCCGTTAATTTGTTACCTGGTTCCGGACCGTAATTTTCGACTACGGTCTGAATCTTACGGTACACACCGTAGCCTGCAAATGTGTTGGGGAAGTTCAATGGGGCACATTCCATCCACAATGAAATACAGTCAGTACCGTAATAATAAGCTACGGTCTGACCGTTCACCAAAATTACGGCACAGACCGTAGGCGTACCGTAACTCCCTACGGTATTTTTAACAGTGAACTTTGGAATGGCATTTCAGCAGTGAACCTACAAGCATATTTAGTCCAACCGATCTGCTAAATTTGATCAAAATGTCATAGAGAATTTCGATTTTATATGGGGGGCCATACTGGTAAATCAAATTGGATCCGCCAACATAACTATAAGGCTAATTCGTGCCTAAAAAAAAAAAACAACCATATCCATCGACAGAAACCTCGTGCCTAATAATCAGGTACGCTGGAATTGAGTTAAGCACCCCTCGGTCCGGTCCCCGGAGCGCGCCACGAGGTGTGCCATTCGCCCCTGGCGCGCGCCTTGGCCTGCGCCCAGATACCCTTCTCATCCAGGAGGCTCATTCGCTATCCCGCCCGCTGAGATACGCGACTTTCGACCGCTAATTTAGGCAGAAAAAAAATTTAGCGCCAACGCGGCGCTTGGGGTGGCTTGTGAGCTAGCGCACACAGATAAAAGTGAGAGGAGGAAAAAAATGAAAAGACGTGAGGAGAGTGAGATAAGCGGGGCGGACGGGTGAGGGAGAGGTGAGCCTGGCCCAGCGGCCTGGCCCGGCCCAGCCCGGTCAGGCCACCACAAAAATGAATAATGCGTTTCCCGCTGTTTACTCGCGCAAAATGAAACTGGCCTCTGGCCGCTCCGGCTCAGCCCGACCCAACCCGACCGGTCCGGTCCCTCTCAGTCAGTAGAGGCCCCTGAGTGTGTGAATACAACGCACTTGAAGATGCGCGAATTTGGGACATGTTTCTTTCATTTTATTTTTTTTTTTAACCAAGAAATTTGCGCGGCTACAAGTGTGTGACATGTGCGCACTCGTGCTGTGACTCACCATGGTGTAGATGGCGCTGGCGTAGCTGCCCCTCCGCACGGAGCGCCAGCAGCAGCAGGACCCGAGCAGCGCCATGCGGCTGCGGCTGCGGGCAGGACAGAGGCGCGAGTCAGGACACCGCGGCAGCAGCAGGACCCGAGCAGCGCCATGCGGCTGCGGCTGCGGGCAGGACAGAGGCGCGAGTCAGGACACCGCGGCTGCAGCAGGACCCGAGCAGCGCCATGCGGCTGCGGGCAGGACAGAGGCGCGAGTCAGGACACCGCGGCAGCAGCAGGACCCGAGCCTCGCCATGCGGCTGCGGCTGCGGCTGCGGGCAGGACAGAGGCGCGAGTCAGGACACCGCGGCAGCAGCAGGACCCGAGCAGCGCCATGCGGCTGCGGCTGCGGGCAGGACAGAGGCGCGAGTCAGGACACCGCGGCAGCAGCAGGACCCGAGCAGCGCCATGCGGCTGCGGCTGCGGGCAGGACAGAGGCGCGAGTCAGGACACCGCGGCAGCAGCAGGACCCGAGCAGCGCCATGCGGCTGCGGCTGCGGGCAGGACAGAGGCGCGAGTCAGGACACCGCGGCAGCAGCAGGACCCGAGCAGCGCCATGCGGCTGCGGCTGCGGGCAGGACAGAGGCGCGAGTCAGGACACCGCGGCAGCAGCAGGACCCGAGCAGCGCCATGCGGCTGCGGCTGCGGGCAGGACAGAGGCGCGAGTCAGTACACCGCGGCTGCAGCAGGACCCGAGCAGCGCCATGCGGCTGCGGGCAGGACAGAGGCGCGAGTCAGGACACCGCGGCAGCAGCAGGACCCGAGCAGCGCCATGCGGCTGCGGCTGCGGGCAGGACAGAGGCGCGAGTCAGTACACCGCGGCTGCAGCAGGACCCGAGCAGCGCCATGCGGCTGCGGGCAGGACAGAGGCGCGAGTCAGGACACCGCGGCAGCAGCAGGACCCGAGCAGCGCCATGCGGCTGCGGGCAGGACAGAGGCGCGAGTCAGGACACCGCGGCAGCAGCAGGACCCGAGCAGCGCCATGCGGCTGCGGGCAGGACAGAGGCGCGAGTCAGGACACCGCGGCAGCAGCAGGACCCGAGCAGCGCCATGCGGCTGCGGGCAGGACAGAGGCGCGAGTCAGGACACCGCGGCAGCAGCAGGACCCGAGCAGCGCCATGCGGCTGCGGGCAGGACAGAGGCGCGAGTCAGGACACCGCGGCAGCAGCAGGACCCGAGCAGCGCCATGCGGCTGCGGGCAGGACAGAGGCGCGAGTCAGGACACCGCGGCAGCAGCAGGACCCGAGCAGCGCCATGCGGCTGCGGGCAGGACAGAGGCGCGAGTCAGGACACCGCGGCAGCAGCAGGACCCGAGCAGCGCCATGCGGCTGCGGGCAGGACAGAGGCGCGAGTCAGTACACCGCGGCTGCAGCAGGACCCGAGCAGCGCCATGCGGCTGCGGGCAGGACAGAGGCGCGAGTCAGGACACCGCGGCAGCAGCAGGACCCGAGCAGCGCCATGCGGCTGCGGGCAGGACAGAGGCGCGAGTCAGGACACCGCGGCAGCAGCAGGACCCGAGCAGCGCCATGCGGCTGCGGGCAGGACAGAGGCGCGAGTCAGGACACCGCGGCTGCTAGGGGGAGCGAGAAGTGTCTCTCCATCGCTTTACACCTGACACTGCCGTCGCCGGAGGGGATGGGGGACGCTCGCGCACGATGACTGTCCGCACTTTCACCCTCCCCCACTTCCCCCAAATCTCGGGGGTGCCGTTGACGGCATGGTCGAGACAACTACGCCGGGCCGGATGTCTGTCTCCGTCCGGTGCGAGAGGAGCTAGAGGGGTCGTCAAGGGAGCAGTGCTGGTGTCCGCGGCCGCACAGCAGCGCCACCGCGCCGCCGCCAACCCTCGTCTTCACGACGACGTGTACAGATTGAGTCGATACCGCTTGGAGAGCAGCGCCCTTCTCGCCTCGCTCTGCCGCCATAGCGGTTAGGAGCGGTAACCTGACCCCGCCCCGCCCCGCCCCACCCCGCCCCGCCCCGTTCATGCTGCTGCCGCTGCGTCACGCCTTTCGCTGGCCGCTGGCCGCTCCGCTTCCCAACATCACATCCCTTCTTTTAAGCCTCCCTGATTTCCCCGGCGGCGGTGCCGCGACTGACCGAGCTACATCCCTCCCCGCCCCGCCCCGCCACCCGCCGCCCGGGCCGGCCCGGGCCTCGGAGACTCGCCCTGAGGCTGTACACCCGACAGGGGCGCCGGAGATGGCAAGCTGTCGGGGCGGAAGGAAGTTGGGCTTAGCAGGGGGAGCAGAGGGGGCAGGGGCATGCCAGCTCGCCACGATGTCTACCAGCCCTTGCCTCGGGGGTAAGGTCCAGGTAGCCGCACGGTTACGGGTACGGGTAGAGTCCTAAACTGTACAGGCACGTGTGGGAGGGGGGGGGGCGGAGAGGAGGGGCGATGTATCGAAAGTTACCTACATACAGGGGGTTTGTAGCTCGAATTGCCTACCTTTAGCCGGATCTCTAGGAGCTGACAGGAGGGACGGTCGCCACCCTCCCCCCTCCTCCTCCTCTTACGTGCCTGACACTGTATAGAGAAACGCGAGGCGCGTAGCACTGGTCCGCCATCTCGATACGAGCCCCGCACTCCTCCACCTCTGAATACGACAGTTCGCATTCGGATGCAGGTTCGGCTTCGGCTTTGCTCGGCCGAGGGAAAGGCAAGCCGCCGGGCGCAACTTCGCGGTTGTCATGGGGATGGGGACGCTATCTTGTCCTGATACAAAGTACGAGAAGATCATCGGTACTCTTTTGTACATGAATGAGAAAATCTACGCGAAATTTCACAACAATTTCTTTTCAGTTACGGATAAATGAAATATTTTGATGGAAAACATTTTACTTGTTTAAATAGGATAAATAATTAGATCATTGCACGTGTTCATTTTGACTGATGTGAACAAGGGGTTGTTCAGCTCGGTTCGTTCGTGGAAAAAAAAATGTTGTTCAGTTCGGTCCGGTTCGAAGATTTGTAGACTAAATTAGTTCGACTTCGTTCAATTTCGAACTGGGCTGTTCGCTCATCTCTCTCTCTCTCTCTCTCTCTCTCTCTCTCTCTCTCTCTCTCTCTCTCTCTCTCTCTCTCTCTCTCTCTCTCTCTCTCTCTCTGTGGGTAAGAGATGCCGCAGCTGAAAAGTCGGGTCGGGTCCCTAGTGGTCCCTCCCATGGCAGGTAGTTTATTATTTCTTTTCCCCCAAACAAGACTGCAAACATAATGGAGAGGGGGAGGCAGGTGGATTGTGTGTGCTTATCAGTCCCGGTCCCAACGCCACAGACAGAGGCCGGGCATGACCGCGGGCGCCGAGTTTGGAGCCTCGGTGGCAATTAAAAGTTTGTCTTGCATTGAGCCGAGGCTCGGCTGGGGAGAGCCGGGGCGAGGCGGGGCGGGGCGAGGCGGGGCGGGGCGAGGCGGGGCGGAGGCACAACCGCGGTAGGGCCTGACCCAGTCGACTGTGGAGGTACAGTTTGCGACCAGTGTGCTGTGACCAGTCTGTAACCAGTCTGTGACTAGTCTGTGACCACTTCATGTGACCCCCTGCTAATCTCTCTGCAATCTACGAATATATTGTCAAGCTCAGCAATCAAGCCGAAGGCCAGCATATGCCACACGTGTACGCCACACACGCCCTGGAGACCGTACAGCTCCGGGCGGCTCGGTACAGAGTCGACAGGGCGGGCTGCGGGGGGTTCTCTCCACATGTTCCGCCCAGCCGCTGTGCGAGGCGAGGCGAGGCGAGGCGCCAAATCACTCTGCTTTCCGTTTAATCCCCGTCCCGAGTAATTAATCCGGCCTGACACTGACGGTTCTTGATGACTCCGCGCGCACCGCCGCCCTGCCACGCGCTTTACGCGAAATTAAATGCAAAAATACCCGGGGCTTGTGGGCCGGGCCGCGGCGGCGGAGGGGTGCGCCGGGGGGAGCAGCACAAAACAAAGAAGAGGAGAGAAAGCATACTCAACGGCATACACCCGCTACCCGCCGCGCGCCGCGCTCAGCAGCAGTGCGCCTGCGCGAGCCTGCGCGCATGCCAACGGGGAGTGTGTTTTGAATACCGAGAGGGCGTCGGCTATGTTGTGCGAGCTCTCTGCGGGCGCGCGCGCACACACACATACACAGCGGGGTGAGCGCGCCCGAGCCCGACGTATCCCTCTTCCCAGCCGCTTGGCATTCTCATAACTCGCTTGCGCCACACACGCAGCGCCGCGCCACGCGAGGTGAGCTGGGGCTGCCGCAGGGTAGGGCGGTTACACTGAGAAACCAAGAGTGAAACTTTCAGTCTGCACGTGCAAGTGTGTGACTTGGCACTCTGCAAACTCAAGTGTGAGACAGTATCACACTTATTACTGCAGTACCACTGTGTCCCACACTTCCAAAATCGATTTTCTGTCGTTAAATAATAGCAGTCACGTTTTGGAGAACAGCATCAGCTTTGGTTCAAAATCCCGGTTAAAACGAGCTACCATGTGGGGTTCTGATCACAAACAACAAGGACCATATAAATTTTCGAAACCATTAATTTACGATTATTTAAATGTTATTGTTGTTCCGAACCCCATCACATGGTAGCTCGTTTGAACCGGGATTTTAAGCCAAACCTGATTGCTATTCAACGTCAGAAAATAGTTTTTGGAAGAGTGAGACACAGTGGTACTGCAGTAATAAGTGTGATACTGTCTCACACTTGAGTTTGCAGAGCAGCTGTGCATATTCCAAGTGCGTCAAACTCGCATGACAGTGCGGGTCGAGTAGATTCTACATTCTACACCACCGTGATCAAACCCATAAAATATGGACTGACCCCAATAAAATGGGGTCACAAACAATACATCAAAGATTTAATCGATCATTTTATTTTGCTCTGCAATGGAAAGAGTGGTGTGAAAACATGGAAAATTTTTGCGGAAGTAAACCTCCCGAAGGATGTTGCTGTCCCAGGCACAGGGCTTTAACCCCCTGTGGCAGCCAACTGCTTCGGTGTTCTATGGTAACCGGGACTGCGATCCTATCGAACAATTCGACAGATTTGATCCCCGTACCACCATTTACCCTGTTCTGCTAGCTGAAGGATAGGGCACATGCGACTCGAACCCGGCGCACTTTCGAGGTGTCGGGAGATCATGGCTCAGTCGGTAGAACACCTTTCATCTGAATCTGTAAGCGGAGGTTCGATTCTCTTGAAAGTGGTTTTTCGCGATTCAAATGTCACCTTCCGTGAGCGAGATGGCTTTGATATCTTTCGTTTTGAGTCATCTCGGTTACGGTTCATACCAATGAAACGACTCAAAACGAGTGATATTAAGAAAAATCACTCTCCCAAGAGCGATAAAATCTGGGTCACTAATATCGCTCCCCTGAGAGCGAGAATACTCACTCCTCAATTTACAGTGATCGAGAAAACTTTTTAACTCTATCGTGAGAGGCAGTCCACTTTTAACGTTGCACTTTAGACGAATGACTTTGACGTACTACGTAAGTCGCGGAGATGTAAGCAACTACTTTTTCAACCATAACTATGCAGTCCTGAATGGACTGTCTAAAAACAATTTTGATTGATGTTACTGCCTCAACTCGGGTGCGCGCGCGTTCCCCTTTCACTGAATTATTCAGTCTGCGAAGAACTCGGGCGTTCATTGTTCGAGCTAAGCAGAGAGGTAGGGGTCGTATTTAGTTAGGCGCTGGTTGGGGGGGTGGAGGGGGGGGGGGGTAATAAGGAGCGGGTCAGTGGCTCATGCAGCCTGCAGCCCCGGGGCGTGATAGGCGCGGTTTAGGTTCGACTGAAGAGGGAGGGGGCGAGGGCGGCGCGGCGCCATCCGGGTCGCTCCAGGTTGCCTATATACAGGTTTTTTGTCGCGCTTATTGCCTACTTTCAAGGCGGCTATCTAGTGACGACAGGGGGGTCATCGCCCCCGCCCCCCCCTACGCCCTCCCCCCCTTAAATCGCGCTTCGCATAAAGGACAGCGCGGACCGCGTGGGAACCCATGGGCGATAAAGGCAATAACAGAGACCTCCCCCGTTTACCAGTGTGGTGAAAGGGCAAGGGTCTACCACTTCCATAATCCTCGTACACCCCACTAGATAATTATTGATAATCACATAATCATTATCATGTAAAATTTCCAAATATTGACAAATTTTTGACAATTATGGATAAATAGAGTCAAATTTGACCAAAAATTGCGTGATTACTGGCCAATCATCAGTAAATATTTTAAAGAAAATCTCAAATAATCATTGATAATCACCATAATCGTGACTGATTATAATCCTCGTACGCGATTTTTCAAAGTGGTAGACCCTTGTGGAAGGGTGATCCGCACCCCCTACCCTCACCTGGTGCCTAGTGTTCTAAAGGGATAGTAAATTACCGTAATTTTGGGTAAAATACTCGGTAAAATACAGTTTTTTACTCATCGGGTTTTTGGTTCTTTACTCAAAAATACGCAAAATCTCGATTTGATTGAAGAAAAAGGTGCTTAACGCCATAGCCTTCTCCCGCTTTCTTCTGTATCTTCCCGCGGCAGACTATTTCCTTCGAAAGAACGTGGTTAATTATAAACCACGGACTATCAAATTGCTGGAAATGATAAATTATCTTTTATTTTCGACTTACCGCCTGGAAAATAATCGGTTTGTAAGTATTGTTTATAACAAACTGTGTGGCTTCTTTTGGAAGCAAATGGTCGGGAGGAGCATTCACTTTGCCGTAAGAATGATCCATCCTTGTTGTGAATACGGGAAACGCCCCAGACTGTCTCACCTAGGCTAGTTCGCGGTCGCGGCCCGGCCACCAGGCAGGAGGTTCGGGCGAGTAATCTTTGTGTCGCCAATGGCGCGCGCTCCCTACTTCCCCCATCTCTCCCGACCCGTCCTTCGCGGCTCGGTTCAAAAGATGCTCGGGTTGCAACGCATACTAATACTAAGGGTTCTCGATTGACTCATTAGCGCAAGGACCGCACTACAATACACCCCCCCCCTCCCCCCTTCTTGTGATAAAATACACAAACACAAATTTTAATTAAAGAAAAACCAAGAAACTCTATTTTTTGAACTTTTAGCAAAAAAACTCAAAATTACCAAAAAAACCGTATTTTACCGTATTTTACTCGGTTTTTTACCAGTTTTTTACTTTGAGTCCAAAAAAACGGTAATTTTAGAACACTACTGGTGCCGCACCTGTCCACTCCACCCGGCTGGTGGTGAGGAGGGATGGGGCTGCCGCGGGCCGGGCGTGCAGCGGCCCCTGCGTCCCCTGCGGCCCCTGCCGAGCGATTCCGCCGCCCGCACTCGTCGGCCGGCGCTCTCCTCGAGTGTGGGAGAGACAGCATTCTCGCACCCCTATCGGCAGTCTCCTAGAGAGCGAGAGAGACAGACCGACGAGTGCCGGCAGCGTGCGGAATCGGCCGGCTGCTAAAGAGCCCTCCATGACCCCCTGCTACAGAGCCGAGCAGCCCCTGCGGCAGAGCCCTGTGGCTCCTGCCGCCCAATTCGAAATGTCAAACAAATTCGAACTCGATTCGAATCGAATTTCTCCGATTCGATTCGAATTCGAACGATTCGCACAGCTCTATCCTACACAGTTTGGTGGTCGCCGCTCGCCGCATGGGCCCCATCACCCCCCCCCCCCCCCTCCCCGCGTACACCCCGAAAGCACTTGCTCACCGACCATTGCACGGGCGCCGGCACCGGGTCTGCCCCAAGGCCTGCCTCCAGGCCTGCCTGGCCCATCCCGGCCCCACCCGGCCCCGTGATACAATTCCGCGGCCGACTGAACAACACCTTTATTTGCCCCGCCGCAGCAACGGTCGCAAAACAAGAAGCACAAGGAGATGTCGCGCTCGACCCTCGTCGGCCTCCGCCCCCCACACAATGGTACAGTCTATCCTGGACCCTTTCTGGTGATCACTTTTCACCCGAAAGAAGGGCCCTCTCTGCGAGGTGCACAAAAATGTCCACTCACTACAGTCGCACTAGGAAAAGTTAAACTATGGAATATTTGCAAGTGGAAGGAACAAAAGTAGAGAAGAGAGACGGAAATGTTTGCGTTACAAGCTTCGCCTTTCCCTTCGGTAAGCGAACGGCCCGGCGCGGCCGCGGCGGGTCCCCTATGGACCGCGGCGGGTCCACAATAGTTCCGATCACTGTTAGTCTGCTGATTGTTTCTCAAACGCCCGCTCAGTTGCAGGCGCCGCGCGCCGCGGACGTCCGCCACGTAATGCGGAATTGGATTGGCGCGGAGGGTGGGTGGGGGGGGGGGGCAACAGACAGGTGGGGGCGTGGGGGTGGCAGCCGGGGGGGATAGGGAGAAGGGCAACAGACAGTTGGGGGGCGTAGGGGTGGCAGGCGTATGGGGGAAGGGCAACGGACAGATGGGGGGTGTAGGGGTGGCGGGCGGGGGGCGGGGAGGATCGAGGGAAGGGCAACGGACAGATGGGGGCCGTAGGGGTGGCAGGCGGGGTTGGTGGGGAAGGGCAACATACAGCTGGGGGACGTAGAGGTGGCAGGCGGGGGGATGGAGGAAGGGCAACGGACAGGTGGGGGCCGTGGGGGTGTCAGGCGGGGGTCGGCACCAAGGGCACCGCACTACCCGCAGGGCGAGGGCCGGTTAGTAAATGCCGTTGCTTGAATTATTACGGCGCGCGAAGGGGACTCCACCCTGACTGCGGCGGTCTGTGCAAGGGGGTGGGGGGTTCTGCCTGAGTTGCGGCGCAGAGCGCAATGGGATGCCCACACAGCTCGGCGCTCTTTTCAAAAAATCTCGCTATCTCCTGTACTCTGGAAAACCAAGTGTGTACAAGAATTCATTACTTACTGCATACATGTAAGTATTCAGGAAATAATGTGTACATGTATGCAGTAAATATTGTGTACATGCCAATATTGCTGGGTTGGAGAAACGGTTGTGAATTAACAGCGAATTCTATGTTAATTTTTGTAGCGAGAAGTGTTGTTGTACAACAACAAACTTATTGTAAAGCAACAATGATATTGTTGAGCAGCAACAAAAGTTGTCCGCCAACAACAAAAAGCGAAAAACAGAGAGTGTCTAGTGATATTTTAAAAAGTTTAAAAGTTTAAAAAGTGCAGCCGCAGTCCGGGCTGCAGGGCGCATACCGGCTCGGGGCTGCGGAGCCCGGCGGGGGCTGAGGCGTGGGTCGCCGAGCGGCGGGGTCCCCGGCAGGCTGATTCAGAAGGGCGCTCTCCTTGCTCTGTCACTCCCGCACCAGTGCGGCGCACCCAATAAGCACGAGAGAGAGACAGGGCGAGGAGAGCGCCCTTCTGAATCAGTCCGCAGATGCTTCGGTGAATACGCACGTCTGCTCTGCTTCAAGGTCAGGGCCAGACTCCAACTATACAGGCAAATGCAAATACAAGTGCGGGAGGAGAGATGCTCCCCCGGGGCGCGGCGCTGGCCTCATTAGGAGGACCTAGCGAAGCGAGCCTACAATGAGAGAGAGTGGACAACTCGGCTCGAGCCGAACATTCCGGAATATTGCTGAGACCCTACTGGAGCAACTCGGCTCGAGCCGAACATTCCGGAATATTGCTGAGACCCTACTTACTGGAGTCCGCCATTTCCGCGTCGTGGAAATAGCCGAGCCAGCAGTGAGCTATCGGCACGCACGAATTTAAGGCACAGGCCGCACCGTGGGTTGGTAGATATGTTGATTATTGTTTACCAATGAAGAAGACAAGTACCATTTGTAACAAACCGAGTATTACTTGCGCCGACCTCGACCGCGGCGACCGGCAAGCCTAGCGAACCTAGCTTTATGGGCACGCGCTCTCGTCTATTTACTACACTCATTAAGGTTGCGCCCCTCTTGGAGGTCTAGTGGACCAATCACAGTGAACCTCTCCCGAAGCTTAGTTGTCCACTCCCTCATAGGCTCGCTAGTGGGGCCTGATTCACAGTCACGACATTCACAGTCACGACATTCACAGTCACGACATTCACGACATTCATAGTCACGACATTCACAGTCACGACATTCACAGTCACGATATTCACCATCCACATTCACGACATTCATAGTCACGACATTCACCATCCACATTCACGACATTCATAGTCACGAAATTCACAGTTACGACATTCACAGTCACGACATTCACAGTCACGACATTCACAGTCACAACATTCACAGTCACAACATTCACAGTCACGACATTCACAGTCACGACATTCACAGTCACGACATTCACAGTCACGACATTCACCATCCACATTCACGACATTCATAGTCACGACATTCACCATCCACATTCACGACATTCACAGTCACGACATTCACCATTCACAATCACGACATTCATAGTCACGACATTCACAGTCACGACATTCACAGTCACGACATTCACAGTCACGACATTTCCAGTCACGACATTCACAGTCACGACATTCACAGTCACGACATTCACAGTCACGACATTCACAGTCACGACATTCACAGTCACGACACTAACAGTCACGACATTCACAGTCACGACATTCACAGTCACGACATTCACAGTCACGACATTCACAGTCACGACATTCACAGTCACGACATTCATAGTAGCGACATTCACAGTCACGACATTCACCATCCACATTCACGACATTCATAGTCACAACATTCACAGTCACGACATTCACCATCCACATTCAAGACATTCACAGTCACGACATTCACAGTCACGACATTCACAGTCACGACATTCACAGTCACGACATTCACATCACGACATTCACGACATTCACAGTCACGACATTCACATCACATCACGACATTCACAGTCACGACATTCACAGTCACGACATTCACAGTCACGACATTCACAGTCACGACATTCACAGTCACGACATTCACAGTCACGACATTCACAGTCACGACATTCACAGTCACGACATTCACATCCACATTCACGCACATTCACAGTCACGACATTCACCATCCACATTCACGACATTCACAGTCACGACATTCACCATCCACATTCACGACATTCACAGTCACGACATTCACAGTCACGACATTCACAGTCACGACATTCACCATCCACATTCACGACATTCATAGTCACGACATTCACCATCCACATTCACGACATTCACAGTCACGACATTCACCATCCACATTCACGACATTCACAGTCACGACATTCACCATCCACATTCACGACATTCATAGTCACGACATTCACAGTCACGACATTCACAGTTACGACATTCACAGTCACGACATTCACAGTCACGACATTCACAGTCACGACATTCACAGTCACGACATTCACAGTCACGACATTCACCATCCACATTCACGACATTCATAGTCACGACATTCACAGTCACGACATTCACAGTCATGACATTTCCAGTCACGACATTCACAGTCACGACATTCACAGTCACGACATTCACCATCCACATTCACGACATTCATAGTCACGACATTCACCATCCACATTCACGATATTCACAGTCACGACATTCACAGTCACGACATTCACAGTCACGACATTCACAGTCACGACATTCACAGTCACGACATTCACAGTCACGACATTCACAGTCACGACATTCACAGTCACGACATTCACAGTCACGACATTCACAGTCACGACATTCACAGTCACGACATTCACCATCCACATTCACGACATTCATAGTCACGACATTCACAGTCACGACATTCACAGTCACGACATTCACAGTCACGACATTCGCAGTCACGACATTCACAGTCACGACATTCCTGGATGGGCCGCAGGCCACAGTGAGAGTTTGGCTGGGAAGGGGGAGGGTGCGAGAGATGCATCGCGGGCTGAGCATGGAAGGTCCTATTTCCTGCACAACGGTGCTCAAGAAATATTGGTAACAGAGGCAGCAGCCGGGGCGGGGCGTGAGGGAGCGGGGGGGCGAGGGGGGAGGGTTGAGCTATCCCCTTCCCGTTTCCCGTGTCTGATATCCTGCAGCGTGCCGATGCACTCCATGACCTCATCCCTATCCCTACCCCCCCCCCCCCCCCCGGTCCCCCTCGGACCCCTTTTGCGCCCCGAGCGTCGCGCGCGCCTGGCGCGAGCAGCGCGTCGTATAAAACCCCCGGCGAGAGGGAAGCCCCTCATAAACTTTTCTGCACCAATAACAAACGAGGGCTGATGCGCCTTCATCCGTCGCTTCGCGTCACTCCTTGTCGGGCGCGGCGGGGCGCGGCGGGGTGCGGCCATGAGAGAAGGACGTCCTGGAGTGGAATCATGATCGGTCTTGTTGGCGCATCGCCACACGTTGCAACACTTTCCCGAGCCCCTCGGAGGTTTAGCGAGATGAGACCGTAATTTTCAGATTCTGAAAGGTTCAATCTGACTTACAACATATATACCGATTCGGAATTGCCACGCGGCGTCCATGCAGAAAGACAGTAAAATTGAACGAGCTTCGCGGCTCGGCACGCGAACCGGAAATGGCACTTTTCGAGCGTCCGCCATGATGATGCTGAGGCCCCCTACGCCACCTATGAGCGCTCTAGCAGACAGTGTTGGTGGGTGTGACTGTGGTGGGCGTCGGGAGTTGACAAAATCGTGTTCGGAGTGATTCCTAGGTATGTTTGTTCGTTCGTGTTTTCTGTCCCGAAAATCGCGGTCTCATCTCGCTAAACCTCCGAGGGGCTCGGGAAAGTGTTGCAACGTGTGGTGATGCACGCCAAAAAGACCGATCATGATTCCACTCCAGGACGTCCTTCTCTCATGGTGCGCCGTTGTGCGGCGGGTGCGGCAGGGCGTGGTGACTCGCGGGTAACGCGGCGAGTAAAGGAGGGTAGGTGGGTAGAGGAGGGGAGTGTTCGCCAGCACAAACAAGTTGATGGCCGGCCGAAGGCGGAAGGCGAGCGGGTCGCGCCGCGCCGGGCCGCACGACACCCTCCACGAGGACGTGAACGACACCTCGTAAAAACCATGGGCTCCACTATGAATTAAAATAAATTAAAAGATATTATTTTGTTGGGATGAGGAACGAGGCGCATTCACTGTAAAAAAACGTGTCGTAAATTAACAGGTAATATCTGTGAATTTTGTTAAACGACCTGACTGTGAATTTATTTTTTATTCGTGTTCATTTACAAAAAAAAAAAAACAACTCTGTAACTTTACAAAAATATTCCATAACTTTACAAAAGAATTCCGTAAGTTTACAAATTTTATCTGTTGTTTCGCGATTTTTCTTGTTAATTCACAAAATGTTTCATCAAACTACAGGAAAAATATGTTCACCGATTAAACAGCAAAACCTGTATTTTATTTTTATTTTTTTTTACAAAAATTTTTTACAGTGTTGCGCAGGCGAGCGGGGTATAATGGCATCTCAACAAAGACAAAAGCTAGCATTGAAATGTTCTGAATTCTCTTCGCCATCATTCTACGCTATAAATTTCCTAGTAGTCTTTTCCACATTGTGTTAAAAGTATTCCATCCAGTATATACATTCCAATATATTCATTCAACAGAAGAGAGGAGGGCTAGGAGGGCTGTTGTCCCTGTCGCACTCGCGCTCTGCGGAGTCAGTCTACAAGCACGACCCCGGGCGGGGCGGGGCGGGGCGGGGCGGGGCGGGGCGGGGCGGGGCGGGGCGAGTCAGCTTGTTGCCGAGTCACGTCCCGGTATGGTTGTTGCGCGTATAGTTCGCTAGCAGCCGAGGAGCCGAGTAGGCTTTCGCCTCGTGTCTCCTGAACAGGATAGACGGGACATTCAAGATGTCGTGTGCGACCGCCCCGCCCCGCCCCGCCCCGCCCCGCCCCGCTCCCGCGGCAGGGAATTACATTTCCAGACACGAGAAAGTAACTTGCCTCTGTGGTGCCACGCCCGGGCCGCGCGCCGCCCGCTGCCTCCCCGCATTCCTGCCGAGCGATCCCGAAGATCGCTTTCGTACCTCTGTCCTCGTCGCACTCATGGAGCACCATCATGGCCAGCATAGGGCACCGCTGTACGTGCAACAAGGACGGAGGGATGAGAGCGATCTTCTGAATCAGTCACGGTAAAAACAATGTCTGATTTTTTGAGGAAAAAGTGAAAACTTTGAGGAGCTTCCGTAATTTGAGGGAAACCCCTCAGATTTTAAGGAAGACTCCTCAAAAAAATAAGGGAAATTTCCACAAATTTTGAGGAGACTTCCTTAAAATTTAAGGAGTTTTCCTCAAAGTATACAAGGTCCTCAAAGTTTTCCCTTTTTCCTCAAGAGGGCACCACGCGCTCGAGCGGGCCGCACTCGACTCGGTGATCGAAGAGCGAACGAGCGAGAGACAGAGAGAGAGAGAGAGAGAGAGAGAGAGAGAGAGAGAGAGAGAGAGAGAGAGAGAGAGAGAGCGATTCTTTCACGATTGCTTATGACACATGCGGATTGATTTAGAGCGGGGAGCAATGTTCTCAAACGGGCGGGCAATACCTAGTTCGCCTCGTTCTCCTCTTTACCCGACCCGACCGACCCGGCAGCAGCGGTTCTCCAGACCCGGTGGCCGAGCGGCAGGTGATGGGGGAGGTGGCAGGGAGGAGCAGCTCAGCTCGGATGAGCAGCCGGACTAGGTTCGCGAAAGCGCGGGGAACATCCCTGAAGTACGTCCGGCGTTCGGCGTTCCGAACCCGGTTAGTTCAGCCCTGTGCAAGCTCTCATAGCGCCTGACAGGTAGGTAACATCTTGCCTGCAGTGCATGCGTGTACTGCGGGCTGGCCTACCCTGACTTTCGCAGGCGCGGAGCTCCCGTAATTAGCCAAATGAATCTCAGAAAAGCGGACGTACTTTCAGGATGATCCCTCGGCTGCTAGACAGAAACGCGAACGCATCACCCGAGCCAGCGCGGGCAGAGTGCGCGTTCGTTCTGTCACTCGCCAGGCGTCCGGGTCCCGGCCCCGAGACCCACCAGTTTGAGAACTCTGACTGGGTGCGGGGTGAGGAGCGAGGCAGGGTGCGAAGGCGTGAGCAGCTGAAATCAATCACACATGGCTAAGTTTGTATCAGCCCTCCTCCTATCTCTACCGCTGTCGGGTCGGGAGAGAGAGAGAGAGAGAGAGAGAGAGAGAGAGAGAGAGAGAGAGAGAGAGAGAGAGAGAGAGAGAGAAAGAGAAAGAGAGAGAGAGAGAGAGAGAGAGAGAGAGAGAGAGAGGGGGGGGAGAGGGAGAGAGAGAGGGAGAGAGAAGTTAACGTGGCACTATCCTCTGTCTTTCCTCATCAAGTAGCACGGCTGTGCTGAGGGCCGCCGCCCTACCCCCCTCCCCCCCGCTATCTCTCTCTCTCTCTCTCTCTCTCTCTCTCTCTCTCTCTCTCTCACGAACACACACACACACTCTCTCTCATTCTCTCTCTCTCTTTCTCTCTCGGACTCGTCTTCCAAGGACAAGAACAAGGAGGGCCGAGGGCAAGTGAGTTAAAACAAGGGGTATTTGGCGCTCCGAGGCGGCGGCTGGGTTTAGATGGGGTACGGGTACGGTAGGCAGGACGAGCCGTGTCTGCTCGGCCCGGCCCTGGGGAATTGAGCCTGGATATGAAAAAAGTTTACCCCCTTTTACTGAGGGCGGGGTGGGGGCTCGGGCCCGAGCGGCCCGAGCCTAGGCCTCCGCTCCCGCTCCGCAGGTGATTGTTGAGGTTCCCCGCTTGCACATACCCGCGCACACGCGGGACGCGGGCGCACTGCGGGGAGGTGGAGGGAGGCTGCAGAGCTCTGCGCGCGCTTGGTCCCAGGCCCCCAGCATCTGCCGTCTGATCCTGATCCCGCGAGGATCTCTCTCTCTCTCTCTCTCTCTCTCTCTCTCTCTCTCTCTCTCTCACTCACTCACTCACTCACTCACTCACTCACTCACTCACTCACTCACTCACTCACTCACTCACTCACTCACTCACTCACTCACTCACTCACTCACTCACTCACTCACTCATAGAGGCCAGGCCCAACAATACAAAAGGTGCGACTACGACGGAGACACGAGAGCGATCTTCGGATCTGGAGACTGGTTGCGTAAAGCGCTTGGTAGTGTCCTCTATCGGGTATCCTCTCTCTTACTCCTTAAGACCTCGCCCATGGGTGAGACAAGAACTAAGACGAAACCGCCTTGCGGAATCAGCCTGCTAGGACACAAACGCGCGCCGCGTTTTCGAGAGGGTGACGCCGCGTGCACAGGCATATACTCTAGAAACTCAAGTGTGTGCATGGCATGCTTCTTTTGGAGTCAACCACAAAGCACACTGTAAAATGGAGTGTGCTTGCCAGGCATGCTTTAAATAAAAGCATGCCAGCCAGGCATGCACTTCGAGCTGGCCCGATAAGTCCTATTCATCTTGGTGCATGCCTGGCCGGCATGCTTTTCTTTGAAGCATGCCTGGTTGGCATGCTTTTATTTGAAGCATGCCCGGCTGGCATGCTTTTATTTGAAGCATGCCCGGCTGGCATGCTTTTATTTGAAGCATGCCCGGCTGGCATGCTTTTATTTAAAGCATGCCTGACAAGCACACCACCATTTTACAATGTGCTTTGTGGTTGACTCCAAAAAGAAGCATGCCATGCACGCACCCTTGAGTTTCTAGAGTAGGTGCGGGTCGGGGCGGAGGTACTCACGTGGGCCGCTGGGTCGGGGCCGGTGCGGGCCCGGAGCTCTGTACCGGACCCCTACCCCGCCCGCACCGGGGCTCGCGCGGCCCCAGGCGCCGGGCGGGGGGGAAGTCCTCGGGGGGCCGCTGCGCCCCTGGCCGCCGGCGACGTCGTCCTGCTAGGAAGCCGTCCTGTCCCGCGGACACGGACGCACCGACACTGGACTCGAGCTCGGCCTCGTTGGGCGCGCGCGGGGACGGGGGCGGCCGTGCCCCGTGCCGTACTGAGCTGCAGGTCCTTCGCTACCCCGCGCTGGAGCGGCACTGGGGCCCGGGGCCCGGGGCCTGGGGCCGCGCCACCTCGGCCGCGGCGCAGCGGACCGGCGCCCCCCCCCCCTCCGCACGGTGATGAAGGGCCGTGGGTGGGCACGGCGGTCGGAGTGTGTGATGGGATGAACCGTCCCCCCCGCTTTGCGATTTTACGCATAATATTGTGCCAAAATATTAATTTTATGCTAACACGTGCATTTACAGTCACAGAAATGCTCTTGCGTGAATTATATATATAAAATATATATATATATTTAAAAAAAAGAAAAGTAAAGAAAACATTCATTAAAAGGGGAGGGTGGCAAAAAATATATCAGTGCGGTTGGACGACACATCTTGATAAAGGGTTCTAGAGCCGGAACCGCTTGGAGGGGGAAGGGGGCGCAGGGGGAGATGACACGGGGGCGGAGGGCTTCCCTATCCCACTCCATGCCGCTGCCATGCACAGCACGCCACACTGATTTTCTATGTAAACCACTCAGTCACACCGAGAGCCCTTTCTCACCACCTTCCCTTTCACAAATACACAGTCGCAGCCCTTCCAAATTCGTGTGACTGTTTCAATCGTTTCACTTTGTTTTTGATTTCAAAAGCTGCAAATTAGAGGAGGTGAGCGCGTACTGGAACTGAGGACATCAAATGGGCGATGTCACCGCCACCAAGGGCGCCAGCATCGGCGGGCAGTGCCGTTGGTCCACAACAAACAGCGAAAATCTATCAAAACGTCTCGGATTTGAGTTAAAGAAAATAAAATATTAATTCAGGACGATAGAAAGCCTTTCATAATTCGCGTAGACCCTTCTAACACCTGACAGTGATGTTAGGCAAATTATCGTTAGGCAAAATGTATTCTTATGTGTGGAGAGTTTGCCTAGTAGGCAGGCGGAGATACCCGTCCGCCTCACTCAGGTGCATGCGTACGATAATTTGCCTACTTTTCTAACATCACTGTCGCTGTTTGTGGTGGACCACCGGCCGTCGGCCCCGCCCGACGCTAGCGCACCTGAAGGCGGTGAAATTGTCCATTATCGAATCTCCCGCCCAGCCGCCTCCCCTCTTCAGAATGCAAACTTCGCAAGTTCTCTTCCACATTTTGATATTTTGGCGCTTTGTGGAACGGTCAGACATCATGGCACCTTTACAGAGTTCGAGTGTTAGCTTTGCTACTTGTTTGCTTGGTCAGATAAAAGAATTTATGTTAAAACACCTGGTCGGATCCTCGTAGGGTTTTTTCTTCCTAGGTGTTGTCATCCTGTGAGAAAAACAGCCAATCAGAGAGCAGACTGAAAAGCAGCGTCCCCCACCCCTGGAATTCTCTTGCTGTTGTTGTTTTGTTATCATATGGCATAAATCAAGTTGTCTGTCAGCCCGAGGTAACAAAAGTTCGATCAAATATGTTTTTCACTTCAGTAAAATATTTTGCCGGAAACATTACTTTTTCGGATACTTCTGATCCGTAGTTCTTTGCATTGTGTGTCCCCAGTAAATATTTGCGCAACATACAATACGCACTAAGGTCTAAATGAAGTGACATAACCTCGTCCACTGTCCTATTTATATTTAGCTTTTATCGCAATTTTTTTTTGTTGTGAAATTTAAGTTCCATTCGTTGCATATCTGTATTGCTTGTTGTGTCCAGGATGAAAGAGGATACTTTGGAACTTGCTGACGGAGTTGAGGAAAGGGAAGAGAATCTAGAAGAAGCCAAAGGCAGTTCTCCAAGAATCATGGCAGAATCAGGCGAGTCTGGGAAATGCCCTTTGAAGCGAAGCTGCTCGTCCGATGATGAAGATCAGAGACCAATCAAGCTACCAAGGATTAGTTCACCGTCTAGTGAACTCAGTGATGTGAAAAGAGTGCACGCCTCTTGCCTTAAAACCTCAACTGATCCTGACCCTGAACCTGGATGTTCCAAAGATTATGTGGTTTATAATTCTGGTGCATCTCATGAAGTGGCAGATCACAAGGACACCCTGACATCAGACAGTCAAAGCAGTAAACAGGATGCAGATGAAGAATCTACACTCCCTGTTGAGTTGATGAATTTGTCTGATGATGTTCTGTTAATCATTATGTCCAACCTGAAACCTTCTGATCTTTTGAATCTCAGCTCGTATGTATTTTTTTAACAGTTTGTCCTGTAGTAGATCCCTTTTGAGGCAGCCTTATATTTTGAAGAATTGTGTGTTGATTCATGATTGGTTTTTGTTTTCTTTCTTTCTGTATGTTAGGTGTTGTCAACGCCTCTGTCGAGTGGCCAGTGATTGGAGCTTGTGGATTGATGTGGATTTTCGACCACATAAATTGCTTGAGGGCCAGCTGCAACGATTCCTACCATTCCTTAGTGACACGACAGAGAGAATAGCAACCAGAGGCTTTGTTGCTAGTCGACCAATGCCTCGTTGGAGAACAGAGTGTTTATCAACTGAATTACTATCCTCTATAGCCACTGAGTGTCCAAACTTACTGTCATTTGTTGCAGAAGAGCATTGCATTGATGCCAACAAGGTAATTGAATTGTCTAACTCTTTTCCTCAATATTTCATCTACCTCTACTTTGTGGTCTGGTTACCAATAATCACATCCTCTGCAGGTCAAGATCTCTGCTTTTCCTTCCACTATCGAACACCTCTCTTTGAAGGCTTGTGAAATCATCAATCCTCCAACTGAATCCTCCTACTTCAATTGTATATGTCGACATCTTCCACATTTGAAGGTAATAATTCCTTTTTCACTTGAAGTGTCAATATCAATTTCTTTCAAATTAATTTCTGAACTTCATATTTTTAATAAGGTTTTGGAGCTAACTGATTGCAAATGGCTTCCCCCTCACTCTATCATGGCTCTCAGTAAGCTGAAACATCTTGAAGAGCTTCGTCTTGATGGCTGTTCTTTAATTAAGGACTGTATAGCTTATGCTAGTTTGGCATTCAAATTGGGCTTTTCACAGCTTAAGGTATGTTCTGCCTTTTTCTTTGACAGCTGCTTTCTTCAATACCTTTCTCGCATTGTCAAGTTTGTAATGAGCATGCTAATTTTCATTTACAGGTTCTAGACCTCAGACGAACTGGAGTTTCTGACAGTGAACTGTCCTGTCTGAACCGTTCAAATCGTCTCACACACCTTTATCTTGAATACCCTCATAATAATGGTGCTGATAGTAATGACAATGGAGCCCCGCGAGCTTGTCACCTGCCAGGAATCATAAGTGATCTGGGCTTAAGATCACTAGTTATATCAGACAAGCCACATGTCTTGTTTAACAATGCTCAATTTGGTATTGTAAGTGAGGAAATACATGTGATGGCTCCCTTAAAAGACAGGGTATTGTAAAATTACTTCTTAGTTTGATTAATACTTGCTTGTCAAACACTGAATCCTGTAATTTGATCAATCCCTTTTCCCCCCAGGTTTCCCTCTGTAAACTCCACACGCTTGTTGCAAGAAATTTCAAGCTGGTCACAGATGCCACTCTAAATGAACTTCATTTTGCTCAGAGTTTGAGATATTTGGACCTTAAAGGAACACAAATTACACACCATGGTGCAGAAACATTCCGTTCTTCAAGACCTGATGTCACTCTCATCACTAGTTATGATGATGAGTTTGCATAATGTGTTTGTGATATTTTACTTACTTAAAATTTTGAGATGTTATGATCCGTGATACTGCTTAATCCTCTATGTTATTATGAGAATAATTTATTGACATTTGGGGACTAGCAGCCCTTTCTCTTTCCTCTTTTCTTTAAATGCAATTTGTTTGATTTTATAAAGAATGTGATTTTTAATTATTTGATGTTGATTGGTTTTATGAATTATGCATTGCTACAAGTAACATTGGACGAGGCACTCTTATTTGGGATACAAGCTAGTATGAGTTACCAAGTTGTTGCATCTGTTGCACAACTCATTTCTATGTTTAAGCTAGAAGACATCCTTCTCCCAGCATACCTGACTGTTTAGTACAATATTTCTGAAAGGGCATCCACATTGATAGACAATTCTTTCCTCCCGCCTCATTTCTATCACACATTTATACGGCCTGTCAAAATGTATAGTTAGTTATCTTTAAAAGTGAAATTTACTGCTACCATCAGATAACTTTCCATGTTTTGTGTACATATCTAAACTTATCTATACCCACTTGAGCATGTATATTATATGTACTGACCTGGTGCTGTTGTCACTAAAATTTAATGCCACCTTCATGTTTCTCAATAACCATCTCTCTAATTACACCATGACATGCTTGCTAGATGAGACTTTTTTCAGGCGGTAATGTGTACGTACATTTGTGTGTTTTTGTGTGTTTGATTGTGATGTTAAGTTTGTACATAGTGTCTCAAATAACTATGCAACCTGTAACATTTAAGGAAGTGTGAAAGTGCTTCTCATCTAGATTGCTGTTATAATTGTTTGTCTCTAAATATCTTGAGCTGCTTCAAACATATTTTCAAACTTGCAATCTGTTCTTTCTGCACCATTCCCCTTTCTTGTGTATCTTTTGAATGCTATTTAAAGGTTTAACCATATTGCATGTGACATTTTCTATCTGCTCTTTCATTAATCATATAAATCATACCTTATTTGAAAGCTAAGACTGCTTTTTGATTAGGACAAAATTGTGTGACTTTTGAAAAGATGTCTTAATAGACAGATTAGTGATGAAAATTTTTAAGTGCTTCAGCACAACTTTCAATGACTTTAGTTATGTACCTCATAATCATTTTGACAAAATTCTAGATCTTAAGTGATAAATCTTCTAAATGTTAACAGGGTAGCTTAATGTGTTCATTACATCAAGCATTGCCTTGCAGACTGGAAGGATGAATGTATGTTTTGAGAAAGCATGTCAAGATCTATTCAGCTTAGAAAATACATTTTTTATGTAGAAACAGTTGAGCATCATGTCAAAATCTCATCAGGTATTTTCATGAAAGATGTCTTTTGTAATTGTATAAATTTTATGCATTTTGTTGGAGCTTCTTTTGGAAGCATTCTTCATTATGTTGTCTAACAGCCATTTTCCTTTTGATGGAAAGTCAGAGTCATACACTCTTTAGTACGGATTTGTCATAGAAATTTTCAATTTAAAAAAAAAGAGAGAAAATGGTGTCTATATTATGAAATATAAATTATTATCTTTTTGTTTCTTTTTGGGGTGCAGAGTATATTTTCAAACACAGAGTGGGAGTGGCTTATTGACACCACATACATTCAGGAGTAGATTCGAGTTAAGAAGCTTGTGATAACCTACATCATTATCATGTATCATTGAAAGTTTGAAAGGTTTCTTGCCTTTGTTCTTTGAAAACTGTAATTTAGAGTTGAAGTAGCAATATCGTATCTGCAACAGTTCTGTGATGTAACTTTTGTTTCTTTCTTTCTTTTTTTCTTCTTGTATCAGTGACATGCATTTGTCAGGCGTATATCTACATATATATATTCTACATATATATTTGATGCATTGTGTATATTGTTTTTTTTTCGTTTTGTTTGTTTAGTAAAAGTTCATATACCCTCTGTTAATTTCTTTATTTATTGTAATTTAGAAAAACATGAAAATTCTTATTTATTTTTGATTCAATATTCAGAGATTGATTTTCTCATAGATGGATGTATGGATTGATTGATTTAAAGGAAAGACAGTAGTTGAGAATAGAAAATAGAATGTTTGTTCACTTGTAGGCAACAAGCATGGCTTAGAAATTAATGAATGAGGAGATCAATCCATTGACTTTAGCTGAAAGTTGTGGAAGGTGTTTTGTGTGCAAAATTATCCTTGTCTCATAACGATCAAAGTGAAACCTCAATTATGGTCAACTTTTGTAGTATTTTTTGTCTCCATAATAAAATTTGTTGATTTTCATCTACATTATTCTTTGTAGAAACATAGCGTTTTTCATAGAAGAACTGTAATCCATGTTCCTAAACTTGGCCAATAGTTGAGTTTATGGGCCATGCTTTACAATTAAGAGTAATACAGCAGTGGTTGTGTTCATTGATATGAGTTCTATTCCCATCACTGCCAAAGCTCCTTTTTTAATTAGAAAGTTAAAATTAAATTGTATTGGATACCCTTAGATTTCTCAATGGCATAAAGGTCTGTTCTTGTGGTTTGTTAAGTCAAGTTTCTACTGTTTCCTGAGGGGAAAATTCAGTAACTATTCAAGATTTATTTTATACTATTTATGACTTGTATGAGATAGAAAAATGGTTACCCTTTAAACAGAATACTAAATCTATTACAGGGTTTTGCAATCTTCAGCCATTGCTTGTGTAAAATATGTCATGTTTGTGAGAGTAGTTATTTACTTATAGTGCATATGAACATAGCAGATTTTGGTGATTTTTCTGAGCAATATTTTATGTACTATAGTTTAAGGGCACATGTTATGTAGTGTTAGTGTTGCAAGCAATGACGTACTGCATTGATCTATGTGAGAGGGGAAAAGATGTCACTTTTTAAGGATTGCTTTAAGTGGCTTTGCATCATTTTGCAATATTTATTGCCTTCAGAGATGTATTTTTTTCAATTCAATTCCTTCATAAATGACAAATAAATGCTAAAGATCTGGCTTCTCTGATAAAATTGTTCTTACACATTAATTTTTAAGTGTTAATTGAATCTGTAAAGATTTTCGTCTTGTGAGGTCCTCATTTGTTTGTCTTTGAAAACAAACTTCACTGTTAGCTTTGTCCTATATTAACTGGGAAAAGGGATTAGCATTGACAGCTTTGGGACTACTGATTTATGATGTTTATTGAGTGCGAGTCAATGTAGGCAGGGGTCTTGTGAGACTATATGTAGAATCATTGAAATTTACATTACTGTGCCAACTAAGTACATCTGAATGGGCACTTTTCAAACCAGATTTGTGCAATACACAGATATGTGCCTTGAACTTTAATCTGATTGCATTAAGTTTTGATGTTCTTCTCAAGAAGAATAAATATATATCAAAAATTCTTAGTTTTCCTCATCAATAATTGCTGAGTTTTGATCCTAAAACTCGTCACGATTTCTGGTGAACCGCTCGGAAGCTTGCATATTCTTCACATTCCTTTCTGAAATGGGGAGGGCAGACCAAAAGTGCGCTCTGTGGCCGAGAAGGCCGGCGCCCTGCAACAGGCGACCATTTTGGGCGAACTCGATGAACTCCAGCTCCTCGCTCTCCACTGGCTTCCAAGGAAATGCGTATCGCTTGTCGTCCTCCGGAGTCGGGTTTCTGATCCGAGCAAAAGTCAAATAAAGAAAGTGTACAAAGCAGCCAACGAAACGGCCCTTTCTCTGCCACCAGTCTGAAATGGCGAATTGCTTTTGGTCACACCCTTACCCAGTGACAGCGAAACTGACGAGGAGGTCGATGAACTTCTCGGACGCGGCGGCATCGGTGGAGTCCTGCTCGCCGCCCATGGGAAACAGGTGGTAGAGGTCGTCGCCGTGCACCACCCCGAGCCGCTGGCCGAACGCCTCGGCCGCGCTGCGCTGCCCGCGGTGACTGAGCACGCACAGGTAGGCGGGCGCCGCGGCCGGCAGGTAGGCCGCGTGCAGCCTCATGGCCTCGTCTAGGCCGGCCAGCACCACGCCGTCGGTGAACATCTGGAGAGCGAAGTCAGCGTGAGACTCTAGACCCTTTATAACGCACGCTCACTCGGGGGACCGGGGCTTTCTCTTTTTCTCTCACCCTGTCTTTTTAACTCGTTTTTTACCACCTACCTTCTCCTTCTCGGTGGTGAAAAGAACGAGTGTTGTTCTCAGTGCAGTGAAATGCTTAGGAGGTTTCCACTTTCATCTCTGATCTCACAATTCCTACAGGCATGATAACACTATTCTAAACTGGAAACGATGATCTTTCTTCCAACCATGAACTTTTTTTCTTCAAGTTTAGTAGTATTATTTTGAGAACTCATCAAATTTTGCTAGCCGAGTGTCCCGGGTCTTCCCTTACACCACTTAAACACGCTTACACAATCTGAGATGAAAATGGACTGGCACGACTCACATCACGTTTTAGACATTCTAGCTCTGTAGCAGATAATTATGAAAAGAACGAGTTCTATACTTATTACAAATTTCATTTTGAGTTCTATTTAGCCCTTGTTTCGCTTGAAAAGACGGTTGGTGGCACACTCCCGATCTCGAAATGATAGGGCCCTTTAACCGCCTTTAACGCACGTACGTTGGACAGGTCGTAGAGGTTTTCACGCGTCAAATTGTTGGTCCCGAAGTAGAACTCGCGGATCTCCTGCATGATGTCGGGGAGCTCCTCGGGCCGGGCGGTGTCGTTGAACCCGAGGCAGACCGGCGCCATGGTGTTCATGTTGGAGTCGAAGACCTCCAACTGCTTGGAGCCCTGGATTGCCGCTGCGTTCCACACACACATATCACACAGCGTGACTACAGCGTGTCAAGAATGTTCGCGAGATGGATGATGATAATTCAAGCGGGCGTTGAAAGCTCACCCGCCCAGAGGCCGCCCTCGTTGATGTTGACCCCGGCCAGCCAGGGCACGTCCAGGGCCAGCCCGCTGGTCAGGGTGTCGACGGGGTGCGCGTCGAGGAAGGGCGCGACCTCCTGGACCTCGTAGTGCTCGCCGCCCTCGACGACGGGTCCCCAGGTGACGAGCGGGCACAGGCCCTGCCCCTCCAGCGGCGCCACCAGGTCGCGGGCGGGCTTGCCCCGCAGGCACGACACCAGCTCGGCGGACTGCTTGGCGGAGCTCGCCTCGGTCACGGCCTCGCGGGCCTCGCGGCACCCCAGCGCGGCGCCCAGCCGGAGCGCGAGGCGGCGGGCGGCAGCGCCCGTCATGGGCAGCCCGGCCGACAGTGCAGACCCGCCCAGGGACACGGCGCGGTGGAAGAGTCCTGCGATAAGGTGCAGTCAGAGAGAGTTCTTCAAATTGCACAGCTGTGCTCTGGACAAGCGGGAAACAACTCTGAATTTTATTTGTACACCTCGCAATTCGGAAAAATTAAAAAAAAAAAAATCAGAAAAGTATAGAAAAATTCTGAAAGAAAAATTAACAAAACAAGCACAAAACAAGGAGAATCGCTAAAATTTATTTTGTGCTAATACTGGTACTCGTCCTTTCCACAGCCAATTCTATTTTCTAGCTGGGTTTTTATGTATTTGGATGTAGAAAAACGAGTGATACTTTTAAGAAACAATTTTCAACATATGCCAATTATTTTCTTACTTGATGCAAAATAATTATTATTGTCACTAAACGTGTGATGACGCTATTCTGGGTATTTCCTATTGGTGGTGTTGAAGAAAGCGTGAAAAATTCGAAAAATGGAGGCGAAAATTGCAACAAATTTAAAAAACAAAATACCAAAAAAAAAGGTGAAAACAATTATAAGAGTTGTTTTCCCCTCTGCTCTGTACGACTGCGAGTATCGCACTGACGACTGACTAACGAAGATCCCTTTCAAGCGCATCTGTCCTCGTCTCACAACAATCCGGCACTACCATGGCCCCGCTGCAGGTGCGACAAGGACGGAGATACGAAAGCGATCTTCTGAATCAGTGGGCTGATGATGAACCCCACGCAGGTGCGCAACGACTTCCTCACCCCCGCTGCTGCGCGCCATGATGTGGCAGTGCGCGCTCACGGCGCCGGCGCCCTGGCCCGCCAGGGTCACCCTGGCCGGGTCGCCGCCCAGGGCGGCGATGTGGTCGCGCACCCAGCGCAGAGCCAGCTGCTGGTCCTTGAGCCCCCAGTTGCCGCTGGCCGCCGCGTCGCCCGTGCTGAGGAAGCCGAGCGCGCCCAAGCGGTAGTTGACCGTGACCAGCACCAGCTCGCGGTCCAGGAGGTACTCGGGGCCGTACGCGCCGCTGCCGCCCTCGTTGAAGGAGCCGAGCTCGCCGCCGTGCAGCCACACGAGCACGGGCAGTGCCGTGCCGTCCAGGGTGCCGTTGGACGGCTGACAGGGTGAGACAAGAGTTTTCAACGTCATTATTTTCACAATTCCGTCCTCCAGCAGTCTTTTGAGACCTCGCGCTCGCTCACCTTGGGCGTGAACACGTTCAGGTAGAGGCAGTCCTCGTCGCGGCGCATGCCCCGGGTCGTGACGGCGCCCTTGTGCTGCATGCACACCGGCACGCTCTCCAGCGGTGGCGAGTCCCGCGCCCCCGTCCACGGCTCGGCGGGGACCGGGGCCTGAGCAGAGCACCACGCCGTCAAGCACCTCACCGAGTGGCCGCGTGGCCGGCATTCGTACACCTAGGAGGCTGATCCCGCACAGAATGGCTTCATCTTTCTGTCCTTGTCGTACCCATGCGGTGAGGCCATCAGGAGCGATTTGAGCGCGAAGACACTACTAAACCCTGTTCGGAATCACCCTCTGCAGGTCTCCAGTCCAATATACGACGCGATGGTAGGGTGGCCGAAAATAAAATTATTTTTGATTTCTCAAAAACGTAATTCAGTTTCAGATAAAGCATTAAAAACTGAATCGAATGAGCCTAAGATGAGCCCTGTACGCATAAAATTAGAGGTCGCGCAAAGCGCTCAAAGTTAAACAAACAGTAAGAAAAGTTTGAGGCGTGCATTAAATTGGAAATAATTTTTTGTAGAGTGTCAAACAGGTCCATGATCCATTGCGGGTGTATTGTTGGGGGTAGTTTGATGCGGAGAATCCATTTTTAAATCATTTTTAACATACACACCCTTTGAAAGCGTCTATTTGCCCCCTGAAAGCAAATTTTAGTTTTTTATCTCACTTTTATCAAGAGACTCAAGGGACTCCGCCGGGACCCAGCCCGCTCGGGATCGTTTTCAGAGTGGAATTTGGGGCTTCTTTCCATGCTCTTTCGATTGCATTCAACGAAAATGTCCCTACTAATCTCCTTCAGTATGTTTTTATTGTGTGAGCAAATACCCAAAGTTACTAAAAAACAAAAATTGTACACGATACGTGCTGCGTTCTATCCGCGCTTGCCGCCAGCCGCCTAGTGGTGTAAAGTGGCATGAGGAGGGAAGGGGGAGGTGTGACAGGGCCCGGGCCAGGCCCAGCCGGCGGCAGGATGTGTGCGCGTACGCCGCAACGAGACAAAAATGCCTAACTATCGGGGATATTAAAGGTATGGCGTTAGACAACAGATGTATACTCCCTTTAAACGTTTAATTTGAATTTTAAATTTTACACTGGAAATCCAAGTGTGCGAATGTCGCACACTTGTAGGTGTGTGAATGTTCATTCGTGCACTAGGGGGTGCAACTTTTTGACTACCACTTAAAATATAACTTCTAAGGTCAGCATCACCTCCGGCGTAAAATTTCCTTTCAAACGAGCTCGCATGTGATAGGGTTGGGATTGTTAGTTTACCATAGACACGCATTTAATTACAACTCCAGACATTTGATTTGATGTACATACCCACTTCAATATAAATCGCAACCCTATCACATGCGAGCTCGTTTAAAAGGAAATTTTACGTCGAAGATGATGCTGACCTCAGAAGTTATATTTTAAGTGGTAGTCAAAATGTTGCACCCCCTAGTGCACGAATGAACATTCACACACCTACAAGTGTGCGACATTCGCACACTTGGATTTCCAGTGTAAAATTTAAAATTCAAATTAAACGTTTAAAGGGAGTATACATCTGTTGTCTAACGCCATACCTTTAATATCCCCGATAGTTAGGCATTTTTGTCTCGTTGCGGCGTACGCGCACACATCCTGCCGCCGGCTGGGCCTGGCCCGGGCCCTGTCACACCTCCCCCTTCCCTCCTCATGCCATTTTACACCACTAGGCGGCTGGCGGCAAGCGCGGATAGAACGCAGCACGTATCGTGTACAATTTTTGTTTTTTAGTAACTTTGGGTATTTGCTCACACAATAAAAACATACTGAAGGAGATTAGTAGGGACATTTTCGTTGAATGCAATCGAAAGAGCATGGAAAGAAGCCCCAAATTCCACTCTGAAAACGATCCCGAGCGGGCTGGGTCCCGGCGGAGTCCCTTGAGTCTCTTGATAAAAGTGAGATAAAAAACTAAAATTTGCTTTCAGGGGGCAAATAGACGCTTTCAAAGGGTGTGTATGTTAAAAATGATTTAAAAAATGGATTCTCCGCATCAAACTACCCCCAACAATACACCCGCAATGGATCATGGACCTGTTTGACACTCTACAAAAAATTATTTCCAATTTAATGCACGCCTCAAACTTTTCTTACTGTTTGTTTAACTTTGAGCGCTTTGCGCGACCTCTAATTTTATGCGTACAGGGCTCATCTTAGGCTCATTCGATTCAGTTTTTAATGCTTTATCTGAAACTGAATTACGTTTTTGAGAAATCAAAAATAATTTTATTTTCGGCCACCCTAACGCGATGGGTGAACACCCCTGCTCACCTTGAACCTGAGGTCGCCGACGGGGGGCTTGGCGTAGGGCACGGCGGTGAAGGCGGCGACCCTCCGGCCCGCCCTGGTCCGCATCCAGCGGCCGTTCAGCCAGCCCACGCCGAGCTTCACTTCCGGCCCGTCCTCGTCCGGCACCGCGGCCTCCTCCATCCTCAGCTGCTTCTTGACCGTCTTGCCGCGCTTGGGCTCTCCCTGCTGGGGGTCAGGGTCAGCGAGGGCGGCGGCCGCCAGCAGCAGCGTCACCAGCAGCACGGACACCCAGGACAAGCTCGCCGGCCGGGACATGGCTTCTGTCTCTGTCGCACACGACACAATGCCCGCGCACGGTGCTGGTGGTTTTAAAATGTTCACGACGAGCACCTTTCACTCCCCCCCCCCCCTCTCCCCGCTGAGACAAACTATACAGTCTTCCACGGGAGGGTCGCCGACATTGGGTCAGCAAGACGGCATATATCGCGTCTCGCGTCTTGAAATAATTTCGCGGTCATGGGGTTCAGGAAAGGCCTCCAGTGTCGTTATCTCGGTACTGGGGGTCAAGCCCAAGCCCATCGAGTCACAATGCGTGGCGGCGTTAGTGTGACGTGGCCCACTCAGCAGGGTGATTCCGTACCCTGGTTTCGTCGCTCTCTCCTTGGCTGCATCAGCTTAAGCGACTGCTCTCGGAGAGCAGAGAGCAGAGAGCAGAGAGCACTGAGCTATATCTTTCCAGATTATAACAATCTGTGACTCAAACCCTTACAAAATGTAAATTTATGACTCTTATGACATATTTTTTAAGTTCATTAAATTTTTTGAGCGAGGTCCCGGCCGTACTACCGCCGCGCGCCGCACCTCCAGCAGCAGCGCCATCTCTTAGCAAAGTCTGCAGGCGCGGCCGCCAAGGCGGCACCACGGCCGGGCCTCGCTCAAAAAATTTACTGAACATGAAAAATATGTCATAAGAGTCATAAATTTACATTTTGTAAGGGTTTGAGTCACAGATTGTTATAATCAAGAGAGATATAGCTCAGTGCTCACTGCTCTCTGCTCTCTGCTCTCCGAGAGCAGTCGCTTAAGCTGATGCAACCCTTGTCGCACTCCATGGGGCACGGCCATAAGGTGCAAGAGAGAGGGCATTACATTACTGTTCGGAATCGCCTTGCTGGCTGGCAAGTATTGTCACAATATCTAAGTCGCCGATCTTGAAAACTGATTGCCACCGGTATCAAAGTCGTGGCAGTGCAGGTAAAACCATCGATTAGCACTATTCAAGCTAAGCGAATGCTCGTCCGATAATGCTTTACAACAGTGTTGCCAGATAGCTAGGCAAAATTCGGCGAAATACACCCTTGTGCAACGGGCTTGTATCTCCGCCTGCCCACCAAGCAACAACTGCACACGCGTACAAGCGGTTTGCCTAGTAGGCAGGCGGAGATGCCGCCCGCAGCTCACGGGTGTATTTAGCCGAATTTTGCCTAGCTTTCTGGCAACACTGCTTTACAACCCACGACGGCTAAAAGTTGCAAGAACAGAGCGACAGATATCACACCGTACCCGTAGTTTACACTTGAATTGATCACGCATTGGACACGAAACTTTAATAGGCCTTTTTATTACTTCAGAATTTGACTAGGTACTTACCAAATCTCTTGATGAAGGATAAGTAGATCACCCTGAACACGAAGCCCTGCAGCGGCGCTGTCCGGTCCCGGTCGGGCGAATGCTCGGTCCTGGCTGATTACAGACGAGAAAAGGGAGCCGATTGCACTTACTCGACATTACCTCGTCAGCGAAACATTCATGAAAGTTGCAGACAGAGCAAGTGCCCCCACCCCGATGTCAAAAGGCCGCATGCCACGCAGTGCCACGCCACATATTAGAGGTGAATCCACTATTACTAATACTCATAGCTCTTAGCTTATCATGCGCGCTAATGCGACTAATAAGTTCTCCGCATTGAACTATGTTTTGGGTGAAAGTGTGATTTTATTTTATTTCGACGAGGCCATTTCACCGAATTAGCTCCCTGGTTTGGCCCCTTTCCCTCCGCATTCTCGAGGCTACTTTAAGAAATTTTTGGAATAATTCCCTTGGAGTTTGAAAAAGGCCATGGGTATAGTTTTGAGGAAGCGCAAAAGAACCTCTCATCTTTCGTTGCATATGTGCGCACAAATTTGAACCTTCCCTCTGTACTCGCTAATATCGATACCCAGCTCCAGCTCGAAAGCAGGATGTCCAAAATAAACAGTACAAGTAGTTTTCGATGTCACAAAATGACGGGATAGTCTTCTGACTTAAATAAAATCGGTTAAAGAATTTGAATATCGGTCCTGAATTCTAGAGAAGCGCCAACCATTAGGTGGAGAAAATTCTACTTTTCTGCTTTGACCAACACTGTTTCTGTTCCATCAGTTGGTATTTGTGTTTTTAAAAAGGTGACATTAAACAAAGCGGCACGAAAAAAAGTTCCTAGTCTGATTGGGGATTTATTGATGTACTTTGTTTACACCGTTTGTTGAAGGATCATTTTCTGCCTTAGAATATGTCTTCTAAACGTGAAATTGATGAAGTTGAGGAGGCTGAGGAATCAGGAAGTGCTCCGAAACAGATCAAAGTCGACAGTAACGGAGGGAAAGCTAAAGCAAAGAAAGTTAAGGATTCCGACGACGAGAACGAGAACGGCGTTGGAAGCGAAGCGGAAGAAGACGAAGACAAAAGTGACACTGAGAAAGAAGACGATATACCATCAGTACCGGTCGAAATACCAGAGAAAGAGAAGGGGGTACGTTCTGCTCGCTGTCGCTTTTTAATATCCGTGGACTTGACATTACACATTGTAGGTTATGTCCCTAGCCATCACCGGCCGAGTGGGCCGGCTCTTGCCCGGCCCCGGTTGGCGTCCTTTCCCATTCATGCTTTCAGTCACCGAATCATTAATTTTATGACGAATTGATACTTCATAATCGTAATGTAAACTCTGTGTGGCAGTCCCATTATAATGAAGGAAGTTAAAATTTAGATTGCGACTTCTTATTATTCTCTTGTAGACTAATATCTTTGTTTGCCGCCCCTCCCCTCCCCTCCCCTCCCCTTTCATTCACACCGTTGAGCTCTCACTTTTTTTTTTTTTTACAAATATACTTCTTTTTTCCAATAATTTGGGTTGGATCAATGTTATTGTCCCCTATGTTTCTTGGCTTCCTTTCCCAAAGCAACCAGTTTTCTCAAACTTGATTTTACTCCTCAAATTTTTAAAGACAGTTACACTTGATCTATAAAATATTAGCCTTGTTGTTACTGTCTCCCCCTCACTTGAGTTACATAAACAGTATATTTTTCCTTAAAATTACATGTTGTAGCAATAGGTGGACTGAGTATATGAGACGGCGGAAGTACTGGATCAGTGGAGTTATTGAGGAAATAGCAGGGCACGGATACAGCTGGGGGCAAGACAAACCACTTGACTGTACACTAGGGCTGCTGCCAGACGACTGAAGCGCTTGGGACAAACCCAGGGAGATCTGTGTAAAGGAATTGTTGGCGCAAGAATAGCAACCAACTAGTGAGAATAGAGAATATCAGCGGTGCTGATCAAATGGCTTTACTGACTCTAATACGTATTACAATATATCTTTCTGATAAAAATTTTCCCTAGCCCCAGTTTTGGTACTGTATTCTATAATACTATATTTTTTCTCTCTCTTTTGCAGAAAGTTTTGGGACCTGAGGGAACTGGAATCGTCTTGATCTGTGGTGGCACTAATTGGGATGCAGCAGGACGTAAGACTGCACCCAAGGGGTGCAAGAACTCTGGGCCCAATCTCTGGTCTCCTCACTTGTTTGGACCTCTGTCAAAGATTCGTGTTCGCTTGGTAGCATCTGGCCCCAATGCAGCTCACAGTATTGTGATTAGTGAAGATGGCAAAGCCTACAGCTTTGGTAACACTTCTTTGTTCGTGTACTATTTCATGTTCTATGCAATGACTATTATTATTAAATGAAGTTATTTACCTGTGAAATTGCAGGACGTAATGAAAAAGGACAATTGGGTCATGGAGATGAAGTTCGAAGGGACACTCCATTGATAATTGATGCTGTCAAAGATGAAGTTCTCGTTGGAGCAGCATGTGGAAGGAACCACACCTTGCTTCTTTCAGGTTGATAAAGTGTTAAGTTTAGCATACTTTAAGCCTTCTCTTAAACTCATTTACACAAGTGCTTGTCTTCTTCTAGTTAATGGAGAGGTGTTTGCTATGGGAGATAACAAGAACGGTCAATGTGGGGTGAAGAACTCCTCTCAAGCTACCATCCCAACTGCAAAATCTGTGAGCTTTGATCAGTTTCTTAAGTTAGCACCCCATTATTTCTCGTTTACATGTCAATTTGATCAATTTTTCTATTTAGATATTTTATAAAGGAGCACCCATTGTGAAGGTTGGGTGTGGAGGTGAATTCAGCATTATATTGGATTGCAAGGGTGCTATGCACTCCTTTGGCCTGCCTGAATATGGACAGCTTGGTATGTCTTACCCCCACCGTAGTTTAGTATCTTTTGACTCAGTTCTGGTATTCTGGTTCTTACTGTTTAAACGTCTTTGATTGCAGGCCACAATACGGATGGGAAGTATTTTGTCACCAGCACGAAAATGGGATTCCATTGTGAGTTGGCACCTAAGCGCATTGTATGCTTCATCGAGAGAACCAAGGATGGAAAAATCAAGCCTGTGGAGGTTGATGAAATCAGAGACTTCTCTTGTGGCACAAATCACACAGTATGTTAATCATTGGTTTTTCTCTTCTTATTTCTTATTATTTATCCTAAACCTTCTTAAAGTTGCAACCTATTGCAGTGTGCCATTGATTCTCGAAAGCGCTTATTCTCATGGGGATTCGGTGGTATCGGCCGCTTAGGGCATGCTGAGCAAAGAGATGAATTTGTTCCAAGACTCATCAAGTTCTTTGATTCTCAAAATAGAGGTGTCCGCAATGTGTGGTGTGGTTCTTCTTACAGTCTTGCTATTAATGATTTTGGTAAGTTTGCTGTGGTCTCTTATTACATTTGTGTGATTTATTTTATACTAAGAATCAGTCTGATAAACATTTTTAAAATCTTTTTGCAGGTGTTATGTATATGTTTGGGCAAAATAAGCGCACTGGAGAGGCCAACATGTATCCAAAGCCAATTCAGGATCTAACAGGGTGGAATGTTCGATCTGTTGGAGTATCTAATTCAAGTATTGTAGTTGCAGCTGATGATAGTGTTATTGCCTGGGGCCCAAGTCCTACTTCTGGAGAGCTGGTAAAGATGCCCTTGTTTGACATGTTTCTCACACTAGTTTTCAACTGCGTTTCATTACGTTCAGTCATTCCTCATGCAATTTGTTCATTGAATTAACATATCTCTGCTGCAGTGGATATACAATTCCGTGACCATTGCTGGCAAATTATTTGTTTACCTTAGTTGCAACCATAGAAATCAACCACTGAAAAGGTTTCTCAACTTAACATATTGAGGCTATTATGGTCATCTCTCAAGATCTTGATTGTAAAGTCATTTATGACATAAGCTTTTCTTTTTCCTTTTTTTAGGGTTTGGGTGAAATACGCAAATCAAGCACAACTCCTCTTGAAGTGAAAAGCTTGGATGGAATGTACATTGAACAAGTTACATGTGGCATTTCACATACTCTTTTCATTGCACGAGATAAATCAGATGAGGAAAAGAAGAGGATTGAAGCCTTTGAAGTATATACGCCTGCATAGATTGGTGCTGGTAAATTTTATTTTTTGTTTATCTACCAAAACTGGATTTTTGAGGTTTTCAGCCTATTATATTTACCCCTGTTTACATTGATTAGTCAATGAAAATGGTTATTATTCCTGAGTTCTCCCTCAGGGGCATCTTAAAGTCTATTCTGTGTCAGTAATTTATTTGTGTTGTCCCCCACATGTTCAAGTGCAACTCTTGTTTGGATTTGTATTAATGTTTCCCTTTAGCTAATTTATGAAAATTCAATCTTCCAATGTCTCATGATCATATTTCGCAGGAGGTTTGTTAAATTAACTTTGAAAAACAAATGTAATGTAGTTCAGTTGCGTCCCCTATATTTTATAATTTTGGACATTCTCCCTTATGCTCAGTTCAACGAATATTTTCCCTTCCTTTGTCCTCTCTTTTGGGTACTTGTATGATATGCACTCTGTTTAGAAATTTTGCACTTTTAACTGCTGTGCAAAATTGATTTCTTTTTTTTTTTAATTATTATTTTTTTATTTTTAAAATTCCTTATTACATGTGATCTTACATTTTAAATGACTTTGTGATCTTAGTTCATGTCTAAATGTAAAGTCAGATTTGTGGTGTGTAGGGTCTTATAGGAGGATAAACTGCTGTTATTAGTGTTCTTTTTGTGTTACGCATATCGAAAACAGTTTTCAAATCAAATATACTGTTTGCAGGTTAATTGGTCATTTGCTTCTTACTGCAGAGTGCAGTAATTCATCTTGCCAGTGGACAATGGTCTGTTAAACTTTATGCATCTGCATTATATATATGCTTTCTAGTACTATTAGGGTAAGTTACAGAATCCATTTGATCCATCTTAATACTTCATTCACATTCTGAAGTTTTAAAACTGTTATCTATGGTTTAATTTTTGTTTCAAATTGTGATAACAAGCTCTTCTCTTTTTTTTATTTTTTTATAAAAAGGTACAAATGTGTTTTTCCTATTTATTTAACTATCATAGGTTCCTCTCCAGTGGTACTCCTTCATATCATCTGTGTTTCAATTTAGCATTTGTTTTTGCCACTTGACTAAATTTTCAAGGCACATGTGAGGTAAATGGCATGTATTGCTGTTTACTTAAACCATGTAGTTGCTTTGCCTTCTGGCAAATTTTAAGACACAATATTATTTTACTTTGTGTGTTGTGTGCAGTAACATTCATATACAGTACTAGCTACTATCGCAATATGTTAAGCCTAGCTCTCTCACTGTGGAGAGGTGTTTTTATCAACCTGTCAGTTTAAGTAATGAGTTGAGTACCTAGTTTCATTTAATCTTTTTGTATCAGTATTAAACTCCTACTACCTGTATTGGTGGTTGATAAAGATCTCACAGTTCGGTATTGTGGTATTGTGTTATCTATACCTACATCAGATACAAACCAGTGTTTGAATGCAAATTGGACCATTTTATACAGCCCAAGAAAGTGGTGTTCCCTGGTGGTACTTAGCCTACCAAATTACATGCACTGATCTGTCATATTGCTAAGTTTGACTTCAAACCACATCTACCTCTTATCCTCATGAAATATGTTTGTTTTCTGCCTACTTGCAGCTCAAGCAATGTCTGAAAATCTGTTTTTAAAAAATAGAGGTTTACTCATTCAGCAACATGAAGGGTGCTCCTTGATTGTTAACTGCTCTGCATGTTGCTCTGTGAGTAAACTTGTATGTTTGTCCTTTTGGACATCTTATACAAGGAGGCGGCCTTGCCAAGGTTATCTAGTTGATAGCTTATGTATGACCTAGGGTCATTCAACAAAACTATCTGTTTATTTTATTTGTTTCTCTCTTGTAGGTATATGTTGTGTATACTTTATCTTGCCAATTTACATATGTATTGTATTCTACTGTTGTGTTAGATCAAATCCTTCTGTTTCGTTTCATTTTACTTAGTATTTGTTGTACATAATGGTCCAATGTACACTTGAATGCATTTACCCCTCTAACATCTAATTTCTTTCTTTTTCTTCTGTAGAGATAGGTTGTATTTTTTTATACTTTACCCTTGTGCAGTACTTAAGGCATCTTTGCAATGTGCGACATATTTTGATACATAATGCTAGAATAGTTAGCAGTTTTTGGAGAAATGGAATTATTAAACAAGACTTAGTTTTAAATAGTATTTGATTTATTAAATTATTTATTTCCCCTTGCCTTTTTTAATGTAGACAACTGAGTTCATTGCTGGGGCTTTTGACAGTAAAAATTGCCTCACTTTCAAAGTTTAATTTAATGGTATGAAGAACAGGTTGAGAAGTTAATTTTGCCTTGTTGAATTGAAGAAATTAATACAGATATATCAAGAACTGAAATAGAAGTGTGTCTTTCCCTGTCATGTTACCCACAAGACTTAAATGTTACAGATCGAATCCCTTCACCTAATATTTTTTGAGAAATTAAAATTGATAAACCTCTGATGTCATTACTACTAACACTAGCAAGTTCACTTAAAATTTCACTCGCTTCGTTTGGACCAATGCTGCTTAAATTTAAAATGTAGATAGAGGTCACAATGATTGCCGATGCCATCAAGAATTGGTCAAGTTCTACCTCTGCAAACTTGATCCTGAAATTAACACAAGCTCCAATCAGTTGTTATGTTCAGTTAAAGCCAGTAAAGTTGAGCTGGGAATACCTTTCGTCTCGGCTGTGGTCCCATCTGCAAGTAGCCATCCAAATGAATTGCTTGTATATCTCATCTCTTTGCAGGTAAGTGTACTCTAAAACTTGGTCACAAACTGGAAATAACTCATGTGTCTCATTTGTCCACTTAAGCAAAGCTTCCAATAGAACAAAAATATAGTCAAAAATGGTATAGATTGGAACCTGAAACAGAATTTTTTTTTAACAAGAGATATCTTTTCCTTTTCTACAAGAAAGTAAAGCCCATTACTTTGCACCCCAATGAAGAGAAAACTCTGCGTTCTGACCCACAAATACTTTTCAACTTATAAGCATGTCCACTTTTGTGAAGGTATTCTTCAACATGCTTTGGTGATAAGGCCTACAATTATTGGGGGGAAAAAAAAAAAAGATCAGTGTTGTGGTAAATATAGTATTTTATCTATAGCATCATAATATCATACCACTGATTGAAGGACAATTTTTGAAGCAATCTGAATACAGCTAAGAAGTCTTAATAAGGACTGCTTCTGAGACCGTGCTGAGATACGTCTCCAATATTTCATTTGTGATTTAAAATCACTTGAACTGTCACATGAGTACTGCCAAAGATCGGTTGTATGTTGGACTACAAACCTGAACCAAAAAATCAAAACCATTGGTAAATTAATATTTTAAAGCTACATGTGAAATTGATTTGAAAATTTTTCACATTACCTGTCAAAAATATCAATCGCTAAAAAAGTAACCTCTTTGGGGAGCTCAAATACAGAGCATATATTCAGTGTCAACTCAACTACAGGGGATGGGGTTGATAAGAAAGCCAAACTTCCCTCAGTCGCAAACTCTCTCTTTCTTTGACTATTGTGCTCTCTCAAAATTAAAAGAAAATCCATCATGCTTTCATCTTAATTTTTGAAAGAAAAAAAAGGGTTACTGAAATTATGTTTGCTCTTGGAGGACGCGTTTTCAAACCAAAATATTGAGAAGTATCGTGGTACCATATAACTTGGACTTGGGGACGGAAAATTCTGATAATGGTGTCCTATTGGCCGGCGTAACGAACTGAAAATCCATCCCGATCGAACATGAAGAGAGCGACTGGCTTATCGAGACAAATTTGAGCTAATTTTAACAAATGTACGTCTTTCTTAAACCTCAAGTACTACTACATGACTACAAACGTGTCTACTTTTGAAAAAGTGAACATCTGAAGCGCGCGCGCCGTCATTTGTTTGTGGCGGTGGTGGGTAAATGTGGACACGACGGTACTTTTATTCTTACCTTATCATGCTGATTTGATCTTAATAGAGTGGAAGGAAATGTTGGCTCATTATAAAATACAAACTGATATGGATTATGAATTTTAAAATGTCGAAGGAATCTAGGGAAGGCTAATCGACTCTCGAATGCTTGACTTCGAGAGTTCGAGACCCCGTAGGGGAGGGGAGGGGTGGACGGATGTCGGATCTCATTTGAAAAAGACTTCAACCGTCAACCGTCAAATGGAGATCAGCTGATTCAGCTGAGCTCCGACTCGTCCAGACTCGTCAGCTGTGAGCAGTTAAAGACTGCAGCTAGCACGTGCGACATGTTTCGTCGCCTTCCTTGTGGAATCGAGAAGTTTCTTTGCGGACGCTGTCGGTTTTATCCGTTATAGACTTCCAATCATCTCTTCGAACTACTGGTGAGGACGACCGATGACCGATACTCGTGGTTGTGCTTCGACTGCGTGTCGCGCCTTCTCCCGGCTTGTCACCTACGTTGCTTCTAAGTTTCCTTGCTCGACTGATTTTCAATTTCTTGAGCAGGCGCATGTTCAGGAACAGTGTCAAACGGCAGGAAAATGAAATTGACGTGGTAGCGAACAATTTGTGTGGCTGCTGGAGAAGTGAGACTTGACATCTCCCCTGCAGGGACGGGAAGGCGGTTTTCGGACGAGATGCCATAAATACTGGTTTATCACTCATCGCCTGTCATGTTGCAGTATGGAGCTGAAAAGGCAGTACCCACAATCCCTACATGGATTGGTATGTCTTTATTATTAGATTTTCATTCATCTGTCCTGCTACCCTCTGTCTTTCATTAGTTAAACATTCCATCCTGCTGGAAAAGTGAGGACATTATTCTGATTCTACTGTTCATCATTGCCTTCCGTTACAGGTGAATTCTGATGTCCCAGCCGTCCCAACTGTATCTTCAGAACATTCTAATGCGAGATGCTGCCATGTGGGCATGGGCTGTCTTCTCCACAGTGAGTTTAGTCCCAGTATTATGCTATTGCTTTTACTTTATCAGCGGCATTGATCTGTATGATTATTTTGTTCTCATTAATCTTGCAGGGCTCCTCTTCCATCTGGGTTACTGTAGCTGTTGTAATCCGGCAACATTGGTGAGTGAGCTACCGGTAATCATTTACTTTCCTGCATCGCTCCAGTGGTCGAGGGGAATCGTATCTCACAGTGGGTACTGAGGACTCATTTGAATATTGCTTTAATTGTCCTCACGACATTCTCCTCTATTTTAAGAATTGATGGGAATATTTAATATTCTGACTATTGCTTCTTGCTCCATCTGTCTTTTCTGGTACACATGAACACATGCATATTTACGCTGTAGCTCATTTCCTTTACAATGCCACTGCTTTTCCTGCTAATTTTTTTCTTTCACCAAACATTGCGTCCAAAATTATTTTCATCGCGCCTTAAACTCGTTTTTTTTACCACGCGTACAACTCGCATTATCACCGCGCCCGAAATTCTTATTATATTATTATTATTGCCTCACGTTAAACTCTTATTTTTGTTGATTTCTTATCTTATGAAATTTAAGATGAAGATAAATTATTAAAGACAAGAATAGGTAAGGTGCATGGCATTTTGATTCCTATTTAAAAACAGACCAGTCCCGTAATTCTGATTTTCTTTTCTAGGCGAATTGGAATGAGTTCAAGGTGCCAAAACTTTTCAAGGTTGAGTACCAGTCTCTGGTGATGACTATAGTGCTGTTAACTCGAGTCAGAATAATTTGCAAGGAAGGCGGAAAGCTCAACTCATTAAACATTCTGGGGGTGAGGCTGACAACCAAGGGAGGCAGGGTGTGAGGATGGGTAGGAGGGAGGGGGCGCCCGAGTTTCTGTGCTAGGTCCCAGCTTGCCCCGGCGACTTCACGGGCTGACGGTGCTCGGGCGGCTTCAGCACGTCGACCACAGCCACGTCGACGGCGGTGCGGGCTCCGGATCGTCGGCGACTCACTCCCGCTCGACACACGCCGATCTCAGCGGAGCACTGCGTCTGCGGCGTCTCCGTCTACCGGCACCGGCGGTGAGTCTGAGTCCGCCTGCAGGGCGATTCCTTACGTTATCCGTCTCTGTCCTTGTCCCTCTCACGGGGCCGGACCAAAAGGAGCGAAAGGGAAGACACTTCTGAACGATACCCCGAATCCGCCATCCGCCCGCTGCAGACCGATTCCGCAGCCGGCACTCGTTGCTGTCTCACTCTCTCATGGAGACAATCGAGGGGTGCAAGAATGCCGTCCCTCTCGCACCCACGGTGGAGGGAGATACGGTGGGGACACTTGGCCGCTCCTGGCTACCTGCGCTTGTCACGATTTAAGTTCCGTTTTTCGTACCTGCGAATTCTGACTGCAGCGCTCAACGCAGGATGTACCGAGGGGTGGCGTAGAGCTTAGACTGGCTCGGACCTCTCTCTCGCACAGTGACTATTTGTCTCTCTCGCACTCGCATGAGCAGTGCCGCGCCGGACGCGCACCGGACCGGCCGGTACGCGGGTCGGACCTCTCTCTCTCACAACGACTATCTGCCTCTCTCGCACTCACGGGCGGGCGGCCGCCCCAGTGCCGCCGTGTGCCGCCCCTCGCGCCCTGCACCGAGGGGTGCAAGAATGCTGTCTCTCTCGCACCCGAGGAGAGCACCGGTATCACTCTGCTGATCTCAAGGTTTCTCCTGCAGCTCCTCTTCTCGCTCGCCTTCGTTCGTCTGCGAGCACTCAGAACAGCTCTTACAGCTCCTTTGTCCTTAGACCTGATGGTGCTCGGGTAGCTTCAGGCTTCAGCTCGGCTACCCCAGGGTGGGACTCCAGCCACGGTGATGGGGGCAAGGGGCAACATTCGAAAAGACTGACACCGAGTCCCCGCACCGCGCCGCACGCCCAGTCACCGGAGCGCCCCAGCCGCCTGATTCCGAAGAGCGCTCTCCTCGCCCTGTCTCTCGCGCTCACGGGCTTCGCCGTAGAGGTGTCTCTCTCGCACCTCTACGGGGAAGCCCGTGAGTGCGAGAGAGACAGAGCGAGGAGAGCGCTCTTCAGAATCAGTCTGCAGCTCAGTGCGTAGCCAGCCGCCAGCCATCAAGCAGTGGCCAGCACACTGGAAAAACTAACATTACATGAGTCACGTTTCTTGCTGCACTCTCCGGAGAAAACGTTTCTTGCTGCACTCTCCGGAGAAAACGTTTCTTGCTGCATTCTCTTTGTTATGCCCCTATCCTTTTGCATGGAGAGTAATGCATCAGGAATCGTTTTCTGCAGAGAATGCATGATAACATGTGACACAAGTAACATTTGTTTTTCCAGTGCGAAAACGGGGCCGCTGACACCAGCTCGCTGTCAAGTCTGTCCTGGTCAAGTGGCGTGGCGCGGAAAGGCGTTCTGTAGAAGAGCGGCTGTCGACCAGCAGCATCCCAGACGCGGCCGAGCTACCCGGGCCTGCGTGAGCAGCGGCGGGGCGTTGCGGACTTCGCTAAATCCTAATCTCCATCATCCATTTAGGTATCTTTTCTTATTTCCTTGTCTTCGTTCTCATGCAGGGCTGAAGTGTTTCATAGAGCAGCACTAAGAAAGGCCAGGAACACACCAAAAGAGAATATATTCTGAGATATATTATTGGTTGAGAGCAGATAAATAGTTTAAAACATTTGCCATTTTGTTATGTTCCTGGCCTGTCTTGTTTTTTGTTACGCTTCAGAACTGCATTGTCTTGGTCTCCTAATGGTCCGATTCTGCTATCAAGGTTTTGACGTTGATTCCCCACGAGAGATTCACTTCACTCCAGTCATCAACTCTGGGTCTTTTGGAGGTCGTTGAAGATTTCTTGAAGGTGAGGCTCTTCCAGTGAAATTAAATATTGTTTTAATGCTCCATCAGAATCTGCTAAGAGTGATTATTTTTATTTTAATAGCACTGGGCTGTATTCTAGCTGTGCTGTCGTCATGCTGTCACAACCGAAGCAGATGCATCGTCAGTAGATGCATGACCCAAGGATTTGTTTGTTTCCGGGGGAGAAATTCCTGCCTTGGTGAGTAATGCTAGCGCTTTTTCCATTTAGTTTTCTAAGTGTTCAGTACTGTATGTGAATTTATCATTTTTATATTTCAGGTGCTGGGTATCACACGCCTGCCATGTAACAGTATCGAGCTGAATCGGCAATACTTTCAATTCCTATCATCGAGCACCCGAGAGAAAATGATAGTCCTCTCTCTCACTCTCATGGGCAAGCCTATGCTTCCTTTCATTTTGGTGTACTAATCTCTCGGCAGTTCCACCATACGTGGATTGGTATGTATTATTTGATTTCCAATTATTTGTCCTGCTATCCTCTGCTTTTAATTTGTTTCAAACATTCTTCGTAGTCACTTTTTCACCCTGGTGGTAAAGTGAGGACGTTACTCTGATTCTGCTGTTCATCCTTGCCTTCTGTTACAGGTGAATTCCAGTGTCCGAGTCGTCCCAGCTGTATCTTCATCACATTCTAATGGGAAACGCTGCGATGTTGGCATGGGCCATCTTCTCCACAGTGAGTTTAGTCCCAGTATTATGCTATATTGCTTATAAGTTATCAGCTGAATTGATTTTTATGCTTAATGTGTTCTTATAATTCCAGGGCCCTCTTCCATCTGAGTTACTGTGGCTGTTGTAACTCGGCAACATTGGTGAGTTAGCTCAGCATTTACTTTACAGGGTCGCAGTGCCATCCTCTTCACTATAAGTAGGACATGCGTGCCCATTTATGATTACAAGAGGTGACTCAGCTAGCATTTCTGGGCCAATGCTGACCACATCGCAGAGGTTGATTTACTGATGTCAATTTCTTTTTATCTCTAATTGGTCATGAAATGGCTAGTACTGCATCGCTTCAGTGGTCCAGGGGAATTTCATCTCACTGTGGGGACTGAGGACTTTTTTAAATACTGCTCTCTCTGTCACCATGACATTCTCTTCAATTTAAAGTATTGGTAGGAATATTGAACTTGCTCACTCTTACTTCTTGCTCCATCTGTCCTCTGTGCTGGATCCGACGTGGCAAGCACGGGGCAACGGGCACACACACTCACACATTCACACACACAAACGTCGGGTTGACTAGAGCCCGGTCAATCGGCAAGGCAGAAGGTAGCACACGAGTTTGGTCAGGTGGATGTGGATGGCTTCACGACGGAACGATGAATGAACGCTGACCGCGGCGGGGCCCGGGATAGGCAGACAGGTAGCCCAGTGGCTCCCCCTAGCGGCTCGGTCGGGAACCGCCTCACGGAGCCGCTTTCGGCACTTCCTATGATACAACATTATAATCATATTTGGTACACATGAACACTTGCATAAATACCCTTAAGCTCATTTCCTCTAAAATGTCACTGCTTTTCCTGCAAGTCTTTTTCTTTTATCTTGTTTCACCACCGCGTCCAAAAGTATTATCTTCTCGCCGTCCGAAATTTGTTTTATTTTCGCGCGCACAACTTGCATTATCACCGCGCCCGAAATTCTTATATTATTATTAAAATTATTACTATTATTATGACCACATTTTAAACTCTTATTTTGTAACTATCTTACCTCAAGAAATTTAAGATCACGATAAATTATACAGACAACAGGTAAGGTGCATGGCATTTTGATTTCTATTTTGAAAAAGACCGGTCTTGTAATTGTGATTTTCTTTTTTAGGCGTATTGGAATTAGTTCAATAAGGTACCAGAACGTTTCATGGTCGAGAGCCAGTCACTGGTGATATGAAGAGTATTGTTAACTCGAGTCAGAAAAATATATAAGGAAGAGGCGGGAAGATCAACTCGTTCAACATTTAAGTGGTGAAGCTGACAGCCAAGGGTGGTAAGGCGTGAGGATGGGGGGCTAGAGGGATGGGGCGCGCTAGTTTCTGTCCTAGGTTCCCCGCCAATCCAATGCGACCATCAGGAGGGCGGATCGATCATGCCGACCTCATCCGGGAAGGACTACGACTGTCTGCGACGGCGAGTGGGCGAGTCTTCCTCTTCCTCCTCTCAAGGTTTATCCCATCGGTTCCTCTTATCCCTCCTCTTCGTTTGCATGTGCTCGCTCTAAACAGTTCCCTTTTCCTTGGATCCTCATGGGGCCCGGGAGCACTGCATCTTCCGGTGCGGTGGCGAGTCCTGCAGGGCGATTCCACACGTCGTTCTCGTCTGTCTCTGTCGCACTCACGGGGAAGGACTAGGAAGGACCATCTGGAGTGAGAGGGAAGACCGATGGCAGCTCCCACCAGCTCTGCACAATCTTCTGGCTAAGCTGCGGCCCTTGGTGCGGTCGAGCCCCCCGGACCACAAGGAGGCTGCGACGCCGCACACGCCCGCCAACACGCCCACCCTGCGCCCACCAGTCCCCGCAGACCGCTGGACGCGCTGCGCTTCCCGGTCGCCGCCCTAGCCGCCCCCACCACCCCCCTGGCACTCTTCCCCAGGGCGGCCTCCCCGGGGCTGACGGCCGACGCCAGCACGCAGACGTTAGAGTCCTAGAGTGGCAGAGAAACGCCAAGGAGGATAATGCGCGTTTCCTTAGCGTTTCTCTATCACTCTAGGACTCTAGCAGACGTCACCCGCATTGTCCCCGAGCTCGTCCTTCACCTGGGTGTCGGACTGCTCGTCGCTGCCTCTGCCGGACACACCCGGCTCCGAGGACGGGAGGGGTCGCGGACGCGCGCCGCCTCCACGGACGACTGCCTTGGACTCGGTCGGTGGGGTCTCGCCCTCGCCGCCCCGACTCGCCGCGGAAGGAGCGCGCGCGTGCCGCCGGTGCGTCGATGGCGCCGAGGAGGGACACGAGTCAGGCATCGGCACCGCCTCCCCGCCGCCCTCGCACCCGAGCAAAAGTGAGTATCCTGGCGGGCATGGTCTGCCCGGTGTCAGCCGGTTCGAATTCGAACCGACTGACACCGGGCGCAGCCAGCCATCCAGCACAAGCGGGCGCAGGGCTGCTGACACCAATTTGCAGATCTGCTGTCGAATCTCTCCTGGTCAAGTGTCGTGGCGCGGAAAGGCGCTCTGTAGCATCTGTAGAAGAGCGGCTGTCGACGGTGGAGCTCTCCACCCGGGCCTGCGTGAGCAGCGGCGCTTGGACGGGGCGTTGCGGACTTGGCTAAATCCTAATCTTCATCATCCATTTAGGTATCTTTTCTTATTTCCCTGTGTCTTCGTTTTCATGGAGAGCTGAAGCGTTACATAGAGAAGCACTAAGACAGGCCAGGAACACACCTAAACAGAATATATTCTGAGATATATTATTGGTTCAGAGCAGCTGAATAGTTTAAAACATTTGCCATTTTGTTATGTTCCTGGCCTGTCTTGTTTTTCGTTACGCTTCAGTACTGCATTGTCTTGGTCTCCTAATGGTCTGATTCTGCTACCAAGGTTTTGGCGTTGATTCCTCTCGAGAGATTCACTTCACTCCAGTCATCAACTCTGGGTCTTTTGGACGTCATTGAAGATTTCTTCAAGGTGAGGTTCTTCCAGTAGAATTCAATATTGTTTTAATGCTCCATCAGAATCTGCTAAGAGTGATTGTTCTTATTTTTATAGCACTGGGGGGCTGTATTTTGCTGTGCTGTCGTCATACCGTCACAACTGAAGCAGATGCGTAGTCAGTAGAAACGGAGCAGTAACTAAGGGTGAATCAACTCTGAATTTTAGTCTTCAGATTTTGTGAATTTTCCTAAATTTTTCTGAATTCATCACAATTTATTTTGCATTTCTGACTTTTTGTAAATAATGAAGTGTACCAAAATTTCAGAGATTTTTCTCCCTTGGCAGTATCTAAGAGAATTGTTATGTCTTGTGAAATTGTGTAATTTGTTACATTTTAAAATTTGTGATGTCCTGACTATCATTGTCCCTAACTGAAGACTAAATCATCTTACTTCTCTTGTATTACTTTGGTTTGTTCCTGTGCTTGTGTGTATTCTGGTTCTGGCTGGTTTGGTGGTTTTTGGGCTCTAACATGGTGTTAGTATTCTAGTGCTTCTGCCGCTCGGGTTCGGTTTAGGCTTGTGTGTGTTTTAGAGTAGATAGCTGCTCTCATGACTTGACTCGATTGACATGACTGACCTGACAATTGATATAGTTAAATGTGAATAATCTAAAAATACTGTAAGTTAATTTTTAATCTGAGCTGAAAAAATTTGTCAAGATATAATGAAACTTTACTGTTAAACCTGAAAAAACTTCAAAGTTTTGATTGAGACGAGTGTTTTTGCTGGACAATGGTACTACCGTCATGTCTGTAGGAGTCGTGAGCTCTGAGATGAAATTGGACAGAAATATATTATTGCACTAAACATTCAAGGTCATTTTGGGTGTCATTGCCTATATTCCATGCTTGAAATCAAAATGGTTAATTATGGCTATAGGCTTGGGCTGTATGCCTCTACGAGGATCCATAATCCATGCCTTTCTAAATATTCTCAGTTATTCTTCCAATTGTGAGCTTTTGATATCTAAGAAAAACATTTATTGGAGTCCATCGGTTCGATGTGCCATTTAAAATAAGTATAGAATCATGTATGTGTGAACTATATTTTTCTAAATAAGGTGTGACCATACACAACACTCATTCTTTCACTTATTACAGGTAAAGAGGAGAGAGGGAAAGTACTAGTTCTAGACCAAATTCAAAAGAGCGCAAAGCCAGTGATGAAATTATTGGAGGAGCATGTGTGCATGGTAGCAGCGCTACTTGAACTACAACTCAAACTATTACCTACGCTCATAATAATAACGCGAAAGCTATCAAAGTCCACTTGAGAGTATGGAGAGGTAAGTTACAGGAAGCACTGGAAAACTCAGAAATAAGCTGAAAGAAGGGGGAAATCATTAGAAATTGTTTCTAAGATAGCTCAAAACAGAACCAGCTCTCCATGATGGCGTAATTTTGCGAGTCAACACTTCCTGACAGTAAAAATTTATGGTTTAAGATTCCAGTTAAACACTTTCCCTCAACTCACAGCATTCTTAATTCGAAATTTCCCATCAGTTGCAACCACGGTTGCAGCGCTGTAGCCTCGCTCCAAGCCGCTTCCAACTGTGTTCGCCACCATCGTGCTACTGCTTTTGCCGGTATCCCGGTCCAGTCCCGGTGGTCCCGGTCCGCATCTCTGCTAATAACCGCCTTTCCTCTCTCCATCCTCCATCCAGCCCGCAGCCCGGTAGCCCGGTGTCGGTATCCCTGGAAGCGCGAAGTGTCATGAATTTGCTTTGTAGTTCGTTTCGTGAATTTGTGTTGAAGGCTCATGAGAACAGAAGAAATAATGTTCTCAGAGTTTGCCACACAGGTTTTACAGTATGAGTGTAATCAGATCTGTTGCCATTGCTCGGGACAAGTGATGGACAAGTATAACGGTTAGGAGGAATGCTGATTTAGTTGATTGCCCTCAGTTTGATTGAGGATAAAGACATTTTTCATAAAACCATGCCCGCGATGTCTATTTTCATCATTTTATGTCATTGTTAAAAATTCAATCCGGCCGCAATGACGTTGTACTACTGTGGTTGGAATGGTTGCGGCCAGGCAAGTCAATCAAGTGGGAGTTCCATCATCATTAGACAACCAATTAAACTTAATTTTGACGAGCCAGTTATCGGTGTGTCGTGCAGCTGGTCTACCCTGGCAGTGGTTGCAGGTAATTGAAAAGAAATCTTAAGAAATTCACGAAGGTACTAAAGTATTTCCAAACCAGTATGCCCCCTACCTCTCCCACAGTATTGGCTTATATTTCTTATAATGTTCATATTCCAGGAAAATCAGTGATAATCATGGGTTTTATTGAAAACTGCTTGAATGTCAGAAAGGAAATTTCACTTGGCAGTGACTGTCAACCTTTACAAGTGAGAAATTGTAATGTTTGAGCAACCAAATTTTGCGGGGTTTGAGAGTTACTAACATTTTTGTTTTCTTTAAGCTATCGAGCTGTCTTGGTCGTACATTAATTACATGTTCTAAAGGTAACTGTTACGATTACAATACTGAAAGCAATAAACTGCGTGAGCTTGTAAAATTTACAATTTCAGAGCCAGAATTAGAGGTGAATACAATAGACTTTAGTTTACATTAATTAATATTTAACCCATTTATATTTTTCTAATTTGGTTTCATATTTTCATATGCTCAAGGAATCGCCTTCCAATGAAAATAGTACAATTACCAAAGTTTGTTGCAGTGACTTTGGTTCTCTAGCTCTTTCCAAATCAGGTCTAGTATGTTTTGTTTGTTTGTAAGCTGACAACCATTATCAATTTAATTTATGTCTTTGTGCTTCCTCAGGAAAAGTATTTACTATACCATCTCCCTTAGCCCTACAAAGCATAGTTGTCACTGATATTGCTTGTGGCAATAATCATTATGTTTTGTTGACCGAGAATGGCTCTGTTTTTACCTGGGGTGATGGCAGGTATTTTAGCTTTGCCGATTCCTTTCATAATTTAAAGAAAAATTATTTAATAGAAATTTAGTTTGACAGCAGCAAATTTATGTTCCATTTTTCAGTCGTGGACAACTTGGACATGGGAATCTTGAGTCAGAAGAGAAACCACGGCTTGTGGAAGCCCTGTCAGGAATTCAAGTGCTTAGAATTAGTGCTGGGGCATGGCACAATGCTGTTGTTTCATCAAGTGGTGATTTGTATACTTGGGGCTGGGGAACTGATGGTCAGCTTGGTATTGATGAAGAGGTAGAGGAAGAAGATGATGGAAACACACCTATAGGTATGCTCATCTTGCACTCTGATTCCTGATTAATGCCATTTCATCTTTTTATTCCTTCCCCTGTTTGATTGCAGCTGTAAAGAAATTGAAAATGGATGAAGAGGTCTCATTGGTGAGTAATTCTCTTTTATTATTGCCATAGTAGATTTTCTTGTGGAACTTCATTAGCCTAAAAACATGTCAGGATTTTTCCTTCTTTTTTACTGTTTGCTGCTTTACATGCAAAGTTTTTGTTTTTCAGTTACAAAAAAGGAATGAGAAGTATCGAGGAATAGTTTTGGCTTGCCCTTCTCCAGTAGACACATTTACAGATGTAAATACTGTCAGTTGTGGTTCACGTCACACTATTGTTCTTCTAGGTAAAATTAATACTTTGATCTACTTTGTTTTTTCTATACCTTTCTTCATAACCTTATCAAAGTATTTTTTTATATTTTTATTTCATTACAGTTGATGGTACTGTGTGGGGTTGTGGGTGGAATGCTTATGGCCAACTTGCCTGCCCACCCGAAGACTGCTTTCGAAGTATTAGGTTCAGGCAAATATCAATACCAAATTTTCAGGGGAAAATTCTAAGTGTGCAATGTGGTGGGTGGAGCTCTTGTTTTATTGTTTAATTAAAAGTGTAATTAAATTTGTTACATTGACTTTGTTGTGATAGGAGGAAACTGGATACCATAGAAGTTTAGGGAAAGGGGGAGGACATGAAGTCTGACTCGACTCACAATGTAGTGCAAGAGGAGGAGGATCAGGACATTAGGCAGGTGAGGGAATCAACGCTCTCACTGTAGATGTATTTTTTGTGAAGTGCATTCTCTTGAGATGTTAACACACTTAAGAGAAATGTTTCCATTACCATTTTTTAAAAATTGAATTTGCATAGATATATCTAAATAGTGTCTCAGTCAGTGCTCTATAAAGTGCATTTATGGTAAGTGCGGTGTTTCAAGATAAGTAGTTAAAAAGTTTATTTGCAAGGTTGCTCAGGAAGAACAGGAAATTGCAATTTTAAAAAAATAAAAAATCAGTCACTTATTCCATGTTGGCTCAACACTATAAGAAGTAAGGCAGACGTTGGTGGCCAGACCATCTCTGATCACCATTGTTCTTCTTGAGCAGCGGCTTTGGTGACTCGGCCGTGGGGACAGGGCTGGGCAGGGCAGCCGCTTGTACTTGACACTTCGTAGGATTGATGGTTCGTCGCCTCGCCTCAGAGTAAGGACGTGATGGCGATGGGCACTGGGCACGAGGATAGAATCCTGAGCCTGACGCACTTACAACCGAGCCGGAGAAAAGTATCTTTGGCTGCGGCTCGGCTCGACAGTGGCTCGACGGGAGTGCGGGGCTAGCGCCTGGCAGGTAGGCAGCCCAACCGACTTCCGGGCTCGCCTCGCGGCTTGCTGTGGCAGTCACCGGCGAAGCCCGACTCGGCTTGGCTGGCTGCACGCTAGAGCACTCGGTCCGCACGGAATTACTACTCTTGCCCAGATAAATCACAGCATTATTGAAACTTAATTTACTCAGAATAGTTTTTCTTCGGCGAATATACTGTTCGAGCTGATGTCTGATATCCATTTCAATGAGACGCACAAGTCTTGGGCATCGACTGAACTCCTCCTCCATCAGATATATGCACACATATTTGGCGATCGTGCTTATACGCGCCCACATAACTGAGCCCCCCCCCCCCCCCCCCCCCCCCCTTATTTTCACTTGTTCTTTAACCACCACCTCTCTTCCTAGTGGTCAAAAGTAGAGTACTATTATCAGTGCAGTGTAACACTTTGTCGCCCTTTTCACCTGACAACAGCTTCAAACATGAAACTTACACCATTCTAAGCTGAAAACACTGGTCTTGATTCAAACAATGACCTTTTTTTTTAACTTCGATAGTATTTTTTTGAGAACACTAAAAGACACTTTTAGAGAACACTTTCTATTTTATTCAAAGTCCTTAACCCAGCTTGTTAGTGCAGTTTTCAATCTCAGCATGCACAATACCTCCAGACATGAAACTTGTACTAAACTGGACTCAGTAATCTTCGTCTAAATTTCAAGAATGAACCTTTCCCACGTTTAATAGTATTATTTTGAGAACTCTTAACAATTTTTACTCGTTTTTTTACCATTTCCTACTTGGTGGTACAAGATCGAGTATAGAGCGCACTGGTCGATCCCCCACCACCGCGCCTAGCAGCCCCCCACCTAACCCCCTAGGCCAGGTTCCCAGGGGTTTCCTCAGGGTTCCTCAGGGTTCCTCAGGTGTTCAGAGGTGACTGTGGAAAATCGTACACCTCATTGTGTCTGATTCGGCTGCATCAAAAGTTGCTGCTTGATTTCACATTTAATTTTACCCTATCTACGTACGGGCTGGGGTAAAATAAAGAATTTGTTCATTTAAGTCAAAAATCCACTCTAGCGCCCAAGCGGTACAAGATACGTCAAAACGGACGAAATTTTCATCCAAAGGGTCGCAACTCGCCGAGTTATCCCTAGTGACGACTCCCCATATGCATGTACCGGGAAGCAGGAAGTCGGTTTAATTGCTTTCATAGCACGGAAACCCCCTAGATATGAAATTGAGCAGCAAGCTTTGATGTGGCTGAGGTAGACACATGTTTGCACATTTTAAACTTAACACAAATTGACGTGCAGAACTAGACATTTGTTTTACCAGTGTTGACGAATCCGTCTTTGCGTTTGACGGACGCGAAGATGAGACGAGAAGGAGAAATATAATAAGTAGTGAGAGGGGGGAGGGGGGACCAGGAAATGACACGAAGCCTTTTCACCTCTCATGACGAGTCTGTCCCGCCATTATTCGTGCTCATAATCACTTTGGCGGGGACCCGGCGGGCCCGGCCCGCCCTACCGTGCCGCAGCATTGAAAGGCATTCGTCCTGCCCCTTGTTGTGCCAACTCGCGGACCCTTGCTGCCCTACCGTCCCGAAAGGGGAAAAGGGGGGGGGGGGGTCCTAAACCCCCTATCCCTGCTACCCCCCTTCCAACTTCTGTGGTTATTGGCTTCAACTTGGACCGGAGCTGCGGGGGGAGGGGAGGGGGGGGACGCTTTTGACACTCGCGGAAGATGAAATGAATTTTCGGGGGAGGAACGCGGGAAGGGGGAAAGGGGGTGACGTGTGGTACAATATGAGGCAAGAGCAAATAAAAGTAAGAGGAAATAAAGTAATAAAAAAAGAAGAGGGGTAGGCGGTGAAGGAGGGGGGGGGGATGAAATTAAAAGTGAGGTGCGTCTTTCGCTGCCTAGTACGGCGTGTCGCGGGGCGGAGGGATGCAGGCGCTCGCGGCGCTGCAGCGCTGTTCCGCTGGTCTCGCCTAGCCCCTCCCCCTCCCCGCGACCCCTCGCCACTGGTAATCTGCAACGATCCTGGAGAAGATATGTCTTCTCGAGTTTGGAATGGAATAGACCCTTTCAGCATTGGCGAAGTGAAGAACAAGGTGAAGAACTACAGACCGGAAACATTTACTTTATATCACTCAAATGTGCCCAAAACACTTAAATAAAATGTAGGTGGAATCATTTTGATATTGTTTACCTTTTATTTAAGTTTTCACGAATGTTTGGGTTATGAAAAGCAACTGTTTCCGGTCTGTTCTTCGCCTTTTTCTTCACTTCGCTAATGCTGAAAGAGTCTATTGGTTTCGGCACCAGGAATTCAGCTGCTTAGTTTTCTGAACTTATCGGTTGTACCAAACCAGGAGCGCAAATTTGCGAATGTCGCTCGCTCGCAGATGAATTATATAGTTTTTTCACACTCTCGTTGGCTAGCGAACACCCCTTCACTTTTTGTGGATATAGGTTTTGACCATGGCTTTCAAGTGTAAGTGTCCGAATGGGCTGTCGCGTATCTAGACGTATATGCGAATGGTTTGCCGCGTATTCACAATTGTGTAAAAATGCGCTTACGTGCGGGGCGGGGCGGGACGGCTCCGTTACGACCGGGGCGGGCTGAGCTGGGCGTCGCATCCCAAATGGTCCCAAAACCGGTCCGGGGCGGGGCTGGCAGAGGGGGAGGGGGGAGTGGCCGGCCCGCTCCACCACAACGAAAACGAAATACATGTTGCAGCGAAAACTGCATCGGCCCGACAAAAGAAAAGGAAAAGTCAAAAAAGGAGGGAGAAAAACGGGCAAAATATATATGGTGCACTGGGTCAGAGCAGGGGGGGGGGGTAAATTATTTTGGGCCTGACTGGCTCGCCCACCCGAGAGGGGGGGAGCGAAGGGGCACACCGGTCACCGCCGCCGCGCCGGCTGGCCTGGAAGAGGAGGAGGAGGGGGACAAGACACAAAACGAGCACGACGCGTTCTCGCCGAAACGAAATAAGGCGAGTAATAAAAATGCCCTGGCGAATGCAGTCTGCAAAAGTGCAAGTGCGGGCCTGGGCCGGGGCGGGGCGAGGCGAGTGCAGTGGAGTGGCGGGGAGACAAAGGCCTGCAGCACACGGTCCTCGGCGTGGCCCTGGCCTGGCCCGCACGCCGCAGGCCCGACCGCCGAAAAAAACAAGTAATAATAATGGAGTGCAGGAAGTGCATGTAAGAATGAGAGGAGTGAGGGAGAAAGGGCCGAGCCAGACCGGCGGGGCGGGGCGGGGCGGCGCGGGGCTGCGAGTCATGTCACTTTCGGTTTCAGGGACGCGCCCGGGCGGGGCCGCGAGTCATGTCACTTTCGGTTTCAGGGACGCGCCCGGGCGGGGCCGCGAGTCATGTCACTTTCGGCTTCAGGGACGCGCTTGGGCGGGGCGGGGCGGGGCCGCGAGTCATGTGTCCTGGCTCGCCGTGACGCTCTCGTCCATGCCTCACCTGGGCGCTCAGCGCGCATATAGGCAACCGCTCGTACCCTAGTTTTAGGGAGTGCCAATGGATGGCGTTGCCTGTGCGTCGGGTCGGGGTCGTCTGCTACGGTCCCTTTTTCCCCTCCTCACCTCAGCCACCTCAGCTAGTCGGCCGGCCGGTGTGTCATGTCAGAGCCTGAGCTTGCTGCACCACCGGCCCGGCGCGCCGACCAAGACCAAAGCTCCTCCCGCCATCTGTTCGTTCCTTCGCCGGTAAGCTCCCAATTTAGTGTGTGCCTCTTGTGCACGAATTGTACGGGACTTATTGAGTAAATTTGATTTTCCTTTTGTCGAAGGGCCTTAGTTTTGACGTGGTGTGTTGCGCTCTATGCACCCTGATATACCGTAACGGGGCCGTCCCGGATCCAATGCACTTTTAGTGACTGGGCTCCCTCCCCACCCCCCCTAAAAAAGTATCATTCCTTACATTACCATTTATGCATGTAGGTTCATCTCTTGCGATATACGATATCGCGATTCTTCGATACTCAGTTGGTGTTGTCAGCGACGCCAGTGTCCCGAGATGCGCCAAGCAAATTTTTCAGTGATCCTAAACGTAACATTTTCTGCAATTTTCATGTAATGCTGTCTTCCTTCAGTGCCCGACCGTGCCCCGCCACGGCCCTGCCCCGTCCCCCACATACACTCCTGAAGCAGTTTTCCTTTCTTCTCTCTTTTTAACGAGTGTCTCAGATAAGCCCCTGGCCCCCGCCCTGGCCCCCGTTTTGATAAGCTGCAATGCGACACGCGCGCCGGGCTGGGCAGTGACTCACGGCGAGTCGAGTCGACTCGTCACCCGGCCCGGCGAGACACGCTCGCGGCACGGCGTGGCTCGTAGGGGCGCTGCGGGTTCGCACGCTAAACCCTATACACTTTGTTGCACATAACTATGCACAATTTTTCCTGCATGATTATGCTTAACTCTGTTTCTTATGCACAAATTTGTGTAGAATTATGCATAATGTGTACATAGTGATGCATAAAATTTTGTGCATAACTATGTTTGTATAAAATTGTGCGTAAGGCTTAGAAAACCGTGCATAAGGGTTTAGTGTGCGGCCTGTGTTCTGCTCCCCCCCCCCCCCTCGGCCTCTCCTCCTGCATGCATCCATTACGTCACGTGTTTTCGCACACTTGGCCCGGCCCGCCCTTCCAGTCCCTTTCCCCCCTCCTCTCTCTCTCTCTCTCTCTCTCTCTCTCTCTCTCTCTCTCTCTCTCTCTCTCTCTCTCTCTCTCGCTCTCTCGCTCCCCCGCTCGCTCTCTTGTCCGCTCTCTTTCTTACTCTCACTGCGGGCTGCAGCTCGCTTTACCCAAACGGCCTCGAGCTGAGCTTGATGCGTCGACGCCGTACAGCAATATTGGTTCCCCTCCCGCCCCGCCCCGAGACTCCCGCAGGAGCTCCAAACTCCAAAGGGTGAACGAGAGCGAGCACGGGGAAAAAAAAAAAGAAAATTGTTGTCAGGACTAATAAATCAGCTAATTTTGGGATAGACAAGAAATTCGCTGTGGCAGCTGAGAGTTGGCTGCCACAGTCAAGAATTAGTTGCCACAGTGATGTTGTCGCTGCATGAGCCAACAGGTTTGTTCTGATAACTAATGTGGTGTTTCGCCATCAGAACAGCCCGGTTGGTTCGTGCAGCGACAGCTTCGCTGTGGCAACTAACTCTTGACTGTAGCAGCCAACTCTTAGGTATGCCACAGACAGTGAACTCCGGTTTATCTACACCCAAATCAGCTAATTTGTTAGTTCTGAGGACTAATTCTTTTTTTCGGTAAGGTGCCTCCGTAAACGCGGCCCTCTCAGCAAGTATTGGTCACCTTGGCTGCGATTTTCCCCATTTTGTAAGTTTCTTTGTGAATGCACTGCACGGCTCGTGATGGCTTAGCTTGTTGCGTCCAGAAGTATTGAGCGGAGCCCGCCCGCCTGGCCCCGCCGCCCCTGTAGGCCCCTGGGTGCAGCGCGCTGCAGCGTGCTCCGGCCCTGCGCTGCCACACGCAGAGACGCACTGGGCGGTGTCATGTCGGTGTCCTCGAGGGCTCGGCTCGATGCACTTTTGTTTTTGCGCCGTCCCGTCCCGTCGCGTCTCGGAGTTGTCGTGGCGGCCGCGCCGAAAAACGCGCCAGAGCAAAGAGGCGGCAGCGAGTGGGGACGGAGGGCGGGGCGGGGCGGGGCGGGGCGGGGGCGGGGGTGTCTCTACACTTCCTTCCCACGCCGCCGAGCCGCGGCCACCCCCTCCCCCTTGTCAGCGACACTCCTCTCGCCCCGCGCCCCGCCCCGCCCCGCCCGCTCCCACCCCCGCGCTATTGCTTCGTCTTGGCTCGGCCGCCCCCGCTTTTGCCGGAGCCGCCCAACACTGACCGGGGTCATCAACACCTCTCTCTCTCTCTCTCTCGTCCTGTCTGGCAGCCCTGCCCCAATCCATCGCCTGGTTTGACGCTCGGCCCGGCGGCGTACACTACCCTCTCCGCGTCCGCTCTCCCGCTCACTCCCCGCCGGAGCCCAACTTTGTTAGAGAGACTTGCAGTTCTTGTCCCTCACGCGCATCCTGCTGACGATAATTCAGAAGAACGCTGCTCTCCTCGCTCTGTCTCTCTCGCACTGATGGGGGACGCCGTACGGGTGCGAGTGAGAGAGAGAGAGGTGAGCGCTCTTCTGAATCGAGCGCTCTCCTCTCTTTGTCTCTCTCACACTGATGGGGTGCACCATAAAGGTGCGAGAGAGACAGAGCGAGGAGAGCGCTCTAATCCGTCTGCAGTGCGTGCATGTATGCGCTCCGGGTCCGGAGCGTCGATGCACGTAAAAACTCTCATGGCGTTTGGGTAAAGTGGGCGTAACCGATACCTACATGGTGATATCGGTCCGCGGCCCTCCGCTCAGCGCGGGCGTGGCGGCGCGTGGCGGTGGCAGCAGACGTGCTGCTGCGGGGGGCCGGAGAGGGGGCTGCCCCCCCCCCCCCACGCCTCCCGGACCGACCGACCGACCCAACCCATGGCCGTGGGGGGCTCCTTTTTTTTCTGCGGGCCCGGCTCCAAAAAAGAACGCCAAGGGCCAAACTCGACTGCATTGCATGCGCAAAAATTTTTCGTTCGTTTTGTGTGAGCGTGTGTGTGTGTGTGGCAGCTGCACCAGGGCCTCGCCAAAGTGCAGCCGGCTGCGTGGCGGGGCGGGGCGGGGCGGGACCCGGTGCAGCGGTGGGTCGCCTGGAGGGAAGGGAAGCTCCCAAAGTACCCACTGACCCAAATACAGGGCCGGACGGGACGGGACGGCCCGGCTCATCCTGTGACGCGCCCGGCCCGGCCTGGCCCGCGCCCGCCGCTTCCAATTCTCGAGCGTTGCAGCACAACTTTCGCTCTCCTTTGATGCCTTCGCTGTCGTCTTCGAGTTGCATTCGATGAGACTAGAGGATACTTGTGTGCGCCGCACCCCGCACCGGCCCGGCCCGGCCCGCGCCTTTGGCCGGCAAGGAAGCGGCGGCTTTCGCTCGCAAAAACTTTGGCCTCCCTCGCTGCGAGTTCAGCGTCCCTTACCCCATCCAACGCCGCCGCCGCTGCCGCGCCCCACGCCCCCAGGACGGTGACGGCGACGGCGGGGAGGGAAAGGGGAAAGGAACAAGGGAAGAGGGCGGGGCGGGGCAGAATGGTCGGCGATGCACAAAAGTGCATCCTGCCCTGTGTATGCATGCATGTGGGTCGCCAACGGGCCGCGGCAAGCCGAGCGAGCCCAAGCCACCCCTCCGCCCCGCCCCGCCCCGCGCGCCTACAGCACCGTCGTCGCTCCCGGCAGCTTTAGGAAGGAAGCCACAGCGTGCAGCCCTGCTGGCCTGGCCCGGGGGTGCGTCTCCAGCCAGCGCTCCAGGGCCGCCCCGGCGAGCAGAGCTCTCAAACGGGCGGGTCCGCGTCCGAAACCGTAGGTGCGCGGGAGAGATGCTGTAACCGATTAGTATCTCTGTCTCGCTCTCACCTGCGCATTCGCGGACGCGTTTCGGGTCCTCGGATACCCGCTCGTTTGAGAACTCTCCTGACGAGCACCTCCTGGAACCGAACAATGACTCCAGCAAAGCTGCACTATAGTGCGATTCAAGTAATTATCGATGCGCTGTCGTGCGCGGGCCGCGGGTAAACGCGCCTCCCCGCGGGAGTCTGCCTCAACTAAACGCTGAACTTCCCACTTTCTGGCACGCGGAGGGCGACAGTGTCTTCGCGGCCGGGCTGGGCCGAGGGGCGGCCAACTCGAAAAAAACCTGTACACAGAAATACCTGTGTATTTCTAGAAATACATTAAAAATCACAAGGAAATACTCTACAATACACAGAAATACTTAAAAATACTCAATAAAAGTACGAGAAAAATACAGAAAAACACATTAGAAATACAAGGCAAGTGTACACAGAAATACATGAGTTGGCCGCCCCTTGGGCTGGGCGGTACCCAATTTGCGTCTTAGTGCGCGGTGTTGGGGCGCGCGTCCCGGGTCAAAGGATCTGCAGTTCGAACTGCATTCCATAGCGATAGCTAAACTTTAGCAGAAGCCATAGTTACATTCTTTTGCTGTGTAACTCTTTTCTAGCTTTAGAGTTTTTAGTTGTCCGAACTGTAGACGGTCAAACTCCCAATTGGCTCCTGTTTTTACTGGACCGTCAGTATTATTTGAGATCTGAGTTCTTTTTCGGTCCTCGTTGTGTTTGTGCTAATGGTTAATGGTTTATGACACGCCGAACGGAAGATTGCGAAGTCAAAGTACAGTTGTGCTGCAGGAAAAATATGTTTCCTCTGAACATGTTCAAAAATCAAAATTTTGAACTCATTCTATTAACCGTTCTTCCATTCTTCCCATCAGATGACCTTCCTTCTCAATCCCTTCAATCTTTTCTCTCTCTCTCTCTCTCTCTCTCTCTCTCTCTCTCTCTCTCTCTCTCTCTCTCTCTCTCTCTCTCTCTCTCTCTCTCTCTCTCTCTCTCTCTCTCTCTCTCTAACTCGTAATTTTTGTTATTTTCGTTTACCTTGTTTCTCCGAATCGCTGGGAGTTGAACCTGGGACGTTTGGCCGTGGCCGCGTCCCCTTGTCCCTTGCTCTGCGCACGCTCTGCGCATGCGGAGTGGCGCGGACCCGAGTGGGCTTCAACTTCACTCTATTGTTTTCTGATTAAAGAAACTGGTTGAGCTTTCACGAATGTTCACAAACTTTTGTGACCGCGAATTTTTGTGAAACATTGAATGTTGAGGAAAGAATTATATTGCTCCCGTATTTGTGTACCTTTGCCTTCGGAATGTGGATTTCTGGGGCTTTTTCCCTCTCATGGATAAGAATTTTGTAGCCATATGACATGTTTTTGACGTGCGGGAATAAATGATGCTGATGCTGAGCACCATTCTGATGAAAATAGGAGAAATCCCGTTATAAATGTTAGATAAGTAGCAAAGATTTTTAATGTAAAAATCCTTCCTCAAAATTATTATTATCATATATACATGGAAAAAGGGTGTTGGTGAAAGGTTAAGGAGCTGGGGGTGGGGGGGTCTCGAGAATGACAAGAGAAGGTGGTGGGGTGCAGCTGAGTTGCGAGCGGTCGCGGCTGGGCAGGGCACCGCGCACCGCGCCGGTGGAAGGGGCCGCTGCAGTCAAGTATTTTTGACTCGTCTGCCCGACTTCCTCCTTGCGCCAAAGGAATGATAATACTGAATGCGTTCTGCAGGTCGGCCGGGCGTGGCGTGGCGTGGCGGTGGCCGGCAGGTGTGGCGGCGGGAGGCGTGGGGTGCGGCGCGGTGGTCACAAGTTGCACGCATGTGTGTGTGTATTGTAGCGCTAGTGAAATGTTTTCGCCATGTGCACGGCCGGGAGCGGCTACTCGCCCCGCCCCCGGGCGAGGGGGTAGCGAGCCGCTATACCGCTGCTGCCCATGGACAAAAGGCCAGTGATGCTTCGCATACTTTCTTCTTCTTCTTCTTCCTCTTTTGCCTCTGGCGGGAAAGTTGTCGGGCGTGGCGTGATGTGGTGACGACAATGACGCCGGGATGAACTGAAGCAGCGGGGCTCTGCGTGCCAGAGCGGTGTGCGCGTCTCGGCCCGGCCCGGACGCCGGCCTGCTGATGTGGTGACAGCCGATCCCGTGCAGGACAGGCCCGGCCGGGGCCCCGCCCCGCCCCGCCCCGCCCCGCCCCGCCCCGACCGTTTTGGCACTGTAGCCATATCCATATCTCTCCCAGAGGGCAACCGCTCCCGGCGCGGCGGCGCGGTGGCTCAGCATGTCGGGGGTCACGCCCGCCGCGCGCCGTCGCGTAATATTCCTCCCTGCGCGCGCGGCCACAAACGACGCGACGTACTGCACTCGTTTGCCAATTACTCCGGGACGGAATAAATTTCTCATCCCGTGGAGACACGTAGCTCTCGCGGTGCTCGACCTCCCCGGAGCGGCCGCAGCGCGCGCGCGCGCGGAGCACTGCTGGGCGAGCAGGCGACGTGATCGGGGCGGCCTGCCGTCTGGTTCCGAAGATCGCTTTCAGGCGTCCTTCCTTGTCGCACTCAGGGTGACCTGCCTTCCCCAACATAGGGCCTCACCATAGGTGCGACAAGGACGGAGGTTCGAGAGCGATCTGCTGGCGAGCTGGCAAGTGGCTCCGGGCCGCGGCCGGGTGGTGGCGGGCGGCTTCCAGGTGTTGCACCCGCGGAGCCGGCGCGGCGGCCTCCTGGGAGGTACCACCGGGTACCACAGCACCACGCCTGGCCGCGGAATCCATCTGACCGTTCCACGCCGCGCCACGCCGCGCCACGCCGCGCTACGCGCCTCCACAGCCGCGGCCGGACGTGAGGCGCTGCTGCTTGGCGCCGTTGAAGACCATAGGGCGGCTGATACGGTCGCCTGCTGCGGATACAGCACCCTAAATTCTTATGGACCTCTCTATTCGTAACCTATGACTTTTTACTCGTATCACTGGAAAAACAAAGGTGCTATCTAATGCCTTTTAAAGGCGTTAGTGAAATAGTGCCTTTAGAAAGGCGCTATCGCCTCCCAAAGGTGCTATTTTTGGCCCTAATCGTGCCTTTACAAAGGCATTAGTGCAGTAACACCCCCAAAAATTCAATAGCACCCCAAAAAGGGTGCTATATAGCACCTTTGTTTTTCCAGTGATGCTATCAGCTTATTCAATCCTAAAGACGGATGTACGAACAATTTTTTTTTTTAATAATTTTGAGAAATATTTTCAATTTGTTTAATTTAAGCACTAGCCCCGGCGCGCGAGCCACCGAGCCATGGTAGTGCTCCATGAGAGCGACGAGGACAGAGGTGTGAAAGCGACCCCGCCATAGAGACGCCTGGAGGGGTAAAGAGAGGCTAGCGTTTCCTTCCCAAATCGCCGAGGCGGTGCATTTGGCATCGCTGAGCTGCCTCTGGCGGCCTGCTGGCGCCGGGCGCAGCGATTCGGGAATCGGAAACCTGATTCGATTCGAACCCTGGGCTACCATGGGTAGCAAAGTGCGCGCCGCTCGTTGGCGCTAGTGCACTGGGGCTACTTGGAGGACCTCATTCAACCCGCTCGAAAAGACACTCGGAAAGCACAATAAGTCTTCCGCGCTCTTGTGCGAGAAAAGTGCCTTCTAGTACAAATGCACATGTGTAATAAAAGCTACACGCTCAGGTCTCTAACTGACTTTTTTCACTGTAATGTGTAAGGACAATGAAATTTGTCTACAGATGATAGATATTCGTTTTTAGACATTTTTAGCTAAAGACAAATACGTCAAGATCTAGAAATTAAAATGACGTAATGTATGGACTAAAATGTTTATTCTAGGGTAGTACAGTTTTCTTGTTTTAAAATAAAGAAAACTGTACTACCCTAGAATAAACATTTTTGTCCATTTAGATGACATTTTTCTGTAAAGCCCCGACTTTTTTCTCACTAGAAAATAAGCTCTGTCAACAAAAAAGTTTCCTTTGAAGACAAATTTCATCACAAACCTATGGATATTCCATTCTATAGTGAAAATAGTCCATTTCAAGTCTGAGAGTGTACACTGGAAAAACAAAGGTGTGCTAGTTAGCACCTTTGCAGGGGTGCTAAAGAAACTTTGAGTTTAGCGCCCTTTAAGAGGCACTTGAGAGGCCTAAAGGTGGTAAAAATTAGTGCCTTCACCAGTTTTAGTGCCATTGGAGAGGCACTAATCCTTTCGCATCTTTTAAAGGTACGAGTTAGCACCTTTGTTTTTCCAGTGTATTGGCCCGCAAGTAAGTGTTGAAATGGGCTCTAGCAGTCTGGCGGACTATTGTATACCAAGTGCAAAGTCTAAAAATATGTAACTGCGACGTTTCGTGCACATCATATATATATATATCGGGGTCGTCTGCTGCGGTTCCGTTGACTCGTCTCGCCGGGCGGGGCGGGGCGGGGCGGGGCGGGGTCCCAGCTGCTCCCGCCTTGCACCGCCGAATCGGTCGCGGATCTACCGCTGTGCAGCGCTTCGCTGGGACACCGGCCGTACTGCCTCCCCGCCCCGCCCCGCCCCGTACTGCACGCGTTGCTTAACGGGTCGCTGCCGCCCGAAAAGATAAGACCCTTTTGCAGCCGTACTGTATCGTGTGCGGTCCGCCCGCGACCTCCCTGCACCGAGCTGCTCCTGTCAGTGCCCCTCCCCCTCCACTGGTTCCCGTGCAACACGCACCTTTCGCGCTAAATTTGTTGGGTGTGTCCCGCCCGGAGCTCGCGGACGAGACACGAGAGCAGCGGCGCGTCGAGACGCCTCAGGGCGCAGGCCGCTGCTGGGGCCGGGCGCCACCGCGGGTGCCGGCTACCGCCAGCCGAACCGAACTGCTGACTGCCAGCTTCAGGGGTCAGCGAAAAATAAAATCTTTTCCTCCCACCTCCGACGGTTTTGCAAGATGTTCGCCTTGCCAGCAGTTTGCCTATTTCCGTATTTTTTTTTAGAAAACTAAAAGAATAGAGCTATCTGTTGTTGCTGCTGCTGCTGCTCCTTGCCGACGACGCGACGTTAGGCGCGCCAATGTGCTGATCGAGAGTCAGCGCTGCGCCCTGGGGGCGTCGGCCAGCCCCCGCCGGCTTAAATGAGCGTGGGCGGGGCGGGGCGGGGCGGGGCGCTACAGCCACAGCAGCAGGCTGCGTCAGGTGGACGATAAGCTGTGATAGCAGTGTAAGGCGATCGCGGCGCCGGGACAGCGCTTCTCTGGACCCTCCCCGCCCCGGCCCGCCCCGGCCGTGCTGGTGAGAGCCTCGGCGTCGCTTCGAGGACGCCGTCAGCAGCGCGGCCCAGGGGCGCGAGGTGATTCCGAGCAGCGTTTAGTTTTGTCGTTTGATTCAGGAGAGCGTTCAAGAGGGGCTGTCCTATACCTAACGTATAGCTCCGTCCTTGTTGCACTCATGGGGCAGGTATAGGAGAGCCGCTCCTGAACGATCTCCTAAATCAGACGGCTGGCCTCTCGCTCGTGCAACATGAGGGAGACAAGGGCAGAGGGGTGGAATCACACTACAGGGCCCGGGCCCGCGGGCGCCGCTGGTCGGCCAGAGCAAAACGCAGCACAGCATGGACAGGACAGCGCGAAGACGAATGGGAGGAGGATGGGTGAGGATGGAAACAGTGCAAGACGGACGAGAGAGGGAGGTGGAGAGAAAAGGAGAGAGCGAGAGAGGAAGAGGGAGAGGGGTGAGCAGCCGCGCAGCCCAGGCAGGCGCCACGCCCGACCCGGGCCCGGGGGCCCGGGGGCGCCTCGGCCTGGGGGCCGCGCATCGGCTGAGCCAGCAGCCGCCGCTGAGGCGAGGCAAGGCGGCAAGCGACAACCCACTCGAAATCAGAAACTCGATCTCGACGGAAAATTTGAGTTTGCACTTCTGCGCGGGGCCAGACCAGACCAGAGCGCCCGCGGTGGCGGCGCTACCTTAGCTCTGCGGGCTGGGCGGGGCGGGGCGGGGCGGGGCGGGCCTGCCCGCTGGCGCCTAGAGGACTCTGCCCTCGTGTCCGCTCCACCACACACCACCCACGCGAGGCGCGCCCGAGCGGGGCGGGGTGGGCGGGGCGGGGCGGGGCGCGGCGGGCCCCTGGCTCCTTCGCGACGCGAGAGGCCCCATCCCCATGCGGGGTCACGCGGGTCGCCCGGCCTGGCCCGGCCCGGCCCGGCCATCACGTAGAATATGAAGGGAAAATAATAACAACCTCCATAGCTTCTCGGGGTCTGGTCCCGTCGCGTCTGCTGACCGCGAGGCCGCGCCGGTGGTCTTCTCGGTCTGCTGCAGAGCAGAGCAGCGCCGGACCCCTCCTGTGTGTCTCTCCCCTCCGGTGCTGACGGCGCTGACACGACCCGTCCGGCCCGATTCGCAGACGACATTATTCCCGGTAAGGGCGCCGCTGCTGCTCTGACCTGTGCGAGAGAGAGGGAGCCTCTGCGTAGGATGAGAGGATGTGCGAGGGAGAAAGAAAGAATGAAGGCCTGCCGCAAAAATGAATTCAAAAATGTGACAGTACAGGCAGCACGCTGATACATTCGTATCATCTGCTAAGCATGCAGACCTGGTTGAGTCGTGTCGATGCTAACTCGTGTCTGCATCCCAATCCTTGCGGGTTGACAAAGATGAACGCATTAGCGCGCGGCGCGTCGGCTGCGGGTGCGAGAGAGAGAGAGAGAGATTGATTGATTGATTTATTATCTTTTAGGTGGGGTGACAAAAGGACTGAAAAGTCCTACGAGAGTACCTCACCGCTCTCGAATAAGAAAACAATAATTGACACAAATAAAAAGCGATAAAGCTGATAACATTAAGAGAAGTAACAATAGTAGTACATATCTTAGAAATAGCATAAGTTCATACATAATTATCAAGCAGTCTTTTCTTGAGCTTTCTTTTGAGCACACAGTCATTTTCATAATTTAAGTAACAGTGGACAGCATAATCATTATAATATTTACAAACAGTAACACAGAAAGAGTTAGAATATTTAGAAGTACGGTGTACAGGAACAACTAATTTATCACAGTGTCGGGTCGAGAAATTGAAGAAGTCACGTAAATATGAAGGCTGACTAGTTTTAATGACTTTCCATGCAAGGGAAGTTATGGCAATTATTCTCCTTTCCTTCAGTTTAAGTAGACCAAGGCTGATATATGAAGGGGTGATATGGTCGAAACGGCTTCCGCCCGTAATGAATCTAATACAAGCATTTTCAGCCTTCTGAAGTTTGTCCAGCACCGTATTAGTCATGTCTGTAAAGATTACTGACCCGTAATCTAGCAGTGGCATGATTAAAGATTGGACAATGCGAAGTCGTATTGGGGGCGGCAGACAATCGAAATGCCTCCTTATTTGTGCCAGAGAACTAAACACCTTGCGTATTATGCTGTTGCTATGCTGTCTCCAGTTCAGAGAGGAGTCAAAAATGACCCCCAGATTATTGACCTCATCACAATAAGGAACAGGAGTACCATTTAAAATTATTTTAGGAATATCAGGAATAGATTTTAGCATACCAACGTACTGACCCGAACCTATAACAATAGGTTGGGTTTTAGATACATTAAGATATAGATTATGAGCATTTACATAGTTAACAAGACTAGAAAGATCATTGTTTACAAGTGACACAGTCTCATGCAGATCTTTTAAGTGAAAATGGGTATAAATTTGGGTATCATCAGCATATAGATGGTAATTAGTATTACAGAGAACACTAGAAATATCATACAAGTACAATACAAATAAAAGAGGGCCAAGAACACTCCCTTGAGGAACCCCAGTTACTACTGAGGCCCAGTCAGAGACAAATTCATCCCCAGACTTCACCCTCTGTTTACGGTCAGATAAATAGGCAGCAAACCAGTTTACAACAGAAATTGAGCATCCAAGTTTTTTTAGCTTAATAAGTAATAATTTATGATTCACCCTGTCAAATGCTTTGCTGAAATCAAGAAGTACAAGAATAGTCAGTTTTCTGTTATCAATTGCCTTCCTAATATCATCTGCAACCTTCACTAGGGCTGTCACAGTGCTATGCCCCTTCCTAAAGCCTGATTGCATGGGATTAAAAAGATTTTTAACAGAAGCATATTCATAAAGTTGGTCATGAACTATCTTTTCTAAACCCTTAGCAAGAACACATAAGATACTTACAGGCCTAAAGTCAGCACACTGAGAGGGATTAGACACTTTAGGTAAAGGTAATACATTAGCACATTTCCAAATATTAGGGAATACTCCATATTGCAAGCAGTGATTAAAGATATGTTCCAACACAAATATAATTTCAATCAGGATTAATTTTAAAAATTTAATGGACACACCATCAACACCAACAGCATTGGATTTAATATTCATTAATACTTCAAGTATTTCTTGGGCTGTAACAAATTTAAAATTAAATACATTCTCAGGGTCATACTCATTTGTGTCATAAAGTTCTATAGTCTCTTCTGCTAATTCTTCATTCTCTATACTTGACACCTTGAGGTAATGTTTATTTAGCACATTTGCAGAGATTGGAAAACATTTAACTTCATTTTTAACAGAAGGATTCCCTATACCAAGTGAGCGGATATTGGCCCACATTTTGTTAGGTGAAGGATTATTATTAAATATGCTGTGATAGTATTTTATCTTGGCATTTCTGATGAGTTGCTTTGTTTTGTTTCTAATTATTTTATAACAATCAAAGTCAGATGTAGCCTTGCTTTTTATTGACTTCTGCCTTGCTTTATCCCTGAGATCAATCATTTTTTTAATTTCAATAGACATCCAGGGTGTAGGATTATTTTTAGCAGAGAAAGTCTTCACTGGGGCATGTTTATCCATCAACTGTGCAAGGAAGTCATTAAACTTTTGTATCTTAGAATCAATATCATCACAATCAAAAACTTCCTGCCAATGAGTACTTCGTGCATCTTCCAACAGAGCAGCAGTATCAATATTTTTGAAGTCTCTGTAAGTAATTAATTTTCTCTTGCTAATTGGAACATCTAAATTCATTACTACAAACAACAGGTCATGATTTGAGAAACCAGGAGCAGCACATTGCCCATACTCCACAATTTTGTCATTAAAGTTAGTAGCTATTACATCAAGCGTTGAATGACAATATTCAGTGTGGTATGTAGGTTGAAATTGTATACAGGTGTGATCACACAGCTCAAACGTTTCATTAACCAATTTAGTTTCATAAGAACCACTACCAAATCTGGCGTTCCAGTCTCCACAAATAATAGAGTATTTATAATTAGGCAGAAAATGATACATTTCATCTAGGAATTGATCTAGATGACCCACCTTAGGAGGTCTATACAAACAAGTTATCAATAGTTTTTCATTATTAAAGCTAACCTCTACAATAACAAATTCAGGCTTGAGACTCTCTCCGTTAGATTTACTTATGAGAGTTGCATTAAGCTTGTTGTTTACATAAATAGCAACTCCGCCACCACTTCTATCACAACGATTAACATTAAATATTTTGTAGTTTGGGAGATCCGTCTTACTGTTACTTTGGAAAAATGTTTCACTAACTGCGATGATGTCAATATTGCTATTGTAAAATACATCATTAAATTCACCATAATGATTAGAGTTGTTTAATGACTGTGCATTAATATGAACTAGTTTGAGTTTACTACTATAATTATTACTTAGATGTTTCAGCTTACTTCTCATTGACCGAACAAAATATCATTGAGGTAGAGCAAAAGAGATCCAGCCAAGGACCAAGGTGATAACAAAACAGTGCAAACAAACATTAGGTGCACATAATAAACAGATAACAAATGTAAACATATGTGTGAGAAATAATTGTAAACTAATAAATTTTAACAGAAATAAACTCTCTTGAGTGGCTTTTAAGGTGTTCATACCGCCACAGACACCATTGATGAACGTTGGGGGATTTTTACAGTGCTCATACCTTCCCCAGGCACTTATAGTAGAAGAAAATGAAGAGTTGAAACGTTGGGAGGCTTTTAGAGTGTTCATACCACCTCAGACACTTTGCAGCAATGATGAATGTAGTTGAATAAATATTTGAGGTCAAGAGGTTATTTTGATAGAGCTTCCCATAACCTCAGTTGCTGTAAAAACATTTTGATTTGAATTATGAAGCATTCTCCATCAACTCCTCAAGCTTCTTCATTGTGGAGACCCTGTGAAATCTCCGCCCTTCTTTGATTATTATGACACCACTTTGAGTCCAAACATTTTCAAAGCTGTCACGGGCTTTATTTAAAATGTCTTGCCTGATGCTGGTCAGGTCTTCTCGGATAAAAATGCCACTGCTCTTCAGTTTTTTCTTGGCCAAGAACATTTTCTGTCTGGTAGCGAAGGACACAAATTTCACAATAATGGCTCTTGGCTTCCCATCGTGCTTCTTGCCAACTCTGTGAGAGCGACTGATATCAGAGCGCTCAATGCTGTATAGCCCAAGTTTTTTAGCGACATCCAGGACAAGCAGATCAGTTTCTTCATTATCTACCTCAGTAACACCAAAGATACGTAGATTCTCAAGGCGGTTCCTCTGCTCAAGATCATCTGTTTTATCTCTTAGGAGGGTATTTTCTTCCTGGAGCTCAGCAAGACGTTCATCAACATACTTTTCTCTTTCAGCAAGTTTGGCTTCTATTTTATTTGACACTATGTCTGCTAGGCTGTTAAGCTGTTCATCACTTAGCGTGATAACAGCTGGTGGGGTCTTTGACTTGTTTCTTTGACTCATAGTGCTTATTGGCAGTCAGAACCTAACCTAAACTCAGTGCCGTCTTGTCTTCGAACTACAAAAACTTAATTTCACAGTGCTTCGCCAAAATTTTCTACTCAAACGAGCCCTCAGCACTTAGGCACCACTCAGGAACACTATATGTCTCTCTCACAAATTAATAGCACCACTAATATCAGTAAATTCGGTCCACCGGCCAGAAGCTGCTTCACTCCGCCATGACACTTCCAGAGAGAGAGAGAGAGAGAGAGAGAGAGAGAGAGAGAGAGAGAGAGAGAGAGAGAGAGAGAGAGAGAGAGAGAGAGGGTGGGGTTGTGGCGGGGCGGGGCGGAGCGGAGCGGGGTGGGGAGGAGTGCAGCGGAGGGCCCGGCCCGAGGGCCATGCACCGGCATCGACCGGCACAAAGGCCCGTCCCGGCCCGGCCCGACTAGGCTCTAGGCCCCTCCGGGATGGGCCGGGTGTCCTCCCCCTCTGCCCCTCCCCCCACCCCTCCATCCCCTCTCTTGCATCCATTGACTGCCCTTACTTGTCGTTGCTATTGCTTCGCGTAAGGCGAGAGGCGGAAGTGGGGTAGGGGTTGGGCGCTGTGGGGTGGCGCAGTGCGGGGTGGGGGTGGGGAGCCCCAAAAGTGACCGTCGGCTGGGGCAGTGCAAGAGGCCCGAGCGGCGGGTCGGGGCGGAGTGAGGCTAGGCGCACGGAGGCGAGGTGGACAGCGCTGCAGGCGGCTGCAGGCATCGGGCTGCGGCCCGGGCCCCTACCCGTCCCATACCCCGTCGGGGCGGGGCGGGGCGGGGCGGGGTGGGGCTGCAGCCCCCCTATAGTCTCGCGTGGCGCTGGGCCGCTAATTGTGGCGCTTAAGTAATATGCTGCGCCCTCTTTCTCCTCCACCTCCTGCCTCCTCCTCGACTTCGTGTCAGGGGCGGATCTAGCTTACAGCTGAGGAGGGGGCAAAACGTGCAGGTTGCCTACTTTCAGGGGACCCTCAACAAATCGACTGAAAAAGTAATGCTTTACAAATTAGTGCTCCCAATGGAACTGAAACTTTTTAAATTGGTTTTTAAGCATCAGTGCGTACCGTGTAGGCCTAAATCCATACGCTGAATTGCAGAAAGAGGTAGTTCCGAGCGAAGCGAGGAAAATTTTTTGATTTTATGTCGTAGTAGGTGTCAAAATCGAGCGGGTCCTGTAGGAATCGTTCAAAAACTGCTCGCTAAAGTGGGTTAACAATCAGAATTAAAGAAATTGATATAAGCTTAGAAACGAGCCACACTGAAAAAAGTGTACCGAATGGGGTAAACTTCTGTATTATTAGCAAAACATCGCGAGCGGAGCGAGCGAAAAAAAAAATGACTTATTTAGGAAACGCAAGCAGAAGCGAGGATTTATGGTATGTGCTATGTGCATTTTAGAACAAGGTGACTTTAAGAGTAAGAGTCAAAGAGCGCAGCGTGCTGACCCGACTCGTGGCGCTGCAAGGTCGCACGGAGACTCGGCTGGATCTGAGGAGATATTAACTTCTGTAATAAACTATACACCTAATTCGAGAATTTCACCCTACTACGCGCAATATTATGTCACAATGCAGCGAAATCTGCATTTAAACGGCGTAACTTTAACTTTAGGCGTAATATCTACGTAGTACTGAGATCGATTTTGTGGAAGATTTTCGTAAGGCGCATCCCTCGGATGGATCGGGTGGCTTTGTATTTACCGTCTACCACCATCTGCCTCCCTCTCCCATTCTTTCCCTTCCTCTTTTTCTCTTTTTTTCTCTTTTCTCCCTTCCTTTTTCCTCTTTTCTCCCTCTTTTTCCCCTCTCTTTTTCCTCTTTTCCCCTCTTTTTTGGGGGCGCCTGAGCCCCAGGGGGGGGCACTTGTCCCTTTGCAAATCCGCCCCTGCTTCGTGTCTCTTGGCCCTCCACCGAGGGGTCAACCACTTAGATATTTCATGTACACACTGAAAAATATTCCAAAAATACTCCAAAATATTCCAGATATTCCAGAAATATTCCAGACATTTTACAAAAAAATTAGCCAAATATTCCACAAATATTCCAGATATTCCCAAAATATTCCAGTTATTTCAGATAATCTAAAAATATTCCAGATATTCCCAACATATTCCAGAAATCCTTCAAATATTCCAGAAATCCTTGAAATATTCCAGAAATTCCATGTACACCAAAATTCTAAATGTGGTCGCCCCCTTGCCCTATCTAGTAAACTTCTTGTACTACTGGCGGGAAAAAAAAAAGAATCGTATGCCTTTTGTAAGAAAGTTGTAGGTTACAGGAAAATTTTCCGTGATAAGCTTTTCGTATAATTACAATTGGATCATGTGAAACTTATTCACAAAAGCAATTCGTATTGTGACGAGCAAGCAAAACGGCTTTTTATTGTAAAAGTAATCTACTTATTGAATCATAAATTAACGAAAATGTTGTTCACAGTGAGAATGTAATTCAAAACTAATAATATCAAAATTTGCTAAAAATAATCGTAACAATACAAGCAGTATCTTACTACTTTCTTCTTCGCCCTTATTTTCTCATAGACTTGAGGAACTAATACACTGGTGCACTAAATAGTGCAAGCAGGACATTGTGAGCCTGACGGCTACGGGTTTGCGAGTGAGGGAGTGTGTGTGTGTGTGTGTGTGTGCAACGGCAGTGTATTGTGGTGATGGGGAGCTCAGTAGCATTTTGCATTAATTGAATTCAATTCATTGACTCTCTCACTCTCTGCCACTCTCCCCCAGCTCGGCGCGGCGCGCAGCGCGCCTCCCCTTTTGCAGATGGTGTTTCTTCCGGCCGAGGCGAGGAGTGTGGAGGGGGGGGGGGGGGGGGGGGGGGGGGGGGTGAGGCCGTGCGGGGGGAGGGGGAAGGGGTTGACACCATCAATTATCGCCCTCGGCCCCGCCCGGCCCCGGCCCGGCCCCGGCCCCGGCCGACAGCGCTGAGCCGAGCTGCGCGCGAAGCGCGTCGTACACCCCTGCTCCTTGCTGTCTGTCGCGGCGTTGCCTCGCCAAACTCGCCAAATTGTTTTGTGTGTGCGGCCGGCGATTATTCGGTGCGGCCGACTTTAATTAACGTTTAATCGCTCTGCTACTTCGAATAGTATATATGCGTGTGTGTGTGTGTGTGTGTGTGTGTGTGTGTGTGTGTGTGTCTGCGCGCGCGCATGTGTGAACGTGTGATGAGATTCAGCGAGCAAGGGAAAGAAAAGCTCCGCGCGTGGAATTATATATGTCGTGATTTTTTTGACTTCGCATTAGGCCTATTTCTTACCAGGGGTCTCCCACTCACTCAAGTAGTGTACTCACGAGTATTTTCAGTAAAGACGAGTATTGGTGAGTACTGTCGAGTATTCGTGAGTACTGCGTCGAGTATTTGTGAGCACTGACGAGTGTTCGTGAGTATTGACAAGTTTAGAGAGTAATGTGCGAGTGTTGGTGAGCACTCGCGAGTGAGTAATTACCAAACTAGGTTGCGAGTATTGGTGAGGAATACCGAGTAACATTGAGTTGGGCAGAAGTAATTTTGTATCTTTGTGTACACGTGAGTAACGAAGTGGTGGACTCCTCGATTTCTTTGCATGGACTACCAAAAATAGTCGTTCGTACTCGTCATTCCCTGCGGTTTCTCTGAGGTATCTCGAAAAGTGCATTACGTAAAGCACCGGCCCGCAGACTTCCTTCGCCCATCCCGGGGCCTTCACGTCCCCCCCCCCTCCCCCCTGAAAAAATAAAATAAAAATATAGCCGCATTAAACTGCAAGGACACTGCAGCCTGCCAGGGCGTCCCAAAAGGAACCAAAAATGCATTCGGCCGACCAGGCAGGCGGCGAGGCGGGTCGGGGCGGGGCAGGGCGGCCAGACAATGTCCGCATGCAGCCGGGCCAGACGGCGGCCTTGGCTGCTCGCTGCAGTGTTCGTTGCACCGCCCGCCCCGCCGCTGCAATTTCGGCCCGACGAGAGGGAAAGGAGAGGTGGGGGAGAGGAGGGGGGCCGGCGCATTTAGCAGGATGCGCTTGCGCCCCACCACGCCCCGCCCCGCCCCACCCCGCCCTTGGGACGAGACGACACATGTTTGCGTGCTTCCCGCCAAAACCTGCTCTGCCGGGTTGGGCGGGGCGGCGCGGGGTGGGCTGGTCAGCGGGCGGGACGGGACAGGGCCCGCCTGCAGGGCCTGCAGGGGCCCCGGGGCGGTGCAGCGGCGGCGGCGCGGGGCACAATGCACCGGAGGAGCGGAGCGCGGGGCGAAGGTGCGCGCCGAGCAGGGAAGGGAGGAGCAGTTTTAATTGGCGGTTTCTCATGTAATTGCGGTATGGACGAACTATGAGAGAATGAGGACCGTAGCCATGGGAGAGGAGGCCATGTCTGCCGACGGGCCACAACCATCTGTACACTTTGTCCTCATACTGGTAACCTCATCCCTAAAACTTCGCTTTTCGTTTGTTTTTCAAGCTGTCTCGTAGTTTTTCCTTGTTAGAATGTGCAATAAATGGCATTTTAAAGTTTCTCCCAAAATCTAACCGAAAAGTGTAGGCAATCATTGAGAATTGGTAATCGGTAAAAAAATTAACGCGGTTGCTTCCTCAGGCCCGCAACAAACTCCCAAAGTATTTACTCCTCTCTTCCGTCTCCCGCTATGTGCTATGTGAACTGGAGTTTAGCAGCCACCAAGCCACCACCCTCTTCCCCCAACCTCTCTAAACTCTAAACCTCTCTCTCTCTCTCCATCACCCTGCCCGGGTGGTGCCACAGGTGATATGTTTGGGCCCCGCCCCGCGCGGCCCCGCCGCCAATGCACTAGAGAGACGTGCAGCAGGACGGGGCGGGCGGGGCGGGCCGGCACAGGAGTGCATCGTGCAAACCACGCACGGGCAGACAATAAACGGGAGAAATAAAGGAGTGGCGGGGCGGGGCGGGGCGGGCTGGGCCGGCCCGGGCCGCCCGGCCATGGCCTTGTGTCGAGGGGGACGTAACTTCGAAATCGGGTGTACACCGACCGGAGATCGAGAGATCGGTGAATGATGGGATTTGATAGAATTGATATGTAACTGACCTAAAGATTTAACGTAGATCGAGAGACCGACAGTGACCGGAGATGATAGAAAAATGATTTAGGGACAAAAAAATGATTTAAAATGATCAAAAATTGATCGGTTAGTGATCGGATGATTGAGAAATGATCGGATGATTGTGAAATGACCGGATGATTGAGAAATGATCGGATGATTGTGAAATGACCGAATGATTGAGAAATGATCGGATGATTGAGAAACGATTGAGAAATGATTAGATGATTAAAAAAGTGATTGGATGATTAAAAAATGATTATATGATGAAAATTTATTTGATTGAAAATCTTCGCCACTTTCCGCGCCATGCAGCGTGAAATTAAAAGTGCAAGCGGTTAAGCGGCACTTAATTCTAAGGCATCCCGACGCCGTGTTACTGAGGGCGTGTGCGACGGCAGCACGACGGCATCCTCCTCCTGCCCGCCGCCGTGGCCGGGCCGGGCCCGGTGCGCGACTGCGAGCAGCACGACGGCATCCTCCTCCTGCCCCTCCTGGAAAGTGACTCACCTCCCTCCAACTCTCACCAACGAAACCGCGCCGAAATTCTGCATCGCACGGCGTTGCCAGACCAGGCTCGAGCAGGCTCGAGTCTCCCGCGAAATTCAAAACCATGAGAACCGACACTCACCCTCCCCGGCTGCAGATCGCGACGAAAACCGATCGAGAGACTGAAGTGAAGACAGTTATCTCAAACAAAATATGTAAGTAAGTGTAACGAAAGTTTCGGGGTTTCTACCTAGCGCGCAGGTGGACAAAAAAGTAAGAAGATAGATTAATCGACAGAAGAAGAAAGAAAAAAGGAAGGAAAAAAGGAAAAAGACGATCTAAGTGTATGACAATAACTAAAAGTGAATGGTATTACTGGAGGTGATCGAGAGTGATCAGGAAAGATTGAATGCGATTGTGATGATCGGGAATTGACCGAAAGTGATTGAAATGATTGGAAATTGACCGAGAGTGATTGGAAATGATTGGGAGGTGACCGAATGATACAAAATTGACCGGATGATTGAAATTTGATCGGATGATCGGGACATTGATCGAATGATCGGACGTGATCGAAAAATGATTAAATTTCTAGGCGTACACCGATTGGTTCGAGTGACGTCCCCCTCGCCTTGTGTGCACCGGGCCTGCCGAGCCAAGCCGAGACGAGCTCGAACGCCCATGCCCAGACTTACCGTCCGCGCGCACCAGGACTGTAGGCGATAAAATACCGCAAATGTGAAATATGTGACGAGTACGACGTGGCGCGTATCCGTATGTGAGTGAGAAATGAAAAACAGCCGTGCTGTGAAGGTGGGGATTTGGGTATTTGAGTCTTCATATTTGGCATAAAAAGGATTAAACATATTGTTGATGAACAAACTGCTCTCTTAACATACTATGGTATGGTCCATTCCCAAATTTCTTACTGTACCTTATTATGGGGAAATTCCACCATGATTGATAATATATATTTAACTCAGAGAAACTGTCTTCAGAGCAGTGTTTTCTCTAAACCAACCAGATGGTTGTGAGCCATTTTTCGTTAAAGTTCAAATAATTACAGTGTATTCAATCTTTATCCAACAACTTCTTAATTATGTTAAAAAAAATAGATTACATTTGTCAAATCTAAAGATATACTTTATTATGAAAGAAGATATAACTCATCAATAATAATGTTGTTCATATCAATGTAAGTGAAGATGATGTCTTACAATTAGTCCCTCCTAAGCTATATAACTTACTATCAAGCACTGTTAGAAATTTTCCCATTAAGAAATTTAAAACTACTATTAAGAAGAGCCTACTTGAATGTACTGTTTGTAACTAAAACGACTACATTACTAAAGGTCTTAACTTCAGACATTCCTCATAATATTTTTATTCTGTAATATTGTTATAACTATATTCAGTTCAGTGTCAATATACAAATCTCTCGTCTCCTGGCTCCCTCACAGTCCCCACTTCAGTCCGCACACCAGATAAAACGGAAAGCCATTGCACGCCAGCCATGAGGACCATATAGGCGGCAGTAGGGGTGCACCGCGAGCCTCAACTAGAATACAGTAGCGCTAGCTGCTAGAATCGCCTCTTTTTCCAGCAGCGCAGAAACTGACCCGCTCTCTGTTCCTTTTTGCTCGGTTCCAACGATATGCCCGGCCCGGCCCGGCCCCCTGTCCCTCTCGTCCGGCGTGGCGTATCGAGACAATGGCCGCCATGGCACTGCTCCGCTCCGATACTGAAAGTAAAATTCGCGATCGGTACTTTTGATACCGGCCGGCAGAGGGGGAGCAGGTCTGTGCAGCGCGCCCTGGCCTGCGTCCGGCGGGCCAGGTTGGGCGAGGGCAGGGATGGCGGTGTCCCCCCTTCTCCCCCCCCCCCCCCCCCTCTCTTGCCGACCGGTGCACGCCTTCGCTGCCGCTGCACTCGTCCGGAATGCAATTAGCAGTCGTTATTATTCTTCTCATCCTAATTGTATTTTTCGCATCTGACGGCCGACGGGCCGGCCAAAGGCGAAGGACGGCGTCTTTGGCTACCGCGAGGGGTCTGCTGCTGCTTACGACAAGAAACGAATAACGCCTCGACCACTAACAGTGCAGACGCACGGAGTGCACCCCTATACCCGTAAGCCAGTCCTTGGTAGCGGTAAGAGAGAGAGAGAGAGAGAGAGAGAGAGAGAGAGAGAGAGAGAGAGAGAGAGGGAGAGAGAAAAGAAATAAAGGGCTGTTCCCAAAATGTGCGGGAAATCGGTCATGAATTTTTGACGCTCCCGGCGCGCCTTGGCCATACCCCCCTCCTCCGGGCTGGTCCTGGTCCTGGTCCTGGACCCGCGCCGGCCCGGGTGCATCCTCTCGCGCCGCTGCATTTTGGCAGCGTGAGGCGTGGCGTGGCGCGGCGTGGCGCGGCGTGGCGCAGGGGACCTTGGTGGCGGCGGGCCCGGCGGGCTGTCGCGACTGCAGTTTAGCCGTTCCGGTCCGATCGGACCCGTCCCCTCCCTCAAGGACTCCCTCTCTCTCTCTCTTCCTCTCACTATGTCTTTCCAAATCTCTCTCGCACACACAGGGCATGGCGCGCTCGGCCCGCCAGGCCACACACACACACACTCACACACTCACACTCAAAGCAAAACGAAATGTGAAAAAAATAATTACAAAAAAAAATTGCCTGCAATTCTCCTTCTCCTGCTGGTGGCGGCCGGCGCGCCCTGCAGGGGCGATGCACCGGTGATGCACCGGCGGGGCGGGGTGGGGTGGGGCGGCCGGTTCGGTTTCGCTGTTGCTCAACTGCAGACCCCGTCCCGCCCGCCCCGCATGACAATACGACGCGGAGCCGTTGTTGTTGGCGGTGGCGATGCGCTGAGCCCTGGTCGCCCTGCTGGCCCTGCTGGCCCTGCTCCTGCTAGTCCTGGTCTGGTGTCGCGCCGAGCCCTGCCCGCCGCGGGCCTAGGGTCACGCTGCTGCTGCGTACCTAAGTCCAGGGGTCTGCGCGGGCCGCACGGAGGTGTGTGAGAGAGATAGGTGTACTTTGACGAGATGGTGGACCAGCCGCCTACCGCGACATCCGTAAACATGTGTGTGAGACAGAGACAGATACTCGTGCATCGACGTTCGCTTGCCGCTGCTTGCCGCTCGGCTGTGTCACTCCACTCGCCCACGGTGGCTCCACCGCACCGTGCACTCTCGCCTGACTGGCCTGTGTCTCCCATTGCGGCCCGAGCATGGCCCGGGTGGCCCGCGGGCCGCAGGCCTGAGACCCCTGCCTTAGGCTTGACCGAGGGGAAGATCACTTCGAAAAATCATTATTGTACAGAACCCAAAAAAAATCATTGACAAGGTCAAAAATATCAAAATAAAATAAAGTAGAAAGTTATTAAAAAAAAAAAATCAGAAAAATCGAGAACAAATGACCCCAAAACTAAGGAAAATCGAAACAAAACGAGAAACAAAACAAAATTTTTGTACCAAAAAAATACGGACAATTTCTTTACTCTCTTGAAAAATCAAAAGAAAAATCATAAACAAAATTCGAAAATAAATCAAAAATAATCAAAAATCAAAAAATCATGGTAAACATTTCGTTTGAGTGACCCTCCCCTCGGGCTTGGCTTAGGCCTCCCGCCTTCCTCCCGCCCGCCTGCCTGCCCGCCCTGGTCTGGTCCTGCCGCCGGTGCTGCTGCGTCCCTTAGGCCTCCTGCCCTCCTCCTCTTCCTCCGCCTGCCCGCCCCTCGAGGCCTGGCCGAGGCCTGGCCGAGGCCTGGCCGAGCCCTCTCCCTCCCCGCTGGTACCAGGCCGACATGCTAAGCCAAATGAATTGGCAGCCGACTAGCCCGATGCTGTTATCTCCCACTCAGTCTCGGGAGTGCCCGGTCTCAGCATGGTATTTTGATATCAGCGTGTCTTTTATGGCCCTTCTTTTGACAGCAAGAGTTTTGCGTCTTGTGTTTTCGCGTGAATTTAAACCGATTTGAGATTACGGTTGACGAAATTTGTGGAAGCGTTTTGTCCGAATGGCGCATGCTGCTGCTCCACAGTTGATTAGGCTTTAAAAAAAAAAAATTCTCGGACAATTACTGGTTCCCCGTCTATTGGCTATCGGTCACACTGCGAGTGCATATTATATCTTTTTGCTGCACTGGAGAGGCGGCTGAGGGTGGGAGGTACTAAGTGCAGTGCGGGCGGGAGGGGCCCGCGCCTCGGGGGCCCACCATAGCCAGCCTGACCTGACGCTCAGGGCCCAGCCAAGTATGCCCGACCATGGCTTGGATGCGGAAAAAATGTGAGCATCGCTTTCAGACATTTGTTTATTTAAAAATTGATACTTGTAAATTAAACTTAAAAGAACGTACAAATAGTAACCTTCATGTAGAGGTGCCTCAAGGAACAGGTTTTCAAAGCATGACCAGGGTATCTTGTTATTGTTTTTTTTTTTTTTGCACCCACAATTGAAACAACTCACGTTTGCCTTGCAATTATTATGTGCCTCTGTCTGTGTAAAAACATAACAAGACCGATGCAAAGGCGCCACATTGCTCGTGGCTAAAACATAAACAAATAAAAACATAACTTCATTTTTAAGAAATTCTTCCAAGTATATAATTTCTATTAAAAATAAACAAAACATTAAACGATAAACGAGATAAACATGTACGTAGTCTTAGACTTAGTCTGTAAAAATGAACACAAAAAGTTTGATTGTTAGTCTGTGGTACTCATTAAAAAATAAAAAGTAAAACAAAGCTAAAAATTATTACGGACTATATTGTTATTGTATTTCTAAAACTTGTAGGTCTTATTGACGAAGGAATCCTGATAGCGTCTATTTTAACAATGATGCATAAAATTAAATACGCTTAATATAAAAAGGTACAAATATAGCAAAAAGTAAAGTATGCATTATATTCTTTAAGGAGCAGATAAACACATGAGCAGACAACGTTCAAGTGAAATAAACAGAACAGAAATCCATATAAAAAACTTGCATGAACGTTTATGTGAAACTAAATGTACAAAAAAACAACTTAAACCTGCTTGTGCACATCGTTGTTTGCCCTACAAAATTATACTAGGACAAGGTGCAGAAAACTGCCTATGGTACTGAAAATGGCAATTGTAAGTATACCTGTCTACAAATGACTTGAATCACATGCTTTTGGAAAGATTTCTACTAATTAACTACGGTATTGGTTTGTAAATGCACTTCATATTAGGAAACGGAAACTAAAACCTTTGTCGTTTTTGTACAAAAGAGTCCATTTACTTTGGGGGGTTGTAGGAGAGCATGAAACATTGCCAAATAAAACCTGAGGCCTGGCTTTGTGTTACATAGGCTTAAACCATGACTTGTAACGGATACATCAACAAAAACAAACAATACTAATGTAAGGTAAAAAGATCAGATAAAATTTGAAATGTTTCACGGTAACCATTGATCATAATTGTTTTTCCTTAGCCCTTTGCTCAAATGTACAAAATAGTTGACGTTTTCTCATCGAGAGAAAAACATATCACAAAGTAGTTACAATACGAATGCATTATCTTGTTAAAAGTAGCATCGTAAGCATTTTGTTGCATTGAAAACTAAGGAAAAACACAACTAGTTATAACAAGAGCGCGCATTGCACTAAATAATGAACATTCGCAAAAAAATGTCTAGCCATCATGGAGATGGAAACAACCAACACATTAGCGAGACTTACTGCAATATCGTATAATAAGTATCGGACATAACACATTTTGAAGCATGGAATAACTGGCACGGTTCAGTCCTTAATCTGAATCTATTCACACATTCACACAGGTGAGCCTTATCGCACACCGCACCAGCTTCTTAGGATTGGGAAAACAAATACCAGACTCATGCTTTGCATTCCAGTCGGCTAAAAGACTATTTTGTTATATTTAATTCAATAAAGACTCAAAATTTGTTTTCTGACTCCTATGCTTTCATCTTTGAGGAACTGGAGACAATGTCTCCGCTGGCGCTTAAACGTACTCTTTCGAAAGACATGCATTCAACGCATTCACACAATTGTTTTAGGAGGGTTGACTTTACTTACTGAGCCGTACGAGCGTATACATACCACATTTGAGAGAAATTGATTTGTATTGGCTAGTGGCGAATGGAATGAGAAAGTAATGACACTGGTACTAATATAATGAGATACCCAATAACAGTGTACATAAGTTTCTTTCCTGAGACTTAAGGAGGAATGGTACGGTGCTTGGAAAATGCTGGACCACTAAGGTCTTGAGACAACGGAAATTCGGCTAATCGAGGGAACGCTGAGGTATGGCAAGTAGGATACTGTTCTAGACTGAATGTCCGGAGAGATGCAACCACTTTATCCACGGAATGTTCAAATGCTCGCAGAGGGGTTTTGTACTGCGCTACTTAGTAATGTGGCAAATCATTTCTAATTGCACTTCAGGTGTCAAAGTTGATCAAACAAAAAGTGTCGAGTGATCTCTTTGACGTTAACTATACTAGTATAAGATATTAAAGAAAATATACACTCAAAATTTGGCATCATCACAGATAGTCACATCCTTGGAGCGTCCCAAGATTACGAAAAACTTACTTTTAAATTAAGCATCTTTCAATTATTTTAATATTTTGAAAATTATAATTTCACAGTCAAAGGAAGGTACTTCATAATTATATAATATACTCTTATATATTTTATATATTTTAACACCAAACAATCAAAACGCTATTTTACAATAAGCTTTGAGAAGTATTCCTCTTCATGGCATTAATTAAACAACGAAAAGTATCATAGGTGAACACATCTTTAAAAATAAGAAATATGTAAAATTTGCTTTTTGTAATCTTTTTAAAATCTCTGGATTTTACTAGAAACATTCCCGTTTAAACACAATTAGCTATTCTTATAAACATGTTCGATTGTTTAAGCGAAAATCAATATAAATAGATACTTTTCTGAATTTTTCATTTCTAAGAAAAAGTCATGGTCGTGTAATAGAAATTTCTTGAATTCAATAATAATTTTAGTCACGATAACATTGAAATAAATCACATTTGTTGAATAAAGACGATCAAAATAAGTGATTTTGTAGAACAGTGATATGCAGCGTGTAGAAAGTGACAGAGACTAGTTAGTTTTTCGTAAGTGAATGAAATTGAAATTTTAGTGACAAGATTTTACATTTCTCACCTCAAAAATAAAGGTGTAAATTTCCAATCGACAAAAATACGACTAAACTCATACAAATGCTTACAAAAAATAATCAGTTCTGTCAGGCGACTTTTAACATGTGCACCTTGATCCACTTCACTCATTCCACTTTCGGAGTGAAAAGAAAAAGTCAATTCAAGAAGTGTTCAACAAAGGCAAATTTCCACAGTGTCCCTATAATTTTCTACGAACAATCAGTCTCCTCAGGAAATGTCTTGAGTTTTGGTATCCTCACGCACTTGGTCCTCGCCCGAGTCTTTGGCTCCGTCCTCTCCGGACTTGCCCCCACTCGCTGCTCTAAGTTTACTATCACAGGCACTTTTCACCAGGTCCTCCTCGCTCCTCGCCGCCTCCACTCCGTTGACGCCCGAGGGCCGTGGAGGGGAATGGTTCGTATGGAATGAAATGGGCCCAGCGTTAGGTCTGGGTAACCGCTGGTCGCCGCTGCGGTCCTTGTCTCCTCCGTCCTCTTCGAAGCGCGAGTTGTTCTCTTCGCGCTCGGCGGCCGAGCCGTCGGACGAGGGTGAGAGATGCACCACGTTGGTCCGCAGCAGCGACAGCGGTGGCCTCCTTACCTCGTCGTCCTCCGAGCTGCTCGACGTTCGCTGACGCGAGGCGGGGTTCCTCCGGGACGCGTCTAGGCCCTGTCCGTCCTCCCGGATGTCTAGGCGCCCGTCAAGCCGGCTCCGGCAGAGCTGGTCCAGCAGAGCGTTGTTGGCCATCTTCTCGACGGCCTCCTTGGGCGGCCTGGAGAGACCCTTTTCCAGGCCGTACCTAATGATACCGTCGAGCAGGGTGTTGTTGTCGCTGGAGCTGTCGTCCATGGTCTCCTCCGAGTCCCGACTCCTCTTGAGGCCGAGCGCCAGCGCCGCGGCTCTGCCGGGACTCGCGTCCACCCCGAGCGCCCCCGAGGGGGCGCTGGCTGTCCGGGACTCCGGGCTCGAGGCCGGCCCTGGCCCCGGCCCCGGCCCGGGCGGACACACGATGGATCCCTGGCCGCCGGGCGGCGGGGGACCTGGTGCGCCCCTCTCCTGGACGTCCTGTAGCCTGTGCATCATCTGCGACGCCAGAAACTGCTTGGTGTTTGTGTTGAAGGGCGGCGGCTGGCCGCTAAAGTCCAGCGGCAGCGGCGTGTAACCAGGCCCCCAGAACGGGAAGGGTGGGATGCCGGGGTAGCCGGCGAGGGAGGTGATGGGGCTGGCCGAGTCGAACCTCGGCTTGAGGCCGTTCTGGGCCGCGGCCATGGGCGGCGCGAGCGGCGCGGCGAGCGGGGCGGCGAGCGGCGGCTGGATGAAGGGCTTGGCCCTGCTCGTGCCCGGGCTGGGACCCGGGAGGCCGTGGTTGAGGCCCGGCAGGCCGGGGAGGCCGGGGAGCTTGTCGCCCGGCGACAACCGGAGCGCGCCCGCGTTGGCCGCGTCCGTCTTGTTCTTATCGTCGGTGGGTTGCGCCTGCGGCTGCGGCTTGGGGTCTCGCTTGCGCGGCCTCATCAGGTGCCTCTCTTTGACCTTGTACTCGAGGGTGGAGTGCGGCACGCCGTAGAAGGATCCCGCCCGGTGGACGCTCATCTCGCCCCGCTGCACCGCCTTCACGGCCTCGTTGAGCGCGTCGCGATCGTAGTTTCGGTACTTGCCACGCTTGGGCCGCGTGCCCTTGCCGCTGGTGGGTTGACCCGAGTTGGTGGTGGTCGTCGTGGTGGTGGTCGTGTTGGTGCTCCGGCTGGAAGCCTGGTGGTGCTGCTGCTGCATGCTCTTGATGACCGACTCGGCGACAGCGTGGTGCGGGCCGCCGTAGTGCGACCGCTTGAGGTCGAAGAGGCTTCCGGGCGAGGTGGGGCCTAGCCTCAGGTGGGGGAACTTGGCAGCCAGGGCCTTGTTGGCCAGGATCTGGGCGGTGGTGGGCGGGCTGACGGCGGGCGCGGGCGCGGCGGGCGCCGCTCCGAGCTCCGAGTGCTGACTAGACTCGCTGCCGCAGCGCGCGGTCACATTGTCCGCGCCGCCGTTCTTGGACGTTGGTTTGAAGGACGGAATCTTGAGTATCACGTTGGGTGGGGAGCCGGGCCGGCCGTCGTCGTCGGCCTCCGACTTGAGCGACGGCGACGCGGTGCTGCGCTTGTCGTCGCCGTCCCGCGCCTCGCCCGACCCGTTGTGGAAAGGCTGGTTCTGGCTGCGATCCTCCGTCATCATGCGGTACAGGAAGTCGGGCAGGAGCGGCGACGCGAACTTGGGCAGGAAGTCGGTGGGCTCGTTGCCGGGGCTCTCGCTGCCGCTGCCGCCCGGGGTGGTCGGGCTGAGGCCGGCGCCCGCCCGCGCGATGAGCGACTGGTGCGCGCCCAGCAGCTTGGTGATGTAGGGCGCGAGCGCGGTGTAGTCCAGACCGACCATGCCCCACTGCTCCGGGCTGGGGAAGCCCGGCAGCCCCGAGGGCGGCGGCGACGTGCCCTCCTCGCTCTCCTCGCCCGCGCTGCCGCCCGCCCGCAGCACGCCCTGCTGCAGCAGCAGCCGCAGCGACTCGGGCGCCAGGCCGGCGGGGCTCTCGAGCGCCGACTTGAGGGTCTTGTCGTCCTCGTCGCCCGGCGACAGCGCGCCGTCGTCGTCGTCGGGCGGGAGCGCGAGCGCGCCCAGGGCGGCGAGGCGGGCCGGGTCGGCGCCCACCATGACCAGGCTGGCCGGGTCGCACTTGCGCTCCATGGTCAGCTTGTAGACCTTGTTGCGCAGCGTGGAGCGCGGGATGCCGTAGATGACGGCCGCCCGCCGCGTGCCCAGCTTGCCGCTCTGGATGTCACGCAGCGCCGCCTGCAGCTCGTCCTCGGTGTAGGTGCGCCGCGTGGAGAGCGCCGTGTTTGGCCTCGGCCGCGCCCTGCGGGAGAGAGAGCAGGTTAGTTAGCGTCACGCGCGAGGCCGTGGATGGAGGTAAAAGCGACCGGGATCGGGCTACTTACTTGAAAATGTTTTTGCTGTCGGGGACCCGGAGGGACTCCCTGAACGCCTCGCGCTCCATGGCCAGCGCGGCCAGCGCCGCGGCCTTGCTGAGGTCCAGCGGCATGGGCATGTCTGAGGGGCTGACGCCGGCCGCGCCGCTCGCCGCGCTGGGCGAGCAGGTCCCCGGCGAGGAGGCGGCGGGCGGGCAGCCGGGCGTGGACGCGGCCACGGGGCTGGGGCCGGCGCCAGGGCCGGCGCCAGGGCTGTGGCTCGGGCCCGGCGAGCCGCCCAGGGGCAGAGACGTGCTCAGCGGGGTGCCCAGCGGGGTGCCCAGCGGCGCGCTCCGGGCCTCCTCCTGCTGCTGCTGCTGCTGCTGCGCCGCTGCCGCCACCGCGGCCACCGCAGCCGCGTGGGGCGTGGAGAGGTACCTGCGGCATGGCACGGAGCGGTACGGGAGTGAGCGCGGCGCGGGCGGGCTGGCTAGCGCCTGGGAGGTAGGCCGCGTAGAGCGCCGCACGCACGGCTGCGTAGGCGCGGCCTGCCTCCCAGGCTGACCCTATGGCCCGGCCCGGGCCACGGACGCCCAAATTTTTTTTGGGTCTGGGAGGAACCACCGTTTTGTCCGCCCACCTTTCGTCTCGGTTTTCTGCGGATGCGCAAATTCGCGATTTCGCGTCGGCGCATCGCCTCCGGGTCACACGCGCGCTGCTGCGCAGTTGTTTGCGATTCGCGGGTTTTCGCCTCGATTTGGACCCCAGTTGTTGGGCTAGGCCCCCGGTCGAAGAGTAGTATGTACGGCATAGTGTGTCGTGCGCCGGTCGAGCGAGCGTGCGGTGTGGGGCGGGGCGGGGCAGGGGAGGAGGAGGGGTGAAGCCCGATGTAACGGGGTGCGGAGCGGGCAGCGCATGCGTCGCTAGGAGAGGCGGCAGGGAGGGAAACAAAAAAAAATGCGTAGTTTACCGTGCGCTCTAAAAAGAAATGTAAATGAAAGGAGCGGTTTTTTTTAAAAATATTTTACTTACTCGCAATGACAAGGGCTAAAATGATTTCTGCGTCCTTCCAAGTTTATGTGTTACTAGCCCATTTAATGGTGATAAGAATTACGATGTTTATGAGCCCATAAAAAATATGTTGTAAGCGGTTGTTAAAAAAAGGGCAAAGATTTGTAAAGAAAACGTTAATGCTAACGCGAGTGACAGTCCTTTTTTAATGTTGCTCTTTTGACGAATGACTTTGGCAAACTACATAAACCGCGGAGACGTAAGAAGCAGTTGGTTTTTCAACTCTAACTTTACAACGCTTAACGCTTCACAACTTTTACTTTGATAATTTCAACTGACGACGTTTCAACGTGAACCTTACGTTTTTAATTTGCGCACTCCGTGTGGCCTGCCGGAGTCCCCTCTCCCCCCTCCCCCTTGACCCGCTGCACGTACCCGCTGCAAGGACCCGCTGCACGGCGCCCTGCGGTCGGACCGGACCGGCCCGGCCGCCGGCAGCGGCAGGGTCTCTCTGTTCTATCCATCCATCCATCCATCCATCCATCCATCCATCCATCCATCTATTCAATCATCCATCCACCCAGCCAGCCATCTACCCAGCACCACCACCAGCCCTCTTCCTTGTCCAGCCAGCTCTGCGCAGCGACATACTTCTGAGGGGCTTGTCCTGCTCGCCGGGACCGACGGGGTATTCTCCTCCGCCATATATACCCTGCACACACCTTTTTTTTATTCAGGTACAGGGTTGCCACAACTCTGGAAATCCTTGAAAACCTGGGAAACTCGAGGGGGAAATCGTATCAGGGAAATCAGGGAAAACTCAGGCCAAATGAAAAAGAATTATAGGGAAAATTCGTAGAAACGTCGGTTATTTCTTGAAACATTCACGGAACACGAATTTTAGCCGAAATACAAGTGTTTTGCTTTTACTCACTTTCACCAGCTGGTGTTCTAGAACACTGTGTTTAAAACTCAGGGAAATTAAATGTTAAAGGCTCTGGAAATGAGGGAAAACGGATATGAAAAGTTTTTGGCAACCCTATACTACTAGGTGATTCCCGCGAAATGCTTGAGAATGTGCTCCAACATCTCTGTCCCCGTGGCCTGGCCGGCCGGCATGGCGCGCGGCTGTGGGGGGAGTGCGGAGCCAGCGGAGCCCTGTCGGGCGGGGAGAACAAAGGAGCGCTGCAGCCGCTGCAGCGGACTGTCTAGGCGCGGCGCGGCGCGGCCCGCTGCAAGCGTCCAACTTCGTTCTGCTGGATTCGCTCTGAGGAGGCGGGCATAGGGCGCCGGACCGGACCGAGCGGGCTGCACCAGCCGCCTGACTCCGAAGATATCGCTCTTGTATCTCCGTCCTTGTCGCACCTATGGCGGTGCCCAATGTCCGGGGTGTCGCCGCCCCATGAGTGCGACAAGGACTGAGGCGCGAGAGCGATCTTCTGAATCAGCCTATGCAGGACTGTTCCTTCCTTGCTATACCTATGCACCCCATAGCCCCCGTATCAGCCGAATGCCCGTGTTCACCCTATCGCCGCGCGCAGCGGGCGCTTCCCAACGACGTGCTAGTGGCCACCGTGCCGTCTATCGCACGACAATATTAATCATTAGACATGGGATGTAGGCTGCTAGGCAGGGCTATCGACCCGGCCTTGCAAGAACCGCCCCGCCGCGCCCCGCCCCGCCCCGCCCCGCCCCGCCCCGCCCCGCTCTAGCTTGTGGGGAAGCCAGGCAAGGGACGCGGCCCGGCCTGCCGTCCATTGATCAACGTGTTCTAGGCTAGTCTCCGCTAGACTCCCGCTAGGCTGCGCTAGCCTAGCTTAGAGTCGGTAATACCCGACTGCACCCCGCCGGCGGTGCAGCCCAGTGCACGCCGCGTACGTGCGCGTGTGTGTGTGTGCGTGAGCGGGGCGGGCGGGGCGGGGCAGGGCCAGTCACCCTCTCCCTCCCCTTTCACCCCGACTAGGCTATGGCGTGCTCCACTTTGAAGGTACAACTATTCTATCTAGACTGCGCGTGCAGCCTCCCCCGAGCCCGGCCCGAGCTCCCCGCAGAGGCCTGGGCAGCATTGCCGCCTAGCCTCATGAGCAGGGGGGAGGGGAAGGGGGGGGGAGACTGGACTGGACTGACTGAGGACACCGGTGTTTTTCGAAATCTAGGAAAAGGCATCTGCGCGCCGCGCGCGTGTGTTGGGGGAAAATGGGACTAGAGTGGAAGGGGGGGGGGGGGGGAGCGACGCTTTGCTCGGCCGTCGCTTATATTCGCGGTGGTGGTGGGAGGCGCGGGTTGTTTGCGGGCGCAGCTACTAATTTTCCCCGTTTGCTTCCTTTGCAGATTTTCGTACGGTGCACTGCTAGATTTCCATCGCTGAATGTTGGTGACTCGGGGGCTAAAGAGGCTCTGGGCACGCCACTGTGGCTGCGGCGGTGGGAGGGGGAGGGTGAGGGTGCGTGCTGCACCGGCCGCGCTGCATGAAAAACCCATGAGGGCTGGAGAGGGTGGGGGACTAGTGCGCGAGCGGGGGGAGTGGTGGTGGTGGCGGGGTACTCTGTACTCACCATGCCGGCAGCAGGCCGTGGTGGCCCAGCGGGTAGGGGTCTAGTGCGCGAGCGGGGGGAGTGGTGGTGGTGGCGGGGTACTCTGTACTCACCATGCCGGCAGCAGGCCGTGGTGGCCCAGCGGGTAGGGGTCTAGTGCGCGAGCGGGGGGAGTGGTGGTGGTGGCGGGGTACTCTGTACTCACCATGCCGGCAGCAGGCCGTGGTGGCCCAGCGGGTAGGGGTCTAGTGCGCGAGCGGGGGGAGTGGTGGTGGTGGCGGGGTACTCTGTACTCACCATGCCGGCAGCAGGCCGTGGTGGCCCAGCGGGTAGGGGACTAGTGCGCGAGCGGGGGGAGTGGTGGTGGTGGCGGGGTACTCTGTACTCACCATGCCGGCAGCAGGCCGTGGTGGCCCAGCGGGTAGGGGACTAGTGCGCGAGCGGGGGGAGTGGTGGTGGTGGCGGGGTACTCTGTACTCACCATGCCGGCAGCAGGCCGTGGTGGCCCAGCGGGTAGGGGACTAGTGCGCGAGCGGGGGGAGTGGTGGTGGCGGGGTACTCTGTACTCACCATGCCGGCAGCAGGCCGTGGTGGCCCAGCGGGTAGGGGTCTAGTGCGCGAGCGGGGGGAGTGGTGGTGGTGGCGGGGTACTCTGTACTCACCATGCCGGCAGCAGGCCGTGGTGGCCCAGCGGGTAGGGGACTAGTGCGCGAGCGGGGGGAGTGGTGGTGGTGGCGGGGTACTCTGTACTCACCATGCCGGCAGCAGGCCGTGGTGGCCCAGCGGGTAGGGGACTAGTGCGCGAGCGGGGGGAGTGGTGGTGGTGGCGGGGTACTCTGTACTCACCATGCCGGCAGCAGGCCGTGGTGGCCCAGCGGGTAGGGGACTAGTGCGCGAGCGGGGGGAGTGGTGGTGGCGGGGTACTCTGTACTCACCATGCCGGCAGCAGGCCGTGGTGGCCCAGCGGGTAGGGGACTAGTGCGCGAGCGGGGGGAGTGGTGGTGGTGGCGGGGTACTCTGTACTCACCATGCCGGCAGCAGGCCGTGGTGGCCCAGCGGGTAGGGGTCTAGTGCGCGAGCGGGGGGAGTGGTGGTGGTGGCGGGGTACTCTGTACTCACCATGCCGGCAGCAGGCCGTGGTGGCCCAGCGGGTAGGGGACTAGTGCGCGAGCGGGGGGAGTGGTGGTGGTGGCGGGGTACTCTGTACTCACCATGCCGGCAGCAGGCCGTGGTGGCCCAGCGGGTAGGGGTCTAGTGCGCGAGCGGGGGGAGTGGTGGTGGCGGGGTACTCTGTACTCACCATGCCGGCAGCAGGCCGTGGTGGCCCAGCGGGTAGGGGACTAGTGCGCGAGCGGGGGGAGTGGTGGTGGCGGGGTACTCTGTACTCACCATGCCGGCAGCAGGCCGTGGTGGCCTAGCGGGTAGGGGCCCCGCCCGACGCCGGGCTGCGGGCTCACGCTCGTGGTGGAGGTTCCCGTCGCGCCGCCGCCCTGCGAGGACTTGAAGGCGGCCACGGCCGCCAGGGACGCGGCCATGGACGTGACGGCCTCCAGGGTGGTCATGTTGGCGGGGAGGCATGCGCTGCCCTCGCTCGCCACGCTCGCGCTGTCGTCGTCGCTGTCGGAGGCGATGTGCTGCACGAGGAGGAGGAGGAAGGAGATTAGTGTGGCGTGGCGTGGCGCGGCGTGGCCTCGGAGGGTGCAGTGACTCTCCGAGACGCGCGCGGAACTCGTTTGCGAACTCAAAGCAGCGCACTTGCTCAGAAAGTGCGCGAAATGCGATGAGCAAAAGGGGGGGGGGGGGACTATAAATTTTGGTGAACATTTTTTTTTGTGAATTTTTGTAAATTGCTCTGAATTTTACTGAATGACGAGGTTTGCGGATATTTCAGTTGTTTCCCCCTGGCAAAACAAAAATGTTACTCTGACTAAAGATTACTTTAAAATCTTTAAAGGCGTTAAAATTTTACCACCCATCACACTCTTAAGTTTTTACTACCAAATTTGCTTAGTAACGTCTCTAAGCGTTTTGTGCTGTCATAAGTTATGAAAAAATTCTTTAGTATTACTAGACTTTTTCCTAGAAATACTAAAAGTTTTCGTAGTACTTGATTTTACCGTAAAGTTATAATACTAGAAAAACGTTTTGTAATACTAGGAAAAAACGAATATAAAACCCGGACTCCAGTCGAAAATGAGGCTAAGTAAAGAGGACGGCCTCTAATGGTATAAGCGATTGGTGCGGACTCCGTCGATCAGATGACAGAGAAGAAAGAGAAACAGCTGCGTTTATGCTTGTCTTGATCTGGAGTGGGGCGGGGCTGGCGGGGCTGGCCTGGCCGCCCCCTGTCGTCCCGTCCCGTCCCGCCGAGTCAAGGGCGTACGACAACTGCTGTTTTCCCCTCTCTCTTTCCCTCGAGCACTTATTCGTTCTCTGTCTCGCTCTATCCTTCCCGATACCAAAGCGTGCGTCTAGGCGGCGGCGGGGCTGTGTGCAGCATGCCCGCATGCACCCGGGTCAAGGCCAGGCCACAATGCGGTACTACTTTTTAGCGTTTGGTATGAAGCCCAGTTAAAATAAAAGCCCCGTATCAGTATCCAGTAAAAGCCAGCTAGTTGAAATAGTCAACCGGCCTATAGCAGGCAGCGCTCACTCCCTTAAGCTGGAGGAGGTGACCCCGCGGCGCTCGATGCATAAGGGTTCCCGCGCTGCACGCTGCGTAGTGCCTCACCAGCCCCGGCCCCGCCCCCCGCGCCATGGACCCTTTGTATGAACAGGCCAGTGCCAGACGCGCCGCTGCATCCATCCACATCACGTTACACCTCTTGACAACGTCTGCTCGTATCGATAGAAAAGAAGTGACATAGTGACGACTGAACCCTCAGTCCTAACAATCCAGTTTGAACCGCAGCGAGCCAACAACAAATAAAACATATATATTAACCACGGTGAAACTAGCACCGTGGTTTTTCCAAAAGATCTTGAAAACTAGTTATAGGATACATAGTTTTCTTTCTTCATTTTAAAGTGTAATTATTGACACCTTTACCCTGTACCATGCTTTCAAGAACCTTTCAAAATTTTGATTTTTTGATTAGTTTTTTTAAGAATTTTTAAACAGCAAAATTTGGCATTAGTGATTATTTTTTTTGTTGCCATTTTTTCTACATTTTGTAAAATTTTTGTTGCGAATTTTTTGCCGCCTTAAGATCGCATAGTGTTCATAATTTAGCCGATTAATAGTCGCATAATAGACCAAAATTTCGTCGCATGATTTATGGTTTTTTTTTTTTTTTAAAAAAAATTTCATACCATCCCTAACTACCCGACCCAAAATGATTGTTCGCTAAACGTTCGCTTTTCGTTCGCTATCGGTGCGCGGAGGGTCGCGCATGGTACGCTAACGGGTCGTCGGGGTTCGTCGGCGCCCTCGAGGAGGTGCGTCTACGGTTCGTTTTCGAGACGCTCTGTTCGCTTTTGGGAGCGACTCAGTACGTTTTCTGTTCGCTTGGGTCGTCAGGGTACGCTTTTAGTTCGCTCTGAGAGCGACCTCGGTACGCTTTCTGGTCGTCAGGTTCGCCTGGCCTGGAGAGCCCCGCGTTGTCGGTATTTTCCGGGAAACCCCGGCCAGCGCACTTCCGAGCAGGGGAGGGGAGGGATGGGGCGGCCCCGGGCCCGGGACACTCGGAGTACCTGAGGCACGGTAGAGAGACCTACCTGAGGTCTCGTCTCAGCCAGCACAGTAGCACATCAGCTAGAGACGGAGACGGACGGGACGGGACGGGACGGAGACCACACCAGTCACCAGTCTAAGAGTGGAAGCCGCAGAGGAAGGACGTGCGTGCGTGCAGTCGGAGCAGCAGCATGAGGCAGCAAGGCAGCAACTGTGCGGCTGTAGCGTTTTGACTGACGTCTTGAGTGTTGTACTGGTAAGCAGTTAAAGGATCTTTAACACAGTGTAGTCCACTGAGAGTGCCCGCAGAACAGTCCATGATACTCTGCGCTCGGAGAAGTGATGCTTGAGTGCTACTACACACTATTAAAGCGGGCTTTTCTTTTGGTCACTCTTAAGTGTACAACAAATTGAGTTTAAGACTTATAACTGCATTTGAACCGGAAGACTTCCTGATGTATGTTGGTGTGGGATATCCCGGGGGTATCCGAGCCGACTCTGCAGTGCTGCATTTGTCTACTTTCACATGCAGCTAGATAAACGTAATAAAATTATCACATGCTACTTTACCTTCCAACTCCTACCCCTTGAAGCACCAACCCCTGCGGCACCCCCCCCCCGCCTGCCCCCCCCCCCACAACTGCCCCCCTCCGCATGACGAACATTAAACGCATGTAAAGCGACCTAAAAGCGCACTAAAAGCGAACCTGTAGCGAACAAGAAGCGACCTCAGCGCGCGAGCAACTGAGTTCGTTTTTGGTACGCCAAGTACGTCGGGCGAACTCAAAAGGTCGCGTAGTGAAACCTATGCGACCTAAAAGCGAACACGGGCGGCGAACCATAGCGTACTCTTAGCGACCTCAGCAGAAGGTCGCGCACAGTTCGTCAAGACGAACTAAACGCGCACCTTTGGCGTACAGAAAATTTTGCGTCGGGTACCAACCTCCGAGAATATAATTTCAAATCATAACTTAAGGGGATTAGTGATCTTTTTAGGCACAAAGAGCCTTATTTTTCTTTTTTATCGGCCTCGTTAGAATTCCATGAAACTGGGTCTGAGATATCCGTCCCGAAAGTTCTGGTTGAAACGTATCCCAGTGGAAAATTTGAGGAGTTGAGAGAAGAGCAGGGAAAAAAGAAAATGACACCCCTATGAGCTGCGGCAGATGTCAATCACTCTGCGTCAAATACATTTCGATCGGTTCGCGTGACTTACTGTTCTGGCTACAAGCGGGGCGTCACAGAAGCAGCACTCTTGTAGGGGCTCGAAGTCTTGAGGCCCGGCGGCGGGGCCGTCCGCTGGGCAGGCTTTGTCGAGGTTGTCCCAGGTCCCGATGGTTCCGAGCTGACGCCATTTCCGCCTTCCCATCAACTCCTCAGCGACCCGTTCCAAACCTGGCGGGGGAAGAAAAAAAAGCGCTTCTGTGAAGGAGAAAAGTCTTTGCAGTAAAGCTGGAAAATCAGCAACGGAGACTGTACATCAATCAGGGCAACTCAGACAACCGGCAGGTAAATCGAGTGGGCATATCGCCGTGCGTGCAAAGAAAAGGTTTCTCTCAAAAAAGTACTCATTTGTACAACTTGCTGTCAGATCAAAGAAAATCGTACGCTCCACCCCTCAAAGGGGTTTAAGGTTAAATGGATCAAAATAAAAAATAATTGTTTTATATGGTGTTTTTTCTTGGGGGGGACGAAATGCGCATGTCCACGTACGTATATGCAAGGGCAGCCATCCTTGCGGTGGAAGGAAACAATATCAGTCACGTTGAGGACGGCCCGGCTGGGCCCCCCGCCGGGTAGAGGCCCCCGCCTGCGATAGTATGCGATAGGCGTTAGCCATAGGTCATGTTCGCGGCGATAGCGCCCCGCCCCGCCCCGCCCACCGCTGCAGCTCACACCGTGTGCAGCGTGGCCGCGACCGGTACATGTATCGCGCTGATGCCACCAAATTTGGCGTCGTTATTGTGCACAGGCTGGGCGGTCGGCATCCAATAACCTAGTTTCGGTTTACTTTTCTTTTTTTTTCCCACCTTTTTTTTCCGTTCTGTGTATATCAGATTCGCACATGGTATGCGTGCGCGACTTGGGCGCGCGGGGCGGGCGCGATGCGTCACCGAACAAAATGGGTCAATGTATAGTGGTGGTTTGGTCGGTATGGCGTTGCCCAATGCCTCTGCTGCACTCGACCGCCCCGCCCCGCCCCGCCCCGCCCCGCCCTAGCCCGCCCCGGCTCTCTGCCGGTGCAGCTGTTATCTGTATTTGGGTGGGCTGCATACGTCTGGGGCCGCGTCCTGTCCGCTCCTTGTAGGGCCCGAGCGCCCGAGCCCGAGCGCGCCCGTGAGGGCAGACCGGCCGGGGCTGGGGCCGGGGCTGGGGCAGAGCTGCGCGAAAGTTGACGTGGCGAAAATAGGCAAATTCAGGACGAAACCCGAGCAGCTCGAGAGCTCGAGTGGCTCAATCGAGTCGGTCGCGCCGTGTGGTCGGTAACTTATTGTGAGCAAAAGTGAGGGAGTGATTGTATGTATGTGTCGCGTGCGCCGGCGTGCTACGCGCCCCCTCCTTTCGTGCGTGACAATATGTCAAACACTTTGTGCGTGACACGCTCATCACGCGCCGTCGTGTTGTGACGTTTGTGTCACACACTTGATGGCGTCACTTTCCTCCACACTTACAGGCGCACGGTCTCTGCTTTCCATAACAACTCAGATGTCGCTCCCGGTGGGTCCGCGGGGCGGGGCGGGGCGGGGCGGGGCGGGGCGGGACGGGGCGGGGCGGGGCGGGGGCGGGGCGGGCCTTGATGGACCCGGCCATGTCGCGCCTCGTCTGTTCCTCTGCGTCAAGGAGAGCCGAAGAGCGTTCTGCGTTCCGCCCCACCCCACCCCACCCCACCCCGCCCCACCCCGCCCGCCCCGGATCGCACCACGCACCGCACACGCAGGGGGCTTTGTGCGACTGTAGGAGGAGGATGATAAATTCTCGTCCTTGCCTATCGGCCCGGCCCGGCTGACAACGCACCTTGCGACGCGTCGCCGCCTCGGCGGAAACGGAAGCCGCGCGTCCGCGTTGCCTCTGTAGAGGTGAGGTTATGTCTCTCTGCCAGAAATACAGCATGAAACGAGTATGGCGCTGGGAGCGAGCGGACGTGTCGGAGGTTCAAGTACACCCTGCTCGTATGGCAATTTTGCACTGGCCACCATTCTTTGACGTGAGTGCTGGCTAGCAATCTTTTACAGGCGATATAATAATTACTGTGGTCGCATATGGTAACGCGGCTGGCGGGGCTGGCGGGGCTGGCATTCGCCGCCATGCTGCACACTATCATCGCACAAGATGGCTCACTGCGACCCGCAGCGCCCAGGAGGAGAGGGGAGGGAGGGGTAGGGGCGCTGCAGGGGGAAGGAGGAGGGGGGAGGGGAGTTGGAGCTTTCGCCCTGCTACTACTTCCATGCTTTATGACAAGTGAACTGGAATAGCGTCGGCCCCTACTGCCTGCAAGGCCTGCCTGCTCGGCCTGCAGAGCGGGGCGGGGCGGGACGGGGCGGGGCGGGGCGGGGCAGCGGGGCGGGGCAGGGCGCACTAGGCAGCAGGGGAAAGGGGTTGTCCTCGCGGCTCGCGGCGGGTAGCGTGGCCGGGGCGGGGTAGGGGAGGTGCGGGCCGGGGTAGGGTGGGGAGGGGCAGGGCGGGGACGGGAGGGGCGGGGCAAGGGCCCCTGCTCCTCCCCGCATTGTTGGACGTGTGGCACCCCATAGGTACCGACTCGCCACGCCCAGCGCCGGGCGCCCCGCCCCGCCCAGCCCAGCCCAGCGCGCGCCGTGGCTTTTGCGTGCGGCCAAATAACATGCATGCGAAACGTTGCAATAATTCAGGGCCAGATGAAGAAGTAAATAATGCAGGGTGGACAAACTTCTGTGACTGTGTGTGTGTGTGTGTGCGTGCGTGTGAGTGTGTGCGTGCGTGTGTGTGTGTAGAACGCATTGACAAACGCACGTCGCTGGGAGCCCCGCCGCGATACGCCTTCATTGCGCCACGCCTCAGGCCCCCTGGGCCCCCCTGGGCCCGGGCCCAGCGATGGATAGCTGTATCCTCCTCCTCCCCTCATGCCTCCCGCGCAGCCCGCCTCTCACACCTGCTGCGTGTTGATTTCTTTTTGTTGAACGAAGGAAGGAGTGGAATGAAAAAGAAAACAACAAAACATGAAGTGTATTACGAGGGGCCCGCAACTTGTGCAACCTTTGCAAACGTGTTTTAAAGAAATGTGCCTGTTTGAAGAAAAAGAGCTGATTGCGGTGCATATATTTCACACTATCAGCCTAAATAGCTTTAAAACATTATAAATTAACAATGGATTAAGATATTAAAGTTGTGCAATCCACCATAATCACGCAGTCGGTGTACAGATTTCGTTAAATTTAAATTACACAAATACAGGGAAGAACAGCGAACGAGAACCAGCTTAAGCAATTCGTCTGCGTGGCGAAGCCGTCGGTACTGGAAAATGGCGGCCAAGTTTGCTAGTTTTTAAAGTCCGGCTAGAGCGGCGGTCACGGCAAAGCGCTGCGCGAGGGGAACGCGCGTCGCGCGCGTGGGGAGGGGAGAAATGGAAAAGGGGGAAAAAATTAAGGCTCAGCAACGCGCTGGCCGAATGCGACAGATTATTGGAGTAAACTTTAATAGTTCCCTATTGGGGCAAATATTAACTCATCGGGGAAAGAGCGCCAGGTGAAAATAAAAATAATAATAAAAGAATAATTTAAAAAAAATGTGAGCAGTTGGTTACGCATGCCGCCTGTGGAGGATAGGCAACACGCTATGCTCATGCGATCACAGCGCTTATTTCTGGTATAAAAGCAGCGGGGAGCATGAATACAAAAATGCGAAGCGGAAGATAACGGGTCGCGTTGCTCCGCTGCCTCGAGCGCGCTATAACGCTTCCCTCTCTAACTATTCCCAAGTTACATGCAGATGATGACGCCATGCACCCACTACTTTTCATGCTCCGCGAAATTCGTTCGCCCCCCGCTGGGGGCGCCGCTCGCGGATATGCAGTTTTATTTTTTTTTACAGGTCTTTCATTAGTGGTCTCCCTCTCCGGCGGCGTGCAGCAGGCGTTGGGGCTCGTTCGTCGAGTAATCTGCCCGCTGCACTTCTGCGAACGCAGATAAGAATGGCTGTTTAAAACCCAAAAGGCCTGCCTGCACGCAGGTGCGAGTGAGAGAGGGAGAAGCGAAGGGGCATGTGTGAGTGAGCGAGCGGGTGTATGTGTTTGTGTGTGTGAGTAAGAGAGAGAGAAAGCGCTCTTCATTTATTTCCTTTCGCCCTAATTATTGTCGCAGCCCGGTGCTGCTCATGTTCAAGTCTCGTCTGCTCCTCAATATTTTTCATCCGAACTTAAGCGGCCTCGTGGTGAACTGACCGCGAAAATAACTCAATTAAACCTGGACAGAAATGCATTGAAACGCCCTCGACCGCGGCGATGTTCGTAATAATGTAACGAATCGCATCACTGCGGGGCAAAAGCTCTACGGAGACACGTTTTGTCTGGGTTTTGTGCCTCCCCCCCCCCCTTCCCTTCTGATAAAGGCTAGCCATGCGGAAGAACCGGAGGGATGCGGAGGAAATAAAAGAGGCGTTGGTGTCTGAGCGCCCATAGCGGCGTGCGACTCGCCGTGGGCGGGCAGACCTCGTGAGCCTCAGGGGTCAGACTTAGCTGACCCTTGCAGACTGAAGGCATGGAAATAGTACACTTGTAGAGCACATCAGCGCTAAAGAGATGCAACCAGACGGACAGCCTCTTGCGGACCGCATAAAAAACAATAGCCAGTCCTGAATCACATACCTCCTTTCCACCACGTCACACTCCATACACAGACAGGTTATGTGGCCGGGCGGGGCGACCGATCTGCAGAGTGATTCCGAACAGCGTTTTGTAGTGACCTCTCTCTTGCTCCTTATGGCCTCGCCCCATGAGTGCGACAAGGACAGAGAGACGAAACCACTGTGCGGAATCACCCTACTGGTCTTACACTGAGGCGAGCCTTCCTATCTGTACCGCCCCGCCCGGGCTCACACTGCCAGACTGTCTCAGGCCGGACACCCCTGCGGCCCTGCTAATTTTGAAACCCTCTTGGATTTCGACCCCATCCCTAACTTCACGGCTGTTTTCCTTGCTTGTCTTTGGTTTTAGGGATGGGAGACCGGGTTACCGGGTTGACAGTAGCCAAAAGGAAATTTAGGTTAGGTGAGGCTAGGACAGTTAAGATTGGATTTAGGTTAAAGTTGGAAAGGATCGCTGTTTTCTTTTGCTTCTCTTATCAAATCCAACCCAACCTAACCTATCCTAAATATCTGTTTTAGCAACTACCTTCTGTCCTCCGACCTCACGACCTAGGAGAATCAAGAGATACAGCCTTGGAGTTAGGGATAGGGTAGAAATCCATGCAGGAGGGTTACAAAACGTCCCGCCCGGCGCGTACGGGACGTGAAAATAAAGATGCGCTATGCCATAATATGGGACTTTTTTTGTGTGTCCGTATCATAATGTATGGTACCTCTAGATTCTAGATTCCTGACATTGCCACCATAATTTCGCAGCGTGGATAGCAAACACGATAGCAAACCGGGCAAACGCCCGCGGAAAGGCGTCGTGTTCACCATTTTGCATTTTCAAGAATTTCAAGCAATTTTCTACCGTCATCGGTATTCACATTACAAATAAGTTCTTAATTAGCACACGCTTAGAACGATGACCCCTTGGTGTCAAAGCTGGACGAGAAACTATAGAAGCTTTCGAGTGTGTAAAAAAACCATCCGAACAATTTTCTTTGCATTACGAAAAAAAATATCTTAGTAAGCTTTCGAAGCATGCCAAGTTTTTTTTTTTCTGCGAGATTCTCACGAAAACTCTTGACTCTCGTGATATCTTAACGAAAAGCAAGATGTTGTTTTTTTCCCTCACCCTTTTGCCCCCTTATTTTTTTACCATTTTGCTGAAGGATGTCGTGGAGTTTTACTGAAACCATTGCCCTAACCACTTGTCTCGTTTCGCCTAGTTCCGCCCGGGCCTGGCCGGGAGGCGGGTCGCAGTTGTCAGGCGGCGATGGCGAGCTGCCGCAGCGCTCACTGCAACGGCCCTGAAATCGTCTGATAGCGGACGGGTCGAGGTCTCCTAGCCGGAAATCAGTTTTGTCTCATCTCATTTCCAATCGAGATGGCAGTCAGGTGCAGCGGAGGGGTCGGCTCCGGGCTGTGACGCTGGAGTCGCTCATGCCAATACTGCCCCCAGAAAAGTGAGTATTCGATTGATTTTTCGAGTCGGCCTTCTTGAGATTTCCAGGAAAAATACGATTCATTCGATAACAATGCGCACGTATTAAGAAAGCTCTAAAATTGAAATATGGGGTGGAATTATTTTCACGAAACAGCTGCATCCTTTTTGCAAAATCAAAATAGTCCATTGCTGGATGTGTAAACCTGGCGCCGTTGAGCGCTTTGGTCACACCGATCATCGTGGTGGAAGGGGTTGTCTGATCAGCGCCGCTGCCCGGCGCCTACGCGCGCCCCGCCCCGCACAAGAGCGCAGTAAATGCTTAATGAACTTTTATACCCGGGTTTTTACCACGAGCGCAGTTTAGATTACAAAGCACTCGTCGATAATAACTGTCCTACTTGTCTATGCCCGTCCCGCCCATCCTCGATGCGCCGCTGGGCTAGGCGACAGAGAGCAGTAGCGCGCTAGCCTAGATTCCGCAATGTGGCTGACACGAATATTCGTGAAAAAATGTTCCCCCCGTTTTGGATAAGAGTTGGTGATAAGTGCTGACCCTCACAGTGCCCGGACCGCACTATCGTACTCACGTCCCTTCTTTTTCCCTCCCTCGCGGCTGTCTACGAGGCCGAGCGTCAATCTCCTTTCTCCCCCTTTTTTTTCCGTCGCTAACACTTCAAATTTCAATAGCAAAATTACGAGATTAAAAAAAGGGCCACAGGAACAGAAGAGAATTCGCTCGAACAGTTCAAGCTGAGGTTCAGGCAGGGAAACACTTGAAAACGAAACTAGTCGCTCCTTAATCTACCGACAACGTTCAGGCCATAAATGCGATTTTTATTCTTTCCATGTCCACTTGTAAACGAAACTCATCACTCCCTAACCCACTGACAACATTCACGCCATATATGCGACTTTTATCCACCCCATGTCCTAAGAAATTAAATACTGAAATTTTAATCGTCACATTTTTCTCCCTTATTGAGCGAAGCATTTCTTCATCGCCCAGTAAAAGTGATGTTCGCTAAAACGACTCAAATCGAGTCTTTTCTGATATTATGAAATCGCTCCAGTAGAAAGACGTTTGCTGTCTTGACTCAAAAAGAGTGCAGTACATCGCGATAAACGTCATCAAAAATATAGAGTGATGTTAATCCGTCTCGCTCTCCCAGGAGCATGAAAATTTGGTTCAGAAAATTCGCTTTCCGAAGAGCGACACAGTCGACTCCTAACACGTGCCTCGAAAAATAAACCTCGACGACGACGCGAACTGCGCTCGAGAGTCTCGCCAAACCGAAAACCGCGAGTACCAAAATAATCGCGCATACAGACGTTTGTCGCGATAACGAACAGGAGGGCCGGGCCGGGTGGGCTCAGATTTGAGTGGCTCTAGTCAGTCCGTGAGTCAGTTAGACATGTATACGAGACACTTGGGGAACAGATAGACACAACAAGCAAACCCCTCTGATAAAAATAATATCCGCGTGCCTGGTGCACCGGGCCGGGCCGGGCCGAGCCGAGACACCCGACACTGCGCGTGATAGCGACGTGCCGGCCGGGGCGGGAGGCGGACGGATGTGCCCGACCCGACACTTGTGTCGTGCAAGGTCCGCTATGGAGCTGCAAGCCAAACCGCGGGCCGCCCGCCGCCACGGCCCCGGCCGGCCCCGGCCGGCCCCGCCCTGTCCTGCCCGCCGAACGCGACACCCGGGCCGAGGCGTACCCACCACACGCCGCCCGGCCCGGCCCGGCCCGCCCGGCGGCCGCCCCGGTAACCAGACGCCTCCCGGCGGCCCGGCCCGGCCCGGCCCCGGGGCCCCATAGCGGTCGGGCTACGTCAAAACAAAGGCGCGTATAGGCGTCCGTCTCTGTCGCACCAGCGGCCGGAACCGCGAGGCGCCACTGCGGCGGCGTCCGAATCGCGAGACGCTGCGAAGCAGGCGTCCTGCTGTCGCCCCGCGCCCGCCCGGCGCCTGCCCCACGCCCTGCCCCGCACCGCGGCGGCGCGCCCAGGGTAGTTTGAGGTGCTGCCCTTGCGGCCCAGGACTCGCGCCGGCTCGACGCGCACCCGACCAGACACGGGGCAACTCTCGCGCGCGCGCGGGTCCTGCGGGGACCACTTGGCGCCCTGCCCGCCCTGCCCCGCCCTGCCCCGCGCTGCCCCGCCCTGCCCCGCCCTGCCCCGCCCTGCCCGCGCTGCCCCGTGCTGCCCCTGCCCCGCGCTGCGCCGCGCAGCGCCACTCCGGCCACCTGTTATACGCACTGCCAAAGTCATGGCCACCCCGCCGATGCGCCGCACAATTTGTTTGGGCCCGGGCCACCGGGATGCGCGCCCGGCCGCGCCCCGCCCCGCCCCGCCCAAGCACGGACACTGCACTGCGTTGTAGCGACGGGACGGTGACCGGCCGGTGTTTCCTGCTCACTCACTCACTCACCTCTGCAGGCCGTGGGTGGGTCTCACTCACTGTCTCTTTGATTCGCGTCGACATGTCACAGCCCACGCGTCGCGGGTGAAGGAAGTGCGCGGAAATAATCCCAGTCTCCGGAGAAATGTTTTTCGCAGTCCTTGTTGGTTGAGGCAAATTTGTCATCGCTTCTTTCCGTTCACTAACACTGTCACTGAGCACTGGCGTTGTTCCATCGTATTCTTAGAAAAAAAAAATTATCGGCTTGATGTTGATTTGAACTAATATATTTTCCAACACTTCCTGCCCACAGACACTGTCACACATACACACACACTCACTAACTTTCACTGGTCACTTTGCACTGTCACCGATGAACATCACTGTCACTGGCACTGTCACTTGAACGTCACTGCACCATCACCACACGCAGCGGCACTGCACTGGCATGTCCGCCGGGCTGGGGCAGAGGGGCCGGGAGAGCACTGGACAGACGCGATCCTTTCCGTCGGTCGAGTCCGGTCCGGTCCGGTCCAAGCGTGGCTGGCTGCTCCCGCAGGACTTGGCTCGGCTCGGCTCGGCTCGGCTCTGCTCGGCTCGGCTCGAACCTCGCGGCGGATCGGGGGACGGGACGGGCGCTGCACCGAGCTGCACTGCCCGGGCCACAGCTGATCGCAGACTGCGGCTCACACTTATCGTGCGGGGGGTGGGGGCCGCTGGTGGGGGCACGCAGGGCGGCCCGGCCCCGGGCCCGGGCGGCCAGGGCAGGGCGGCCAGGGGCCCACACACGGCCGGGGGCGGGGCGGGGCGGGGCGGGGCGGGGCGGGGCCCGGCGGCCGGAGAGGGGAGGGCCGAAGCCGAGATGCACTCCTCGCCGCGCCGCGGGGAGCGCCCTGGCCGGGGCGGGGCGGGGCGGGGCGGGGCGCCGGGGCCTCGTCAAGCCGGGCCGCGCCGGGTCGGGTCGCGGCGCTGAGGCGGGTCGGGCCGGGGCGCGCGCGGGTCCGCGCGTATTTTGGCAACAGGTCTGCTGCACTCAGGTCACCACCCCCAGACAGGCACTACAGAGAGACTGAGAGAGAGAGAGAGAGAGAGAGAGGGGTGCCCTTGTATAGGGCCTTACGCACCGCGAACACAACTCACCTACGACGAAAACCATGTCCTTTGTCCATCGCTGCAGCTCCTTTCTGATTGTCCTGCGCTCCTGCATGCACCGGGCTTGCGAGCATTCCGCCATTTTTGCCTTCACCCCTTCCACAGCGGCGGCCCCCGTGACGTCATCGGGCCGGTGACGCAACTGTTGCAGCGGCCGGGCGGCGGGTGGCGGTGGTGGGGGAGCCGAGTGGCTGTTCGGGCGCGCTCGCCGCCGCCGCCGTGGTGGTGGTGGTGGTGGTGGTGGTGGTGGTGGAGGAGGAGGAGGAGGAGGCCGCCGCCGCCGCGACGATGCGCCGCGCTGCGCCCGCTGCGCCGCGCCAGGCTGCCTTGGCCGCTGCGCTCGGTGCGCGACGCTGCTGCTCTTGTCCGCTCGGCTCGCCTCGCGGCGCGGCCCTCACGCCACAGCGCCGGCACGCCCGGCCGGCACCGGCTCCACCAGGCTCAGGCCGCGGGCGGGGCGGGGCGGGGCGGGGCGCGGCGGGGCTCCTCGGGCACGCCCGCTCCTCGGCTCGGCACCGTACCAAGCCGATCTTGTTTTCCGTAGGAAAGGAGGAACACGACGGTGACTGGGAGAAGGGGGAGGGGGTAGGGGAGGGGGTGTCAGAGCGCTGGCTGCGCCGTGCTGCGCCGCCGAGGGGAGGCAGCGATGCTCTCTCTCTCACTCTTTCTCGTCCCCCTCCTTTCTCTTACTCCCTCTGTCTCTCTCGCTCCTGCACTCCGCTTCTTCCCTCGCCTTGCCGTCCTCCTCCTCCTCCTCCTCCCCTCCCCGCCGTCGTGCCCGCGGGCCGCGGGGTGGGGCCGGGGGGCGAGGAAGGAAAACAAAAAGAAATATCCGCCTGTAATAATCCTTTAGCGTCTGAACCGCCCCGAAAAAAGATAATCAATAACAGAAACGGTGTGATGGAGGAGGGGGGGGGGAGAGGGGTGGGGATGGCAGGGCCCGGCCGTCGCAGTGCGTAGTGCAGGGCCGAGGGGGGCAGGGGGCCCGGCGGGGGCGGGGCGGGGCGTGCTGCGGGCAGGATGCAGGCCGTTGCAGCGGCCCGGCGTTCCCTCGGCGGGGCGGTCCTTCGCCCGGTGCGAGGTGGGCGTTCCTCCGGCGGGTCGGGTCGGGTCGGGTCGGGGGCGGCGTGCTCGCCTTGCCCCCGCGCGGCTCCGGCCGAATAACGTAATCCGTGGTGTGACACTTGTCGCGCGCTGACCCCGCGCTGCTGGCCGCGCTCGCTCGCTCTCCCAGACGCACACACACGCACGCACGGCACTCACATTGTATTGCACTTCACTAGTCGGGGCTGATGCACTGGGGCCGGGCCGGGCCGCGCCGGGCCGCGCGCTGCGGAGCGGCGGGGCGGGACGTTCCGAGCGCCTTGCGTCGCCTTTGCGCTGCGCTCGCCTGCGCTCGCCTGCGCTGCCTGGCACACAGCTTAAGGCTGTAAGACCATGAAATGCACTGAGTGCAACAGCTCGCTCCGCCCGGCCCGGCCCGGCCCGGCTCGGCTCGGCCAGGCGGCCGCCAGGCAGGCCAACTCGGCTCGGCAGGGGCTGCCCGCCCCGCCCCGCCCCCTTCCCGCCTCGCCGATTCGCCCCCTCCGCTCACCCGCCGCGCCTCCACCCTTCCTCTCTCTCTCGCTCTCTCTCTCTCTCTCGCACTCTCCCGCGGCCCGGCGCGCCTGCTAGCCTCGTGGCTCTTCCTGCGCCTCGCCGCCGACCACGGCGACGGCCTCCTTGGCCTGGACCCGACGACCGGCCAGCGAACCGCTCTCATCTCAGACATTTCACTTGGACAACTGTTTTTCGTCAAGGACGTTATATTCCAGCGGATCCCGTCAGCGTCGTTGTCCCGTTTGCGACGGCAGAGATGGCTCCGGGACAAAGCGCTCGCCTGGACGCGCTCGCACCCCGCTCGCGCACCCCCTTGCTTCCGCGCTTTTACGACCCTCTATACCCCGCCGGCTCCCCCGCCCTCCCCTCCTCCGCCCCCGGGCGGGCGCCTCGCCCCGCCGGGCTCCTCTTCGCCTCGTCCCGGACGCGCTCGTGGTGCGGGACACGCGAAATTGCGCATCCAATAACAGGTACCATCGCATCGTAGCAGACGGCTGCTGCCGCCCCACCCCGCCCGCCCCGCCCCGCGCGCCTTGCTCGTTGGGGACTTGTTCCAGACCGACGCGGTGGTGCTCTGCAGCCCGCGTTACATGTTTCCACCGACGGCGAGGTATAAAAGGAAAGACAGAAAAGAGAAGGGGAAAAAATGTTGACGGCCCGCACCCTCCGCGGCGGGTCGGGTCCGGTCCTGCTGCCTAGCCTGGCCGCCGCCGGGAGGTACGCCCCTGGCCCTGGCCTGGCCGCCGCCGGGAGGTACGCCCGTGGCCTGGCCTCCACCTAGAGGTACGCCCCTGGCCTGGCCTGGCCGCTGCCTGGAGGTACGCCCCTGGCCCGGCCGTCGCCGGGAGGTACGCCCCTGGCCTGGCCGCCTCCGGGAGGTACGTCCCTTGCCTGGCCGACACCAGATCAAGTCTCCCTCCCTTTGCTCTCGCGGGGCACAACTCTGAACTCTATGACGGGCCGCGGCGGCCGACGTGTCCACATTCCTGCTGCCTGCGGTGTGTTTCTTTTCAGCGCGCGCGGGCCGATTTTCTTTCTTTTTATTTCTGTCCATTACTTTGCTTGCACTTTTTTTCTTCCTGTTTCTTCCTAGTCGCCTCCTCTCTTTTCGTCGGTTTCTAATCCACCCATCCATCAGCGGCGTGTGTGAGGGGGAGAGGAACGGTGATTCAAGGTTAACTTTTGGTCACCTTACTCATCGGAGTCCCTCATCCCATTTTTAAAAGTCATAAGCACAAGGTGTTTTTACACTTATTTCCACTAAAAGACATACTGCCTTAAAATTGACATGAAGAACCCGCCGCGCAAGGTGACCGCCCCTGAGTGCTGTCACTAAATACAGTGCGTCGCCGACGTTCGTTCTCTTCCAGCAGCCCCTCTCCTCCTTCCTCCAATTCTTTCCGATCGCTCTCTCTCTCTCTCTCTCTCTCTCTCTCTCTCTCTCTCTCTCTCTCTCTCTCTCTCTCTCTCCCTCCCTCCCTCCCTCCCTCCCTCCCTCCCTCCCTCCCTCTCTCTCAGTGTCGCTGCGCACAACTATTTCTGGTTTTGCCGGAGCGTAGCGGATCACTGCTGTGATCATGACGTCCGCTGCTCCGCGCTTGCGCCGCCCGCTTCCCCGTCCACGACGACCGCGACATTTTTATTATCACCTTCAGATTAACTCAGAGCTGCAAATACCGTCGCGACGCGCAATTCATCGCCGTTATTTCGCGGGTTTTCCTCGCGGCGCGCTCCGGTGAGCCCCTCCTGCGGGCGTGGCCGTGTCGCCGTCCAGCTGCGCTCAAGTTATCAGAACGATATGTTCCTTTTTTGTTTCGGCCTCTCGCGGTCGTGATAGCGCGCGCCTCGTCCTCGTCCTCTTTATGCGTCACCGCAGATTTGGCGTGGCCTGGTTCGGCCCGCGGTAATTTCCTCGTTCCTTAACTCCTTTTAATTACCTAAATTATTTTTTCTTTTTCACATATTGCAAATGCGGGAATAACGTTCACTGTAAAAATTACTTGTAAGAAAAAACGAGAAACAAATTTACAAGTTTCGCTGTCAAATCGATGAACACGTTTTTCCTGTAGTTTGATGAAACATTTTGTAAATTAACAAGAAAAATCGCGAAACAACTGATAAAAATTTTTTAAGTCACGTAATTCTTTTGGAAAGTTACGGAATATTTTTGTAAAGTTATAGAGCTTTTTCGTTAATGAACTCGAATAAAGAGTAAATTCCCAGTCAGGTCGTTTAACAAAATTCACAGATATTTCCTATTAATTTACGAAATGTTACTTTTTTTCACAGTTTGAAAACGTTCGGAGCCGTGCCTGTTGGATTATTTTTTCTCACTTTGACAGTTAGGCCCGTGGTTTTTTTGCGCATTTATGCAGGTGGCTTGCGGACGCCCCCCCGCCCCCCTGCTTGCCCCTTTCAGCTGCCGAATGGCACACTCTTGCAGGTGATTTAGGGATGCCCCCCTCCTCTGCCTGCTCCTCCCAGGTGCCTGGCGGGACACTCTTGCAGATGGCTTAGGGACGCCCCCCTTCTTGCCCCTCCCAGGCCCGGCGGCGGCGGGTCGGGTCGCTGCTGGCTGGGCTGGCGGCCCGGGCCAAGCGGAGCGCCCTTCTGGGTAGGCAACATGAGCGCACGGCTGTCCGCCGGGCTGGCCCGCCCTCTGCTTTTTGGGAGTTGGCCCACCCCACCCTAGTCTAGCGTGGCCCAGGCCAGACCGGCGGGCCCTGACGCGCGCTCTCGCTTATCTCTCTATCTCTCTCTCTTTCTCACTCTCTCTCTCTCTCTCTCTCTCTCTCTCTCTCTCTCTCTCACCCTCTCTATCTCTCACTCTCTCTCTCACTCTCACTCACTCACTCACTCACTCTCACTCTTGTCTCATTCACTCTCTCGCTCTTGTGTCAATCTCTCTCTCTCTCTCTCTCTCTCTCTCTCTCTCTCTCTCTCTCTCTCTCTCTCTCTCTCTCTCTCTCTCTCTCTCTCTCTCTCTCTCTCTCTCTCTCTCTCTTTCTCCGCCTCCGCCGCGCGCTATGGCGCTTGCCCCCGTGGGGGTCCAAGGTCCCACCTCCTCACGTCGCCGTTATTCAGTAGTGGTTTACGTCGACTGTTAATCACTGTCATGCTGTTGCTACGAGTTTATTCCGAAATCCTGCCTCTCTCCTACCGCGA